>CM053625.1:249745661-249763342 GCA_028646595.1 Phalanger gymnotis
TTATTCCCCAATTTCAATGTTGACCTCCAATCTCACATCTCCATCTGCCTTTCAAATATCTCAAACTGGATGTTTAGTAGACATCTTAAACTCAATATGTCCAAGATGAAACTCATCATTTTTCCCCTCAAACTCTTTCCCTCACTTACTTTCCCTGTTACTATAGAGGGTAACAACATCCTCCCAGTCCCTAAGGCTGGAAACCTAGGATTCCTTACTAGCTTTCACCACCTCTTCTCCCCATCATCCAAGCTATCACCAAGACCTGTAAATTTCACCTTTGCAATACACCTCAAATACATTCCCTTCTCTCCTGTGACACAGCTATCACTCTAATGTCAGTCCTCATCACATCATGCCTTGGTTAATGTAATAACCTGTTGGTGAATCTGCATGCCTCAAGTGTCTTCCTACTCTAATTCATCCTCCATTCAGCCACAGAAGTGATTTTCCTATAGAGCAAATCCAATCATGTCATTCCTTTACTCTATAAATGAACTCTAATGACCTCCTATTGCCTCTAGAAGCAAATGCAAAACGCTTTGTTTGGCATTCAAAGCCCTTCATAACCTAGACCTCACCTACTTTTCCAGTCCTCATACACATTACCAATCCCACTCCTGCTACCTTTCATGTGTGCACATATGTACACACATACTCTTTGATCCAATGACACTGGCCTCCTGACTATTCCATAAATAAAACACTCCATCTCTTGGCTCTGGACATTTTCTCTGGCTGTCCCTCATGCCTAGAATTCTCTCCCTCCTCCACTCCAACTGCTCATCTCCCTGGCTTCCTTTAAGTCCCAACTAAATCTTGTCTTCTAAAGGAAGTCTTCTGTAAGCCCTCTTAATTCCAGGGCTTTCTCTCTTTTAATTGTTTCACATTCATCCTGTACATAACTGGCTTTGTCTATATTTGTTGGCATGTTTTCTTCTTCATTAGATTATAAGCTCCATGAGGGCAAAGCTTATCTTCTGCCCCTTTTTGGAGCCCAGCACTTGGAACATAATACATGATTAATAAATGTTTATTGATTGATTAACCCATCTCTAAGCCCTTGGCATTTCTCTGACTGTTCTCTATGCCAGGAATTAGTTCCTTCCTCTATTCTGACTACTGACTTGCCTAGTTTCCTTTAAGTTTCAACTTAAGTCGAATCTTATACTGGAAACTTTCCCCAAAACCTATTAATTTTAGTGTTTTCCCTCAGTTAATTATTTTCTATTTGTCTTTTATATAGTTTGCTTGTTGTCTCCTCCATTTGATTGCAAGTTTCTTGAGAGCAGGGACAGTATTTTGTGTATTTTTGTGTCCTGAGTGCTTGGCACACAATATGCACTTAATAAATATTTATTAATTGATTGCATTAAAGAAATATTGTGCCCAGAATATGAGAGGACCAACCCCCATTGTACATTTATAGAAGACCATCATTGACATAATTTTTGTACATTTTATGTATATTCATTATATACATGTTATCCATCCTTATAGAATGTTAACACAATTGAGATATGGGAATATTTTATTTTTATATATTCCCAGAGCCTAGCACAGAACCTACCACATAATAAACACTTAATAAATTCTGTTTGATCGATTGATAATCTTTTTCATCATCAAGATGTATCACCTATCTTTGGTCCCACAGTTTTCAATCATGATCTCTTTTGGGGTTTTCTTGGCAAAGATGCCAAAGTAGTTTGTCATTTCCTTCTCTAGCTCATTTTACAGATGAGAAAACTGAGGTAAACTGTGTTAAGTGACTTGCCCAGTGTAACACAGTAGTAAGTATCTGAGACCGGATTTGAACTCTATCCATTGAGCTACCTAGCTGTCCATTTAACCTATGCTTCTGTCCACTTGGTAGATGTTAATAAGAATGATGATGATGATAATTATAATGAAAAAAAAACATCAAAAATAACACACACACACATATATACATATATATACATATATACATATATACATACATATATACATATATATACATGCATATATATATATGTATATATATATATATATATAGCACTCTCCAAAAGTCAGGAACTGTGCTAACTAAGCACATCGCTAATATTATGTCACTTGATCCTTATAAAAACACTGGGAGGTAGCTGCTATTATTATTCCCAGGCCTGGATCTCTATCTACTACGCCAATTAGTTTCTCCCTGTTATACCTAGCCCTCATTATGCAAATCACTTATGTATCCTATAATTTATAACAATCTATCTCTTCTAAGTTCTATGACATTGGGTCACTATACCTGTTGTCACAACAACAACAACAACAACAACAGTAATTTATAATAATTTAAGATATCAAAAATTTGTAATTTTTCTAATTTGGGTCTTCCTTCCATTGAGGAAATGGAAAATCACCCTACTTGAGTTCTATGAGTGAAAATTCAACCTGCAACCTGCTGATGAGTCTCTCCAAACATAATTATACTGTTTTAGATTACAGATAGACAGTCTACCACTAGACCTGATCTCCAAACCTTTACAGCTTGATTAGTCCTTTGAGAGTTTGTATTTGACTTCAACAGCCTTTTAAAATCTAGAACACCCTCAAGAGATAACTGAGATAAGATTTTTATGCATAGTAAATTCAATAGAAAATTTGAAAACCAATTAAAGTTTCACATTTCTATTGAGTTTACTGACTATGTATTTAAAAAAAGAAATATATAGAATAAAAAATGGGAAACAAACAGCATATGAAAAGTCATTGGTATCCTTCACTAATAACCAGATAGAAAAGACAGACATTTAAGGAGATAAGAGGAATTAAAACAGTGAAAAGAATGATAAAAACAAAAACAATTTAGCATCTCTCAAAACTATTATGTATCATAACACCCCATATCTATCAGATTGGCTCCTATGACAGAAAAGGAAATTGACAGATGTTGGAGAGGATGTGAGAAAATTGAAAAAAAAAACTAATGCTTTGTTGGTGGAGTTGTGAACTGATCCAATCATTCTGGAGAACAATTTGGAACTTCTCCCAAAGAGCTATAAACCTACTGACCCAGAAAACCTGCTACTAGGTCTGTATCTCAAAGAGATAAAAAAGGGCACACGCACACACATATGTATATATATATACATATATACATATATATGTATATATATACGTATATATGTATATATATACATATATATATATATACAAAAATATTTACAGCAACTCTATTAGTGGTGGCAAAGAATTGGAAATTGAGGGGTGTCCATCAATTGAGGAATGGCTGGACAAGTTGAGGCATATGATTATGATGAAATACTATTGTACTATAAGAAGTAATGAGCAGAGGACACTCTCAGAAAAACCTGGAAATACTTACATGAACTGATGCAAAGTGAAATGAGTACAACTAGAACACTGCACACAGTAACAGCAATACTATACAATGGTCAACTGTGAATCTTAGCTATTCTCAGCAATACAATGATCCAAGACAATTCCTAAGGAATTATGGTGAAAAATATTATCCATCTCCAGAGGAAGAACAGATAGAGTCTGAATGCAGATTGAAGAATACTTTTTTATCTTTCTTTACTTTTGTTGGGCTTTTTTGTCAGTGTTTTCTTTTACAACATGACTAATATGGAAATATGTTTTGTGTGACTGCACTTGTATAACCTAGATCAAATTGCTTGCCTTCTCAATGAGCAGGGGAGAGGAGGGAGGAAGAAAGGGAATTTGGAACTCATTTTTTAGATGAATGTTTAAAATTATTTTTACATGTGATTGAAGGAAAAATAAAATATTTGAATATCATTATCTGTCAAAATATAGAGAATCATGAGAAGGGAAGAAATTAGTAGATATAGAGAGCTACTGGTGAACTATGATGTGATGTGATGGAGAGAAAATCAATACAATAAAAGTTTGATTTAATCTTGGGGCTGGAATCTAGAGGTCTAATTGAATTTATGGATAAAGTTGTTGTGAGGCTCAAATTGAGATAATGGTTGCAAAGCACTTTGCAAATCTTAAAGTGCTATATTATTGTCGGTTATTATGTTGTTATTGTTGTTAATATTATTTTTAACCTTCAATCATCAGGCCTTCCATCTGGTATGACTTTATTCCCTGAAGCTTCTACTGTACTCCTGCTCAGATAAGTCGATGTTTATAGAGCAATACAGGGATGTGCTAGTACATGTTTAACAACCAGACTCTCTCTGGGGAGGGGGGTTGGTTCTGGGAGGGGCGAGGAGTAATGTGCACATGCAAAATTTTAAGTTCAATCTGCCTTATTAACACTTTCTTAAATGCAGACAATCAACAACAACCAAAGAATCATGCCCTAATTTATAGCAATTGTTACTTTCAGAGGTGTAAATGCTTCCACTGAATATATATTAATCGGTAAGCCATTGAGTGTGCTAGAACCAGAATGATGAAAAAAATTTACAAGTACCCTGGCCAGACACAATAAAGTGTAAATTGATTCAAATGTGGTAAAGAGACCAAATGCACTATTAACATGATGCATGATAGAATGATCACATCAAGGAAGGTGAAGGAAACTCAACCTTCCCTGAAAAATGAAAAATTGGTGGGTCCAATTAAGATTCAAAATCATTGTCTCAAATATTTCACAATTGCATATAAATTACTAACTAATCCCTTTGCCTTCTTCTTCTATGATGCAAGCCTGAGCTCACCTTTAAAAAAGATTGAGAATCAATGGCATCAAACATTTATTGCCAATGGATAAGAAAAATGAGTGGCATTTCCAAATACAGGCCAATTACGTGTTTATGTACTTAATACAAAGCATCCATAGATTGTATTGCTTAAAACTTCTATAAATTCTGATAAGAAAACAATATATTGGATGAGGAGGAAAAAAAGGTTTTGCCAGAAAGTCCCAAGAGTACAAAGAGCAATTCATTATTGACTTGATGTTTATTAGACAAGCCATCTGAAAGCATTGTAACACGTACACGGTTGTTATTGATCATTAAGCCTTTAATGTAGTTCTGTACTCGTGGCTTAGACATGTACAGGCACTATGCAAAATAAGTGAAGTCAAGCATATAAGAATTTTAGAATACTTGATGTCCATGTGAAAACTCTTATTTATTTAAAACACGAAACCAGAACAATAATATCAGATACAATTTATATCAATTAGGCCATCTTTAAGGCATAAAGACCACTATATTTCTATTTAGGCTTAATTAAATTATCATCATTCCCACAGAGAACTGAGTAAAAGAAGGGAAGAGGAGTAGAATAACCATTTATTTAAGACCTACTATGTACTAGGTCCTGTGTTAAGTACTTTTTACAAATATGAACAACCCCATGAGGTATTATTACCCTAATTTTACACTTAAGGAAACTGGGAAATTAGAGGTCAAGTGACTTGCTCTGGTTCACAGAGCTGAGTCTGGATGTGAACTCAGGTCTTCCTCATTCCAAGCACAGAACTTTATCAACTACACCACCTGCTGCCTGTACCTATGTAGGTACATGTGTATGCACAGCCTTCAGGTCAAAGACCAAGTTATATCACAAAACATTATTTTAATAATATAACGTGTATTGATGATATTGAGTTAAATGGCTCCAGTGAAAAGCACATTAAACACCAATTTGGTCTCTTTTCCAACAACTTCAAAATTGCATTTGGGCCTAAGTATAAAATGTTTAATGTGTGCCTAGGAAAATAGAAGCTGGAGTCATTGAGCTTGATGGGTCTAAATGAACCAACGAAAAGAGATGATATATACAAATACTTTGGTATTCTCCAGATAATATACCTCAAGCATAATACTATCTATCAAGGAGAAAGCAGGAGCTGAGTATGTTAAGAGGCTGATTGGCATTCTGAAGTTGAAGCTTTAATGGGAAAAATAAATTTTGAGCAATTAACACCTACACTGTATCTGTCTGATTAAATACTTTGGACCCAAATGGATAACAACAGATCTAAAAGGTGTTCAAACAAAAAACTTATAAAATGTTAATGAAACATTGAGCTAGTCATTCCAAGGCAGCTAGAGATTCATAATTATGAGTGAGAAATGTATAGAGACAGAGAGAAAAAGAGACACACAGAGAAACACAGAGGAAAGAAAAAAAAGGAAGAGGATTAATGAATCATCTCAGATCATATGATAAATAGGTTTAAAAATTACAAAAATATTTTAGTAACAAATAGACCTCACTTTACAAGGTAATAAAAATAATGATTGATATTAGGTATACAGCACAATATTTGTCCAATGTAACAGAAAGTGATTTATCTCTGGACAAAGGCTATGAAATGGCTAAGATCCAGGAAAGGAATGAAAACATCTTCTATGGTTGTCATCCACATGAACTCAACCAATAATGTGTCTACAAAGACACACCTCCCAATAAGCTGAATTATGCCAGTTTGTTTCTTGAAATGGCAGATGGGTTCTGGAAAAGCTGGGTTTGAATCCAGCTTCAGACACTTATTAGCTGTATGACTTTGAGAAGCAACATGGCATAATAATAGAGTTTACCCATGTGGATGAAGGATTCGATTTGTTCTGTTTGGCACAGAAAGCTCAACTTAGAGCATTTTGTGGAAGTTCTAAAGAAGAAATGATGAATTGAAAGACATCCTAGAAGTTAGAACTACAAGAAGGTGGGCTGTACTGCCTTAGGAGGATGTGCAAGTCCTCACTTGAGTTCTCTTTGGAAAGAAAAGCATTCCTTGGAAAAATTATACAGGAGAGTCTTGTTCAAATATAGTTGGCCTGCAAGGTTGCTTGCAAGCCAAAGATCCTGAGATTCTGGCAATTGGTTTGACAAATGTGTTATAAGCACTGTTTCAGCTGATTTTTACAACCATGTTAAGTAGGTGCTAAGAAGCCACATTATATCTTCTTTACTCTCTCATTTTTTATCTACCATAGACTCTCTCAGAGATCATCTTTTCCAACATTCACCAGAACAATTCCCACCTTCCAAGGCCTCAAACAGGTGTCATCCAAACTTTACTGGATGAGCTCCAGGGAGGTATAACTTTCTAGCTCTCCAGTGTTTAATAGTCCCAATTCTTGGGAGGCTCCTCCTTAGACCCAGTCAATATCTGTTTATCAGCAATGCCTAACTAGCGCTCCTAGTTATGTCCTTTGCATTTGAGAAAAAACAGCCTGATGGCCTTCACAGCATATGTAAAATTTGGAAAGAGAGAGAGAGAGCAAGAGAGAGAGCACATTTTTGAATAGCTACTATGTGACCAGCCTTGTGCTAAGTTCTATGAGTACAAATACGAGTAAAGAAGAAAATCCCTACCTTCAAGGAGCTTACCTTCTAATGGGCAATGGAAAAAGATAATATATATGATGGGTTTGGAAAGGAGTGGAGTCAACAGAGGGGGAGAAGGAGACATCCAGAAAGTGAGTCTAGAAATGAGTAAGCTATGTCACCAATCATGAGAGCAGGACCTCAAGACAGAGGTTTCTCTAGGGGACAAAATGGCAGGTAAGGAGAAGGAAGAAACATCTAGCAGGCATGAAGAGCCCTTCAAATATTTGAAAGCAGCTAATAAATTCTCCCTTCTAAAAGTACTCAAAACATAAAAAAGTTAGAAAATCTGTCATTTTTAAGCTAGCATGAATTGAAATCTGTGTGATTTCTACGAGGGGTGTATAGTATTAAAAAAAAAACCTCATCTCTGGAATTTTTACTTAAATAGATAACCTTTCTCTATACTATACCACTATCATAAGTTATATTAATACACTATACCATATAATAAGTATATAATATATACACTATACCATATAATAAGCTGAATATTTTGCCTGTTCCATAATGTTAATGTTAACTACCCCTCCTTGGTAAAGCATATTTTTATAGGACTTCTGGACATAGGGCCTAAGATGACTGAAGAAGCCACTCTAATGAGTAGTCATTCCTTGGTAATTAAAAGAGGTAATTTAGGGGTGATTGACCTTTGCGGTGACTGTTTCTCATGCGTTGTATGTATGTAGTTATATCTATATAACTGTTTGAGTGTTGTCTCCCCCATCAAAAAGTGAGCTTCTTGAGAAAAGGAGCTATATTTACCCTTCTTAGTTAGTCAAGAAACATTTATTATGCACCTACTATGGGCCAGGCACTGTGCTAATCACTTAACATAGTCCCCAGCACACAATGTTCCCTCAACAAACTCTTATTGACTGATAAATTGTACTATATGGAAAGCCACGTTGTCTCCCTGGCCTTCTCCCTTCATTAATTACCACACATTTTCCAATAATGTATTCTTCTGCTCATTCGTTGACTGCTACAATTCCAATCATATTTTCCTTCTTCCTTCCTGTTTTCAGTTCAGATCAGCCTGTCCCCTGCTAAAAGCAAGGAGCTCTCCCAGTATGCAAGAGAACAGGCTCTCCCAGCTGAAGAGAGCAGTATGGAGGCCTGCTGCAGCTCACCAGGGAGTGCTTCTAAGAAGAAACAGAACAACTGTTTGTAAGCCAATGGATTTTGTGCAGTTAAGCTGTCATTATTGGTGTTTCTTATTTGGAGTTTTTTTTTAATGCCAAGAATAAAAACAACTTTAGCTGTTTTTTGTCACATTCAATGACTTATTCTGAGATTTGTTTTAATATTTAATCAGGCAATGATCACCTTTTCACTAAGCATGTGTTTTTTAAAAGGTTAGTTTATTTTGAAGTGTTGTTTTGCTATGTCACCACAGTAACATTTTATCTAAAAGAACACATTTCCAATTAGATAATGAAGGTCAATGAGGAAATTGGTTTCATTGTTCAGAAATTTGCTTTATACACATTTTTTCAGGAAGTCATCTATTCTATAAAGTGAAAAAAAGATATGTACTTAATTGCTTGTTTTTTTTTCATTAGGCCAATAATTCACTAGTACAAGAAGCTTCCAGTAACGAAACTTTCTTTACCATTGCAGAGCAGCTATTTTTTCTGTAGTTTACAGTCTTAGAGAGTTGTTCAAACCACTGAGAGGTTAACTGACTTGTTCATAGTCTCACAGACAAAAAGTGCTATGGGTAAAACTTGAATATAAGATTTCATGACTCCATGGCCTAGCCTTCTATTCATGTACTTAATAACAATATGCACATACATACACTACACATACATACATACAGATGTGTATGTATATATGTGTACACACATATATGTATAGGTATGTGTTATATATCTATAGGTATATATGTATGCATATACCTATAAATGTACTATACATACAGAATAATTTAGGATCTTTGTCTAAACCTGTCTTTTAAGTTTTATACTATATATTCTGGTCTCTGTGAGTCATCTGATTTCTCATACTCTCTCTCCATCTCTAACATGGAAGGTGGTAGGAGCTTGAAATAATTTTGTAATAAATATCTGAGGCCCTTTCCAGTGCCCTGGTGCAGCAGATGTGTCAGCAGTGATGGTGGTGGCAGCACCAGCAGTAGTGTTGGCAGCAGCAGCAGCAGCTGCTTCCAGAGCTCCAGGCCTACAGACAGTGGGGGAATTGAGCATCTGAACAGAGGGGGATTGCAGGGATTTCTTTGCTGTCACTGAGGTAAGATTCGCTTGCTTTGCCCTGCTTGGATCTGGGTGCCAGATCATAAAATCTTGGGGAAATGAATGTTGAAAACTTAAAATAATTAAGAAATGAAAAAAATAAACTGATGATATTAAAACTGACAGCTGAGAGCAGGCTGAAATGGAGATAAATGGAAAAGGGTAGCTAGAGAGTACCGTGGACCTTGAAAGGAACAAGGAAGCATGAGAACAGGGCACTAAATGGTGATATGGGAGAGCCCTGAAGATAAACCACTTAGATCACAGTGTTGCCTAGGGCCAGCTCTTCCATGGTAGTTTTCATCCCAAGGTGTCCCAGAGGAATGAATAGTCCTGTATAGAATTTATTTAAATTTTTCAAAAGGTAAAGCATTTATTGAAGTGATCCATTGCTGCCCTGGGATAAAGATGTACCGTGTAGAGACAGAACACACCTGAGTAGCTACAGATATGAGTCAGTATTTCCCCGAAAGGGCCAATGCAAAATATCCAGCCAATGGATAATTATGACTTAAGAGAAGCAAGCTGTGTTCTCCTAATGAAGACTGTGGTGTTTTAAAATTATTATGAGAAGCTTAAAGTTTTTATTAAGAGTATGTGAATCAAACTGAAAGAGTCTGCTGAAGGTTAGCTCTTTAATGAAACAACAGAGGCAAGGGCATGGTTCCTCCATTACCTTCCCTAAAGCTTTGGTGCCTTGAAATGGCATAACCAATTGAGGTCACAACCAGGTTACACCAAGTTTACACCTCTTGTTTAAAGGTTTTTAAGGAGCAGGTTACACAGGTCCCCATAACTGCATCCTAACACAGTTCCATGAGGCTTTGATGCCTCCCTATACAGATCCCCTCAAGACGCCTCTTGTAAATAGATTATATGCATTCACCATGCTTCCCAGGACCTATGGATTTGCCCCTAATTATATTTTACACTCTGTCACTGAATTTATACTTTTGCCTTTGATCTTCTGCATATGGAACTGCCAATGGAAGGGGGAAATGATAAAGAATTCACCCTAATGGTTTTTACTTCACCTTTTCAACTTTTGCATTGTCAAAGTGCTCCCTACTCTCCCCAACCTTGCTTTGTGAATGACTATTGCTTGGATTCTTGGTTTTGAATATTTTGCTCCATAAATTTCCTTCTCCTTGTAACTACATGCTAGGAGTTTCCTAGTCTAGCTGATGTAATTAAAAGGATTGGAACTTCTTTTGAAGACACCTGAGGAGCATTTCTCCTTAAAGTGTCCCCAGGCCTTCTAAGGGAACACAGGCAGAAGCCGATATTGCAGATTGAGACTATAGCAGACATGCTCTTATAAGAACAACTACCCTTTTCTATGGTTCATGTGATTGAGCCAACAGACATATTTTGTCTGTCTTGATGTCTCCAGGGTCCTTCTTCATTTTTTGCTCTTGTATCTTTTACCTTTCTGCTACTTTTCTAAGTACAAATCAGAAGTCAGAGACCTGATAGTGGACTTCCCTAGCCCTAGGAATGGCAGAAACTGAAGCATTTTTAGTTTCCACAAGAGCACATGGTTGAGTTGCTTGTGCTCTCTCTGCATTATAGACGGAAAAGATTTCATCAATGACAGGCTTCTTGGAAAAGGAGTCATTAACATACCCCTTTTTGATGGACAGCATAGTAGAGTGGATAGAGTGATATATTTGAAATAAGGAAAATGGGTTTGAATTCTACTTCAGATACTTATTATCTTTGTGAAATTTAGGAGGCAGTGTATTGGTCAGTCAACAGGCATTGTGCTAAGCACTGAGAATATAATACAAGAAAAAAAAAGAACTTACTTTCTAATTGCAGAGGACAACAGAAAAGGAAAGTGCAAATGGGGGTAGAAAGGAGGGCTTTAAGGTGCTTGATACTGAAGCCTAGAGCACCTAGATGGCTCAGTGGTGTAGATGGGCTCTGGAGTCAGGAGGACTGAGTTCAAATTTGACCTCACAAACTAACTAGCTGTGTGATTCTGGGCAAGTCACTTAACCCTGTTTGCCTCAGTTTATCATCTCCATCACGAGCTAGAGAAGGAAATGACAAACCACCCCAGTATCTCTGCCAAGTAAATCCCAAATGGGGTCACAGAGAGTTAGACAAGACTGAAAATCAAATAAACAACAATAACAACTTAAGCCTGGTCGAAAAGTTGCAAGGGCAACCTGGTAAAAAATGAAGACATTGCTGGTCTGTCTGCTTTCCTTAAATAGTGGTTTTTGAGCAAATTACTTAAAGTATGTGGACTTTGGTTTTCTTTTTTCTAAAAAGATTGGTCTTGTATTCAATGGTCTCTAAATTCCTGTTCTAAATCTATGATGATATATACGAAATTTCAGGGACTAGACTTTCTAGAAAGAGACAGGAAAGTTTTGATCCAAATTACTCCTTGGGGAAGGAAATAGCATGATTGCATAATCCCTAAACAGCAGCTTACTTGGAAAGCAAAACCAGTTCATTATTTGGGTCATTTTTCTCCTAAGAGAAGGAGATTGCTTGTTCAGCAACCCACAGAGTATTTACCACAGATTGGTACTACAGGAATTGTTTTAGGGGGACAATATGGACTGTCTAGGAACAATAGACTCGGTGTTATGACAATATATTTTCCAAGCTTGATTCTCTTTGAGGTGGCGAGAACTGATGGGAGATAGAGTGTGTGCTATATGTTTTCTGTTCTTGTTACAAGACTCTGAGTCATCGGATCTTCCATATATTCTATGGGTAAACTCAAGACTGCCCTGCATCTGATTTTTTTATTTGAGACTGAATATCTTGCATGGAATGAGAAAACACTATTACCTACATTTGAGGGAAACCAGATGACAAGCCAAATATATGCTTTATTTAGCAGTTTTTTGTTGTTATTGTCTTTGGTTGTGGTGGTGGTGGTATTGTCATTACTGGTTGATTGAATGGCTTTCCTCTGGAATAATTTTAAATAGCAGCAATGAACCACAGAGAATGATGATGTCCTTTTTGGAGATCAGCCTTCTGGATCAACCCAGTTCTGTATGATCATAGTCTTCAGGCAAGCAGGGCTAAAGCATGGGTTATCAATAACAAAAATGTTTGCTAACAGTAACAAAAATGGCAACTATAGCACTTTTAAGTTTTCAAAGAAGGAATTTACATGAAAATACTCATAATTACTATCAAGTGAGAAAAAGTGTATAAAGTTCTTTGTAAATCTTTACGAGCTATATAAATGTCAGCAATGATTATTATTAATAGCTCCCATTTCTAAAGCACTGTATGGCTTATAAAGCTGTTTTCTTCAATTGAGTAATTAGGTGGTACAACTGGAACTCAGGTTTTCTCAACTCGAGCTCAGTGTTCTCTCTAGACTACCCCAAATTCTGGTTTGCATGTGTACATTTTTTTCCAATGAAAAGTTCTAGAGATGGAATGCCTTTGCAAGCATTGGAATGACCATCATACTAGTCTTATTTGATTGCGTTTATTTTGTATCAAGAGGCAATGCGGTATATTGGCTAAAGATCGAGCCTCAGAGGCAAGAAAATCTGCTTCTGACATACCAGCTGTGTGGCCATGGCCAAGTCACTTAACCTTTTCATACCCCAGGTAATTCTCAAGGACTGTATATTACAAGCAAATGAGGGATCGCAGGACCAAAAATATTTATCTCAAAGGAACACCAGGGACCATTTAATCTGACCTTTTTATATTTTGATGAGAAAAAAAGTCCCAAGGAGGTTAAATCACTAGTCCAGGGCCATTTATCTAATAAGTATCAAAGGCAAAATTTGAACTAAGGTGATCTGACTCCAGAACTAACAATTTGGATCAGCGATTGGAGTCCCCCATAGGAGGAATTGGCTATGTTCATGATATCTCTGATTTGGACCAAACAAATAAATAAATGAAGTATTCACAAGGGGAAGAGTTATTTAAACTTCAAATTCCAAGTCAGTACCTCCTTCTGTCAGTTAGTAAGTCAATAAACATTTATCAAACACCTACTCCATGTGTGCCAGGCTCTGTGCTAAGCAGTGAGCTTTGAAGAAAGGCAAAAGACAATCTCTGATCTCAAGGAGCTCACAGACTAATGGGGTAGACAACATGCAAACAACTATGTACAAATAAGCTATATACAGAATAAACTGGAGGTAATAAGAAGATGGAAGGCATTAGTTTACATTAAATTGCCACATATATTTCTAGTATACATACTTCACTTCCTTTGCATTATATATTCATTCTCTCTTCACACCTTCAAGAAGATTGTCTTCAGGCTTTACATGTTTTTCTCCTCGATTTCAAAACCAGAATTTTGAACCCCATTTTCATTACGATAGCAGCCTCAAGCTACTCTTTCTGTGTTCATGGGTTGCCCAACTGGACTTTCAGTGTGTGACAGATACATTAACTTAGAGAATAGAGAGCTAAATGGAAGATTATGAGCTAGTTTTAAAACCCAATGGCACAATTTCTCCTTAGGGAGGGGAGGGGAAGAAAAGCTTGGAAAGAAAAACATTTACTAATTAAATTGAATTGTGTGAACCTGGGAAAGCTGAACACGTCAATTAACCTAGCCCTCTTATTGGCTTGTAGAGAAGTAGTGTTCCAAGATACACTGAGTTTGGTGATGGAGATGAAAAGGACTGCCATCTCTGTCACAACATGAGAGGGAAAGTAGAACATAGCTCATCCGGTTAATAAGTTGAGTCCACGAATAACAAAGAGCTAGGTATGACTGAGAGAGCTCAATTAGCCTGCCAAGACCCTGCACATTAATTCACATCTGAACCTCTCTGGGGAGATGGAGTTGGGATGACAGAGAGAAGAGATTGTACATATATCTCCAGAATATCCTCCAGATGTGGCAAAGGACATTTTGGAAAGAGTTGGCTAAATGTGAATTTCAGCTATATCATTTTATTAGTTCTGTGACCCTAGAGATGTCATTTTTCCTCTACAATCCTCAGTTTGCTCATCTGTAAAATGGGAATAAATAATATTTATACCACTTAAACCACAGGATTTTAAACAAAGTGCTTTATAAGCCTCAAAGCTATTATAAAAACATGAGTTATTAATATGTTGGAAATTTTCAGAAAATTTTGAAATCAATGTTGTTAAACAAAACCCTTAGAATTTAGAATTTCCTTATTTTTCATCCTTTGGCTTTTTTGTGTGTATGTTGTGTGGGTTTTTCATGCATATACATACATATATGTGTGTATATACAAGTATATACATGCATATATACATATGGATGTATATGTGTATAGATAGCTAGATGGATAGACAGATAGTGCTTTACATGGTTTACAAATGACTTTACAGACATTGCCATTTTATCCTCACAACAATGCTGGGAGACATTATAGTATAAAGCATTATCCTCATCTCACAGATGAAGAAAATGAGAATGGAAAGAGGTGAGTGATTTGCCAAGGGCCGATTAGTAAGGCTCTAGATATTGGATTGAGCCAAAGTCTTCTTGACTTCACTAAATGACGGCAAAATCACAAAAGTACTATTAAAATCCTTGAAGTTCCTTTATTGTTTACTGATGCCAGGTTTGTGGCGGCAAAGCTATGCCTATTATTTGTACTCATCAATGTATCAAGGAAGAAAGGGAGGAAATAAACATTTGTTCAGCACTTACTACGTGCCAGACACTATACTAAGAGCTTTACAAATATTATCTCATTTAATCCTCACAAGAACCCTGAGAAGTAGATGCAATTATTATCCCCATTTTACATGTATGTGGCTATTCCCTTTATTGGTGCAGACTCTAACCTCCTTTGTTTCTGCTCAGAGGCTATGTGATTCTTTTTTTTTTTTGGAGGGGGAGGGCAGGACGATGGGGGTTAAGTGACTTGCCCAAGGTCACACAACTAGTGTGTCAAGTGTCTGAGGTCACATTTGAACTCAGGTCCTCCTGACTCCAGGGCCGGTGCTCTACTCACTGGCCACCTAGGTGCCCCGAGGCTATGTGATTCTTGTCTCTGCCTTTAAATAAATCCTCCAGAGTAGAGTCATTCAAAGTGAACTATTAGACATCCAAAACTTTAAATAATCCCAGATTCCTGATAATAAAACCTTCTGTGCTCTTGATTGAATGATTCACAATTCCGGTTGTACCACTGAACTTGTCTTATGAGGAAGCAAACACAAAGGGTTACAAAGAAACAAAAGAAAAAACCCACAGCAGCAACCATTATTTGTTCTAAACACCCATTTGAATATTTTTCACTTAAAAAAAAACTTTAATTGTCATTAGTAGGAAATAAGCCTGTTGAAGTCAAGTGCTATTTCTTCTTTTTTCTGCTTGTACATAGTACATTTAATAAATGGTGGTTGAATTGATTTGAATTGATAAACTGTTTACATTTCTGACCACAAAGAGCCTTCCAAAGCAGTGGCTTGCACTTTTAGTATGATATGCCATTGAATTTCACAGTGTTAAATGGCCAGGCTTGAAGGTCAACAAGGCAGCCATGTTGTGAGTAATCACATTAATACCTTCACATTTACTAAGAAACTGAGACAAAGATAACTCATATATTTTTCCTTGATCAGGAAGCCAATAAGGGCTAGATTCTGCTCTAAACATTCCATAACATCTCCACTCTGGTCAGTAACAAATTTCAGACTACATTTAACGCTATGTTTTGTTCCTCTGAGATACAAATCTTCATGTAAGAGATTCTCCCAATGCAAAGCCTTGAGGTTCAATTTGTCATACCCTCTACTAAGAAAATGAAGGGAAAACTCACTATAAGACATTATCCCTTTATATGGACTAACCTTCCTGAGATTTATTCTTTTCTTACCTCTGCTTCCTAGACTTCGCAGAGATATTCATGCTTCAGTTTATGTGCCACACACTATGGGAAGCATTTCATTACCCTTCCAGCATTCTCTAGCTCCTCAAGTTATGATGGATATAAAGATTTGCTTTCATGTTGTATGCTCCCGTAGATTTTCAGCTTCTTGAGGGTGGGGACCATTTATCAATTTGCCTCAGTGTTGCTAGTACCTACTAAAGTACCTAATATATCATGAATGTTTAAATAATCTTTGTTGTATTAGAGTAGATTGATGCAATCCAGATTTCTGAAACTTCTCCTGAAAACATACAGTCCACTGTTTTGCATCAAATATCTCTAATAAGAGTCTAATATCTAAGCTGAATAGGCAAATAACATAAATATGTTAACTGATTAATGGTCAAAGGATTTAAATAAAGATTTATCAAAAGAAAAATTATAAACTATCAATTACAATATGAAAGATCACTCTAAATCACTAATAATAAGAGAGAAAACCAAATCTAAATATCTCTGAGTTGTCTTCTATCATTCAGCAAATAGTAAATGTCACAAAAGATGGAAATAGTCAATATTGAAGGGGATGCAGGAAGACAAGCACTCTTGTAAATTTTAGATAGAGTTGTGATGGGTCCAGCCATTCTGGAAAGCAATTTTGAATTGTATTCATCAAGAAACTAAAGTGATCATACCCTTTCATGCAGAGATTCCCATAAAACAGAGTAAGGACTTTTATATACTGAAATAATTCTCACAGGATTTTTGTAGTAAGAAGAAATAGAAACCAAATAGGTTACCATTGATTGGTGAGATGGCTAAAAAATAAGTGATACATATATGTAATTAAATACTGCTATTCTAAAATAAATCACATGAAAAATTCAGAGAAATTTCTGAAGATATATGAACTGATACAGATTCAAATAAGTAGAACCAGAAAAACAATACAAACAATAACTGTAACATTGTAATTATAAAGTACAACAATAACAAGAACAGAATGAAACTGCATACAACATATACCTATAATTATAGTGCTTGGCTCCAGAAAAGGAATATGACACTTCCCTTCCTTTATTGTAGAATAGGTTGAAGATTATGGATAAAGAATATTATCTGTATCACCAGACTCATTTGTTATATTGGTTATAAATGCTGAACTATATTTTTCTCATTCTTTTTTCTCATTCCTTCCCTGGGCACTAGGTCAAGAGAGATAATATGTAAAAGTGTTTTGTGAATCTTTAAATGTTATGTTAGCTATGATGATGATGGTGATGATGATGATGATGATGATGAT
>CM053625.1:249763842-249790837 GCA_028646595.1 Phalanger gymnotis
ATACATACATAGTTACCAGAAAGAGAAGCACCAACCTCCAGATTTTATGTATATATGTACATATATACTTCTTCAGAGTCAGAGGGTGTCACAACCATGTGACTGAAACTGATATGACTTAGGCTTTCTTGTGATTTAAGCAGGTGATCAAAGACTCTTGATTCAATCAAGGGCAAGGCTCAATCAAAGGCACTTCGTTGCCTTAGTGCTGAGAAGCACTCCAAAAGCAAAAAAAAAAAAAACAGTGATAAGTCCCACTTTGCTTGCCATTTCAGAGACTTATTATGATACTTGGATTACCTATTTCACAAGTGGTTGTAGCAAAAGTGCTTTGGAAGCCTTGAAATGTTAAAGAAATATGAGTTATTATTAATGTGTTGTGCCAATGTATGTGCCCTCTCTGATATCTAACTTCAAATTGAAGCCTTTAGGACTAAAGGAAGAAAAGTAGAGCTCATCCTCTATTTGAAAGGTACTAGAAATGTTCAGCTTAGTGAAAAGAAGACTTGAGAGAGATGTGATAGTTGTAGTTGTATCCTTGAAAGATTACATTGTGGAACAGGGATCAATTTTATTCTCTTGGCTCCATGAGACAGAACTAGGAACTATGGGTAGAATTAGTAAAGATGAATATTTGTACTTAATATAAGGAAGTATTTCCTAAAAATAAAGCTTACCAAAAAGTAGAATGAGCTGCCCTGGGAAGTAGCAGATTCCCCTTCTTTGAAGATCATGTAAAAGTTGGATTATCACTTGTCAGTAGTTTTGCAGAGTGGATTTGGGGCACAGTGGGTATAGATTGGACAAGATGGCCATTTTTAACTTTTCAAACTAGAAATTCTGCCATTCTTTAATTACACTTTTCCCTCAAAGCAAAATCAATAAATCTGATCACAATGGAACATATTATTTCATTAGAACCCATTCAATCCTGCATCTATCCATGCCCACAAGACTTGAACTATAAACTTCCTCTTTACCTCCCCAACCCTATGCCTATAATAGGATTTAATATTACCAAGCTTCATGAGTTCTGAGATAGCATATCTCTTTAGGATTCTGTACATGACTGATTAGTGTCATTACCTGGTTCTGATTCTTCTTCACAAAAGAATTCCTCTTCTTGTCCTTAAAATTTAGTCCTGGCATATATTTTATATTCCCTCTCTGTTCAAAACTTTTTGAGGGAAAAAGAGACTACCACTTCTAAGATATGTCAATAGGAATTGCTTCTACTATTTCTTAGAGGGTACAATTGGTTGCCTTCAGCCTTAGGATCACAAAACAGCTAGTGATGATAACAAGAAAAACTTTTTTGGAGGGCCTTGCTAAATTTGGAGGGTTTTTTTTGAAGAGTGCACTTTAGTGATAACATTGACATTTTAAATTCAAGATGGAAATTTTCACATTATTGTTAAAGTATTTGATTTTGAAGTTACCTGGGATTTAATATATCCAGAAATTTAGCATTGGGAGAGAACTTAATGGCCCTCTAGTCCAATTAACACATGGAAAAAATTCCCACTATAACATATTCAACAAGTTCTTATCCATTCTGTGCCAAAAGACCTCCAAGGACGAGGAACTCACACCTTAAAGCAGCTGAAAAATCCTCACTATTATTTGGCTTATTTTTTTCTGTATTCCACACCTTAACATTTGTTTTTATGGCAGATAATCTCACTGTCTCTCTAAAAGAAGCTCAATCCTTAATACAAAATTAACTCTATGAACTTGAATTTTTGAATATTTATCTAAGAATGAATGAGCTGCCTCAAGGGAGATACTGAGATCCCTTTCATTAGAGATTTTCAAACAAAGCCAAGAAGACTACTTGTTAGGTGTTTTGTAGAGAAGTTTTTGTTTTTGTTTTTGCAGGTTAAATGGACAGACTAGGTCTTTTACAACTCCAACTCTATGACTGTAACATCTATTGCCTTTTAACTGTCTTTGGTTTCTGATCCAATCAAATCCAATCAACGAATCAACAAATGTTTATTAAGTCCCTACTACAGGGTAGTGTGCTAAGAACTAGGGTACAGAGAAAAGCAGAAAGCCCCAAACAGTTCCTGCCCTCAAAGAGTTCATATATGATCATATATAAACAAAATATGTACAAGATAAACATAAGGCAATTGTGGGAAGAGGTTAGGGAAAACAATAACTAGAAGGGGGTAGGGATCAGGAAAGGTCTCATACAGAAGTTGCAACTCAACTGAGCATCGAATTAAACTAAGGATTGTAAGAGATGGGAATAACGAAAAAGTACACTCTAGGCAAGGAGGGACAGCAGCCTGTCCAAAGGCTTGGAGTGTCTTCTATGAGGAACAGTTGTTTGGCTGAATTGTAGAATAAGTAAAAAGGGGTAATATCTAGTAAAGTTAGAGAAGCAGCCTCTATACTGGTTGTAAAGAGCTTTAAATTCACTGAAGAAAACCTTATAATTGATCTAAACTATTGTACCAAGAGAATCACTGTCTTAAGATGTGTACCTGGTCCTTTAATAAAAAGGGGAACTAAAAAAGCGAAAAAAAAATCCTATGAGAAAAACACCTATGCTCCTGTTTAGGGAGGTTTTTTTGCATTTGCCTTTTCTTCTTCTCTTTTCTGAAGTAAATGACAGCTTTCCTAGGCTTCTTGTAATGGGACACCAAGAGTGACACAGTTGTACAGTCCACATTTGATTACAGCCTGTTCTTTTTATGTTAAGCAACTGACAATACCACTAAGCACAGTGTATTGTACTATGAGCACAGCTGGATTTGGAGCTCAAATACTGGGTCCCCATGCAGTCAGCAATTTCGTGCCAAACCCAGGCAACTCAACAATAACTAATAATGTGTCCACGGTTTGATCAGCCATGAATGAAAGACTGCTGCTGTTTATCCTACAATGGATCATGCAGCTTGATTCAAACTCCTTTCTTAACAAAATCCTTTCCTCCTAGCTTTAAGCATTCCCAAAAGAAAAACAACCAAGGAACAAGCCCTTCCCTAAGAGAGGAGTCTGAGAATCATTAGGACATTTGTGGATTTCTGATAAGAAACAAGAGATAAGGAATACTGGCATATGTACACATCGTCTATCAATGCCTACATATCTAGACCCCTTTTTTCAATGTATAGGAATGTATTTTTGCATATATTATGCATATATAGTATGTATGTTTACCTGCATAGATATATATGTAAGTATATAGTGTCAAATTTCTGAGACCCAGGACAAGAAGGACTTTCAAATATGTCTCAGTATTCCAAAAAGTTTAGAGGACCTTCGTAAAATGATAAGAAATCCAAATGTTAGAGTCATAGACTGTTTGCATCATTCAAGGGATAATACTTTGCTTTTAAGATCCAGTGCCCAAGAAATGAAAAGGAGATTTCTCCCCACATTCTCAGGGGTCATATAAAAAGGAAATGACTCTATGTTGGCTATATATGTTCTCTTTTTTCATTTGCTTTCATTTGCACATGCGATAGGGGTAAGGAGCAAGAGGCAACAAGGATAAGACTAGGACGGTATATAGTTCATTAGGGAAGGAGAAGGTCCACCCAAGAGGAAAGGAGAAACACTTTGACTCTATTGGTTCAGGTGTGAGTCCTTTGCCTTTTTTCTAGGTTAAAGTCTGTCCTGTCTACAACGTCTTATTAGCCTGAAATGATAACCGAGGGCCCTTTACGATTTTTTGTAAACCCTAGACAAAGGCCAAATTCCTTTCTCCAGGAAAATCGTGAATGAGAGAAAAACTGGTTAAAAGAAATTTGTTGGGGGTGGGGCAAGAACCAAGATGGGGGCAGGAAAACAGGGACTTGCTTAAGCTCTCCCCTAGGTCCCTCCAAACACCTGTAAAAATGGCTCTGAAAAAATTTTAGAGCTGCAGAACCCATGAAATAGCAGAGGGAAGCAGGACTCCAGCCTAAGAAAGCGTGGATGGTTGCTGGGAAGGGTGTATCACACAGAGCTGGTAGGGGAACAGAGCAGAGTGCAGCATGGGCCATGCCAGGACCAACCAGACTGGGAGCTGGGTGGAACAGGCCATAGAGCCCTGAATCATTGAGCTGTAGCAGTTACCAGACTTCTCAACCCACAAACACCAAAACAACAGAGCAAGTTAGTGGAAAAACTGCTGGATCAGAGTGAAAGGAGTGCATGGTTGGTCCTAGACCCAGGGGAAGCAGAAGTGCTGCAGGTCTGGGGCTGCTTCCAGAGCTCAGCTGTGGGTTGCTTCCTGCCATAGGCTCACATGGTGAGAGGAATTAAGCAGCAGATCAGAGCATGAGTCCAGAGCCTTCTTGAATCTGGGTCGTGGGCCTGGCTAGCAGTTCTTGGGGGAGGAGGAGCTCTGGCGTGGCAGAGTTTGCTGCATAGAAGTAGCTCTGAAAACAGCAGCACATCCCCTAAGCTTGGGACAAAGTACTTTCTACTCTACAAGCAGTCATACCCTGACAAAAAGCTCAAGGGTCAAGTAGTTGGCTGGGAATACAAACAGGCAGTGAAAACGGACTCAGACTCAGACTAAGACTTTAGAATCTTTTTTTGGTGACAAAGAAGATCAAAACATACAGCCAGAAGAAGTCAACAAAATCAAAGAGCCTACGTCAAAAGCCTCCAAGAAAAAATATGAATTGTTTCTCAGGCCAGGGAAGAGCTCAAAAAGGATTTGGAAAAGCAAGTAAGGGAAGTAGAGGAAAAGTTGGGAAGAGAAATGAGAGCGATGCAAGAAAACCATGAAAAACAAGTCAATGACTTGCTAAGGGAGACCCAAAAAATACTGAAGAAAATAACACCTTAAAAAGTAGACTAACTCAAATGGCAAAAGAGCTCTGAAAAGCCAATGAGGAGAAGAATGCCTTGAAAGGCAGAGTTAGCCAAATGGAAAAGGAGGTCCAAAAGACCACTGAAGAAAATACTATCTTAAAAGAATTACCTACCCAGCAAAACTGAGTATAATGCTCCAAGGCAAAAGATGGATTTTCAATAAAATACTGGACTTTCAAGCTTTTTCAGTGAAAAGACCAGAACTGAATACAAAATTTGACTTTCAAACACAAGAATCAAGAGAAGCATGAAAAGGTAAACAAGAAAGAGAAATCATAAGGGACTTTCTAAAGTGAAACCGTTTTGTTTACATTCCTACATGGAAAGATGATGTATGTAATTCATGAGACTTTTCTCGGTATTACTGTAGTTGAATAGAATATACATATATAGACAGAGGGCACAGCGTGAGTTGAATATGAAGGGATGATATCTAAAAAAATCAAATTAAGGGATGAGAGAGGAATATATTGAGACAGGGAGAAAGGGAGAGATAGAATGGGGTAAATTATCTCATGTAAAAGTGGCAAGAAAAAACAGTGCATTGGAATGGAAGAGGGGGCAGGTGAGGGGGAATGAGTGAATCTTGCTCTCACTGGATTTGACTTGAGGAGGGAATAACATACACACTCAACTGGGTATCTTACCCTACATGAAAGTAGAGGGAATGGGATAAAAAAGGGGGGACAATAGAAGAGATGGCAGAGAGGGGGAAGAAATAATCAAAAGCAAACATTTTGCAAAGGGAGAGGGTCAAGGGAGAAAATTGAATAAAGGGAGGACAGGATAGGAAGGAGCAAAATATAGTTAGTCTTTCACAACATGACTATTTATGGGAGTGTTTTGCGTAATGATACATGTGTGGCCTATTTTGAATTTCTTGCCTTCTTAGGGAGAGTGGGTGGGGAGGGTAGAGGGGAGAGAGTTTGGAATTCAAAGTTTTAAGATGCTCAAAAAAAAGTTGTTTTTTCATTCAACTGGGAAATAAGATATACAGGCAATGGGGCATAGAAATTTATTTTGTCCTACAAGTAAGTAGGGGGAAAAGGTGGGATGGGGAGTGGGATGACAGAATGGAGGGCTGACAGGGGAATGGAGCAATAAGAATATATGCCATCTTGGAGTGGGGGGGAAGGTAGAAATGAGGACAAAATTTGTACCTCCAAATCTTGTGGAAATCAATTCACAAAAACTAAAAACATATTAAATAATAAAGTATGGAATTAAAAAAAAATTAAAAAATAAAAGAAATTTGTAAAAGTCACCCCCAATATTATACCTGGTATATATACAAGCCCTACTATTAAAGCTAGTGACCATAATTACAAGTTACTTAGACACGATGAAATTATGAATTGGACATGTAAGCAAGCTGACTCATGTTATCAATGACAACTTGAATGAGAGACATGGTTTAAAAGACAGCATCAAGGTCATATGTGACTTGAAAAGGAAAAGGAGTAGAACGGATGAGATATAACTCATAGACAAACTAAGGAGGACTCTGTTAACTCCCAGATAACTCACAAATATACAATAATATAAAACAGAAGCAAGCCAAGTTAGACAAATGCTTTATCAATGATTTATGGCGGCAAAAACATGGATGAAAATCATACATGATGAAAGTGTATTGAGAGCTCATTGTCTCTATTGAAGGAGGGATTTCGCAAACTGATGAAATCATAGTTTCCCCAAAGGACAGCTTACAGGTAATTTCTGTCCAAGAGATCTAGCGACCTCCAGAGTTTAAATGACATAAAGTAGCGGAAGACCTGAAACATTTGACACAGAAGTCTCATTTGCAATTTTCAAAGCAACTCGTACCATTCTGTTGCCTCCACCGGGCTTTTGAGAGAAATCCGGGATGGAAAAAGAGAAGATTCCCTAGCAACCTTGTGTCATATTCCATGCAGCCTTCTGTCATTATCAAACTGGTAAATGCCCTTTAAGTAAGTCTGTCAGAGCTTCATTCCTGACTTTGTGGAGTGACCCAGAATTTGAAGTTATGCGGTTATCACCATGGGAACAATTTAGAGAAAGTCTCTCAATGTGTTTTTAATTCTTGCCTGTATATGAGCCTTCATGCTCACATACAAGTACACACACAAGCACATCATCCCCCACAGTAGGAGGAAAAAAAAAACAATGCTAGTACCAGCCTATCACTAATTTTTTACCAAAACTCACAGCATCATAGGAAATGTTTCAAAAGTTGTTAATACTCAGAACCCAGAGAGCTTGAGGAACCATGAGATTTAAAGCTGGAAGTGATGTCAGAGGTTTTCTTATACAACCTTCTTCATTTGTCTATGAGGAAACTGTGGAAACAACAAACAAAGGAGTGTGACTAAGTTCCCACAGCTGGAAAAAGTTACTGTCGATATCATATATGTGAAAAGGATCCCAGATTTAGAACCAGAAGGAACCTGAGAGTTCATCTGGCCCAATCCCCTCACTTTACAGTGGAAGAGGCTGGAGATCCAGACTGATTGGCCAAAGTTCACACAGACAGTAAAAGGCAGAGCAGTGATTTGATCTGAGAGCATAAGATACCAATTCCATGCTCTCATTGTCCCATACTATTTCTCTTACCTGTACCATCCCTGTATTCCACCTTAGAAAAGTAAGGATATTCAGACTTGATCATGTGAAGAAAGAAATGATATGATATTATCTGGGACTACTGTAGAGGTTACAAGAGGCAGTGCAAAGAATCATGAAGAGAAAGACAACAGATCTGAGATTGAATCCCAGTTTTGCAGCTCTCTAACCAAAGTGACCAGAGTCAACTCTTTTTCCACAGGCTACAGTTTTTTCACCTGTAAAATGAGGAGCTTGAACAAGATAATTTCTAGGATCCCTACCAGTTCTAAATCCTATAATCCTACCTAGGGCTGAAATAACTACCTGTGGATTATTCTGTATCACACACTAGCACTGAATTTCCTTTCCTTATCCTAGGCAGGGAACATGCTGGGAAAGGGCTATCCAAAGGTGAAAGTAATTGGAGGAGAACAAAACCAACAAAGTCTGTAGAGAGTCACCAACTATTTCTGTTACTTTTTTGTAAACCTTTCCCACTGTTTTGAGTTTTCTGAACAGGGTCTTGGAGGAATGTGAGTTTTAACTTTTTTTTTCCTGGCAGGTTGTATCTGAGATAAATTGAAGAATTGCACAAACCCATCCACACAGGTAGGTGTTTAATAGCCCAGTCATTTCAATGCAGCACTGGGGTCACTGTGGTTTTTCTCTATCCTTCCACCCAGGAGAACATGGGGTCTTAACAAGACTTGGAAGCAATTTTGATATCAAAAACTAAGAGACAGCTCTACTTTTAATAAGCTTTAATATCAGGGTATCAGCAACACCCTTAGTGCTAAGGCCAGAAATGACAGTTTTATTATCCCTTCTTTTGAAACTGATAAATTGGTTCAGGCTAAGGGCAGCCTTTTCAGCTGCCAGAAAAAAAAGGCAAAAGAAAAGAAACTGACTGTGACTGGAGTTATTTAAGGCTCTATAGAAAATTCAAATAGATAGATTTTAGGTTTCTGTTGTTGCTGTGTATTGAATCTCGGATGTATGTCAGATATAAAGAAACTTCTTGTCCTAAGTGTGCTGTTGTTTGCATCTGTGTGTGTGTGTGTGTGTGTGTGTGTGTGTGTGTGAGTGTGAGTTTGTATGTTTCTCGGTATGAATGTGCGATATTTGTCATCTCAGATCTTTTTGGACTTTGGCTATAAATGCTTCATGGTTTTCCCTCTTGGGTAAGAATTAGGTGTCCCAGTTAGTTAATATCATAGCCAGTGTTTAGAATTAATGAAAACCTCAGCAAAGCCAGTGGAATGGATGTTAGTCTTGGAGTCAAAAGACCTGGATTGTATCCTCATCCTGGTACTATCTGTATTACCAATAACAAGTCATTTAAGGTATTAGAACTTCAGTGTCACCATCTATAAAATTGAATGAATATTTATAATCTATGTTTTGCTGTCCTTTTTCGAGAAAAGTGCTGTGTAAACCTTAGTAGAATGGAAACTCCACGAAGACAGGAACTGTTTCCATTTTTATTGTTGTGTGTGCAGCACCTCAAATGATGCCTGGAACATAGGAGGAGCTTGAAACAGTTTCTTAAATTGAATTGAAGGGTGTCAGTGAGGAGGATTTTGTTATCCTTTTAGAGTTTACTTTCTCAGGATCCATAGCCATGGGAATGTCTAGTTTCCAGGTGTTTGATAATAACTCCAAGAATAGTCTTAAGGATCCTAGATAGTAATTCTTAGAATCATAGTGACAGACAATCCTACTGAGGCTGCACCTTGAGATATAGGGGTAACATAATTGATATTTACTACTCTTGTGCAGAATGATGATATTGCTAAAGTTAACTTATGAGCTTAATGTTGGCAAGATGCCTTCTTTATCCAGTGCCCTATAAACCAGGTGGACATTGGTCAGTGAGTTGGAGAAGCCATGGATAATGCATAGAGGAATGCATGCACCTGCCTCAACGAGCTCCCCATTAAGGCTTGAGGGGATTTAGAAGAGTGCACAAGATGGAATGATTTGCCTGTCTTGATTGACCCCATTAAGACTTAGGGGTAGTTGCTCCCTCTTCTCACCAGCTCCTGTGAGAAGGGTGATCAGAGAATGATTGATTAGGAAATTCTGTAGGAATTGATTCTCAGCAAACTTCTGAGAAAACTAGACTAGAATAAAATTTATTGGGTAGCTAGGTGGCACAGTGAGTAGACCACCGGCCCTGAAGTCAGGAGGACCTGAGTTCAAATCTGGCCTCAGACACTTGACATAACTATTAGCTGTGTGACCTTGGGCAAGTCACTTAACCCCAATTGCCCTGCAAAAAACAAACAAACAAACAAAAACTTATTATTAACCCCTCCAAAGCTGTCTGCCTGTCTGACCACATCAAGAGTGAACCGGTTAGAGGCTGGAGTCCAGAACCTCCAATGCCTCAGGCGTGTTATCTATTAAGAGTGATAAAGTGTAAAGAGTGATAAAACTGTTTATTATTTTTGTTGGTGTTGTTAAGAATAGCATTAGCATCATCCTCTGAATTTTCATCATTCTTATGGAATGTTACAAAGGTCATTATCATTCCATGTATAAACACAATTTCGGTCTCTCTTTTCTTCTGGAGAAAACATGCCCAAAAATATCACCAAGACTCAGCAGAAATAACAATGACAACAACAAAAACCTGCTCTCTCACTAGATTCAAAGGCTGGTTGGATGGAGGTGTGAATACTCTAGGATTTGTTTGTGGTTTTGGTCCAATTGTTTCACAATGTAATAAGAAAGGGGGGAAGGGTTTCTGTGACTTCCGTGTATCGGGACAGCTCAATCACAAAGGAATGCCAAATTCCTTGTTTTGGGATCCTATCAAGCGTAGTGGAGAGCATCCTGGAAATAAAGTTAAAAAAAAAGAACACCTGGATTCATATCCTGGCTCTGCAGCTTCCTACTTGTGACATTGGCCAAGTCATTTCTCTTACTTAGCTTCAGTTTCCCCCTAGGTAAAGTGGGGATAATAAAAATATTTGTACATGATGTAATTTTGAATAAAATATTTTATAAATTTCAGATGGCAAAATATATTTAAGAGAGACATCACAATGACTAGCACTAGCATTAATAGATCAGATAATTGAGAGCTACAAGAATCTTAGACACCATCTAGTAAAACTTCCTCATTTCACAGATAAGAAAATTGTTGGTTCAAAAGGGGAAGGAACTTGCCCAAGGTCCCACAGCAGAGAGAATATTCAAACTGATGCCTTGGAGAGATTTTAGGCAGGGAGGGCAATTAAGAATCCTATGCAATAATACGAAGGGAAAAGAGATAGAGAATTGGAAGTAGGGTGGTGGCTGGCTTGTGAATAGAGAGAATGCGGACTTGTGAAAGATTCTGAAGTCCAAGCAACAAGATTTGGCAGTTGAGTGGATGTATGTGGTGAGGGATAGAGAGGAGTCTAGGATAACACTGAGGTTGTGAACCTGTGTGATTGGAAGAATAACAGAAATAGAGATGTTCCAAAGAAAGGTGGGTTTGTAGGGAAAATAACAAATTTAGCTTTGGATACCATGAATCTAAGATTTTGTTGAGTCATCCAGTTTGAAATACCAAATAGATACTGATGATTCAGGACTGGAGCTGAGGAGAGACACGAGGACTGGAAATATAGATCTATATAATATAGACATCTTCCTGAGTTCATATTGGCCTCAGACACATACTAGCTGTGTGAGCTAGCTGGGCTAGTCACTTAACCCTGTTTATCTCAGTTTCCTTATCTGAAAAATGAACTGGAGAAGGAAATAGCAAACCACTCCAAGATTTCTGCCAGGAAAACTCTAAATGCAGTTACAGAGTCAAACATAACTAAAAATGATTCAACAAAAAGCAACTTAAAGTTCATTTGGTGGGCACAACTAGATGGTATAGTGGATAGAGCTCTGGACTTACAGTCATAAAAACCTGAGTTCAACTTTTGCCTCTAACATAAAAATGAGATAATATTTCTTTTTTTTTTAGTTGAGTCAAGCTTTTTATTTAATGTTACAAAAAATATCTAGTCAAACAGACCAAAGCCCATGTCATCATCAGACTCCTCGGATTCTTCTTTTTCTGCTTCCTCTTTCTTCTCCTCAGCTGGGGCAGCTGTGCTAGCAGGAGCAGCCCCTCCAGCAGGGGCAGCACCACCAGCTGCTGGGGCAGGTCTACCAACTCCTACATTGCAGATGAGGCTTGCAATGTTTACATTGGACAGGGCCTTTGCAAATAATCCAGGCCAGAATGGTTCAACATTTACACCTGCTGCTTTAATGAGAGCATTGATTTTATCCTCCGTGACCGTAACCTCATCGTCGTGAAGAATGAGGGCTGAGTAGATGCAAGCAAGCTCGGAGACGGCCATTTCAGCGGATGGATGAGGAGACTTGTTTGTAGTGGTGCTAGTCGCCGGCTGAAGTGAGGGGTCACCCCAACGTGGCCTTAGCTTCCGAAGAAGAACCGAGCACCTTACAGACAACTGAAGAATGAGATAATATTTCTACAGAGCTTTGTAAACCTTAAAGATATAGATAGAGATAAACAAAGATGATAAAACAGGCTGACTGAATTTATATATACATGCTAGTTATTATTCTAAAGCCTTTAATTTTATTCATTTGAAGTTACTGATGTCAATAGAAAGGGAGTATTTTGTGGAGCTAAACCTCTAAGCCTATTTCCTGGCCCTTCTGCCAGGCCCGGGGCTCAGTGAATTGATTCCTGTTTCACAGAACCCTCCCTTCTTGCTCCATGACCATCAGCAAGTTTCATCAGATATCTCCATTATCTATGGCTGTGTCAAAACTGACTTTCACTCAGAAGTGGCACAGCCTAGATTTGTAGCTGAGTTATAGAGCTAGAGTCAGAAACAATAGGATAATCTCACCTATACATAGGATATTCATAGTTTTACTTACTGTTTCCTGCAATAAGAGAGAGTATAGTCCCAGAGAATATTGATCCAGCCTTCAGAGTTTTTTCATATAGTCTCTGTTTTAAAACTTGAAGATTCTGCCATGACAAGGTCATTCTTGGTTGTGATATGATGCCATCTCACTTTAGGTCAGGGAAATGATCCTATTATGTTGACACAAGGTTTCTTGTTTTCATTTTACTTTGTTTTTACCTTACATGTGAGCATATTTGTAAATATGGGCACAATGGTGGATTGTATTGATTCCTTGAGGTGCTGATTTGCATTGAGAGAGAGAGAGGGGGTTTTCTGTACAGTATTTCCTTTTATCAATGAAATTACAGGTTTGAAAAAAAGGTTAAGGCAGGGGGAGGGACAACCAGAAAAGACCTCTTAATGGATCCAACACTTGAGCTGAGCTTGAAGGATACTAATTGTTCCAAGAAATAGAGGTAAGGAGGAAGAACATTACAGGCACAGGACTGGTGAAGAGGGGAAACCTGTACAAGGGAATGGAGGTGGAAAGTGGAATGTCATACATGAAGAATAGCAATTAGGTCCATTTTACTAGAATGTAAAGTGAATGAAGGATACTTTGTGATCAAATTGGAAAGATAGAGTGAAGCCAGACTTTGAAGGGCTTTTTTATGCTTAAAAGAGGAATTTCTATTTACTCCTTAAAGCCATAGGAAGGCTCTGAAGCTTCCACAGCAGGGGGTGTGACATGATCAGGCATGTGCTTTATGCCTGTCAATTTGGCAGTTATGTGGAGGATAGATTGGAAAGGGGAAGAAATTAGATGTGGGTAGAACAATCTGAAAGTTCTTACAGTAATGCAGATAAAAAAATGATGAGATAGTAAACGAGTATGGTTGTCAAGTGGGTCAAGAGAATGAGATGAATGTAAAGGAATCTGAAGATGTAGAATTAGCAAGATTTAGCAAGCTAATGAGTTTAGATACTGTCCTGGATCTCATGAGATATTTAATTGGGTGGATTGTAGAAAAGATATACTCCTTTCAAGGCCTTATATTCCCTAAGGGTTAGAGGTATACTCATTTGGTACCTTATTGTTCAGTCATTTTAGTTGTTTCCAACTCTTTGTGGCCCCATTTCTTAGGAAAGTAGTTTGCCATTTCTTTCTCCAGCACATTTTACAGAAGAGGAAACTAAGCAAACAGGGTTAAGTGACTTCCTGGGGGTCACACAGCTAGTAGAAGCCAGAATTGAGCCACAGTCTTCCTGACTCCATTGAGTCACCTAGGTACATGGAGGTTCTCAATATGAAATATAAAAAAAATCATTTATAACTATACATTAGTTAATTTAGACCTGCATAGTTGCAGGGATGGATGAGCTTAATGATAACTAAAGATAGACTAAGCTTCTACAAACACAAATTTAGGAAAAGGACACAAGGTAGGGGAGGATGAGAGTATGAATGAAAACATGAATGAAGTAAAAAAAAGATATTTATTACTTAGTATATGCAAAGAACTGTGCTAAGCACAGGGGATACTAATATCAATGTCAAGACAGTTTATTATATTAAAAAGGTAGCTTATGTTAAAAAAAGACAGAGAGAGACAGAGAGACAGAGAGAGACAGAGAGACAGAGAGAGAGAGAGAGAGAGAGAGAGAGAAAAAGAGAATACATCTAGGGAAGTGGCAGCCAGGGAGAGATAGTATGATTTGTATGGAGCTATACAGGACTATAATGACATGCTATTCAAAAGCAGTAAGAGAGTTCATTTAGTTGTATTTCCAGAACTGGAAAAGGGTAGAGAAGGAAGGAAAGGGGGGTGTACATGCTGTGGCAGCATGACGACTGGTGAGAATCTCAGAGAGTGAAGTGAACTTGGCTGGAGCTAGGCTGAGAAATATGGATGGATAAAGAAACCACAAGTCATGACATTGGGGCCCCCAAATTGGGGAAGTCTTGGATTTTGGTTCAGGTAAAAAGAACTTTGATGAAAGTACAGAAAGTTTGGGGAGAGGCCAAAGAGCTTGGAGCAGGTAAAAGATGAAATGGCTCCTGCGTGGGTTTGGGTAGCAGTCAATCTTGCATAGGCCCAAGAAAGGATCAACTCACCCTTCCCATCAGTTACCTATATACCAAGAAGTAAATAAAAGATTTATCAATTGTTTACATTACAATGTATTAAAGTAATATTTTGGGGGATCCAGGGAGCAATCACTATGACCAGATAGCAAACTAAAGCAAAAACGAATTCCCAAAAATCATAGCTGAGAATTGGGAGAATATCAAGAGCTTTACTAAATCATATCCATCACATAGAGAAAAGATGGACTGAGGTAGCCTTTAAGGGCAAGATCTAGCCAAAGAGGAGACAATGAATAAGGAAAATGAATCTAAGGAAAGAAAGCTGTGGTTCCCAATAGGTGATGTATAGAACCACTATTTATTCTTAAGACCCTAGTAAGCTTTTAAATTCTCTTCTAATTTGTTATTATACCCTGCTCTGTCTATGGTATAGCTCCTTGGAATGTGCAGCAATAGACTCTCTGAAAATCGATTAGCCAGAAACAAATATTTATTAAGTGCTTACTATGTGCCAAGAACTGAGCTAAGTGCTGATATCAGATATCAATACAAAACAAAACAGAGACAACCTATGCCTTCAGAAAGGAGCTTATATTTTAATTGGGAAGATAATATCTATAAATCAGTTCATGAAGATAAATACAGAGTAGATGGATAGTATCCTTAAAAAGGAAGGCACTAGCAATTGTGGGGCCTGGGAAAGGCCTCCTTCAGAAAGTGGACCATCAGTTAAATTTTAAAGGAAGCCAGGAAATCTCAGAGTTAGAGGTCAGGAAAAGAACATTAAAGTTATAGACAGGGAGACAGGCAGTGCAGGGGTACGGTGATAGAAAATGGAGCACCATGTAAGGAGTGGCAAGCATACTATTGTGGTTGAACTATTAAATGAATGAGGACAATAATCAGTTAAAAAACTGGAAAGCTAGGAAAAGGGCAATATTATGAAATGCTGTTTTCAGAGAAACTGGCAAGAGACAAAGGAAAAAGTGATTATATCCTCTCATGATTCTCAAGTTGAGTGACAGGGAGCCCAGGAGATAGAGGAAAGGTAATGGTAGCAAAACCTCAGTGACAACAATAACAATCCTAGCTTGCTTCAGGAATGCAATCTATCAGCAAGCATTTATTAAGTATGCACTATCAAACCCTGGAAATACAAAAAAAAAATGTGAAAGAGTTCCGGTCCCCAGGCAATTGACCATTTATGGGATAAGGGGTGGGCTCAATTGCTGTCCTCAAGTATTTTACAAACTATAGGATGGGCAAGGAGAGAGGAGAAATGTATATATGCATGAAACCTACAAAAAATACAAAGGTGTTTTTGAGGGAATGGTAGCTATTGGAGAGATAAAGAAAGATCTCATGTAGGGGGTGGTATTTGAGCTGAATTTTGATGGAAACTAATGATTCTGTGAGACAGAGGTTACAAAGCAGGCCATTCTAGGAAAGAACATATTTTTCCTAGGCAAACGCATGGAGATAGGAGATGGATGGTCATGTTAGGAATATCAAGAAAGTCATGTTTTGGCTCCACTTTGCATCTGCTGTTCTGTCTGTTTCAACTCCATGGAACAAAATACCTTTGAAAGGTAGACCCCCTGACGTCCCATTCCTCTCCCCTGGTCCTGCCTTTTTGTATCTTGTCTCTTCCCTTCAGATTTTAAGTTCTGCGAGGGCAGAGATAGTCTTTCTTTTTATTAACTTGCATCACTAGTGCTTAGCACAGTGCCTGACACATAGTAGTGTGTCGTTGGACACGATCATTGGACTGGAAAAAAAAGCCATGCTTTACTGTAATGTTGTTTGTGAAGATGGGTAATGGCACAGTAAGTGAGGAGAGACAAGTCGGAGCCAGATTGTAAAGGGCTTTTAGTCTCCAAAAATGGAATTTGTGGGACTTGAAAGAAAATTGGCAGCATACTAGACCAATGGTCACTCTAAAGCAAAAGGTCCTGCCATCTCTGGGCAAGTCAGAGGGAAAACATACCAAGAATGTCAACTTGCACTAGGTCTCTGAGCCAAAGCTATGAAATCAATAGAATATTTGTGGCAATTGTCTGTTTTATGTTTTTGGTTTAAATGAAATAATCTCACTGTGGGTAATACTTAGTGGTGGAACAAGGTCTGAGGAGGAAATCTTCAGACCCAGAGAACAAATATTTGTCTCCGCTAAACACTCTCGCCTAGTAGTCTCTTTTAATACCATGGGTGAGCAATCAAAAACAACTGCTCGGGAAAAGAAATGAGCCAGAACCCCCAGGAATAAAACTCCGCAATTCCCTGCAAACTGAATGCAATTGAATGAATTCGATGGACATAACCCTAATTAATTTAGTGTATTTGGCTTCCAGTCTGGCCCAATACATTGTGTAAACTGCAGCAGCTGCAATAAGTATTGCAGTAAGGATCAAGCTGTGCCAAACATTATGTGTTTCAGTTTGCAAATATTTGAGGCTTCTGTGGGGGAGGTTGACATAGCATTGCAATTAATTAAACAAACAAGCTACAAGGGTACTATTGACTGGGAGCACAATGCTTCAGCAAATCTGGTCACTAGAGTGCATGTGTTTAAAAAAAATCCATCATTCTCTTTCTAAGCCATTTATGTTTTCAAAATAATAGCCCTATGGCTAACTTTCTACTCTACTTCTACTGTTTCAGACACTATAGACCGAGTGAACTGTTACTTTAAAAGACTTCTCTTAATGATACCCAGCACCAGATCATAGTATGTGTTAGTTACCTTTGTTCATTTGAATGAGCAGCTTGCCAACTCTTAAAGCTTTATTGGGCCTTTTCTTGCCTCTTGTCTGTTTGGTCCTTTTATTCAGCATTGATTTTTCTCTAGTAGAAGAAACTGACATCAACATTTCCCCCCTTGTGTTGTCCTTTGTTACTTTCCTGAACAGGGACCAGTACCCTCAGAGAGGTCAGCTATCCTTGGAGAACTGGGTATATATAGAATGCTTCTTGAAAAAAAGCAAAACACACAAACCTCTCTGCTTTGAGCTATCTCTACTACTATACTTCCCTACTATGTGGCACCGCAGGGCATTAACAGAAACAGTTGAGATTCTTGGCAATGTACAACAGGTGTCAATACTGAACATGACAGTAGTAGATAGAATTGGGAGGGAAAGGCATTCTGCAGAATCACATCGTTTATCTTGATCTTGATTCACTGACCCATATTCCTTTCAAATAATGCCATTTTATTATGTACTTGGGGTGGGGGAAATTCTGTTTTGGCTCTAAGTGCATTTAGATTTTCTCTTATTCTTTTTTTCTTTCTTCCTTTTCCTCTGTTCTTACTTTCTTCTTTTTCCTTTTCTTTTTCTTCTTTTTCCTTCTTTCCTCCCTTCCCCCTTTCTTTCCTCCCTTTCTCTCTTCCTTCTTCCCTTCCTCCCAAACTTCCTTTAATTCTTCCTTCCCCCCCCTCCCTCACTCCCTCCCTCTGTTCTGTCTTTTCTTCCTTCCTTCTTACCTTTATTTTTTGGGGGTGGTGGTGGCCTTGGTCAGTTATCTAATAACCATGCTATCTTTACTATTTTCCAAGATGCAGAACTTAAATTTCTGGGTAGAAGGATGGGATCTGGGCTTTTGAAAAATCACACTAAATATTGGCAAATCAATTCCAGGCAATATCAATGAAAATATTTTCCAGAAGGATAACTTTTTGCCTGAGAGAAATAAACCCAAAAAGGGAGAGGAGAAGGGAACTGGAATTCATTTCAAAGGAATTCCTCTAGCATCACCAAATGTTGACCCATTTTATTTATTTTCCCCGTGAAGCACCACCTTTTGTTATTCCCACATTCAATATGACTATTTTAAGGTAGTAACTGTTCAGCTTATCATCTGACTTCTCTTCTAATGAAATAGTCTATTGTCAGATGTTCCTGAAACAAATGGATATAAATAATAAAGAAGGAATTAAAATGCAATATGTGATTAATCTGTACACTATGGGGTACAATATCCTATGCACTGTCTTATAAAATAACTGTCTTCAGCCCCTCTAATCCCCCAGAATAACCTAAGAGGACATCAAGCTCAGATTGCACAGTCCTGAGGGTAGAAGCTTAGAGAAAAGTAATGTCTGCCTCTTGGAGTGTCTTTCCCAGTACTCCTTTGGTACAGGTTGGAGAATGACTGAAAACTCCCAGTTTCAGCTTTGGAGTTACCATTGTCCAGAAGTGACCTTTGGAATCAAGGATGCCAGGGACAGACCATTCCACATGGACACCTTATTTCTGCCTACTTCGATCAATACTTCCCTCCTCCCATGTCTGTTTGCTCTTCTTATCCTCTTACAAATGCTTCCCAAACATAGTCAGTACCTAGATTTTTGTTTTTAATTTTATGATATTTTTGTAACATAGCTACTATGGAAATATAGTTTACATAAGCACATGTACGATGGGTATCGTATTATTTGTCTTCTCAAAGGATTGGGGAGCAACTTGAGGGAGGTAGAGATTTGGAACTGATTTTTTTGAAAAAAAGTGAATGTAAAAATTTTAGTGTGATTTTTTGTTTTTAATGTTACTTCAATTTCTAAATACATTCCTCCATATCTCCAGCTCTTCACCTCTCTCACCCCTGTTATGAATTATCTCTTGGCAATTAGGTCATTCAGGGATAGAGTGCTGGACTTGGATAAGGAAGACTTGAATTCAGATTCTACTTCAGATATCTGTGTGACCTGGCCGAGTCACTTAACCTCTGATTGACTTGGTTTCCTCAACTGTAGAGCAGGGATAATAGCAGCACCTACTTCCAAGGTTTGTTATGATATTCAATTGAGAAAACATTTGTAAAGCACTTAGTAAATAATAGGCGCTTAATAAATATTGTTTCTTCCTTCCCTTGTAACATATGTTTGGAAAAAAAAAACAGAAAAGATAATTCAGCAAAACTAACCATCAACTAAGTTTGACAGAATATTCATATTCTTATACCCATAGTCCTCTATATCTCTGAAGAAAGAAGGAGAATGAATTTTCCCTTCTTTTCTCATGTGGCAAGTTTAGTCATTGATAATAATTGCATAGGTTTTGATTTTCCCTTTGTTGTCCTTTCTATTTACATTGTTAGGGTAATTTCATCTTTTGCTTTCCTGTTTCTTATTTCACTCTGTATCAGTTCATATAAGCCTGATTAATTATTGATTTGTCATTTTTTTTAATAGCACAGCAATATTTTATTACATTCTTATACCACAATTTGTGGAGCACAGATTGGTAAACTCCCCACCTCATGAATTCATTGTTTAGGGAACAAATGTGACAGCCTCATACAAAGCACTTTGGAAAATGCTTTCTCATTCCCAACTCCTGTGGGATAGTCATATCCTTTTCAGGCATAGTATGGATCTTATCTGATTCTGAAAAATCAGAGATTTTTTTCAGTGTTTTCTGTGCTCCTTTCAATGTGCTAAATTTTCAGTTTTATGGTAGGAAGGAGAAAATTATGATTGTGAAAAAATATTTGTACACTTATACTTTTAATTGTATAGTAATCTTTTAATTCTAGCTATAGCCCCCATCCTGAAGCTTATTGATGTGGATTTTTTCCTTACTGGTTGAAATTAATGCCCTTCCTTATGTGAGGAACAGGGAAGGATTGATGAGAATTAGGGAGCTCCAGGCTTTGTCAGTCTTTTTTCAGGACTCTCCATATGTTAAGTTCCCTTCAGTACTTTTCAAATTTCAAATCTTCTTGGGGCTTCCAGCTATTTCTGGCAATTTTGTCTTACGGTTTCAAAAGGGAAGAAGGAAGAGACCAACTCCACTTCAGGTTACTGAAGGAAAAGACTGGCAAAACAAGAGAGAAAGTAGCAGTTTCCATCATGTGTCTATCTCTAACTTGCTAAACTAGAGGCTTTACAGGGGATTTTCCTTGAGGGAGATCTAGGACTCTTTCTCTTAGTTGAGCAATCCAAATGGGAGAACTCCTTCATTTTACATCAGCTGGCATATATTCTCCTATGTACTTCTCTGAGTTTTACTTTGCACTGATTTACATAAATAGATTTTCTTTGCTATTTGCTCTGTGTGTTCATTATGGAACTGGTATGTGGTGAGAAAGGGGTCACCTCTTGGAAGTACAGCTCAGAGTTTCCCTTTCCCCCAATAACAACAAAGATAGAGACATCAAAAGTTAGGATTACATCCCCTATACTAATAATATTTAAAGGCCAGATAGATGTAATTCTAGGTTGATAGATCCTTTCTCTGAGGAGAGGAGAAGGGAACTTCCAATCCAAACTTCCTACTTCCTCTCCTGGCAATGAAAGTCTTCCTTGGAAAAGAGTGAGGGGAGAAGAGGCTAGAAATGACTATTCTGACTCCCTTTGAGTAACAGAAGGACAGGCCTCTTTACATGTGGCCTCACTCATTACAAGTATAACATTTGGTGCGTGGGAAAGAATGCCGGCCTGGAATTCAAAAGACCAGGTTTCTGTTCTCAACTCTGCTAACAACCAAAATCTTGATTCTCAGCTCTTTTATAAGACTCAGAACTTGAAGCATCCTTCAAAATCACCTAGTCTACCACTCTCATTTTTAGTAAATCATTAGAGAACATAGATGACATGCTTAGTGTGGATCTCTGGGGAAAAAAAGTAAAGAGCCAAGATTTGAATGCAAGTCCTCTGACTATAGAACAATCTCCTGTTCTAGCTTACCATATTCATCTCCTTACAAACCAAAAGTTAGGTAAGGTAGGGAAAGGAGAGGTAAAGTAGTCTTTTGTTTTTCCTCATGTCTTTCATAATTAAAGCTTACTCTAGCGCATAGAAGGATAGCACACAAATTAATGTGTCACTTTTTCTGTGTCCATGCATCATACACAAACTAATGTGTCACTTTTTCTGTGTCCGTGCATCACACACACAGTAAGCAAGGAGCTTAACTACTTCTGTATACAAATATCTGTCAGTTGCTTGGCTCAGTGTGCAGAAGAGCATACTAGAGAAATGAAGATGCAGTAAAAATTCATTCTACTTCTCCCTTCTGTAACAACAATGGAAAAGTATGTTGACTTTAGCCCCTACATTCTGCTTTCTTGATTCTTCAGTTTGGAATATTGCTGCTTGAAGAACATGGAATGCAAGATTCTTAGAGATCCAAATTAAAAAAAAAACATGATTCAAAATAAAAAGAAATCAACTATACGGAGATTAGCTAGAAGAAGAAAAAAAAAATCTTGTGAGAATAGAATGCATTCCTTTCCATTGCAATCATTCATTCACCTATTGGAGTGAACTCAGAAATGTTTTCAGTGAGCCAAGAGAAGATTAGGTTACATTTTAACACTCACTCACTTATAAAGAGTAGTCATTTTATCTACCTATACAGGAGTCCACAGAACACCTTAAATACATGAGTAATAGCAGGCTATCAACTTGTCCTTGGAAAATTTCTATCTGAACCCTATCAAGAAAGATGAGAAAAGATAACAGCTAAAATAATGATAAAGATAATGATGATGGTAGCCGTGATGATAATGATGATGACAATGATGATGCCTTCAAGGAAAAAAAACTCTTTGGCCAAGACAAACTATATCCTTTCTATCTGTATAGGAAATAAGGGCATTCAACACACAGCCTGACACACATGAAATCAACTTGGTACCAGAATCAATTCCATTTCCTATCAGTGTGTTCCACAAGACATTTAGATTCATGACAAAAAAAAAAGCTCTGAAAAACTGGAAAATAGGAGTTTCTAAAATGGTGAGAAATTAGGAAATGTTTCCTAAAAAAACATTGGCTCATAAAAATGTGAGATTTGAACCCTAGGTTTTTTTTTTGTATTTGACATGTTTTTGAACACTAAAATTTGAACATTTTTAATAATGGCTGTTTTCATTGACCAAATATTGTATGGTCCTCATAATAGTATTTAAGTATATGATGTCAAGTGGATTTTGAATTCTAGGGAGGTAAAACATAAGATATTCAATTTTTAAAAATTTGCTGTTTCTCTGACTCTAGAAATTAAACTTATAATTTACATATTTATTTTTCCTCTTACCTATCAAAATTTTTAGTTTAAAAATATTCCCTACCCACCTTCCCAATTCTCCAATCTACATACTATCCTGCCCTAGTCAAAACAAACCCCATTCCCATGTGCCCATTTATGGAATGAAATCTTTTGACTAGGTTAGTTCAATACATACCTATTTAGTATGATCTATTGGAACACTGTAGGAAATAACTTTATTATATTCATTCTCTAAACTTGTGGAACAGATACACAAAATAGCGCTGGATATGAAGTCCAAGGACTTATGCCCAAATTGTAGCACAGCTATCAACTTAGCTATACGACCTTGAACAAATCTGTTCCCTCTCTGGGCTTTAGTTTCCTTATCTACAAAATGAAGGAGGCTAGTTTACATGGTTTTAAGATATTTTGGAGTTTTAAATTATACGTGTTGGGGGATTGACTGTCTCCTGTCTAGAAACCTTTACTGCAACTTAAAAAATGTGTGAATAATAAACACTACTATAGAGTCCTTATAGCAGATGTGATCTCCTCCCCCCTTCTCATACGTGACCTTCAGAAAGGTTACCCCAGATTCTTTGCATTTTGTGAGTCTGCATAGACTCAAATAAATAATGAGCCCCCACTGATGTTTAATTTTATCAGTAAGCTATAACATGATTGGATCAAAGCAAAAAAAAAATTGAAACAGCATAGTAAGGAAAGTACAGATAGAACATTTCCCAAAGCATAATAATATTAAAAAATTTTAAAGTGCTTACCATGTGCCAAGGACTATGTTAAGTGCTTTATAATTATTATTAAAAACCCTGGGAGGTAAGTTCTATTATTATTTCCATTTTGTTGATGAAGAAACTAAGGAAAACAGAAATTGAGGTACTTTCCCTGGGTTGTTCATCTAGTAAGCGTTCAAGGCCAGCTCAGGTCTTCCTGACTATACACACAGCACTCTATGTTGGTTGTTTTTTATTTTTTTTTTTGATCTCCTAGGAATCCTGCATTCCATATATTCTTCAAGCAGCAATATTCTGAACTGAAGAGTCAATGCGACCCAGCTGCCCCATTTAGACTCTCCCAGAAATACACAAATTGTGAGTGGAATGAGTGAACATGTCTAAAGAGTATACACAAAGGGGCAGGCACATTAGAAATATGCACGGCCAGAAGGCATATGGGATCAGAACTTCTGACACTTTGTGACTACACTCATAATTTCTGATGATGCCATTGTACTCTTTATGCCAGGCCTGCTTCCCTTCTAGTCTCAAGTAGCATATAGTCTCGTCAGGCTGTGTTCCACTGATCTGATAGTTACTGGGTGTCATTCTACTAATTTGGTCATTGAGTATGGTTATAGAACCCTTGTCTTTCTGATTTTAGCTCAAGCCCTTTGCTGTGGTACTATCCCTTCTATCATCAATTTAGCTAAGGGCCAGGGGTGAGGCCGGGGGGTGGGGTGTAACATTTAACTCTTTTTAAGGATGTGGACCCTTCATATACCTCATATCAGATTAAGGAAAAACTTCCAGATGTTTTTCTTCCCCACAAGTAGACATGAATCTATCATTTTCCAAATCCTTTGCTATGGAAAGTTTGTTGGTTTGTTCCCTCCCCAGAACCTTTGCTCCCAGGGCCCAAGTTTGGGGATCAAAAAGGAAAAAAACAGTTAACTCACTAAATAGTCCCACCACAACACCATTCAATCTTTCTTTTAAACTGTAATTCCTCCTGTTTTCTTATCAATGGAGAGATAAGTAATATTTTTTTTCAGACTGCATGTGTGTGTGTACGAGCACGTATGTGTATGTGTGCGCATGTGTGCGTGTGCATGTGTCTGTCTATCTCTCTCAATTTCAGATGGTTTGGGGTTTGAAATTTTTTGTAACTTTCACCTAATTCCTGTTTGCCAACTTGCACTTCTTCAAAATCATGTCAGGGGTAGCCTATTCAACAATCCACCAAGGGATGTGTAGGGTCAACTCTCTCCCATACCCCTTTCTATAATTTCTCTCTGGGAAAAAAGAAAGGAAAAATGATTACGGGAACTACTACATTCACAACAATATAAGGCTTTGCTTGAGTATTTTCAATTATTTCTGAGTGAAGCGAAAGTGACATAAATCATGCCATAAGCTATAATAATCACACAGGTTTAATATAATAATAAAAGCTTAACAATTATATAGCAATTTAACTTTGGCAAAGTACTTTACACATGTTATCACATATCCTCAAGATAACCATATGAAGTAGGTGTAATAGTTGGGATCTCCATTTTACAGATGAAGAAACTGAGGCAAACAGAGGTTAAATCACTTGCCCAAGCTCACATAACTTAGTCAAGGCTTGAGTTAGGATTTGAACTCAGGCCTTCCTGACTCCAAGTCCAGTAAAATGCTACCCAATAACTTTGTGAGCACTGGAAAATTCTCTACTCATTTCTGTTTTTACTTTTGTTTCTTTCATAAGGAATTCTTGAAAATCTTCTATTTCATTCTGGGTAAGTTTTTTTTTTATCATAAATCTATATCTTTTGCCTTACGGAATGTTATATTCTGAAATATTCACTCTTTTATGGTGTAACTGCTAAATCTCATGTGATTCTCATTGTGACTCCTTAGTTTTTGAATTACTTCTTTCTAACTGCATATCAGAAATTTTATTTTATCAAGAATCTCTACGTTTTGATTATAATATTCCTGAAAATTTTCATTTTGGGGTTTTGTTTCTTTGTTTTGCAAGAGGCAACCTGTGGATTCATTGTTCTAAGAGAACTAGGCAGCTCTTCTTATGATTTCATGAAATATGATTTCCAGGCTTTTTTGGCTATGGATTTCATTTAATCTAATAATTCTTAAAATGATCTCTCTTTAGTCTGTTTTCCAGGTCAATTGGTTTTATTATGAGATGCCACACAGTGTCTTCTTTTTCCTTTTTTGTCTTTTGACATCATTTTAGTCCTTTTGAGCTCTGCCAAGTTCCTGACGTAGGTCTGAATCCAAGCAATATACCTAAGAACTTACACTTGGTTGGAATTTCAGCAGCCTGACACTGGACTCGGCCACTATTAATTAGCTGGAAAGTTCATCTGGGTCATAATGACAGAACTTCAGGCTCTCCTTTATTTGGGATTCCTGTCCTAGTTCTTCTGATACAAGTTTCGAATCAGTTTAGAGGCTAGAACTGAGACCTTTCTCTGCTCCTGTGATCAGAGCCACATAGCTTCTACTTGCTTTCTAACGTTTTTCCTTCTTCAGTATACAACATCGGGCCCACAATCACTTCTTGTCCTAGAATGCTATCCATTAGTACACATCTTCTCTTTAGTACACCCTGAATCTGTGATTTGTAAGTGTGTAGTGATCAACAAAGCTGCCAATTGATATATATTCCTGTACCCTGAACCAGGTCAAGCTCCTTCTGTGATGTTTCTCAGACCTCTACTTACCCTGGTGCATAACCTCTCACTGCCATGAAATTCTCCTCATAATCATTCTTTGTTAAACCACCACCACCACTCCTACAACCAGGGTCTACAGATCTCTCTGCTTGTCTCCCTTTAAGGACTTAAAAGAGATTTTTTTTCTTGGATTTTCTGATCAGGATTCAGTCTGGCCCACTTTCTATATATATGTAGAGGAGTTGTAGTGTAGAGCTTGGCTACACTTCTTTTAATTACAACACCTTCTTAAATGTCATCTCTTGATGTAGAAGTTGTGATCCACGCTATATATAAAAGTTTCACTCCTTTGCCACCACATGTTAGTTACGCAAAAACCATCCCAAGTGCTGAATAGTGAATAAATTCATTTATCCAAATTAGGTTTATAGGAAACTGAGTGAAGATATACAGATTAGCGAGAATCCCCAATCTCACCCAAGAGGTAATTCCCTCAACTCTTTATTGTGGCAAGCCAGATTTGGACATGTGTGAGAAGATAACTACTCTACATATAGATTTCTTCCCACAGTCCTTCTCTTCCTCAGGTGGTCTCTCCTTGAAATGATCCTAGAGGTTCATGTATCTTCACCTAAAGTTAGAACCAAAAGAAGGGTCAATTCTCTCACAAGCTTACAATAACCCTTCCTCTCATGCAGGAACAGATCATCAAATAATCATTTTGTCTGCTAAAGAGGAGGGTTTCATGAAAATTGTCAGGCTGGAGGGCCAGGTTACATGTAAAATTAGTTTGATAAAGACTATCATGACAGGAATAATGAAATGAAAACTGGATTTGGAGTAAGAAGATCTGGATTTGAATTCCCGTTCTATTCTGTAAAAACTTGTGTGAGCCATCTTATTTCTAAGCAACTCAGTTTCTTCACCTATCAAACAAAAGGATTGGACTAAATATTCTCTACAATATTTTAAACTTTAAATCTCTCATCCTATGACTTACCTTATAGTCATTGAGACCACTCAATAAGTTAGTGTAGCTAAAAGTTTCAAAAACTGTAAGCTATCTCCAATGCTAATGAGTAGAATTTGTGTTTTCCCTTCTATTTGGATGGGATCTTGGGCAAGTAAGGCAAAACGAGCTTAGTTTAACGGGTGCCCTTGAGGAGTTTGGCTTTTGTTTATGGTGAAAGTACTTTCACCTATTAAA
>CM053625.1:249791337-249840406 GCA_028646595.1 Phalanger gymnotis
CTTTTTGACTTTGTTGACTTCTTCTGACTGTATGTTTTGGTCTTCTTTGTCACCAAAGAAGGACTCCAAAGTCTGAGACTGAATCTGGGTGTGTTTTTGCTGCCTGGCCATGTTCCCAGCCAACTTACTTGACCCTTGAGTTTTTGTTGGGGTATGACTGCTTGTAGAGTAAAGAGAACTATGTTCCAAGCTTGGGACACCAGCACTCCTCCTTCCCCAAGAACCCCCAACCCAGACTGGACTTAGATATTCAGCAGGCTCTTCACTGCTGCTCTGATCAGTCACTTAATACCTCCCACCAGGTGGGCCTGGGGCCAGAAGCAACTTGCAGCTGTAGTTCTGTAGCTGCCCCACCTCCACTGCTCCCGGGGTAGTGGCTGAACCTCAAACTCCGTGTCCCCAGCAGCTTTTCCCACTAACCTTCTCTGTTGTCTTTGGTGCTTGTGGGTTGAGAAGTCTGATAACTGCTGCAGCTCACTGATTCAGGGCTCTAGGGTACGCTCCGCCCAGCTCCTGGCCTGGTTGGTCTGTGCCGCCCACACTGGGCCCCAGCTCTGGGCAGTATAGACCTTACCCAGAAACCATTCAGGCTGTCCTGGGCTAGTGCCCTTCTTCCCTCCACTATTTTGTGGGCTCTGCAGTTCTCTGTTGTCTTTGGTGTTTGTGAATTGAAAAGTCTGGCAACTGCCACAGCTCACTGATTCAGGGTGCTAGGGCACACTCCGCACGGCTCCTGGTCTAGTTGTCTGCGCCACCCACCCTGCACTCTTCTCTGCTCCACTCCGCTCCCAGCTCTGTGTGGTATAGACCTTAACCAGAGACCATCCAGGCTGTCCTGGGCTGGAGCCCTGCTTCCCTCTGCTATTTTGTGGGTTCTGCAGTTCTAGAATTGGTTCAGAGCCATTTTTTTATATAGGTTTTTGGAGGGACTTGGTGGGGAGCTCATGTTAGTCCCTGCTTTCCAGCCTCCATCTTGGCTCCACCCTCCCAAAAAACTTCTTAGTGTGAAAATATAATTGGTCTTCCCCCTTCTTCCAAAATTCTCCCAAAGGGTGAAATTAGAAGAATGAAAACTTCTGCCTCTATTAAATCAGGAGTTTCCCTGTACCACAAAGAGTCCCAAGGACATGACAAAAAGAAGATAAATAGGTTATGGGTTCTTTTGTATACAATTTTAGATTTGGAAGAAACCTGGGAAATTATCTAGTTCGTTCCCATTCCCTATTTTATAGATGGAGAAGTTAAAACTCAGAGATGCTGAGACAATTGCTCAAAACCACACATGCCAGTTTAGGTGCAGCTATGAACTAGGACTCAGGACTTCTCATACAGGAAGGTTTTTTTTGATTCACTGCCTGGTTTGTTTTAAGGTTCCTACCGGGGTGTATGGCTACATGATTATCTTCAAAGTTGGTTTGGGCTGTTATTTCATTCTCTTGAAAACCCCAAGATGGTTCCGTCTAACATGAGGAGACATGGAAATAGGAAAAATAGAAAATGCCTAGATTTTAAGAATTACTTCTGATAAGAATCCCATAGCAGCAGTGCCCTCTGGACATTTAATATCATCTGTAAAATGTTATTATTGTTTTTGCTTTCTTTAGCTTTACTGGAAAATTTGAGTATCTCTTAAAAATCATTAAGGCAGTCTTATCCCCCAAGTTATCACACAAAAATTGGCTTTAGTGCTGAACAAAAACAAATGAAATTTGTTCTACAGTAAACAACATTTTCTTGCTGGCAAATTGACCCAGTACAACCCACATTAGTTTTGGAATTGTTTGTGTACTCATCATAGCCTGCCTGCTAGGATAATGCTTTATAGCTAATGTAGTTCTCTAGAGTTGGTAGGTCACTATTAACATTCCCATTTCATTGGTAGGAGAACTGAGGGGGTAGGGATGCTAAAAAGTGTTTCAAGCAATTTCCCTAAGGACATAGGCTTAATCACTCAAACATGCCACTATTGAATGTTAGTGGACTCATCAATTTGAGGACTATCAAGGAAAACAAGAATATTAACTTATCTCCTCTTCAATCTCTTTCAATGTATTTTACATCAAATTAAGAAGCAATATTCTATATGATTGCCTTGTGTTTGCTCTGTCAAGGAGGAATCAAAATTTGCTCCATTTTCAAGTAATTTGAAATTATATGTATCTGTATATTTTATGTACACATATATACATACATGCATATATACTGTATATGTGGGTATATATGTATCTGTATATTATATGTACACATATATACATACATGCATATATACTGTATATGTGGGTATATATGTATACACACACACATATATATATGCATATATATATGTATACATATATATATATACATATATATATATATTCAAGCCCCAAATAAATAGGAAAATACAGTTTTGTTGGGTTAGGAAAGAAAGGATAGCCTTCTTTCCTTCTTCTAAACATAGTTATTCCTAGAACCTTACATTTTAAAAGAGGTATTAGATTAGGTATCCATTCCTTCCTATGAAGAATTCTTATTGGTCTTAGTTCTGCTCCGTGTAGCAACAAAGAACAAGCCTAGTATATCTCACAAATGACATTTTTTTTTCAAATTCCTGAGGGCAGCTATTAAGTCTCTCTGAATCTTCCATTCTCTAGTTCCTTCAATTGTTCCTTATTTAACAGGATTTTGAGACACTCTCAGTGTCCTAGTCATCTTCCTTTAAACATACTTCAGTTTCCCAGAATCATACAATCTTAGAGTAAGAAGGAATCTTGGAGGCCCTCTATTTCAGTCCATACTTAAGGGATGAATATCTCTATTACCCCTGACAGGTGGGTAACCTAGCCTCTGCTTGAAGATACTCAGGGTGAAAACTAACAAGACATGTTTAATATATCCTATGTATCCACTCCCTTTGCCTCCTTTTCCTTCTTAGTCTCTTTACCTCTCTGACTCTTTTCCCCTTACTACTTGCCACTGGAGATTTTGTTGACCATTTAAAAGACTTTTAAAAGCACTTAGCTGCCTTAACAATCTAAATGAAAAGTTACTGCTGCTAAAGAAATGGAAACTGTCAATAATTAGAAATGAGTGTGGCAAGGAGAAGGCGACAACTTGGGGGGGTATATGTCCTTTAGCATATACAATCCTATATTATTTATTGTATTATGTGTATGTCCCTTGGAGGGAGAGATCATGTTGTGTTATTCCTACTGTACTACAATGACCTGCATAATGTGGGTGCTCAATAAGTTTGACAGTAATATTAATATAGCACTGAGTAAAATTAATCCTCTACAAATAAAATCAAGCATGCAATCAAAAGAATGTATTGATAACTTATAATATGTACAGAACTATGATAAAATTCATTATTTTTAAAATGTGTACTGTATCAAACCTTTGTTGGAGGAGCTTGACCAACCTAATTAGTAAAAGAATGGCATTCATTATTTGGCTAAAATCCTTTCAGAGAGAAGGCAGAGATTACATACATTCATCAGTTTACATATTGCTAAGGGGGAAAAACTTCTTTCCATATTATGTGCATTTATGCGATTTGTGCAGCCAAGTATGTTTATATTTGTATTTACATGAATCATATTATAGAAATAGCTTCCATTTGAAGATTGCATTTAGTATACTAGGTCTTTGAGACTTCCTTATTCAGATTTCATTTTATTTGCTTTTTTTCATTTTCTTTTCATCCTAACCCAGAATATGGCCTACTTTCCTGCTTCAGAAGATGAGATGCTTACATTATGCATTTTAAATAAGACTTTTCTCCTCTCTCTTACCATTTTATTTTTCTTCCAGGTAAAACACTGCTGTAATATATTTTGTTTTTTCAATTTCTTTAAATTTTTATTTGAAGTTTTGAGTTCCAAATTCTTTCTCTCCCTCCCTTTTCCTCCCTTCCTCTCTGTTTCCCTCTCCCTCCCTCGGACAGTAAACAAATATAGGTTATACATATGAAATTCTGTAAAACACGTCAATATTATTCATTTTGTTCGAGAAGACTCAAAACAAAAAAAAACGAAAGGAATAATTTAAAAAATAGTATGCTTCAGTCTGTATTCAATCAATATCAGTTCTTTCTCTGGAGGCAGATAGTATACTTCATCTTTAGTACTTTGGGATTTTCTTGGATCCTTGGGTTGCTGACAATAGATAAATCATTCACAGTTTTTCATTAAAAAATATTGCTGTTGAATTCCAGACCTTCCTGATGAAAAGGCCAGAGCTCAATGGAAAATTTGATCTTCAAATACAAAACTCAGGAGAGACATAAAGAGGTAAATAGGGGGGAAAACCTTGTTAATCAATGAGGGCAAATTGTTTACATCCTTATATAGGATTATATTGTTTTAGATATGTTATATATATAATATGTCAATCTTGAGAATAGTACAATTATTATGGCAATTGAAAGAGATACACATAGACTGTGGGTATCAGTATAAAATAACTGATATAATGATAAAAACATAATTAAGAGATGTAAAGGGATGGTTCTGAGAGAAGAGGTAAGGAGGCAGTAGAAAAGGGTAAATTACATAATATGAAGATGCACAAAAATTTATTATAGTTGAGGGAAAGAAGGGAGGAAGAAGAACAGTATTCGAGCTTTGCTCTCATTGGATTTGGTTCAAGAAGAGAATAACACAAAAAAAATCAAAAAAATCAAACTTGTCCTACAGGCAGTAAGAGGGGAGAGGGGAAAGAAAAGCTGGGTGGTCAGAAGGGAGAGAAGAAGTGGCAAGGGGAAAAGGGTAAGAGGGATCAAGGGAGAGGATAAACAGAGGAAGGCAGCAGTCAAAAGCAAAACTCTTTTGAGGAGTGGAAGGGAGAAGGGAGAAATAAAAGCATAAACACAAGGGGAAATAGGGTGGAGAAAAAGGCACAGATAGTAATCATAACCGTGAATGTGAATGGAATGAACTCTCCCATAAAACAGAAGTAGATAGCAAAATGGATTAAAAGCCATAATCCTACACTATGCTGTTTACAAGAAACACATTTGAAACAGGAGGATACACACAGGGTAAAGGTAAAAGACTGGAGTAAAATATATTGCGCCTCAGCTAAAGTAAAAAAAGCAGGTGTAGCAATCCTAATCTCCAACAAAGCAAAGGAAAAGATAGATCTAATTAAAAGAGAAAAGGAAGGTCACTATATCCTGCTAAAAGACATCATAGACAATGAGGCGATGTCATTATTTAACATATATGCATCAAGTGGTATAGCATGCAAATTCTTAGAGAAGTTAAAGGAGTTACAGGAAGAAAAAGACAGCAAAACTATGCTAGTTTTTCAACCTCCCCCTCTCTGAAGTTGTTAAATCTAACCTCAAAATAAACAAGAAATAAGTTAAGGAAGTGAATAGAATTATAGAAAAGGCAGATATGATAGACCTCTGGAGAAAACTGAATGGGGATAAAAAGAATATACTTTTTTTCTCAGTGGTACATGGCACATACTCAAAAATTGCCCATGTACTGGGGCATAAAAATCTCAAATCCAGTGCGGAAGGGCAGAAATAGTCAATGTTTCTTTTTCAGATCATGATGTAATAAAAATTATTGGCAATAATGGACCATGGAAAGATAAACTAAAAATTAATTGGAAACTAAATAATCTAATTCTAAAGAATGAGTGGGCCAAAGAACAAATCATAGAAACAATTGATAACTTCATAAAAGAGAATGACAATAATGAGACAACATACCAAAACTTATGGGATGCACCAAAACCAGTTCTTAGGGGAAGTTTTATATCTCTAAATGCTTACATTAATAAAGCAGAGAAAAATGAGCTCAATGAATTGGGCATGCAACTGAAAAAGCTAGAAAAAGAACAAATTGAAAATCCCCAATTAAATATGAAATGAGAAATACTGAAAATCAAAGGAGAGATTCATAAAATTGAAATCAAGAAAACTATTGAACTAATAAATAAAACTAAGAGCTGGTTTATGAAAAAAACAATGAAATTGATAAACATTTGGTCAATTTGATTAAAAACAAGAAAATAGAAAACCAAATTACTGGTATCAAAAATGAAAACAGTAAATTCACTTCCAATGAAAAAGGAAATTAAAAGAATAATTAGGAATTATTTTGCCCAAATGCATGCCCATAAATTTGACAACTTTAGGGAAATGGATGAATATTTACAAAAATATAAATTGCCCAGGTTAACAGAAGAGGTAGTAAAATACCTAAATAACACCATCTCAGAATAAGAAATTGAGCAAGCCATCAATGAATTCCCTAGGAAAAAAATCTCCAGGGCCAGATGGTCTTACATGTGACTTCTATCAAACATTTAAAGAGCAATTAATTCCTGTACTTAATAGACTATTTGGGAAAATAGGCAAAGAAGGAATCCTACCAAATTCTTTTCATGACACAAATATCGTACTAATACCCAAACCAGGAAGAGTCAAAACAGAGAAAGAAAATTATAGGCCAATTTTCCTAATGAATATTGATGCAAAATTTTTTTTTAATTTTTTTATTTTTAGATCGCAACAAACAGTTCTACATAATTTTGGGTTCCAGATTTTCCTCCCTGCCTCCCCCCCCCTCCCCAAGAAGGCATGGAGTTCCATATAACTTCCAGGTATAACTAGGCATTGAATTAATTTATACATTTTTTCATGACTCATGAGAAAGACGAAACAGAATAAAAAAAAAAACTGGAACCCAACAACAAATACAAAAGAGAGAAGAAAAAAAGTGGAGGGGAAAAAAGGCGAGAATGAAGTATGCCTCAATTTGCATTCACACTTTGCAGTTCTTTCTCTGGATGTAGACAGCCCTCCCCATCATGAGTCCCCTGGAGTCGTCTCTGCATATTGTGTTGCTGAGAAGCGCAAAGTCCGTCAGGGTTAGTCATCACAGAATCAATATATCTGTGGTTGTGTATAATGTTCTTCTGGCTCTGTTCCACTCACTCAGCATTATGTTGTGCAATTTGGAACTATGCCCAAAGGGCTATAAAAATGTTCATACCCTTTGACCAAGCAATACCACTCCTAGGGTTGTATCCCAAAGAGATCACACAAGTGGGAAAAAGACCCATATGTACAAAAATATTTATAGCGGCTCTTTTCGTGGTAGCTAAGAAATGGAAATCAAAGGGATGCCCATCAATTGGGGAACGGCTGAACAAGCTGTGGTATATGAAGGTAATGGAATACTACTGTGCTATAAGAAGTGGGGATGATACGGACTTCATAACAACCTGGAAGAACCTACACGACATGATGCAAAACTTTTAAATATTGGTAACAAGATTACAGCAACTTATCAAGAGAATAATACACTACAACCAGGAATGATTTATTCCAGGAAGGCAAGGCTTAGGAAGGCAATATTAGGAAAACTATCAGCATAATTGATCATATCAACAACAAAACTAGCAGAAACCATATGATTATCTCAATAGATGCAGAAAAAGCTTTTGATAAAATACAACATCCATTTCTATTAAAAAACACTAGAAAGCATAGGAATAGATGGAGTCTTCCTTAAAATTATAAATAGCATCTACCTAAAACGATCAGCAAGTATTATATGTAATGGGGATAAGCTAGTTGCATCTGCAGTAAGATCAGTGGTGAAACGAGAATGTCTATTATTACCCCATTACTCAATTTGGTACTAGAAATGTTAGCTTTAGTAATAAGATAAGATAAAGAAATTGAAGGAATTAGAATAGGCAAAGAAGAAACTAAATTATCACTTTTTGCATATGGTGATTTACTTAGAGAATCAAGTAAAAAAAAACTACTTGAAATAATAAACAACTTTAGCAAAGTTGCAGGATATAAAATAACCCCACATAAATCCTCAGCGTTTATATACATTACTAACAAAGACCAAAAGCAAGAGACAGAGAAATTCCATTTAAAGTTACTGTAGACACTATAAAATATTTGGGAGTATATCTACCAAGACAAACCCAGGGCCTATATGAACATAATTATGAAACAATTTTCACACGAATAAAGTCAGATCTAAATAAATGGAAAAAAATATCAGTTGCTCATGGTTAGGCCAAGCTTATATAATAAAAATGACAATTTCACCTAAATTAATTTACTTATTCATTGCCATACCAATCAAACTACCAAAAAATTATTTTACAGCGTTGCGTAAAATAATAACAAAATTAATCTGGAAGAACAAAAGGTCCAGAATATCAAGGGAATTAATGAAAAGAAATGCTAGGGAAGGTCGCCTAGACATACCAGATATTAAACTATATTTTAAAACAGCAGTCATCAAAACTACTTGGTACTGGCTAAGAAACAGAATGGTGGATAAATGGAATAGGTTAATTACACAAGATGCAATAGCCAACAACTATAACAATTTACTCTTCGATAAACCCAAAGAATCCAGCTTTTGATCTAAGAATTCACTATTTCACAAAAACTGCTGGGAAAACTGGAAAATAGTATGGCAGAAACTTGGTATAGACCAATATCTTACACAGTATACCAAAATAAAGTCAAAATGGGTTCATGATTTAGGAATAAAAGCTGATACTATAAGCAATTTGGGAGAGCAAGGACTAGTTTACCTATCAGATTTATGGGAAAGGGAAGAATTCATGACCCAACAAGAGATAGAGAGCATTACAAAATGCCAAATGCAAAATGAATTAATTTGATCATGTTAAATTGAAAAAGAAATTTGTACAAACAAAGCTAATGTCACAACGATTAGGAGGGAAGCAGAAAAGTGGGAGAAAATCTTTACAAACAGTGTCTCTAACAAAGGCCTCCTATCTACAATATGTAGAGAACTGAGCGGAATTTACAGGAATACAAGTCATTCCCAATTGAGAAATGGTCAAAGGATATGAACAAGCAGTTTTCAGAGGAAGAAATTAAAGATATCTATAGGCATATGAAAAAATGCTCTAAATCCCTATTGATTAGAGAAATGCAAATCAAAACAACTCTTAGGTACCATATCTCTCCTGTCAGATTGGCTAACACGACAAAATAGGAAAATAATAAATGCTGGAGAGGATGTGGAATATCAAAATATCAACAATTGCCATTATGCAGATAATGCCACTCCTATGGCAGAAACTGAAAATTAAGAAGCTTCTTGATGAGGGTAAAAGAGAAGTGTATGAAAGCTTGCTTGAAGATTAACATTAAAAACAACCTAAAATCTTGGTGACTGGTTTTGTTACTTCCTGGCAAATAGAGAGAGAAGAAATGGAAGCAGGGTCAGATTTTATATTCTTGGGCTCAAAGATCACTGTGACTGCACCTATGAAATTAAAAGATGCTTCTTGGAAGGAAAGCTATGGCGAATCTGAACAACATACTAAAAAGCAGAGATATCATCGTGCCAACCAAGGTCCATATAGTCAAAGTTATGTTTGGTTTTTGTAGTTATGTTTGTTGGTTTTTGTTTTTGTCCAGTAGCAATGTATGGCTGTGAGAGTTGGATTATAAAGAAAGTTAAGCAGCACCGAATCAACACTTTCAAATTGTGGTGTTAGAGAAGACTTTCAAGAGTCCCTTTGATAGCAAGGAGATCAAATTGATCAATAATTAATTAATTAATAATTAATCAATAATTATTAATTAATAAGTTAAAATTATTTCAGGCTATTCACCAGGAGGCCACATACTGAAGCTGAAATTTAAATACTTTGGCCATATAACGAGAAGAGGTGACTCATTGGAAAAGACCCTGATTTTGGGAAAGATTGAAGGCAAAAGGAAAAGAGGATGGCACAGGCTGAAATGGATAGATATATCATGGAAACAATGAGCATGAACTCATACAGACTTCAAGGATAATGAAGGATAGAAGGGCCTGGCACGCCATGGTCCATGGGGTCACAGTCAGTTGGACATTACTGAATTAATGAAGAACAGTAACAACAAGACTAGTGTTAGTGGTAGAATTTTCAAGATGGCGTAGCAGTAAAGCAATGACCTCGACGATAAACATGAACATGCCTGTATAGTTCAGAATCACGAAGTGTAAGAGATTCTCTAGGTAGAAGGCAAGGAAGTATAATATTTATTTAGACATCAGAGGATCAAACCCCAAGACAAATAACTCCGATTCAACATGGCAGTAATCGTATTCCAAAACCAGTAAGTCCACCTCATTGTAACAACAAAGAAATTATAACAAAGTATTACAGCAAGGAACCAAGTTATCCTGTAACCTTCCCCCCTGCTGGGGCCTGCCTGTGAACATTCACGAATCCCAACTGTCTGCTTGCCTACATTCTTTCTCCACTCAGTTCTCTGGTCTCTTCAGTTCTCTGGTCTCCACTCTCTGTTCTGCACTGTCTCTGAAGCTCTCTCTCATCTCTCCACAGCTCTCTGAGTTCTGTAGCTCACTAGTCTGCAGATTCGCAGCTTGGTCCTCTCAGAGTTCTTACTTCTTTTCCTTGGGCTGAAATTCTAACCTAATTGGCTATCTTCTGTGTATATGCACTCTTCTTAGGGCCCAAGGGCCTCACGCCCAGTCAGCAAAAGGGTGTAGGCCTGGGGCTTAGGACTTAGCAAGTAAAGAGTATAGACTGGCTTCTAATCAAGAATTTCTTAACTGGCCTCAGGTGAGGGCTATTGAATGGGCAGGAAAGATATTTAATCACTGATTGGCATCACAGATGGCTCCACCTATTTGGTTTTGGTCTGTCAATGAACACCAACCAAAGCTGGCAGGCACATAATGAGATAGAATAGTGTTAGGACACTAAAAGAAAGGAGAGAAGATGGACAAGACATGAAGATAAATATGTTCTATATTCCAGTTTTTCCTAGACGTAACTCTATTTGGATAGTATAAGAAAATTACTATTTTTGTATTTAAAGATTGCCCCATTTTACTCAAAATATGTGTAATATATTCAATAGAAAAAAGTCTCGGACTCATTAAGAATAGTCTGAGCAGGAAACAGATTCTGAATAGAAAACCAATTACGAAAGGCCACAAGTTAAACATCTCAGTTAAAGTTTAATCTTTAGTATTCTACACAAAGTATTTTTCACTTAAGTTAAGCTTCAAAGGAAAGAGACAACTTGGTTATAGTTAATCTCATCTTGATTGGAGAAAAGAACTATGAAGTTAGAGGATGTTGAGAGTACACTGAAAGGGAAATCTCTAGTGTGATTTTATTTGAATTTTTTTTGCTTTCTTACTTGGATAAATAAAGGTCATATTTGAAGATGGAAGTCAAGCAAGGCACCAGAAAGGAATAACCAATTGTCTTCTTTCCCAATAATTGTGATTAATAGTCAAAGAGCATTGAAAAACCTTTGATCTTTCTGAAACTACAGATAAAGGAACTTTTCCAAGTGCTAACAATTCTAGAGCTAGATTCAGGATTCCAGCATAAAATGAGTAGCAGAAAAGGCCTAATGCATTAAAAATTGAAAAAAAAAAACGCAGATTTTTTTCCAAGTAGTGATTGAAACAGTTGACATATGGGTAAGAAATGGCATCAATCTGCATATTGTTATTTCTTTAAATCTTGCATTCAGTGGTATTTCTCTTAAAGGAAGGATCAAACTTTCAGACCACCACAGAGCTTAGCAGTCCATGACTTAGTAGATAAGCATCAGAAAATTTACCTGCTTAGACAGAAGTTAAGTGACTTGCCAAAGTCCTAGGGTACTACCTAAGGCACAAAAAGGTCATATGGCTTGCTCATGATCATACAATTAAAGGAAAAAGTGAATCCATCTCTTTCTGACTCCAAGCCCAAAGATCTATCTACTATCTTGTGCTACCATTCTATTACCAGGCAACACTCTCTCAGCTAATAAATAGATTTGATAAATTATGCAGCAATGAAGTTACATTGTTATTTTAATGGTTATATTTTGTTGAAAATAAACATTATTAAATGAAAATTATTCTAACTACCTTACGATATCAGCAGCCAGGTCCAAAAGAAGTCTCTCCTTTGTCTTGACACTATGCTAACAAACACCACTATTCACTTAGTGTTGAATTTCCAAATTACAGGTATAGTGCCTTACAATAGTGATATCAAATTCAAGTAGAAACAGGGGCCATTAAACCATATATAAGGATCCTTGTTGGTGCCTATTGACTTAGAAAGTAATATGTTATCATTACCTTTATTATTGTATTTTTATTTATTTTGTTAAATATTTTCCAATTACATTTTATCTGGCTGGGGCTACACGTGGGAGTGTTGTGTGTTGCATGTTGCCCATAGACTATGTGTTTAACTCCTTTACCTTAAAAGATCAAATCAAGCTTTAGGGAGCATACTTTGTAAAATCATGAATATACAGAAAATGTTACAGGAAATTTGTTGTTGTTATTTAGTCATTTTCCAGTCATGTTCGATTCTTTGTTACCCCATTTGGTGTTTTGCTGGCAAAGACACTGGAGTGCTTTAATGTTTCCTCTCTAGCTCATTTTACAGATGAAGAACTAAGGCTTAAGTGACTTGCCCAGGGTCACACAGCTAATAAGTGTCTGAGACCAGAATTGAAAGAAGGATGCTGAGTCTTCCTGACTCTAGGCCCAGCACTCTAAGCACTGCTTGCTCCACCTAGGTGCTACAGGAAATTATCTGGTTTTTTTTTTTTGGGTGGGGAGGAAGGTAGGGCAATTGGGGTTAAGTGACTTAACACTGTTCTTATCATAGACATCCCTTCTTTTAATTTCCCTGTCTTAAACTACATTTTCCTATACCCAGTTGCTTCCCACAGCTAACTCTTGTTGGCTGACCCCATCCAATGATAAGCCTGATCCTGTGTCAGATCAGCTTCATCTTCATTTTAGGAGGAGGGCATTGCACTCACTGATGATATATGACCTCAAGATCAGAACAGGAAAAAGCAACGGATGGAAAAATGTTCCCAATCAGAGTCTGGATTGAATCTCTATCATTCCCTTGAGGCGATAGGCCTCATTCTGTTCCCTTTTCTAACAGCTAGCAGGCTTTTGTTCTGTGCCTTTTTAGCTTTTACTCCAGGAGGTATAACTCCATTTGGCATCAGGGCATGGGATCATTATAACCAATATCCCCGTGACATTTCATTAAGTTGTTCTTTCCAGGCTTATCGTCAGACATGCTGGAGTCCTATTAGAAGAGTATAATTGTACCCTATTTTTCAAGCAGTAGATATATTTCAAGACTCTGCCCTAATGTTAATTTTTTATAATTCCTCCCAAAGTCTTCCTGCTGATTAGAGCTTTAAATCGATTTTTGATCTTTCCTCACATACATCCTCCACTTCCCTGTGCATCAGGCTTAAGCTGATGGCAACTGCTCAACTTTTATCGGTACCAAGGTACCTTCTGGTTTCCTGGTGCTGCCAAGTCCTTTGGGGAAGTTAATGAGTTGAGATATTGTCTGCTCATCTCCACAGTCCTTCACTCTTTTCAATATGTCTACCTAATCTCCTTTCATTGACTATGACATCTCTGAAAATGCATCATTATTTGAGAAAAATAGGTGACCCTCATTGAAGATGTAGGTCATCGTTATTCTGTCTTTAATTGAAATTCTGAATTTTAAAAATTAGGTCAGAAATGTGAATGGCTCAGTATAAAAGACATGAATGAACTATTATGTGGTCCTTTGCTGAATGGCAATAGTAAACAAGTACTCGAGCATCCTCACATAACCCCAAATATACACAATGTTTCTCAACCAACCATTTCTAAGAAGAATTTGTTTTTTTACTGGAAACCAAATAACATATTGTTTAGTTTCGTTTATAATATATAGACAATTTGTATTTCATTCCCACCTAAATATATATTCCCTTCTAACTAAAAGGTCAAAATGTTCTCCAAAGTCACCTTCCAGATTGAACACTACATATTAAATAGATTGTGGGTATTGATGCACCATATAGGAAAGACAGATGGGTAGACAGACAATGACAGACATGGAAAAACAGAAAGAGAAACAGAGAGAAAGACAGACACAGAGAGACCAACAGACAGGTAGACAAACAAAAGCTAAGAGGAAAAGAGATAAGGAAAATTAAAAGACCAAGGTTGGCCAGGAAGAATGTTGCATTGAAGTCCTGAAACTGAGGAAGTTGACACCAAATAGGCCACAAGGTACAGAAGCAGAGATTGAAGTAAAAAGGTAAGCTCTGGATCAGGAGGTAGGATGCATGCAAGATGTTGACAAACCGATTCGTAATCTGTTTCCTCTGAGTTTCACCCATTTATTGCATCTGCATACATTCTACATCCCCAGCTAATTTATTTATGTGGTCACAAGATATGCCGCACCTTCTGGTTCAGTCATATCAGGAATTCAATGAACTCATAAACCATCCTTCATCTCAGAATGTTTCCTCAGATTTAAAGCCTAGTAGGACATCATCAGTTGAGGGCCTATATCAGTTCTAGGACCAGTACATTGTGCTCTCTCTCCTTTGTTGTCTCCTCAAGCCCATTCACCTGAGAATCAATTAAATACTATATGCGACCCTTAACATCCTGAGTTGAGGATACCCTGAAGAATGTATTCATCCTGGCTGTCTGTAATCAGTACTTTCTGCTAAAGTTTCATAGAGTACTTGGATTTGTCATGAGTCTCTTATAGCAAAAGAGGTATGGATAAAGAACAAGACAGAAAATACAAATTTATTAGGTTAGAGGACTTGCAACACAAATGATGAGGAAGCTCCCTACCACCATTCTTACCCATCTCTGGGTAGGTCTGCTGATTGGGAGGAATAAATAGAATTGGTCCCCTACTCTCAAGAGCTGCCTTGTGAAGTACAGCAGATATTAAGGCAATTAATCAGTCTCTTATCTCTGTGCCAATTTGGCTGCCAATAAGGAAAGTTTAAAGTCAGCTTGAGAAGCTTGCTTTTTGCTTCAGTGGTCAATGACTACAGGAATCATAAAGGAAGTGGAGCACATCCCAGAGTGACCTTTTCTTCCCACATAGGTACAAATCCAGTAAATGGTCCAGTCAATGGAAGAAGGCAGTGTGGTCCAGACAAGTGCCTCCCAAGGTAAGGTTGGATATTATATCCTATTTTTGGATATATGGATATGTCATGGATATATCATTCTCTACCATGAACTGCTTCTCTGTAATTGAATAAAACAAGATCAGGGCCAAAGTGTCATAGTTCTTCAGGCTGTTCATTGGGATTTTTTCCTTTAGGGAGGCCTTCATCAAATCAGTTTAAGGTAGTATCAGGGTAGACAGTAAAACTTTGCAATGCTAAAGGATTAAGGGAAGTCCTTCATAGAGGCAAGAGTTTCCCAAATTTAGTGTGGCCTCTGTCATATATGGACATAAGGGACATTTTACTAACCTATTATGTACCCCAGGAACATCTTCTCCTTCGGAGGAATATTTTCTCTATTTGGTAGGTAGCCAGTGTTGACACTGAGTTGGCTAGACAGGTCAGACCAATTTGGTGAACTTGGCAGGATCCTAGGGACATCTGAAAATGTCATTTACATATGTCAGCATCCCTTGATCTAGCTTGGGGGAAATTCCTGTGGTTGGCTCTTTTATTGAAACTCTAGCCAGTAAACCCAAAATTAAGGAGGCAGCCTTCAGTCATCAAAATGGAGCAGGGAAAGGAAGAGAAAGAGGGAGAGGGAGAGGAAGAGGCTACTCACAGGTTGTGTTTGTTCTTCATTCTCGAAGAGAACCATGACATCAGGGAAATGATGACATGACTTGCCTGGAGATGGCCCAGGATGCATTGGGTTTACTAGCTAGATTTATTTCCCAAAAACCGAGCCTTAAATCCAATTCACTCTGGACCTCATAAATTGGAAAATAGGTCCTGGCCTTCCCAGCACAGAGTGAATGTAAATACCAAATAGTAACTGTTTCTCTTTTGGCCAGGAACCCTGAGGGTCTTTCCCGTCCAGTTTGATTCTTTTTTGAGTTTTGACTAAAGAAGCCATCCTTTGATTACCTTCTTAAAGAAACCAATTCATTGCATGGGCTTTTACCTTACTCAAAGTTAGAATCTGAAAAGGCCTTAGCCTGAAAGGGCCAGGGTCTCTCAATGCATCCTGGGCCATCTCCAATCCTCCTGGTGAATATTAGGTCACTGGACCCAGATGGCTCTGGAGGAGAAAGTGAGGCTGGTCACCTTGCACAGTCCTCCCCCACTCAAATCAAAGTCAACTGCAAGTCATGCCATCATTTCCCTGATGTCATGGTCCTCTTCCACAAGGAAGGAAAAACACAACCTTATTGAAACTCTATGAAATCTTTGTATCAAACCTAGAATCTTCAGCAGTTCCACTGTGACCAGTGAAAGAGACTGTGAACTGAAGGTGCCTGAAGGATTCAGAATTGTGGTGTTCAACTGTTTCTTCAGCCTACAAGTTTGCTTACTACAAAGGAACAAATTTGCTTTCACCAGGGGAATGATTGTGTGAGAGTGCTATTCTGGTTAATATCACTAAAAACAAGATCTCTACAGCTGCCTGCTGGGGGAATTGTAATATATTTAGTGGCGCTACCATTCTTGGGTAGTCACATTCTGTTTAGGGAATGAGAAAATATTTTTGTGTCCCCATAGTGGCAATCATTAAAACTATGTATTTGTCTCTGTGTGTCTGCATGTGTTAAAGATGATAGGGAGTGAAAGGGAGCATAGGTGCAAACACTTCCTTGGAAAATTGGGCAGAACACAAACTGGGATCCTAGTAAGTGAACAACAAGAAGGCCAAGCTAAATTAGGAAAGCATGGTTCCTTACAACCCTACTTTAGAAACTTTTTTTGTTTTTACTGTAAAAAAATTTACTCTTGAAACAGTATTTTATTTTTCCCACTTACATGACAAAAAATTTAGCACTCATTTTCATAATATTTTGAATTCCAAATTTATCTCCCTCCTTTCCTCCCCTCCCCTCTTCTGAAAATGGTAGGCAGTTTGATATACTTTATACATGTGCTATCATGTTAAAATATTTCCATATTAGTCATAGTTATGAAAGAAGAAACAGATAAAAAAACATGAGAAAGAATAAGATAAGTGAAAGAAAAATAAAAATATGCCTCAATCTGCATTCTGATCCCATCAGTTTTCTTTTTGGATATGGATAGCATTTTCCTTTGTGAGTCCTTTGTACTTGTCTTGGATCATTCCATTGCTGAGAAGAGCCGAATCATTTATTGTTGATCATTACAAAATTTTGCTGATACTGTGTACAAGGTTTTCCTGGTTTTACCCTTTTCATTTTGCATCAGTTCATAAATGTCTTTCCAGGATTTTCTAAAACTGCACGTTCATCATCTTCAAGTGCACAATAGCATTCCATCACATTCATACATGACAGCATGCACAAATGCTCCTCAACTGATGGGCATACCTGAATATCCAATATTTTGACACCACAAAAAGGGTTGCTATAAACAATTTTACACATATAGGTTTGCTTTCCACTTCCATGACCCCTCCTAGGATACAGACCCAGCAGTGGCACTGTTGGACCAAAGGGCATGCACAGCCTGGTTGCCCCTAACCGCAGCCCCAAATTGTTCTCCAGAATGGTTGAATCAGTTCTCAACTCCACCAACAATGCATCAGTGTCCCAATTCTCCCACATCCCCTCCAATATTCATCAATTTCCTTTTTTGTCATATTAGCCAATCTGATAGGTATAAATTAGTATCCCAGAGATGTCCTAATTTACATTCTTCTAATGAAAAGTGATTTAGAGCACTTTTTTATATGCCTATATATACAGCTTTGATTTTCTTCATCTGAAAACTGTCTGGTACTATCCTTTCACCATTTATTGTTTGAGGAATTGCTTGTATTCTTATAAATTTGACTCATTTCTCTATATTTTTGAGAAATGAGTCCTTTAGGAGAGATACTTGCTATAAAAATATTTCTCATATTTATTTCAGCTAAAGCATAATAAATTCTTCTCTAGCCCCTTATTTTTGCTCCGTGTGTGTCTCTCTGTTTCAAGTTTGTTTCTTGTAAAGAACATACTATAAAAGTATGGTTTTTTGATCTGCTCTGTTATCCACTTCCATTTTATGGGGGTGTTCATCCCATTCAAATAGACAGTTATAATTACTGACGGTATTTCCCTCCATCTTATTCTCTTTTTTAATCTTAAATTATTTATTTTACATTTTCAACATTCAGTTCCTTAAGTTTTCATAAGTTCCATAAGTTTTAAATTTTCTCCCACTCTTTACCCCCTCCCTCCCCAAGACAGCATGCAATTCAATATAGGCTCTACATATATTTCTATTAACCATATTTTCCAATTGGTGTTGTATAGAAGATTTGTAATGAATGAGAGAAACCATGAGAAAGAAAAAACAAAGTAAAGAAAAAAGAAAATAGTCTGCTTCAATGCATTCAGACTACATAGTTCTTTCTCTGGATGTGGATGGCATTTTCCATCATGAGTCCTTTGGAATTGTTTTAGTTCCTTGCATTGCTGAGAAGGACTAAGTCTATCGAAATCAGTTATTGCTCACTGTGGCTGTTATTGTGTACAGTGTTCTGGTTCTGCTCACTTCATTTGGTATCAGTTCATATAAGTCTTTCCAGGTTTTTGTGAAGTCCATCTGCTCCTCGTTTCTTATAGCACAATAGTATACCATGACATTCATATACCACAACTTGTTCAGCCATTCCTCAAATGATGGGCATCCCCTCAATTTCCAATTCTTTGCTACCACAAGGAGAGCTGCTACATAGTTTTTTTACATATGAGTCTTTTTCCCATTTGTATGATCTCTTTGGGATACAACCCTAGAAACGGTATTGCTGGGTTGAAGGGTATGCACAGTTTTATAGCCCTTTGGGCATAGTTCCAAATTGCTCTCCAGAATGGCTATAAAACGTGCATGCCCTTCGACACAGCAACACCGCTTCTAGGGCTGTATCCCAAAGAGATCACACAAGTGGGAAAAGGACTTGTATGTACAAAAATGTTTATAGCAGCTCTCTATGTGGTGGCAAAGAACTAGAAATTGAGGGAAGGCCTATCAATTGGGAATAGCTAAACAAGCTGTGGTATTTGAATGCAATGGAATACTATTGTGCTGTAAGAAATGAGGAGCAGATGGACTCCATAAAAACTTGGAAAGACTTATATGAACTGATGCTGAGTGAGGAGAGCAGAACCAGGAGAACATTATGTACAAAATATTTACATATGTATGTACGAAATATTTATAGCAGCTCTCTTTGTGGTGACAAAGAACTAGAAATCGAGTAGATGCCCATCAATTGGGGAATGGCTAAACAAGTTGTGGTATATGAATACAATGCAATACTAATGTGCTATAAGAAATGAGGAGCAGATTGACTTCATAATAACCTAGAAAGACTTATATGAACTGATGCTGAGTGAGGGGAGCAGAATCAGGAGAACATCATACACAATTACAGACACACTGTATCTGTGTTGACTAACTTTGCTACACTCAGTTCTCAGCAATCCAAGGTTCTAAAACTACTCCAAAAGACTAATGATGGAAAAAATGATTCACATCCAGAGAAAGAACTACAGAGTCTGAATGCAGATTGTAGCAAACTATTTTCTCTCTCTTTTGTTTTGTATTTGTTTCTGTTTTGTTTCTTCTTTCTTGTGTTGCATTCCATTGGTTATAACTCTTCTTTACAACTTGACTATTGTGAAAATATGTTTAGTGTGAATGTATATGTAGAGCCTATATCAGATTGCATGGCATCTTGGGTGGGGTGGTGAGAAGAGAGGGAAGGGGAGAAAATTTGAAAATTGAAAACTTGTGAACTGAATGTCATAAACTAAAAACAAATAAATAAATTCAAAAGAAAGAAAAAGGAATGGTTGGATCAGCTCACAGCTCTACTAACAATGAATTAGTGTTCCAACTTTCCCACATCTTCTCCAACATTTATCTTTTTCCTGTTTTGTCATGTTAGCCAAGCTGATAAGTGTGGTGTGGCACCTCAGGGGTGCTTTGATTTGTGACTCTCTAATCAATAGTAATTTTTCATATGACTTTAGATAGCTTTAACTTCTTCCTCTGAAAATTTTCTGCTCATATCCTTTGACCATTTATCAATTGGGGAATGACTTGTATTCTAAATTTGGCTCAATTCTCTATATATTTGAGAAAAGAGGCCTTTACCAGAGACACTACTTGTAAAAATTCTTTCCTAGTTTTCTGCTTCCCATTGTACTCCTCTTTCTCATCCCTTAATTTTTTTTGTCATTCCCTCAAATTGACCTTATACCTGTACCTTGTGTCTATGTATAAACCTTCTAGCTATACCATTAGGGAAGCATGTGGGGAGGGCAAGGCAATTGTGGTTAAGTGACTTGCCAAGGTCACACAGCTACTACATCATGTCAAGTGTCCGAAGCTGGATTTGAACTCAGGTCCTCCTGACTCCAGGGCTGGTGCCCTACTCACTACACCACCTAGATGCTCCAGGGATACATTTTAACAAATGAAAATATCATCTCCCTCTATAGGGATATAAGTAGTTTAGCTCTATTGAGCTAATTTTTATATTTTCTTTTCCCTTTTTACCTGTTTATGGTTTATGCTTCTTTTAGGTCTTTATATTGGAGGTCAATATTTGAATTGGTTCTGGCCCTGTCCTTATGAAAGCTTGAAATCTTTCTATTTTGTTAAATAACCATTTTTTTCTCGATGTACTATGCTTCATTTTGCTGGATAAGTTATTCTTGGTTGTAGTCCTAGCTCCTTTGCCTTCTGGAATATCATGTTTCATGACCTCCAATACTTTAATACTGCTGCTGCTACCAAGTCCTGCGTGATCCTGATTGTGACTCTCCCATATTTGAATTTTTTTTTCTTTCTGGCCGTTCGTGGTATTTTTCCTTTACCCAATAGTTCTGAAATTTGGCTATAGTGTTCCTTGGAGTTTTTATTTTGGGATCTCTTTCCTGAGGTGATTAGTGGATTCTTTCAATGCTTATTTAGCTCTCTGGTTCCAGGACATCAGGGCAGTTTTCCTTGATAATTGTTGAAAGATGCTGTCTAGGTTCTTTTGATTGTGGCTTTCATGTAGTCTAATGATCCTGATATTGTCTCTCCTGGATCTATTTTCCAGGTGAATTATTTTTCCCATGAGGTATTTTTCATTTTCTTCTATTTGTTGATTTTTTTTAATATTTTGTCTGATTGATTTTTGATTTATCATTAAGTCATTAGCTTCCACTTGCCTGATTCTAACGTTTAAGGTGTTATTTTCTTCAATTAGATTTTGTGCTTTCTTTATCATTTGGTCAATTGCACTTTGTAATGAGTTGTTTTCTTCAGTGGATTTTTGTATCTCCTTTTCCACTTGGCTCATTCTACTTTTTAGGGAATGTTACAAGCTGTTGACACTTTTTTCATAATTCTTTTGTATCACTCATTTCTTTTCCCAATTTTAATTCTACCTTTCTTATGTAATTTTAAGCTCCTTTTTTTTTTTTAGCTCTTCCATAAGTTCATTATGGGCTTCAGATAACTTTCTGTTTTCCTTTGGGGTTTTGCCCATAGGTGTTTTGACATTGTTGTCCTCTTCTGAGTTTGTGTCTTGGTCTTCCCTGGCACCATAATAACTTTCTATGGTCATATTCTTTTTGTCGCTTTTTGATCATATTTTTGGGGGGGTGGGTAGTTCTTTTCTTTTTAATTGGATCTCTGCTCCAAGGATGGAAGGGGTTCTGTCTCAGGCTTCTTGTGCCAGCGGGTGCAGGCCCTGGCTATTTACCTGGTTACCCCACTGATGTTGACCTGAAATGCACTTCATGTCTGGAGCTTTGCTGAGGGGGTGGAGATCTGCCTACCTGTGATAAAGTACATGAGGTCTGACCTCTCAAGGATGCCTGTTTTCTCTGGCCTGTGCTGAAGCATATAGAGGTCTGGTCTATTTTCTCTTTGCACTGGAGGATGCCTGTTTACTTGGTGCTATGCTGAAGCACCTGGTGGTTCTTGAGCTGTAATCTTCCAGTTCTCCTGGCTACACTAATGCATGTGCATGTGGGGAGGTGAGGGGGGTGGTATTCTGGTATTGGTGCTTGCCTGATCCACCACACTCAGGCTCAGGATATCCCACTGGTTTGCTAAGGTGGGGCTAGCTGCTGGTTTGCTCACATACTTCCTGTCCTGGACTGCACTCTCCTTTTACCTGAGTGAGATGGACCTTTCTTGTTGATACTCCAAGTCTCCTAGTCTAAAAGACTGCTCTACCCCATCTTTCTGCTGGCTCCACCATTCCAGAATTTGTTCTGGGGTGCTATTTTATGATTGTTTGGAGGTGAATATGGGAGAGCTACAGGAATTTACTGCTTACTACACCATCTTGGCCCTTTAGAAACTTTGTGCTCCTTTAGAATTGGAATTTAGAATTGGTTTATAGTTGGAAAGATACCTAGAAACTACCCAGTCCAAATCTTTCATTTTAGAGATGAGGAAGTTAAGGTCTGGAAAATTTGCTGACATTTTGCAGGATCTAAGTAGTAGAAACAGAATTTGAACCCAAAGTTGTCTGCCTCTAAATACAGCAATACTTTGGAAGCTATCAGAACACTGAACATAGAAGAAATTCAAGCCAAAAAGTTGATTCTGGATTCAAAGGCAGGATACAGAAAATAAATCACTTTGTCTGACTCAAATTGTCTGCCAATACCTCATTTTTTTAATGGCTGTATGAGATATATCATGGCATAGTGGACAGAGTGCTAGAATTCTAGCCCAAGACTCAAGAACACTCATATTCAAATTCATTAACAATTCTTATCAAAGAGAGATTAGTTTCCTATTATTCTTTCATTTTCACTGTTATTTTTAGTGTCATCAGAACTTGGATTATTGACTCCAATCATTTGTAATTCTACTTTATTATATCCATTGATCTAATTTTTTTCATTTTTCAAACTAATGCTGTAGTGTTTTAGATGATTGCTGCTTTATATAGGGTTCAAGAATGGGAAGTGCCCTTCCTTCTTCATTATACTTTTCTTTCAATTTTTCTTGCATTTTGTTATTTTTCTCTGCTCTGAAAAGTATTCCCCTGGTAATTTGGTTGTTCTAGGAATACACATGTAAATTATTTCAACAATATTTTCATTTTAAAAAAAAGTGCTCGCACAGTCCAACCATGTTCAGTGACTATACCACCAAGATGTTTGGAGACAAAGAGAGAAAAGGAGGGAGGGAGGGAGGGAGGGAGAGAGAGAGAGTTTTCTTTAAGGAATGTTTTGTAACTTAGAACTGTTACATTTTGTATCTTATAACTGATTTGTTTTATCTTGACTCTCAAATATTTTATGCGATTTGAAATTATTTTGAATAAAACATTGCTTTTTATTATTCCGTCATTAATTTTGTTGTTGCTGTATTAAATTGCTGTCGATTTTTGCGGATTTATTTCTAACATATTACCTTACTAACATTATTAATTGTCTTAATTATTTTATTGAAATCTTCACATAAGGGTTGCATTGCCCTTATTTCCCTATCTCCATACCCTTAATTTCTTCCTCTTATTTCAATTAAAAGTGTTCCTTGAACTATGTCAAATAATAGGAGAAATGTAGCATCCTTGCTTTACTCCAATAATTATTGGGAAAGCACCTAAATGTCATATATTTCATATTATACTAGTATTTGGTTTTAGATAGATAATTTTATCATATTTTAAAGGGGTCTTCTATGCCTATTCTTCACAGAGTTGGCATAAATGAGCAATATGCTTTGTCAAAGGCTTTTCCTGAATCTTTTGATATGTTGCTCTGTTTTTAACATGATTAATTATTTTAATGCTTTTCGTAATGTTATACCACTGTGTCCCTAGAATAACTACAATTAGATTATAGTATTTTTTAAAAAAATAAGTAACTATCTTTAATCAAAATTTAAAATATCTAAATTGATATACATTAGTGATATCTATATCTTGGCTATTTTGCTTCATTTTCCCTAGTTTAGAGACTATTGTTTTACTATCGACAAATCATTGACTTAATGTTGGAAAGGAATTTAGAGATCATCTAATACAACCTACTAATTTTATGGTAAACAAAGGTCCAGGGAGTTTAAGTGCCTTGTGAAAGAGCACTTAGTTTCATTAAAGAAGTTGGACAGAGTTTTTTTTTTTAATTTCTCTATTTGCAAAAACAATTTCTGTAATATAGATATTTGTTGTTATTAAATTTTCTTACAAATCTTACATGGACCAGTTCCTTCCCTCCACCAAACTTATGTAGTAGCTTTACAAATGGTTAAATTTCCTTTTCTTATATTGTATTATCTAAAAGGATTTTTTTTTGTTCCGTCAATTTGGGAATTTCAGTTTGTAGGTAATTTTCTGTTTCTTTGAATTCTCATTTTTGTTGACATATCAATATGTAGTAAACAATGTCATTTCCTTTTATTCTTCTATGTTGTACTTTTTCCTTATTAATTTTATATTTTGATAATTTGTTTTTTTCTCCATTTTAATTAAATTGTTTAATGTTTTATCAAATTTGTTAATTTCATTAAGTAACCAAATTTCCTTCTAATTTTCAACATTTATGTTTTTATACTAATTTGGAGGCTACTCATTGTTTTCTATAATTTAAAACTAAACAATCAATTAATTAACCATTTTAATTTTTTTCTTAATATGTTCAATATTGCAACTGAGATTTCATATACATTGAACATAAAATCATTTCCATGTTTATTTCTATTGGTGCTATAGATTCTTATTTTTGTTCTTTCTAAGAGTATCGTAACAATTACTTTTTTTTTCAGATTCAACTGATGAACAGTAAATTTTGTTCCAGTTCTTCATTTTATCTATCTTTGTGTTTTTGCTGTTATATGTAAACAAGTAATATTGGGGTGGAGGGTATGCTCTCCGGAATTGTATTTCATTTTATTAGATCCATTCATATTTATGACACTTACATTTGTGTTTTTCTCCATTTCCCTTCGAATTAAATTGTTTTTAGATTATTTTTATTCTTTTCCTCTTTTAATTCATTGCATTGATCTTGTGATGATTTTAAACTTTGATTCAATTTTGCTCCCATATGTCTTACCCTATCAAATCTTTGTTCTTAGGAATATCCATTCATGAGGCAAGTAAAATTTGTAGAAGCAGCATCTCCTGATAGAAAATTTCTTTTATCCCAAGTTATATGGTCTAACTCTATGTTCTGCTTTTCCTGTATTCATTCTCTCTTCCAGTGACTATGACATTTTATCTCCTGGTCTATGCTGCTCCCACCACACTGCAGGAAGCCAGCTGTTCCTAGAGTCTTGAACATTTTCCGAATCAGAATGTTGTCTGTAGAACCACAGCACACTACCAGAAAAGGTAACGAAATACTTCACATCTCCTGCTCTAGACGCACATTTTGCCCCATAGGAATGTTCTTCAGTAGGATTCCCTTATCACACTAGGTTGAAAGATTGTAAACAAAATCCTTCCATTCTGCAATGTCTTTCATTCACTTATAGTCCCCTTTCTTGGTGAAAGACTATAATAACCTTGAGCGACTAAGAGTTCATCTATGGACTTGGTAGAAATGTGTCACCCATTATCCTCTATCTTGCATCTCCCATTTTCCTCATTTATATACCTTCACCCCACTATTCTGTCCCATAAAATATATTGATTCCCCTGTAGGAGATTCAAGAAATTAACAACAATAAAAAACAACTGTCATTTATATAGTACTTTAAATTTTATAAAATCCTTTGCTTTCATTTTCTCATTTAATCCTACCAATGACCCTGTGAAAAGGTGCTATTATTATCCCCAATTTTCAGATAAGGAAATGGAGGATGACAGAGATTAACTGACTAGGCCAGAGACATGCATCAAATGTCTGAGGCAGAATATCAACTCGGGACTTCCTGCCTGCAAGTCTAGTACTCGTTTTGTATGTTTCAGGTCTGCTCTATTTCTGTTATTTCTTTAATTTCCTTATGTCTATCTCTTTATCCTCCTGTGAGTTTTTCTATCTCTTAATAGTTTCTCTTTATTGTTGTTCTTTTTTTTTACCCAATAGATATGTCTGTCTCTGTCTCTGCATATGTCTGTCTCGGTCTCTATCATTCCATCTCTCTGTCTCTCCCTCCCTCCATTTCTGTCACTGTCTCTGTTTCCAACACATTCTCTCTCTTTCTCTCTAAAAATAATATCTAAAGAAGGGGTTCTTTATTTCATTGCTTTTTATTAATGCATTAATTTTACTTATTTATATTTCCTCTGTTTCTGTTGTTTAGGGTGTTTTCAGGTGAAGTATTCTGCTAACATTTTTATAGGAACATCTAAAATATCTTTTATTTAATGTCCATATTTTTCATAGAGTTTAAAGCTCAAGTAGTAAGATATGCCATTTTGTAATTCTTTGCTTTTCAAGATATACTATTTATCTTCTCTTCCAAGATTTCTCATGGGTATTTAATAATCTTGTGTTTGTCAAAATTATTTTCATTTTAGGATTTTTCTTTCTTTCCTATTACAAAAAGTTTGTTTTGTAAATTAAATTGGAAAGTTTGACTACTGTGTGTTTTGGAGTTTAAAGCACAATCTGCCCTTGCCCTCCGCCCACATATATAAACATCCCATGTACCCATACATACTAAAACAGCCTGTGTATTCTCTTATTTAATAGGTTTATGATCCTTAATTTGTCTCTGTACATCCCTTCATGGTCAATAATTTGATCTTTTATAGATTCCACGTGTTCTTTTTATATGGTTTCCTTTTGGTTATATTCTGCCAGATTTTTCTCCACTTCAGGATTTTTGTGATCCAGATCTGCTAATGTCAATTTTATTTCCTTAGAAACCCTCCCGTTTATGTATGTTTCCCTGCATAATCTGCTGAGTTATTAAATTCTTCATTAAGAGCTCTAATTCACTGCATTTATTCCTAATTTATGTATTTTATTGCTCCTTTGAACAATTTGGCCAGGTTTTTTGTTCGTTTTGTTCTTTCTTAGGAGACAGTAAGGTTCTATATTTCACAGGGTATTGAGTCACTCTGTTTTGTAATATTTGTTAAGATAGTTTTGTAACATCCTGAAAATTTAGTACTCATTCTTCCTTTTGGTTTCAGGATCCCCTCTGCTGATTTATCTACTTGTAGTCTTGGATTTTGTTGAGTGGTTTTTTTTTCTCTTGAAATCTTTGATTTTGAGTGTTTTAGAAAGATATATTCCTCTATTGGTCACTTTCTAGAGCACTTTCCTCCTCTTTTGCTGGTACATTCACCACCCCTTCCTACCAAGACTGGGGTGCCAGATTGCTTCAGCCACCTCTCATTGAGAAAAAAATTTCACCAACCTATGCCCTGCTATGTGTAGCTTTTTAGGGAATAGGACTGGTACCACCTAATTTTTGTTCTCCTCCATCTGGTGAAGCTTAGCAATTCACATCTGAATTCCTTTATTGGCCTTTCTGTTTTCCTTCTTTAATACAACTAAATTCTCTCTCTCTCTCTCTCTCTCTCTCTCTCTCTCTCTCTCTCTCTCTCTCTCTTTCATCCAGGATAAATGCTAGGATGGTATTATGGGTAGAATTTATTCTACTTCATCTACTTAGTCTCTGAAATCTTGGGGGCTGGGTGCAAGTCAAAAGGCAGTCACTTTTTTACATCCTCTTCAGTTATATATGGCTATAAGAGTGTAGTGGGGAGGAAAGGGGGAAGTCCCACAGTCTCTGTAGCAGACTGGGGTAAGTGGACTCTCAAGGAAGATCCAAGACAAAAGGCAATGAGTTAGCTTTCATCCCTGTAATGGGTGAGTTGAAACTGGTTTAGAAAGAGGCACTAAATGAATAATTTAAGGAGTGAGGTTCTTTAGTGTTCTTTAGAAGTTCTTTTATCTTGTTGGGGGTCTTTTTTCTTTGTTCTGTGGATGTAGGTGTAGTTGCTCTACATTTTTGCATTTTTTTTCTGAAAGTTGAAAAATTAAAGAGGATTGTAGAGATTGAATAATTTATCATCTTTCTAGAAAATCATCTTACAGTATTTTAATATTAAAGAGTAAACATAAGTAGATAGAGTTTAATAATCATGTTACTGGTACTGCAGTGATTATTTTTATACTAATAACATTATTAAACCCCAATATTATATACTATATAAAATCTAATAGCTATAGAGAGGGAAAATATACTCTTTGGGCCTGCCTGTACTTCCTTCCTGCTGTCCATTTGATAACACTTCTGTTTGTCGGCATAGTGTCTATAGGAGAAGTTTACCAGTTTCTAGAGAACATGACTTTTAAAAAATGTTTTATGAATAAGCAGGAAACATTAAAGGTAGGTATTAAACTCTTCTTGTGCAAATTCCACAAGCATTCTTGCTTCTTTCTACTGCACAAATAGAGATGAAGAAACATCTTGAAAGATGTTTCAGTTTCAGTTAATCCTGATTGCTTCCAGTCCTGTTGCTATCAATGAGCTGAACTTGGGTGATTCTCATCAGTTTTCTTCTCTGCTAAATGAAATGGTTATACTAATTAATCTCTAATGTTAATTCCATAACTGACATCCTATGTTATAACTTTCTGTCCACTTCTGGTATTTTATGAGTTCGTGATTCTTACTACTAAAGGCTTGTCCTATCTCCTTCCATCCAAACAGCTGACTTGTCCATTTTTTCCTGAATTTCATTCTTCTTTCCCCTGAAGCTATTCCACACTTGTCCCCTCTCTCCCTCTATGCCTATGTTACAATTTAAAATAAATTCCTGAGGTTTTAATAGGTTATTCTTCCAGAAGGCAGACCAGTGCCTGAGGGTATTGTGGAATAAAAAAGGAAAAGGACAGCCTAGTTATTTTCTGTGAAGGGAAAGCAGCTGCTGTATGACACAGAGCACACAAGGTAGAAGGGAGAAATGGAGAAATGGAAAGAATTTAAAACTTGCAGATTTTATTTAATGGCTATTTCCATCTGTATAAATATGACAAGGTGAGGTAGATTTAAAGGGACTTGTGGCTGTCTATCTTTGAATAATAAAGGACTGTCTAGAGCAGACTCCATAGTCTCAAAGGGAATATTAAGAACCCCTAGTAGGAGTTGTACAATGGGCCATAACTCTCTAAATATAGAAATCTCAAGGTCTCTGAGTGCATCTGCTGCATTCCTTCCAAAGATCAAATACATGTGGGCAGCATCTGAAATCTCAGAAGTAGCTCACACTGTCCAAAACTAGGGTTGGCCCAAGACACATTCAAATGTTTATGTTCTGGGCCATCCTACCTTAACTCTGGTGACCTTTCTCCTTCTTTGATTTCATTTACCCTTGCTTTCTTAGGTATCCAGTTCCCTCTGGCTTTCTGATACTTCTAATTCAGTAATATCCCTTACTTCAAAATGGCTTTTCTCTCCTTCCACCCCAAGTTCTAATGCTATGATGTTATAGCTGTCATAGTTCCATAAGACATAGCCAGGCGAAGAGGAGATAGAGCTCTGCATTTGGGGTCAAGAAGATCTGAGTTTAAATCCAGCGTCAAACATTTATTAGCTATGTGGCCCCGAGAAAACCATTCAACCTGTTTGCCTCAGTTTTCTTATCTGTAAAATGGGGATAATAACAGTATCTATCTACTAGGGTTTTTGTGGAGAGGAAACGAGTGAATATTCATAAAGCACTTGGAAAAACTTAAAGTGCTATGTAAATGATATCTATTTTTACTATAACACATTAAGGTTTACAGATTACATTTCTCATAACAACTTCAGATGTAGGTAGTGTGCTATTATTCCCATTTTACAAAGTAAATTAAAGTGATTTGTCCAGGGTCACACAGATCAGCAAGTATCAGAGAATCCATTCAATCTTCAAATTCCATTCTTGTTATGCTTAGTTGCCTCTGATCTCTTCATCCCTATAAGGTAGATGTTCAGAGAAAAACAATATCATTTATTTCATATTTATGATATGGATGCCTGCAGAATTATATATCATTTTAAACTTCTCAAGTATATCTGCCCTGTAAAGAACTTGCAATCCTAATAGTTAGATGCCTAATGGAAAAATATCAAAATAATTATTATAGGTTTTCCCATTAAAGTCCTAAAGCTATTATCTGACATTTCACCTCATTAAAGAAGGGTCACTGGGATCATTTGGAAAGTTTACGAATACCCTTGTTTCACTCTCTAATTCCATGTTAGAATCCAAGTCTCTACAGATTCCAAGTCTGGCACTTTTTATGATATAACATGGTATATCTCTGAGACCATCTATATAAATGAAAACTTCTTTTTTTATTGGCTGAAGAAATTGAAGCTCAATGTGGTTAAATAATTTGTCTAAGAACATGTACTATATTAGTAGTAGAACTTAGGCCGACTCTCTAAAGCAGTGTCATTTTTGGCGGGAGATGATTGGAGACAAAATATGAACCTTTTAATTGAGAATGTTTTTCCCTAAAGCCTTGACTTATAAAAGATTAATTCTTCAGGTTATGAGACTTGATTTATATTTTAGCTATTTTCTCAATGAAATAGAATTATTTTTTTCCTTTGTTGCATAGAACCCTGGAAATTTAGTTCAATAATTAGTTTATTAAACACCCTTTGCATGTAAAACACTCTGTTACAACCTTGTTACACAGAGAAAACAATGCAGCAGTTCATGCCCTTAAGGTATGGGGAAGTTAAGAGATAATATAACACGTATACCATGTGCCATATGAGCACACTTTCTCAACTGAGACTTGAATTTACAAGTTTGGTGCCTAGAAGAAAGTTGACTACCTCGTCCCTCAGGTATTTCTGAGTAGCTCTGAGTGGTTGGACTTTCTAGTACTTACACTTCTGCACCCCCACCAGTGAGTTTATGAATAAACCAGTTGAAATCTATTGTCTTTTTATTTAGTGAGAAATTAAAACAAGGAAAGTAGTTACAAAAATAGTCCCTCTTTCACTCCATTACTATAGACACACATTTCCCTTCAACATACAAGATCTCTGGAGAGAGACTGCCATCCATTATTAAGACTCACAATTCCTGAAGCCATTGTTGTCCTTCCAAATCCATCTACGGATATCCCATCTGTCATATACCACTACCACTATTGCGATCATTCAAACCAACTAGATGCTCGTAGAAGCTCTCATTTTTCTGATGAATCTCACACAGCCACCTAGATATTTCTCTTTTACAATGCACGCTTAGCTAATATGAGAAAATAATTAACAAAATAGAAGCAGAAGTTGCTCAAGGACACATAGTAACCAGGTGGGAGAGAACTTGCCCTTCATCCTACCTGTAAGCTCACAGATGTTCTAGCAATATATTCAGAAAAAGTGACTAAGATTAATGGGCCTCTTTTGGAACTCAACCCCAGTTTGTCTGCTAAATTATCAGCCTTTGTGGCTCATCAGTTAATTAGAATGCATTCTCCTCATGTTACCAGGCCCCCAATAACCTATGAGTGGAAACAGGGTTCTCTCTATTTTCCATGTGGTTGTTTGCACTGGCATCTGGCAGGGAACATTAGTTATTTGGTAAATCAAAAAATTTTATTAAACATCTACTATGTGCCAGGCATGATATAAAGTGCTAGGGATACAAATAAATGCAAATCACAACCCTTGATCTCAAGGAGCTGACATTTCAATGAGAGAAGACAACACATAAAAAAGGCTGAAAAGCAGGGGCATGTAGGAAGGAACACCCAGTGTGGGGGCTTGATGGAAGATGACAAATTTGCTTCACTAGCTCCCCTATTTAAATAGAGGATTTGGGAGGATATCCCTGATGTCTACCTTCTATACTATCCAATCAGAGTGAATGAGAGTCTCCAGAGTTAGGGAGTACTAAGGAATGATTTTGCAAGTTGATTCTATCTTGCTGGAAGAAGAATGACTGGAGAATATGATGAGGCCCAGGGCAGCCACAGTTCATTCTTTACCTATTCTACCGGGAAGAGAAATCCAAGCATGTTCTAAGCAGTGGGATCTTATTGGTAATTCCCCCATGATAAATACCATTTAAGATAATATGTGGAGGGAGATGACACTAACAACTAAAGAGATCAGAGAAAATTTTAACAAAGGAGGTAGCTCCTTAGGTGAGTTTTAAAGAAAGAAAAGGATTTTAAGAGGCATAAATGAGAAAGAAGAATTATGTGTGAAGAATAGTGGCAATGTAGTACCAATTCTGGCTACATATATTAGGGCAGTTTGATTGGAGCATAGAGTTTGTGAAGGGTGTATAATAAAGAGAAATGTTATGTTTAATTTGCATCGTGGCATTTTATGAAGGATATTAGTCAGGTAGAGAAATGGAGAAAGGCTTCTAGTCCATGCCATCAAAGGAACCAAATATGTTAAGTGTGGGGAAGACAAGGTTCATGGGGAATGTGCGCATTGTCATCAAATACTTGAAAGATTCAATGTGGACAAAAGAGTTCTGTTTGACCTCAGAAGGTTGTATAAGGTGCAATTGGTAGGAGTTGCAAAGAAGCAGATTTAAGCTCAATAAAAGGGGGTAGGGAACTTTCTTACATTTAGGGCTATCCAAAAGCAGAACAGATTGCCTCAGAAGGTGGCATGTTCCCCCTCCCTTGAGGTCTTCAAGCAAATGAACACATCAGGTGTGCTGTGGGGAGGGATTTTTTTTCAGGTATCAGTTGAATTTGATGGCCACTGAGGTCCTCCCAATTCTAACATTCTGTGATTCAGTGACTCTGTGAAATAATGTTTGGAAGATGGGTTGGAGCCAAGTCGTGGAAGACTTAAATCATCAAGCTGAAGAGTTTATATCTTTACTAGAGAAAATAGGGAGTCGCTGGAGGTTTTTCACAGAGGGAATGACACAATCAGAACTGTAGCTTGGGGAGAGTATTTCAGCTGCTGTACAGAGACTATCCTGGAAAGGGAAAAGGCTGAAATAGAGAGAACAATTAGGAGGCTATTATAATATTCCAAGTGAGCTGTAACTAGAGCAGTGGCTATGTTGAGTAGAGAAAGGGAGTTGATGTGAGAGAGGAAGAGGAGGAATCTACAAAATGTAGCATATGATTGATTATGGTGCATGAAGAGGAAAAAAGAGTGAAGTATGATTCTGAATTGGCAAATCATAATACATGACAGTGTGGTGGTAGTGCCAACAAAAATAAGCAAATTTAAAAGAGGGCTGTTTTAGGGATAAATCAAATAAGTTCTCTTTGGAATAATGAATTCAAGTTGCTTATGAGACATCCAAACAGCAGGCAATTGATGGTGTTGGACTGGATTTTAAGAGAGATTAGGGCTGCATTTGTAGATTTCTAATCATATATTTACTCATGTGAGATACATATTACTTTCATATGCACAGTCAAGCTCTAGAGCTTTATCAATAAAGCAGATTTTAAGGAAGGAAGACAAAAAGAAGCAAATAAAAAAGGGGAGGAGGAAGGGATGGAGGAACAGTGGGAGGAAGGAGGAGGGAAAGAAAAAGAAAGAGAAAAGAATGAAAAAGAAAGAAGCAAGGAAGGAAGGAAGGAAGGAAGGAAGGAAGGAAGGAAGGAAGGAAGGAAGGAAAGTAGATAGGTTTTACCAAATAAAAGCCCTTAGCAAAAATTTACATTTTACATTGACAAAAGAAGCTTTCCTGGTCTTCACAAAGAGATATACCCAGATTGATCGTAATAGCATTCACGGGAATAAAAAGTTCCCTTAAATTCTTTTAGTACATGCAGTAAAATGTCCTGCCCATTTTCACTGGTGAGCAAATTACTACCACATTCCATTGATTCTGTGATAACGGTTTTCATTACTCTCAGAATCAATGCCAGAGGTTTCCTTAGTTCATGGAGACAAACCAAATACCTTTGACCTAGTGGTTTTTTTTTCTTTATTTATCTGTTATTTTTTTTAATTCAGTCATTCAACAAGAATTTGTTAAGTATCTACTATGTGCCCTGGCATTGTGCTAAGTACTATGGATATAAACAAAAGGAATAAAAAATAATTCTCTGGTCTACTCTCAAGGAACTCACAGTCTGATGAAGGAGACAACATATAAATAACTACGTAAAATCAAGATATATTTAGGATAAAGTAGAGATAATCAACAGAAAGTTGGTACTAGCATTTGGGATGATTGGCAAAGACTACTTACAGCAGATTGGGTTTTAGCTAGAACTTGAAAGAAGTGAAAGAAAATATTCCAGAGATGGGGGATGGCCAGTGAAAATACCTGGATTCAAAAGATGGAATGTCATGTGAGAGGGGTAAGAAAGAAACCAGCGTCACTTGTTTACACAGTTTGGGGGAGGGAGAAAGGTGTAAGAAGAATGGAACAATAGAAAGTGGTCAGGTTATGAAGGGTTCTAAAAGTCAAATAGAATTTTGCCTTTGATCCCAGAGATAAAATGGTGATGTTGCAGTTTACTGATTGAAGGGGGATAGAGGAAAAGGGTAGTTGGAGATATGGTCAGTCCCATGCTTTAGGAACATCACTTTCACTGGTGAGTGGAGGATGGAATGGAATAGGGAGAGACTTAAGGCAGGGACAACACTGAGAAGGCTATTGAAATAGTCCAGGAATAACATAATGAGATCTTGAATTAGGGCAGTAGCTGTATTAGAGTAGAAAATGGGACATGTACTAGAAATGTTGAGAGGATAGAATCAACAGTACTTGGAAATTAATTGGATGTGGGGGATGAGTGAGGAGTAGAGGATAACACCTAGCTTGTGAGGTAGGGGAAAAGGGAGACATACTCTAAATATTGTCATAAATATTGTCATAGTGGGACCACTGACTTCACATTTGAAGGACTTGAATCTGACCAGTCTTGGGTTCTTGCTCCTACTCACTCACTAACTGTGTAACCTTGGGCAGATGGGACCTCTTTAGGGCTTCAGTTTCTAAGAAGAGTAAGGATTATAAAATATTACATGTATATAGACCAACTCCAAAGAACTATGCTCTCTTCTTCAATCAATATATCAACAAAAAAAGTAATTGTTAAGGGCCTGTTTTGTGTGAGGTATTTTGCTAGGTGCAGAGGATAAAAGTACAAACAATGCAAGCATCCTCATAGCAATTTACATAGGATTCACCAGAAAAGGAGGACTTAAAGCATTTAATGTATTCTTGTTCTCATTCACTATAACTAAAGGTGACCCAAGTGTGCAATATCATAACACCCTGTGGCTTAATCAACCCCTTAAGGCCCAAGGCATGGCCAAAATGAATGACACAAGATAACTTGGATAGAAATGATCACCGAAATCATAGACTGTATTAACATCTCCAAATATCCAGGGCAATGTCCAGGAGGAAACTAAAACTCAGAAAGGTGCCCACTCCTTTTCTGTCCACTGTTACCAACCATGTGTTGGCTCAACTTTCCCTCTAAGTTAGCAACAAACTGTTCCAGCTCAGAAAAGACCTCTAATTCGTTGACATTAATTCTTCTGGTAGTCATTTTGCCTTAGGGCAAGAAAACACAGGTGCTCCATCAGCCACCACCACACCATCCATACCTGGAACCATCAGCTATAGCAAATGGAGAAGTTTTGGATGCTGTGGTTAAGTTCACTTGGCTTGGTAGTGTACTGTCCAGGGATGCATAATGAAACCGACACTCACATTGCCAGAGGTAGTTCAGTGTTTGGGACACTCTGAAGGAAAATATGGGAGAGAAGAGGTATTAGATTGATTACCAAACTGAAGGTCTACGGAACTGTTGTGCTGACCTCATTGTTGCATGCTTGTGAAACCTAGATTGTATAGCAGTGCCATGCCAAGAAACTGAATTGCTTCCATTTGAATTGTCTTAGGAAAATTCTGAAAACCACTTGGCAGGATAAGGTACCAGACACTGAGGTCCATTCTCAAACTAAACCGCCAAGCATTTAAGCTCTGTTTCAGAAAGCACAACTTCAATAGGTTGGCTACATTATTCAAATGCTAAACCTATGCTTGCCAAAAAGACTGTTTTAAGAAGAACTCACACAGGGCAGGCGTTTACATGGTGGTCAGAAGAAGCGATACAAGGACACTCTCAAGGTCTCTCTTAACTTTGGAACTGATTATGTGACATGGGAGAGACATTGGCACAGAACTGCCTTGCATGGTGTGCCATCATGAGAGAAAATGCTGTGCTCTGTGAGAAAATCAGAAATGAAACAATTCAAAGCAAATGCAGGATACTCCAAAGGTTCACAGAGACTATTTGTTCCTGACCTGTGGTAAAGCATTCTGAGCTCATATTGGTCATATCAGCCACAGTTGAACACATTGAAACTTGACTCTAGCATAGTGATGCCATTTTGGTCCTCTTTGAGAATGAAGGACAACAACCAACTAACAATTGGTGGGCAGGTGAAGGACAGAAGGACATCGATCTAGCAGAGGAAACTGAACAATGTTCAGATAGGACAGTCACATAACAGAAATGAAAAAAGGAGGAAGAGCTCATGAAGATAGAGTAATTAACAGCATCAAAAGTTAGAAAAATTTCAGAGAACTAAAGAAGCATGCAGACTAAAATAAATAACCCTATCGAACAACTCAGTTTGTGAGTAACCTTGGAAATAAGCAGTTTCATTAGAGTAGTGATGTTAGAAGTCAGATGTCAAGTAGTTGAGAAATACATGGAAGGGAAGGAAGCCAAGGAAATAAGTACAAATGATTATTGCTCATAGATAGGGATGAAAGCATATGTATTGAATTGAATTATTTCTGGGAGTTTGGCAGTAAAAAGAGAGACATATAGATAGTTTGAAGGGATAGTGGGGTTAAGTAATGGTTATTTTGTTTTTAATGGTAGCATACATTCAGCATATTTGTAGGGAGCAGAAACAAAGAGACTGGAGATGAGAGAGAAAGAGGGAATGATAAAGGGTGAAGTCCTGGAAGAGATAAAGGACATGAGCTGAGTGGGGAAGCTTCTACTCAGGAAAAGGACCACCTCTTCTTTAAATACTGAATGAGAGGTTAGGAGAAGATATAAAGGTATTTTATTGAGATTAAGATATTCTTAATAAAATCTAAAGTGAAGTTTTCTCCACAGAGGGAGAGAAGTTGATTTTGGACTGGGAGGTTAAGGAAGAAAAGCATATGTTTGGCTTGAATGCTGAAGTAAGTGGGATAGACTAAGCAGTGCTTCTTAAACTGTGGGTTGTGAAAAATTTGGCAAAAGGTTTCTGAATGTGCAACAACCAAAAATGAATTAAAAATCAAATGCATAACAAATCCAAGGTGATTCTGTCAGTTCTTGCCTGAGTTGCATCACACAATTTCACTGCAGCATTGGTTCTGAATAAACAACATGTGCACTTTACCCTATGCATTCCATCACACCCTCACAGCAGCAACAAATGCTGCCAAAATGTGAAAAGGGGCTGCAATTAGAAAAAGTTTAAGAAGCTCTGGTATGTAGAATTCATTAAAAAAAGAGCAAAAAAGTGATTATTCTAAGGATATTTTCTTTTTTAAAAAATTCTAAGTGGTAATACATCTTGGGGAATATGCATTTATATAGCAAATACTAAGCATTTTACAAATATCTCATTTGGTCTTTACCCCTATACGGAGAGCTACTTATTGTCTTTATTTTCATTTTATAGTTAAGGAAGTTGAGGCAAACAGAGGTAAAGTGACTTGCCCACATCAGGCAGACATGCCAATTACAGGCAGTAATTGTCTCAGACTGGATTTGACTTTAGGCCCAACATTCTATCCACCATATCCTTTTGCTACCTCAAAGTTCCTTTAGTCTAAGTCAAGAAGTAGCAAAATGTGAGGTATTTCTTCTTTGTCTACTAGTTAACTAAAATATCTCTCCAGAATATGATACATTTTGGCTAACAATAATACATAGCAATTTTTGAGGGAAACACTTTAAAAACACTATTTGATTTTAAATTCCCTTTTATGGATAGTTCACTGTACTTGGTGCTAAGGATGGGGGGGGAGGATAATAAAAAGATGAAAAATGAATATTCTTGTCTCTAGGTAGCCCACAGCTAAGTAGGATAAACAGGAAAGGAACAAGATATAAGTTATCACAATTATATGATCCCTTTATCTGCAAGGGGACTGATGGTAAATTTAGTTTTTCCTGACTAGAAGGAGGGACTAAAGCATCACTGGGAATGGAAACCTCACAGGATAAAAAAAAACACCAGGGAAGTTTGAATCCTTGGGAGTAGAAATGTACAAAGCCAGCCACAAATTGTAAGAGAAGGACACTGCTACACCAAGCTCAATATGGTCATGCACCTTGTCGAGGTCACTGACCAACTTAAGGAGCGACCTACATTCTGGATGGAATTTACTGGCTCACTGGGTCCAGGTGAATTAATCCACGCTAAACCTCCTCCTTTCCCCTGCTTCATGGCTGCCTGGGAATCTTGTTTGCTTTGCACTTAAATCTGGTTTTATTTCTGTCAGTATTTTAATACTGAGGTATGTCTCCAGATAAAGATAAGCTGATTTGCTGATTTTCATTGCATTCTGAGAGAATATCTCCTATAAGATATGTATCTGTATCAGTAACTATGTTTGTGTATCTGTAACTTTACATGAACCTGTATGTGTATCTGTAACTGGATTACCTGTTCAACAGGTAACCTGGATTACCTGTGACAACAAAATTCTCTTCAACTTAAATCTTTTCCTCCTCCTCACACCTTCCATCTACCAGTTCTTACTAAACCTAGCTTTCCCCTGGTGACACAGTTTCTCTGGATACATAGTCTCCCTTGGCCACTGTTTCCAGTATGGACAACACCTTTGCTCATTCTCCTCAGATCACTGGCCAGGGTTTAGCCCCTTCCTCTGTCACTCAGTAACTTCCTTTGAGGTCCATGCTATGCATATCTACCACCCAATCAAAATCTTAGTAACTATTGTCTATAACTCCCCAGGTAATTTCCCATCCTTCTTCAATAAATTCAATAACTGATTCACAATTTTTCTCTCCTTTCCAATTCCTGTCCTCATATTATAGGACTTCAATATTCATATTTGTTCTTCATCAAGTAGTCTAACTTACTCAGTTCCTCAAGCTATTCAAATCGCATGAAGTGCTCCCTCACCCTTCCTCAGCTACACACAAGTATGGTCATACCCTTGATCTTGCCATCACCCACAATTGTATCACCTCTATTCTCAAGAATTCCAAAATACCCTTATCAGACCATAATCTATTGGTTTTTCACCTCTCTCTCTGCCTTCCCTTAGCTCCTGTGGATTTAATTACCATCTGCATGCTGATTATTATCAAATCTTCCTATCCTGCCCCAAACTCTCAGCTGACTTCCAATCTCGTATCTCCAACTTCCTTTCAGATATCTCAAACTAAATCTTAACTAGATATCCTTACAAAACTCAACTCTTTGTCCATAGCATGACTTCCATCCTTTTGACCCCTCAATTTTCTTCCAGGCTGTCTCCACTGTACTACCCACTCTCTCTTCTTCTCCCAATCTTGACCCCTTGGTGAACCAATTCAATTGTCCTCTCTTGAATCCCTAGCCCCTTTATCACATCACTGACTACAGCCGGCCGAGCTTCAGCCTAGGATTACTCCCAACATTTGTTACCTTCATTCCTTCAACCATGCTGCTGAACTAAGGTGGAGAAAATCATACAATCATTCTGACAGGATCTATTGCAAATATATGTTACATAAGCTCAACTGGGCCTTCACTGATGCTAGGAAATCCTACTAAACCTCACTCATCAAATCAATATCCCATCCTCCACAGCAGCTCCTCAAATTGTCAATGACTCCCCCACCACCACTACTTTCTCAGGTGAGACCCTTACCCATACTTTACAGAAAAAATCAAGGATGGTCTCTGAGAAATCTCTATTCTTCCTCTCCTTTTACTAAGATGCTTTTTGCCACTTTCTCCTCCTTTATCCCATCTCACATAATGAAATTGCCTTACTCCTTACCGAGGCCACCTCCTCTATCTGCTCAAGTGATCCTATTCCATTCCATCTCCTCAGATTGCTTCCTCTGTCATCTCCACTCTGTCACTTATTTTCAATGTACCAGTTCATTTCCCACTTCCTACAAACATACCCATACTTTCCCCATCCAGAAAAAATCCCTCACTTGATCCTTCCATCCCCACGAGTATCATCTTACATATCTTCTAGCGAAGCTTCTGCAAAAAGCCTTCTCCAATAGGTGGTTATATTTTTTCTCCTCTCGTTATCTTCTTAACCTCTTGAAATCTGTGTTCCAACCTCACTATTTTACTGCAACTGCTCTGCCCACAGTAATTAATGATCTCTTAATTTCTAAATCCATTGGCCTTTTCTCAATTCTCATTCTCCTTGACTTCTTTGCCACTGTTGACATTGTTGACCATTCTCTTCTCATTCATCTCGCTTCTTCCAGGTTTTTGGGACATAACTCTCTCTTGGTTCTTCTCCTACTATTGGACCACTCCTCTTTCTCCTTTGCTATATCTTCTTTCGGATTATTCTCTCTACCTTCAGGTATCCCTCAGAGTTAAATATTGTGTACAGAGTATAAATACTGTTTCGCTTGGTCCATCTCATTAGCTCTCATGGATTTAATTACCATCTCTATGCTGATGATTATCAAATCTTCCTATCCTGCCCCCAAACTCTCTGCTGACCTCCAATCTCACATCTCCAACTACCTTTCAGATATCCCAAACTGAATGTTCTGTAGATATCTTAAATTCAATATGTACAAAATGGAACTCATTATCTCCCCCCCCAAAAAAATCCCTTCACCCCTACTCCCCCCTTCCTACTATTATAAAGGGCAATACTATCCTTCCAGTCCCACAAGTTGCCAATTTGAGAGTCATTCTGGATTCTTCACTCTCTTTCACCATCCATATTCAATATGTTGTCAAGGTCTGTTAATTTCACCATCATTAAATCTCTCAAATATGCATGCCCTCTTCTCCCTTCTGACCCTGCCACCAGCCTTGGTGGGCTTGCCCTCATCACCTCAAGCCTACACTATTTCATAGATTGTTTGTGGATCTGCCTTCTTCAAGCCTCTCCCCACTCCAATCCATCTTCTATTCAGTCACCATAGTGATTTACTAAAGTGTAAATCTGAGCATGTCACCCTTCCTACTCAATAAACTCCAGTGACTTTCTATCACATCTAGGATCAATACAAAATGCTCTAGCATTCGAAGTCCTTCATAACCAAGTTGTGCCATCTCCTACCTTTCCAGTCTTCCTACATCTCACTCCCCAACAAGTACTGTGGGATCCAGTGTCACTAGCCTCCTGGTAGTTTAAAGATCAAGACACTCTATCTCTCATATTTAAGTATTTCCTCTGACTACCTTATGCCTAAAAGATTTTCCCTCATCCACTCTGAGTACTGACCTCCCTGGCTTCCTTTAATTCTCGACTAACAGGAATCCTTCTTCAACCCGTCTTAATTTCAGTATCTTTCCTATGTTAATTATCTTCTATTTATCCTTTATATAACTTGCTTTGTATATCATTATTTCATGTTGTCTCCCCCACTATATTTTAAGTTCCACAAAGGCAGGGACTGTTTTTTATCTTTTGTGTATCATCAGTGCTTAGCACAGTGCCTTATCACAAGTGTTAATAAATGTTTATTGATCTATTATAGATATAGGTCTGTTAATAAAGTTAAATAAGGAACCACATTACTCTATATATGTTCTTTTCCACAATTTTTCCTGTGTATTTAAAAAATATTTTGTTAATTCTCTTATGTCTAATATTAACCACTAACTCAGCCCACGGCTGACCCTCAGTGGAATACCTTCATTGTAACAAATACCTATAATCGAGTTGAACCCAATCAACACATTGGCCATCACTTAGATGGAATATCTGAATCTGTGTATTTAATCCATTAAGCTAAAGAATGCTCCCTTCTTTAAGAAACTTTTTCTGATCTCTCTGTTACCAAGAGTAAATATATTTTCCATCAGCCTTCAGATAACAATTTGTTTTATCTAATGTGTTTATTATCTAATATTGTATACTGTGTATTATAGTTATGATTTAGTGCTTCAACTCTTTTCTATATAATAAATGCCATAACATGAAAATATGCCACTTAATCTAAAATTTCTATCTCCCCCACACTCTCTCCACCATCCATGACTTAGCACATAGTATTACTAGTATATTTAGAGTCAATAGTAGAAGTGTTACAGTGGCCTAGTGACTAAGGCTGGGCCTGGCATCAGGAAGACCTCAGTTCAAATCTGGCCTCAGATACTTAGTAGCTATGTGACCTTGTACAAGTCACTTAACCTCAGTTTCCATAGTTGTAAAATGGGGATCATAATAGCACCTCCCTCCCATAGTTGTGATGCAGATCAAATGAGATAACATTTTTATAGAGCACCTAGCATAGTGCCTGGAACAATAGGTACCATATAAATGCTAATTTTTTGACATCTAATAATGATTTACTTAATACTTAAAAAGTCTGGCACTAAGTGATATATTGAATGAATCAGGAGGTATAATGGTGATGTGATATTTTTGAAAACACAAGTGTGAAATCCTAAAAGATAAGTCAAAACAATCAGATAGAATTTGGGGGAAAAAAAGACAAACCATCATTCGTGACTAGCTCCATACCACTGTTGATTCCTCTCAACATTTATAGAATGGAAAGACAAGTCGGGTTGCACTTCAGGATTGAAACTATGACTCAGAGGAAAATGTCTTCAAGGGAAACAGTTTTAGTTAGCAAGGTAGAAAGTATTAGGAGTTAAAGGAGGCAACACATTCAAGAGAACCTTCGGCTGAGGGTATGTATGTGTATGTATGTGCATACATGCACATGTGTGTGCATGTGTATGTATAAAAATACAGATACTTATAATGTCTCCACGTAGATTGGAGACTTTATGGGACTTTATCCCACGGGACATAAAAAGACACAAAGAATAAGCCTCTCCTCATGACGATAATTCTAATGAATAATCAAATGTTTGACATGCCCTGAACATGGAATAACAAGAAGTCAAGGACATATCTGATCTGTGAAAAGATTGAGAAGGGGGGAAACAGGGTCAAAGCAAATTGGGATTTTTGAAAAAAAAAATTCAAAGGGACTAAACGTGGTGGATCATGTCTGAAAAAACAATGTAATTGAAGAAGGTGGAGGACAACAATCATCTTTTAGAATAGAGGACCAGAAGTGCAATGGACATAGACCTCTGAGGTGGCTCAGGATGATAGCAATTTTTTTTTATCTTGTGATTTCTAAGTTAAGATAAATGCTATAAATGCTAGCTAGTAGTAATAATAGTAATAGCTAACATTTTGATAACACTTTAGCATTTAAAAAGCGCTTTTCAAATATTATGTCATTTGATCCTTACAATAACACTGGGAGGGAGGTGCTATTATGTTCTCTATTTTATGGATAAGGAAAATGCAGAGATTAAGTGACTTGCCCAGGATTTGAACTCAGATCTTCCTACTCCAAGTCCAGCACTCTATCTAGTCTTCCTGTAATAATGAAGTGTAATAGTGAAATGCAACCAACAGTTTTGTTTTTCTGTTTTTTTTAAACTCAATTTTTTCACTGTACGGAATTTCTACTGTGAAAACTCCCTCCACCAAAGCAGACTGGTGATCCCTCAGTAAATTAAATTTAAAGAATATCTTTAGATAATAACAGATTAAGTGACTTGCACATAGGCATATAGCTACTATGTGTCAGAGGTAAAATTAGAATCCAGGTTCAAATCTGACTCTCCTCTATCCACCATACAAAGGTGCCTCTTATGACACCATATCCTCAGGAATATCCACAGATAACTAAAGAAGATGGTTGGGGCAGGGGGAATTCATACTGAAACCATTCAAACTTTGTTTTTTATCCAAGTTTAACATGTGCAGGTTTGTACAGAGGTCTTCAGTTGCTTTATCCAAAAAATTAATGGGTTAGAGTAGTTAACCTTCATAGTCTTTTAAGATAAACTCTTAGGAGATTGTCTGGTGAACATGAAAGTGACTTGTTCACATTCACACACTGTTATTGTGTTTCCAAGGTTGACCTTTAATCAGGTTCTTCCTGACTCTTAGGATAACTCTCTAGTCCAGGACTTCTTAAACCTTTTCCACTCATGACTCCTTCAGATTGTCAGTCACAGGTTCTCAAACCAAAGTTCATCTCTAGTCCACATGCCACACTCTCTCCCCCATGGCCCTTTTTGCTCTAAATATAAGATTCTTTGAATCAATTTCCAACACCATAATCCTACCTCTGTTGAGCCTGTGTGAGGAAAAGGATAAAGTCCTGAGAACAGCCACTATAACAGAGACATAGCCTATGAATTCATAAGAACGTATCCCTATAGCTCTTCAGAAAATGCACCATTGAGTCCTGTCCAAGGAAACAGCTGTGCCGTTAAAAGAGTAAGTGTCTGTGGCTGTGGTGCTTTTAATTGAAGTTAGAATAACATTAGGCCAGATGAGGATCTATCCCACTATAATTAGAAGGCAGACTATTTAATGGCCAACAGATACAGCCAGAAACGGAAGAGTGGGAATTCAGTGGTTTGGCATTTCTTTCACTGTAGATCATAAAGGATTAATTAAAATTGTATAAGGATGAAAATATGCCCAAGGTAAACATAAAGCCCCATGAAATTGCCTTGAATAGTACTAAGAGTATGCTCGTTGATAGCTTGGGGCTTAGACCTTCCAATTGCTATACTTCAAATTGAGCATAAAACAATCAGAATTGGAAGATTGTACTGAGATTGTTTGGCTTGTTACTCTGTCTTCTCTCTAGGGCTGAGTATTGTAGCCTGAGTATCTTTGGATCTTTCCAACAAGGAAAAGAGGGTGGGGTTGAGGGGTCCTGTCCTAGAGTATATCATGGCACACTGTTTCAGATTGTTGAAAAAAACTATTTACTCAACAAACATATTCCCTGATTTGGGTGGAGAAGGAGATGTTTGTGATAGGGTCTAGGTAGGTGCTCAGAGATCAGATTTTTACAACTTTGAACTTACTTTCCTGGAGTTATCACCTACCATGGGTATTATCCTATCTTGAATTCAAGAACAATCCATTAAAAGGATAAGAAGAATAATTCACAGCTGAGTTCCTGTCTGGGCTTCTGACTCCTGGAGAAGGATAGATTGATATGCACCCCATAACTCAGTTTTCCCTGGCAAGTTTTTAAACTTCCATTGTTCTAGCTTGGGACTAGAAAGGGCCTAGATAGATTTCCTTATTTCCCTGCCCCCAGGGAATCATAAGATTGTCCTAGTAGATAGAATTCTTTCACCACGTTACAAAATCTCAAAATACAAAAGGGACCTAACAGGTTATGGAATCCAACACTCATCTGAATAAGAATCCCTTCTACAACATTCTCAATTAACTAGCCATCCAACCTTTACTCTAAGAACTCCAGTGAAGAGGAATTTCTGCCAGGCAATTGTAAAGGCAATCAGTGAATGGGAAGATCTTCCCTGCCCATTTGAATGGGCTTTGAGGACGGGGCTCCCAGGTTCCTGGCAGGGAGTGGCTAGGACTGGAGCCAATGGTAGACGCCTGAGTTCTGGTCCACATGATGACATGAAGCCTGTGGTAGGAGGAGCTTGCTGAAGGGTTGGAGCAGAGCTAAGACGCAGCTGGTGAGGCAGTTGGTGAGAGCAGCTATGGGCTGAAGGAGACAGGAAGCAGTCAGCTAGCTGGAATACAGCTTGGAGATTGTGGCAGAAGCAGCAGCAACAGCAGCAGGCACTACAAAAAAAAGCAGGACTGGCTCTCATGGAGACTGGAGAGTGCTAAGCAGGGGCTTGAGGCCAGTGGGTGGTCTTCTTGCTGGAGAGCCCTGGCATTGGTGGGGGTTGGGGGAGCACCGGTATGGCTTGGCTTGTTGCCATATGATTTCTGTGGCCTCCTGGTCACTATCGTGAGATGGGCATGCTGGTTTTGGAAAGTCCTTGCCAGGATGTCGAACTGGGGACACTGGCACATGGGTCTGCTACTTTTGAGTTTCAATAAATGCTTTAACTGCTCTGCATTCTACTTAGAGAATTCCTTATATCCTGTGATTCTGCACCATTCAGGCATATTCATGGTTATCTTTGAAGTCATGAATTCTGCCTTAATGATATAGCAAGATATCCCAAAATTTTTGCTGAATAAATGAATGGATCATCAACATATAGAAAGATGATGAATGGATTTAAAACAAGTAGGATAGAGAAAGAGGAAATTAAATCAAAGGTAGATCCACTGGTCTAGCCTTATTTTCCATGGTCTGGGCCCATGGCTAAGATCAATTATCCACTCCAAGGGGAAGGGAGGGGGCAGATTTTGACAAGAAATGCTAGAGGAGCTCCTGCTAGACCTGAAATCTTAATAGAACCTCAAATGTTGGATCCTAGAACCTGATGTATATTACACAGCAGAAAACCTTGTACGTATTAGGTGTTTAAGAATAAATATTTAATGATGCAGATGGTGAAGATAAAGAATCAAATTTCCAGGGGGAATTTTACATTATCTCCCAGGCCTACTCTTCTTCAGTAGACCCTAGTGAGTGCTTTACCTTTAAAAAACATTTGATTTTTTAAAAAATTTGAATCCACTGGAATTGTTTGGTTTCTGTGACTCATTTTTTGAATCTATAAAATTATGGGGTTGAACTAGACTAACTTTAATCTTGTTTTTTTTTCTTTTTTCCTAAACTCTAATGCATATTAATCAAAATAGAAAAAAAAAGATTAAAAGGAAAAAAGAGAGATTGATAGGAGAAACAAAGACTGGGATGATGTCAGTATAGCATTGTGAAAAGAATGCCAACCTTGAACTCAAGAGCAGCTGAGTTCTAATTCAACCAATAGCACACTTAACTATCTATCCCAAGGCAATTTACTTAAACTATCTGAGTCTCAATTTCCTTATCTGTAAAATGGGGGTGCTAATAGCAAATTCTTCACAGAGTTGTTATATAGACCAAATGAAATTTTACATAGATATAGACATAAATATGTGTGGGTATATGTGGCATTGTAAATTTTAAGGAACTGACTCAATGTTAGTTTTTATTAATAAGCAAGGTATTTATTTTATCAATATTGGTGCTTTCAATTCAATTAAACAGATTTTATGCTGAGTGAGGTATAATAAATTCTGTGCATGACTTGAAATCAAAGGAGTGGTTAAAATTATAACTCAAAAAAAGTGGTGACTGTGGTTATCATCAAAGCACTGAACTTCTGGGAACTTTAGTTTCCTTATTTTAAAGTGAAGATGATGAATGATGATGGTCATGTCCCTTATCATGGGTTGTGAAATGGAGATCATGAGTCTACCTCAAAAGTTTATTTTGAGGAAAATACATTGTAAAATAAAAAATTTTAATTTAAATGTATAAATATAGATTTTGGTTACTGCTATTTATCTTAACCTCAATACCACTCCTATTGTGATTATGACTACTACTACTTCTATTCCTCCTCCTCTTCGTCCTCCTCACTAAGCTAGATGGCATAGCAGATTGAGCACTTGACCTGGGGTCAGGAAGAACTAAATTCAAATGTGGCCTCAGACATTTATTGTCTTGTGACCTTAGGCTTTAGAGAGGCCTTAGGTCTTCCAAGGGCTGCAAGGCTAGAGATTATAAGAATCTGACTAAGACTTAACAAATCAGACTCAGTTATTTTGTTTCAAAGTCAAGTGTTCTAACCAACATTGTTTATAGTATTTCTATCAGATAAATAATTTTTTAATGATGTGTAGAGAAATATTCGTTGGGTTCAACATATTCATGTCTCCATGTGCTGATGAGGCCCCTGCTACTGATGCTGAGAGTGGTACAAAACTATAGCCTCCAAAATCAACACCCAATGGAAGCTGGTAGTGATCCAGGGAATTTGAAGAAAATATATTCCTGCAGATCCCCCAAAATAAAATAAAATTAATCTAGATGCTTGCTAAAATGTAATCGACTTCAATTCACCTTGAAATCATCTTGTCAATTTTTTTCTTCCCATTTTTTTTTCTGCATACCACTTTGGCTCTAGGAAAAAAAAATCTAATGTAGTTTAGAGGTAAATGAGTCAATGTCATGGGCAAGTGATGAGCCTGGAGATTGCCTGGAAAGATCTAATAGATCACCAGCTCTGTCTAATCCTTCTGTGCTTGGATCTGGAAAAAAGTGGGATCTTGAGCAGGGAAGAAGGTGACTTGGGAATGTAAGATAGATTGGACACCTATTAAAAGGTAATTTAAAAGACTTCTCAATGTGTGCATGAGGCAGAGAGGAAAATCAAGATGTCAGGACCTGACTGGATTTCATTTTTAGTTCTGAATCCCATAGATTCACTTGGACTATGCTTTTGTATGCCCAATATCTAATACACTGTGTTGGTAATCAAAACGGGCTCCTTAGCACTTAGTTCAACAAGTGCCCTTGAAGAGTTTTGCTTTTGTTTTTGTTGAGTAATTCAGTGTATTTCATTGAGTCTTACTAAGTGCTAAGCCCCAGGCCCAAACCCCTATTAGGTGTAAAACTTATGTGGGTGAGGATTGGCAACTAAGGTGGTGCCCAAGGTGGGCCTAACTCCAGGAAGGATCTAGTTTACATGTCTGGGACAGCAGAGTCTCTTAGACCACGTGGGTTTAAGTCCACCTCTTTGTGACCATTTCAGGTCATGTGGGTGAGTCGCATGTGTGACTCACCCCTGCCACTGACAAAGATATAAAAGCCAGGGGTTGGCCTCTTCTTCCTTGAAGCTCTTTACCGTAGGAGTGGTGGCATGCATGACTCTGGGCCAGCCCTTGTTCTGAGCTCCCAGGCTGAACCTAGATGTTGGCAACTATGAATCTGTATTGGGTCTGTCTGTTGATGTTTGTAATTTGTTTGTAATTTGCTCTGAAGGTCAGGGTGCTGGCTTTTTCCCCTGAACTATGTAAATGATATTTGTATGCTGAATTAAAGTAAGCTTGCCAACCCCTTAGCCTTGCTTTCCTTATTAAGGCAGATCAAAAGAATCTGTGCTTTGGTGGGTGTTGGCAGCTTTCTGGGTGCTGGCTGTGGGTGGATTTTACACCTCCACAGAAGCTGCTAGTCAGATTGTGGAAACATATACCATGAGTAGTATGCACTATTAACAAATACAAATTGATTA
>CM053625.1:249840906-249859982 GCA_028646595.1 Phalanger gymnotis
AAATCAAAGATATCTATAGACATATGAAAAAATGCTCAAAATCACTACTGATTAGAGAAATGTAAATCAAAACAACTCTTAGATACCATCTCTCTCCTGTCAGATTGGCTAAAATAACAAAACAGGAAAACGATAAATGCTGGAGAGGATGTGGGAAAATTAGAATATTGTTACGTTGCTGGTGGAGTTGTGAACTGATCCAGTCATTTTGGAGAGCAATTTGGAACTATGCCCAAAGGGCTATAAAAATGTTCACACCCTTTGACCCAGCAATACCACTTCTAGGGTTGTATCCCAAAGAGATCACACAAGTGGGAAAAGGACCCATATGTACAAAAATATTTATAGCAGCGCTATTCGTGGTAGCTAAGAATTGGAAATCAAAGGGATGCCCATCAATTGGGCAATGGCTGAACAAGCTGTGGTATATGAAGGTAATGGAATACTACTGTGCTATAAGAAATGGGGATGATACGGACTTCATAACAACCTGGAACGACCTACACGACATAATGTGGAGTGAGCTGAGCAGAGCCAGGAGAACATCATACACAACCACAGATATATTGATTCTGTGATGTCTAACCCTGACAGACTTTGTTCTTCTCAGCAACACAATATGCAGAGACAGCTCCAAAGGACTCATGATGGAGAGTGCTATCTACATCCAGAGAAAGAACTATGAAGTATGAATGCAAATTGAGGCACACTTCATGCTCGCCTTTTTCTCCTCCCCACTTTTTTTTCTCTCTTTTGTATTTGTTGTTGCTTTGTGTTTTTTTTTTCTTGGTGCTGTTTCTTTTTTCTCATGAGTCATTCCATTGGTCATGGTCCTTCTCCACAACTGGACTAGTGTGTAAATTAATTCAATGCCAAGTTATACATGGAAGTTATGTGGGATTCTATGCCTTCTTGGGGAGGGAGAGGAAGAGGGAGGGAAGAAAATCTTGAACTCAAAATTATGTAGAACTGTTTGTTGCAAACTAAAAATAAAAAAAAAATTAAAAAAAATACATGAGACCTTGTGATGTGCAAAACTAGCTGGTCCACCTGATTCTGCCAATGATTTACCATCTTATGTGAGTCTAGCTCTTTCCTTTAGCTGTGTTAGGGTGGGAATGATCTCTCTTTTCTACTCTCCCTACTGACTTCTCTAGCTTCCTTTAAGTCTCAACTAAAATCTCTTCTTTTACTGGAAGCCTTCCCTAAGCCCTCTTAATTCTGGTGCTTTGTTTCTTACATTAAAATTGAATCTTGTTCTGGACTCCTGACCACCACCACCTCCCCCACGCCCTTCTAGTCAGTATAGTAAGCTTTAGCAGGAAATGCTCTCAAAGGGGAACCAGGAGGTCAGGTGCAAATCATTCCAAAGATCAAAGGATAATAATTTACAAATCATATATTAACTAATATTAACATCCTATTAATATGTGCCAAATCAGGACAAACCATGTAGGAACTGCTTGTCAAAATTTTTGGCCTATGATATGGAAACCCCAGACAAAATCCTAGACCTCCGCAGCTATAGACCAGCAGAACATAAAAAAGGTGCTAACAATTGCGAGATGGTGACTGAAGTTTTACAGATAACATTGAGATAATTTGGATGTGCTAAAGAATTAAATCAAGGTGGCATAAATTCTCCCCCAAAAATAAACAAACAAGACAAAAAAAACCGAATACCTCAAACCCCTACTACCTACCAAGGACTATCCCATCTCTTAAGTGTCCAGGCTGCCTAGTGCTACCAACTCTAATCCATGGCTACACTAGTAATATTCTCTGCCTCTCCCCTCCCCATCCAATTCCCCATGCTTCCTTCCTTCATCATCCCATTCTCTGTCCCCGTGTCACCATCTGCTGCCTCTGTGCCCCTCCCCACTTTTTGCTACTTGTCTTTGTGCCTTATCAAATTGCCCCCTTTCCCACTGCCAATCATGGTATTTCCAGGTGAGTAAGTAAAGAATCAAATGTGCCTGCCCCCATCTCATAATTTAAATTAAAAATTAATTTACCTTTGATAGTTATTTACTATTTATCCTGTATGTAGCTTGCTTTGTATACATGTGTTGTATATTGTCTTCTCCATTAGATTGAAAGCTTCTTTCTGTATCCCCCTATGTATCTGGCACCTAGTAGGAGTTAAATAAATGTTAATTCATTGATGGGTAGTAGATAACACTTAATTATACACCTAGAGTAGCCAAAAGAACCAAGAACTCTTTGCAAAAGAAATCTCAAACTTTGGAGAAAAGTATATGACTTCCTGTATAGCCTGAGACTTGACTCCCTTCCATTTCTAGACTAATTACAAATAACTAACAAGTCAAGGCCAACTGTTCTTTGTATAAATACCAAGTATGATCAAAACAGCAGTACAGAAATAGACACTGACCTGAGAACCATCTCCAACTATTGATCATGAACCTGGAACTGTTAGCCAGCCTCCTAGCTCTTTGGCAGCAAGAAGGATGGCTTCCACTCTCTTTTACCAGAAACATTGAATATTTTTAGTCTTTTTTAGTAGGATTGCTATTGCTTTGCAGCCAATTGCTCTCAGTTTTTGTAAAGACTGCAGAGAACTGTATGTAACAAAGAAAATGCTATGTTTGATTAATTCTGAAGATAGCATACGCACTGATTCTGCCAGTCTCATCTCAAGATTTAGCATTGTGCTTTTTCAGGGAGTACATAGAGTGCTCAACTTCCTTTTTGTAACTTATCATACAAAAGAATCAATGAATCCTCTGGCTGCTGGGAAGGTTTGTAAGTGAGGATAATTGCTCTCCTTTCCACCTGCCTCAGTCCCTGCCATCTTCATGCATCAGACAGGTCTAAATATTGTGATTTTTCCCAACTGTAATATGTCTTTTATAGATGATTCTGTTTCCTTTATACTCAAGGGCTTATAGATTCCAATAAAAGCTGTGGTGGCCTAGGACCTTACTAGCACAAGAATCATCTCTGATAATTTTGCGAGTCCTAGAGAATGTAGATGATCTCATTCCAGCTCCTTGATTCCCACTACATGAATGATAGAAGAATAAAAAAAGAGTTGTACAATATGAAACATCTTTGTTCCTTGTATTTCATTTATTTTGCATTTGATCCTCACATATTCAATGTCTCCATTGAATTAGGCTGCTCATCATTCTGACATACATATCTGGTTTTGTTACTCAGTTGTGATGGTTGTATCCTATTCTTTGTGACCTCATTTGCGGTTTTCTTTGCAAAGATACTGGAGTGGTTGGCCATTTCCTTCTCCAGCTCATTTTACAGATAAGGAAACTGAAGCAAACAGAGTTAAGTGATTTTCCCAGGGTCACATAACTAGTAGGTATTTGAGGTCAGATTTGAACTGCAGTCTCTATCCACTGAACCATCTAGCTGCCCTGGGTAAAAAAAATTCCCTGACCCTACTCCTTGTTTATTGCAATGGTATCTCTTACAACCCACCTCTGTTACCTTCTTCATGAAGCCTGCCTCAATGTCCCCTAGTCAAAAATGATCTTTTCTTATTTGGACCTCATGTTGAATTTCATAGGTACCTACTAGATGAAAAACTCATGATCTGTTTTGTCTTGGAAATATTCATATTGGTTTCATTTCTCTCACTTAAACTGTAAAATCCAAGAGAAAAAGGCCTAGAATTATATACCTTTGCATGCCCCTTAGCACTTATCAAAATGCCCTCCACATAGTAAGCACTGCATAAATATTTATTGAATTGAATTAAATTCCATGAAAGAGCTGTTGGTGTATGTATGCCATATGTTAGATTTGTAGCTCCTTGAGGGCAGCAGCTTTATTTTACATTACTTTGTGTTCCCAGCACTTAGCACAATGTCTGGCATATAGTAGGCACTTAATAAATTCCTATTAACTGACTGACTGATAAGTATACAATTCCAAAAAGGTTTGCTATCACTAAGTTTGATATAAAGGTAAAACTAGGGCAGGCAGTATAGACTGACAGTACAAGAATTGTATTCAAACATTGAATAAAGAAAGTGAAGGAGTCATTTTGCTGAATCTTCTGATAAATCACCTCCTGTTCTCCACATAGTTCTCCCTTGGCTGAATACCCTTCTCCATCTTCTGGCTGTATTTTAACATCTTATAGTTAGTACTCTTAAGAAACTAGATTCCACACCTACCTCTCCATGGAGGGGTAGGTTTGTCCTCTGCTCTCCCCTTTTTTTCTATAACTTTGATTTAAATACCTAGTGAATGCTGAATAAAGGTTCTCTGTGGGATGTAAAAAAGTACAAATATATCCCTAGACTCAAAATGGCTTAGATTTTCACAAGGTAGAAAGGAGATGTAAACTATTGGGGTCTCTGGCCTCTGAATAGCCAATAGAAAAAGTAGCACTGATATGCTTTTGGGGCAAGCAGATGATTCAGAATGATTTTGTGGGTTAATATGCCGAGTACTGTGCTAATAATATGGTATCTTTTAACCACAGCCTCTGTTCCTAGATGCAACCTGTCTAGAAATAATTAGACCCAAGTTTGGAATCTTGGGTTGAGGGGATGGGGAAAATAAGCTATTTCCAATAATTGAGACATGAAGAATAGTAAAAAGAGAGATCTGGTCATATCGCTTTTCTGCTCCAAAATCTTCTGGTCCTTCTTATCGTATATCAAGCCAAATTCAAACTCCTCTGTATGATATTCAAGTCTCTTCACAATGTGAATACCACTTTACTCTTCCAATTTTATTTCTTACTGCTGTAAGGAGTAAGAAATTTATTTGCACCAGGCAAATAGGGGACCACTCTCTGTTTCATGTCCACACCCATACTTTCTCATTTCTATAACTTTGCTCACACCATCACCCATTTCTATATTTTATGTTCTTCAAAGACACAGAGAAATGTGTGACAAGTATTAATACTCCATAGGCTGAATAGAACTTCTTGGACTTGGATTGCAGTCCAGAGGATGAGGAAAAGGGTTCTGGGGGAGGGTCTGAGTGATATGGCAATTAACTAGAAGAGATCAGGGACTTTTTGATTTTGGAAAAAGATAGACAGAGGGGAATGTTGATGGAGAAAAAAGGTTGTAGACCTGCCAGGAAGTTTGAGTATATAAGGACTGAAAGATTATTAAGAATAGGTTATCCACATGATCCTGAAGGACCAGTTTTCTTCTATCTGCTCAAACATCCACAGAGAGACTGAGTAAAACAAAGTTATGTGTTTCAATTTTCTTTTCACCTGTTAGCTATACTTCCACCCAGAGATGGCAAGCATTTGCTCCAAAGTTATTCTGCTATTTTAAGCCTGTTTGTAACTATTCCTTTTTTTCTCTTAAAGCATCTTACCTTTGAAATAAAACTATGATCAATCATAACTCTTTGTGATGACTACTTATTAATGGGAATATTATGTGGGAATTGCAATGGAGAAAGACAGTGATTAGTTTGCTATACATGATCTAAATGAGAAAGAGATTTAAATAATGTATATTATAAGTCATGTGTATCTAAAGTACTCAGACATGAAAAATATTTTCTTCATAACAACACTTTAAAGTAGAAAGTATTTTTATCCCTATTTTATAGACAAGGAAACTGAAGCTCTGAATGGTAAAGTGACATTGTAAAAGTCCATGTAAAAATGCAGAGTGACATGATAAAGTAGCATCTATCTGAAACCATCAGCATGCATTATTTGTAAAGGGGATAAACTTGAAGCCTTCCCAATAAGATCAGGAGTGAAGTAAGGATGTCCATTATCACTATAATTATTTAATATTGTACTAGAAATGTTAGCTATAGCAATAAGACAAGAAAAATAAATTGCAGGAATTAAGATAGGCAATGAGGAAACAAAACTAGCATTCTTTGTATGTGATATGATGGTATACTTAGAGAATCCCAGGGCTTCAACTTAAAAACTAGTCGAAACAATTAAAAACTTTGGCAAAGTTGTAGGATACAAATCTAGAGCAAGATATCCTGGAAAATTAAGTCAAATGGGCCTTGGGAAGCATTGCTAACAATAAGAATGGTGGATCTGATGGAATCATGGCTGAGCAGTTTAAAATCTTAGAAGATGATGCTGTTAAAGTACTGCTCTCAATAGGTCATCAAATTTGGAAAACATAACAGTGGCCACTGGTTTGGAAAAGATGGGTTTACATCCCAATCCCAAAGAATGGCAATGCTAAATGTTCAAATCACTGAACATGACACTCATTTGCTGTGATATGTGGTTGTGATGAAATACTATTGTGCTATAAGAAATAAGGAGCTGGACAGTTTGAGAAAAACCTGAGGAAACTTATGACATCATGCAAAATGAAATGAGTAGAACCAGAAAAACATTAAACACAGTAATAGCAGTATTATAAGGATGATCAACTGTGAAAGATTTAGCTAGTCTGATCAAAGCAATCCCAAAGGACTCAAGATGAAAAATATTATCTACCTTCAGAGAGTGAACTAATGAACTCTGAATGCAGATTGTAGCATTTTTAAACTTTATTTTTATTATTATATTTTTGTGTGTTTCCTTTTGCAACATGGCTATTATGGAAATATGTGTGGGATAACTTCACATGCTTAATCAAAATGCTTGCCTTTTCAAGGAGGAGAGAGGGGAAGGAAAGAAGGAGAGAATTTAGAAGACTTTTTTTTATGATTGTTGAAAGTATTTTTACATGGAATTGGGAAATATTTAATGAAATAAATGAAAATATTTTTAAAAAAGAAGAAAAAGAATGATATATTTGAAAAACCCTCAAATTGTATCATGAAGGTGGATTACACATAACAACAGGTCTATTTCTTATCAAAATTGCAAAACCTCATATGACCTGAAATATAACTTCAAAGAAATCGTGGTGGAGCTCAAAAGATTGCTATACTTGGATTCTGACGGTCTGGGTTCAAATTGCAATTCTGACACAGCCTATCTATGTGAATATGAGCAAGGTCCTTAACTTCTCTGATCCTTTGCCTTCTCCATTTACAACAGAGGAAAAACAATACCTGTTCAAACTCCCTCCCAGAGGTAGCATGATGAAAGTGATTTTATAAGGCTTGAAGCGCCAAAAGCATGTGAGTTATTATTATTTCATGATATAGACAAAGCACGTCAATTAGCCTCTCAATGCCTCAGGCAAGTCTGTAAGACTAAGTTGTAGGCCACCTGTAGATCAACATCAGTTAGCAGTTCTCACAGTGGGAGTTTCCTCTCCCTAAAAGAGGAGTCACTTCTCTCCCTCACTACCTCATAGGGTCATCATGAACAGAGTACTCCATAAGTGCTATGGAAAGAGGAGTTATATTAGAAGCAGGGAAGGCCTTTGAACATCGTGATCCACTTTGGAGTTAGAAAGAAAACCTATGAAAAAGTCGAAAAAGATTAACAGCATGGCAAATTTGGGTTAGGGCAACTAAGAAAGATTATGATGAGATCTTACAGCTCATGTATAACTACATAGTATTTTCTGTTCTTCCTCTGGGCTATAGGAAGAAGTTTCTACTAATGGGACCCAAGAAGTCATTATGGGTCTCACAAAAAAGATGTGTTTGAGGGAGGAGTCGAGAGCTTCTGCCAGAGGCCTAAGTATCACCCAGTGGGATAAACCCCCACCCTTAACACCCTCCCCATTCCATGGTTATTATGGACCAGATTCTCCTCTTTCATCAAAACAATCCGCAGGCCATAATTCCCATTCCGTTTGCAAAGTAAAAAATATATTATTATTTTCCCTTCAAATAGGCTCAGGCTAAATACTAAAACTCTGAAACCTGCAAACACATTACAACTGGTGATAGAGAGAAATCAGAATGGAATTCTTGATGAAAAATAAATTGAGCTTTTTTGGCCACCTGGGATTCCCCAATGATTTTTTAGACTGTTTAAATAGCTCCCAGACACCAATGGTACTAGATTCTAAAGCTACCACAGCTAAGAGTTCTGGAAAGAAATCATCTCTTCTCATGTTGCTGCAATTGGTGTTGCCTCCTCATCTGAAACAAGAACAGATAAATTTTCCCCTCTGGGCTTGATCATTGGCTTTTTAGGAAAGTATCAATACTTTGCATAGCTCCCACTCACTTTGTATAGGTACCTTTCTACAGATGGCCAGTTAATCATATGTTACCCAAGTTTCACCAACAGTAGGGCCTAAAACAGCATGAATAATGTCCAACAATTCACGGTCCAGCTTTTTTCTCTTCAGGGCCGACTATACACACTGGTGAAACAGGGGGACCTATTTGTTGTAGGCATCTATGTGGCACAGCGGATAGAGTGCTTAACCTGGAGTCAGAAGGACCTGAATTTAAATCTAGCCTCAACCACTTTTGTGACCCTGGGCAAGTCATATAACTTTTTTGCCATAGTTTCCTCAGCTGTAAAATGGAGATGACAATAGGTCTTACCTCCCAGAGTTGTGAGGATCAAATAGGCAATATGTGTAAGACATTTAAAATGGTGCCTAGCATGCAGTAGATGTTAAATAAATCCTTATCCCTCCTTCCCTCTCTCCCTTCCTCCCTTCCTTCTTCCCTCCCTCCCTCCCTTCCTTCCTTCCTTCCTTCCTTCCTTCCTTCCTTCCTTCCTTCCTTCCTTCCTTCCTTCCTTCCTTCCTTCCTTCCTTCCTTCCTTCTTTCCTTCCTCCTTCCTTTTTTCTTTCCTCCCTTCATTGTTATTGTACACAATGTAACCTCATGGGCAAGAAGAAGACCCAAGACCTATCATCTCCTCTCTAATGCCTGAAACTTTCCCCAGGGACTTTGTTTATTTTGTCCAATACATCAGACCTTGTTAAAATGCAAACACCTCTTGTATCTGTTAGTGCAAGTTGCATTATATTGGTATAGAGAAGCCAGAAATGAAATAAACAACATCATATGATCCTGGAAGAAATCACATCTACCATATGACCACAAAAGATAACAAATGTCTTTCTCACTTTCAGAGAAACCATGACCTATCAGGCATGGCAATGATGACTTAGATAACATAGTCTAGCTTTGTTCTCATTTGCTGCTACTATATCTGGAGATAGGAACATGGGAACTTTTGATGCTAGTAATATTACTGATTGGTCCAGTCATTTGTCTTGATATAGGTTGGAGGGAACATAGTAGCTGGATGAATAAATGTAGTAAGATGAAATCCATGCTTCAGTACTCTCTCAGCTCTTTGAAACCATCAAAATGGGTATTTCTTTCAATAATGCAGAACACAGTCCAACCATTCCTGCTTGCTTTATGCAACTCTTTCTCTGTTATCCCATATATCTGAATAAGGAATCTACATGACATGTCAAGGGCCTTCCTCACATTCTCCTCACGTTGTAAGGCTAACAATGGACCGTAACTACTATACACAAATCATTACTCATTCTTGCTCTTAGGGCAAACTATTTTCTTTTTCACTCAGATCATATTCTTATTTTCTAATGTTTCTCTTATTTAAAGCTTAATTTCTAATGTGATTTAATCTCCTCATAGTCATGCATATAATTAACACTAAGCTAGACAAAACTGGGAGATGTATATTACTTGAGATATTTACCACTGTCATTAAGATAATCAGCACTGACTAAAAGGCCAAGAGGGACTTTCTATATATGCTCAGATATTCTATATGCTCCTTTTTGTGGATAATATTGTACTAATTATGTCAAATCCCTGAACATTTCTGAGTCTTATAAACAAGAAGCGCAATCAGCTTAAAAAAGTTGTGTCTATTGTTACACACAGGACAAAACATATAGATGGCAAATGCCTATTGTCCTTACTAGGAGATGCTGTTAGGAAGACATCCTATACAGCTCATTTACCATACTCATGCATACGTACACATACATACACACAAACACACATACACACAAACACGTGTATGTACTTTTTTGGACAATGGCTTCAAATAGATTATGTGTTGGTCTCAGAATTAAATATGAGGACAGTAGATTTTGAATGAAGACTGTTTATTGAACAGATTATGGCATATAGTTAGATGGACAATATATGGACATTATTCTTCAATTTATATGTCTGGGCCAGAGTACAAAAGGGCAATGGGTTCTTCTGATAATTAAACAGGAGAACAAGAGGGGGCAAATTTCCTTCAAGAAATTCTAAAACTCCTTTAATGACCTCTAACATCATCTCTGATCAAAGGTCCAGTATTTTTTGTGCCTCCTTTGCCGAGCTATTAACTCTTTTTTTCCATTATTTTCTTGCATCACTTATTTCTATTCCCAATTTTTCCACTGCCTCTCTTACTTGATTTTCAAAATCCTTTTTGAACTGTTCCATGGACAATTTATATTTTTCTTGGAGTTTTCGGATATAGGAGTTTTGACTTTGTTGTCTTCTAAGTGTGTGCTTTCATCTTCCCTGTCTTCATAGTAACTTTCCATGGTCCAATTTTTTTTCTATTGTTTGCTCATTTTTCCAACCTATTTTTTGACTTTAGCTCTTTGGTAAAAAAATGAGGCTCTACCACCAGGGTGAAGGGTGCACTGTCACAAGCTTCAGGAGTGTTGTGTGGCTGTTTTCAGAGATACTTCTGGGGACCTATAAGTTTTTGGTTCTTCCAAAGTAGTATGATTTAAGAAGATGTCTGTTTACTACTCACCTAGACTATACTCTGGTTTGTGAGCAACCACAAACAATCTTTTCTGTCCTGGAACTGTGATGAGGGTCCCTGCTCCATTGTGGCCACAAACTCTGATGGGCCAGTGTTCCTCCTTATCCTTGGACTGCCCAGGACTGTCTCCCAGATATAAGTATGGGCAAAGCAACAGACTTCTGTCTCCAGTGCCAGCAAAGAAACTTCTGTAATCTCTTTCTAACCAGTTGTTTGACCATCTTACCATCTGCAGGCTGAGAGCCCCAGAAGCAGTTGCTACTGCTGCTGATTCAGTGGCTCCCAAGGCCTGATCCTAGTTTTCTGGGGCCCAGTCTACACTGGCATGACCTACACTCTCACCCAAGTGCAACAGACCTTTTCTGCCAACATTCTAAGTTGTCTTTAGCTGGAAAATTATTTCATCTTGTCCTTTTGTGGGTTCCATGGCTCAAGAATTCATTTTAGGACATTATTTAAAGGTGTTCAGAGGGATTTTGGTGAGAGCTCAGATGATTCCCTGCCTTTTCTCCAGCATCTTGACTCCATCCTCATTATCTGCTATTTTTGATAGGCATTTTGTCTAACTAGTATTTGGTAAGAAGGAATTAAGCTAAAAAGTGTAGGATAAGTATTACTCTCCCTCTATCCAAGGAAATGGCTTTTACTATGAACTAGTCTACACACACATACAACATATGCACCTAGTTCAGTGTACATGCATGAATATATGTATATGTATCTACACACATATAAACATATATACTACTCTGATGTATATTTTATACTACCTGATATATCATATACACATATTGTGACACGCATTAATGTGTGTGTATATAATTTTGGTCTGATATTCATCTTAAAAATAAATACAATAAGGAGCAAAGACCAATACATAGCTCTCCTCCTACTCTCAGGCAGAAATCAAAAATTCCCTTGGAGAAATGTAGACCATATTCCAGATATATCTATTCATATTACTCAAGAGCTTCACATCTATACATTTAGACAATCTATGTGAACATACATACCTTACATAGGCATACATTTCATACACAGAGACTGTCATAGAAATATGATAGAAAAAGTAAACAATATAGTTATGTGGCAAGGGTGAAAGTATCATTTATGGAGAAGAATACAATATAAGAAGATTGGAAAGATAGGAAAGGGAAGAAGGAAGGAAGGTTATGAAGGTCTTTAAATGCCAAACAAAAAATATTTTATAGTTTATTCTGGAAATTATAGGGATCCACTGGATTTTATTGAGTGGGGGTTGTCATAGTCTGACATGCTCTTTAGGACAATCACTTTGACATCTTGAAGACCACCCTTATTCATGTTATTGTCATTTTTCACCTGGATTACTGCAATAGATGCCTGCTTGGCCTCTTTGACTCAAGTTCTTTTTCTCTTCAAGCCATTCTTCACACAACTGCTAAATGTGCAAACCTGACCATGTCTTCCCCCCATACAAATGGCATCATCTCTTCAGAACATACCTAAACTCTATTACAGAATCTAAATACCCAAGTCCATAGTGAGAAATTATGAGTTTTGACGTAGAAGGAAGGCATGTGTCTTGTTACCCAGAACAGTGATTGTTGGAAATGAAATGAGTACTAAAGAAGACTGTCTACCTGCATATTATTGTCCTCGATTAATATCTGATGCTTGTACCTCATCATGGCATGCAGGTGACTCTAAGTATTTTAAGCCTTTGGTAGCAGAACACAAGGTTTCATAGGTTCTACTTAAATGGAAAGGTTTCAAGTATAGTGTTTCCACAATCTGGCTAGCAGCTTCTGTGGGGGTGTAAGATCCACCCACAGCCAGCACCCAGAAAGCTACCAGCACACCGCAAAAACACAGGTTCTTTTGATCTGCTTAACTAAAGAAAGCAGGGGGAAAGGGTTGACATGCTTACTTTAATTCAGCACACAAATACAATTCCCTTAGTTCAGGGGAAAAAGACCAGCACACTGAACTTCAGAGCAAAATACAAACAAATTACAAACATCAACAGACAGACCTTGTTTGATTTAAATCCCAATACATAGTTACCAGAGTTCAACAAAGTCTCAGCATTCAGGTTTACAAACTGGAGGGCTCCTTAGCTACAGCTGCCCAGAGTCTCCTCATCAACATCATCTCAAGAACCCTGCACAAATGGCTCTGTCCTCCCTTCTTATAGGGCTTCAGATGTCATCAAACGTCATCTGAATGACCAGAATTTAGGCTGCTATGATTGGTTCTAGTTAGCCCCTCCCCTTAGGACCCTGGGAGGTTCACATCCACATAGGTTAGGTTAACACTTAATGGGGCATGGCTCTGGAGTTAACACCTCCCCTTAGCCAGCCCCACCTTGGGCCCCATCCCAGTCACCAATCCACACCCACATAGGTTCCACACCTAATAGGGGTTTGGGCCTGGGGCTTAGCATTACTCAAAGCAAACAAAAGCTAAACTCTTCAAGGGCACTAAGTGCTAAGGAGCCCATTTTGCTTACCAACACATATATAGCCCTATAGATTCTGTGTCATCTATAGAATAGACCTACTATTCATAAATAAACACCAAAAATAGACATCATGGAAATAAATCACAATGAAAACAATCAACACGTATTTTTAAATACCTACTTTGTTCCTGGTATTGTGGTAAATAGTGGGTTTGCAAATACAAAAATGAAAAAAAAGTCCCATTCTCAAATATCTTACTTTCTAGGCAGGGACAATGGCATATGTATTTGTAAGTACGTGTGAAATATATTTACACATACATATTTAGAAATTTGTGAAGTGAAGTCATAGAAGAGGAAGGCATCACAAAAGATATCATGTAGAAGGTAAAGCTTGACCTTAATCTTGAAGAAACTAAGAAATGTGAAGGATAGAAAGGAGGATGGAATGCATTCCTAGGAGGGTGATATAAGAAATACAAAAAGTCTCATGAGAAAGAGATTCAGTACTGTGCACAAGGAATAGTAAGAGGGTTAATTTGGTTGGACCACAGTGTATATGTTAGAAGTAAAGAACAACATGGCTAGACGATAGGAGGGGGCCATTTTTTGAAAGACATTTCTTCTTGATGACCATGGGAAGTAGATCTGCTACAAATGCCGTAGGAATTGATAGGTAGGTTAAGTCTGGGAAAACTTTAATATAGAATGGCATAGACAGTTTATAGCCATCTAGTCTGAGAATGACTAGATTTATTTAGACAGCCCTCCTTTGTTTAAATTCAATTCACCGGCAAGTCCTGTCACCAGCCTTACTTTCTCCTCTGGAGCCATCTGGATCCAGTGGCAAGATTTAGATCAGGATGACTACAGATAACCTATTGATATTAAGAAGGATAGTTATGCCTTTGACAGGAAATAGGGAAGTTAAAAAGAGATGTGTTTGAAGAGAAAGATTCTGAGTTTATTTTTTATCATGGCTAAGTTTGAGAAGTCAAAGAATCATAGAATCATGGAGTTTGAATGGTAAAAGGAACTTCACTGGGGATATAATAAAACCCATACACAAAAGTGATCCCTGTTATAATAAGCCCAACAAGCAATGGTACTAGATCCACCTGAAGACATAATCCCTCTTTCATATGACAGCCTTCAATTATTTAAAGGTAACTCTTATGGCTTCCTTGAATCATCCCTTCTCCAAGCCAAACATGCCTGGTTTCTTCAATCAATTCTCATATGTTGTAGATGCAAGGCTCTTCACCATTGTTGTTGTCTTCCTCTAGATAATCTTGATGGGGCCCAGAACTAAACACAATAAACCAGATAAGGTCTGGCAAAGGCAGAGTGCAGTTGGCCTATCACCTCCCTTTAAATCCTAGAAGCGAGGAAGCTCTTAATGAAGCCACTTCCAAGACCTCATTGCCCTACTAACTTACTTTAAGCTTGGAGTTCGTTAAAAGCACCAGAGTTATTTATTTGTTTGTTTCTTAAAACAACTGCTTCCCATTCATGCCTGCCTATCTTTATATAAGTTCATTTTTCCCCATAATGTAAAACTTTTCATTTACCCAGAGTGAATTTCTGTTGAAGATGATGATGATGATGATGATGATGCTCAATGCTCCAGACCAGAAGCTTCCAAATGATGGACCATAGTCCAAATCCTACCTTCCATTTGCTTTTGTATAACCTGTGAAATAAGAATTTTCTTGTATTTTTGAATACAATAAAACTTTACTTAAAAAAATAAAAATCATTCTTAGCTTGAGTGCTCTAAGCAGGCAGAAGGCTGATTTGATTTGTCCCCTAGGCCTATATTTGTCACCCCCTGCTCTAAATCATTAATAATCTTTTGCATCTTCATTCTTACCTCTAGTGTGTTGGGGATTCCTCCAAACTTTGTGTCATTTTTAAACTTGATAGGTGTCTGCCTTATACCTGTAATCAAGCCATTCATAAATACTTTAAACAGCACAGAGATAAACATGGATCCCTGAGGCACTCCACTGGAGATCTCTTGCCACAAAGACAGTGAACCATCAATAGCTACCTTTTGAGTCCAATCATCCAGTTACATCTGATTCTATCTGACTGTATTACCTTGGAATCCATATCTCTCCATCTTTTCCACAAAAGTAGTATGAATTACTTTATCAAAAATTTACTAAAAATATAAGCAGTCTCCACAAGCATTATCCTCATCTATTTTTTATTAGTAATCATGTCAAATTAGGAAATGGTGAAGCCATGATGGCTCTTTGTAATCACCACTTCCTTTTCAAATGTCCACCAAATATATATTTAATACAGTTCTAGAATTTTCTCAGCAATGGAAATCAAACTTACAGCTTTTGTTTGAAAATGTTATTCTCTTTCATTTTTTGAAAAGTAGAAATTAAGAATTCTCCAGTCTTTTGTTACCTCTCCTGTTTCACATTATCTTTCAGATTTTCCTGTCAGTAGCTCAAGAGTTATATTTTTCAGTAACCTAGAATGCACTTCATCTGGGAAAAGTGACTTGAGTTTATAAAGAGTACCTAAGTTTTGTCTTGTTATTGCTTTACTTTTCTAGAGCATAAACTCTCTGTTCAATGTTAGTTTATTATTTCCAGTTATCATCATCCCATCCATCTTAAGCAACAGTCATTTCTCTCCTTTGATTCTATTTTTTTCACCCAACTATAGGAGAAAAATGATGTTTATTTTACGTGTGTATGTGCGTGTATGTGTCCAATGGGCAGATGGCAATGTAGGACTAGAGCTAAAGAGAGAAATTTGAGCTGAAAATGTAAATCTAGAGATATAGACCAGTGACATGTTCTAAAAACTTCACTGGAACTAGACAACAGATTACTGATGATGAGGTAGATTGCCTTCCTTTTAAAGAAATTGTGCTCTCTGGGTGTGGAATGAGACATGTGCTCAAATATGATCATTGATTGTATGCTTTCTTTAATTGTATTCCATTGTTAGAAGAGGATTTTATTGAACAGAAGTGAGGAAGATAGTTCTGAGAAAATACCATTTTTTTTTGTTTGTTTGTTAAAGTCTGATATTGAGAAATAACTTCTGGGTCCAAGGAATTAGGGCATTGTAGTCATTCCGTTTTTCACTAAAGGATTACTTTGCTCCAGATGTAGGTATGTGGGAACTTGGCCTATAATCATGGTCTAGCTACGCTCTCATTTTTAATATTCTTTGACTAGTTAAATTGATATCCCAGGCAAGTCAACAGGCATTAATTAAGCATTTATAATGTTCCAAGCACTATATGAAGCACTGGGAAATCAAATACAAAAGAAAGTCCCTGCCCTTAAGGAACTTCTTTCTAATGAGTGAAGACAATTCATCAAAGATAAATAGAAAGGGTAGGAGAGGGACCAATGGGCAAAAGTATTAGGAATGAAGGCATGGTAAAGAGAGTCCAGCAGGGGTGGGAAACCTGTGACCTCAAAGCCACATGTGGCCCTCAAGGTCCTCAAGTGTGACCTTTTGACTGAATCCAAACTACACAGAACAAATTCCCTTAATAAAAGGATTTGTTCTGTAAAACTTGGACTTAGTCAAAAGGCCACATATAAGGACCTAGAAGGTCATATGTGGCCTTGAGGCAGCAGGTTCCCCATCCCTGTAGAGTACAGACTATAGAGAAATGAGATATGGCATAGTCTGACATATATACTATATTACTGCAGAGTAGACTTGAAAGGATTTAGATGAAGTGTGGATATGACAGCAAAAACTCAAATTCTTTAAGGGAAGTCAATTCAGTCTGGATAGAAAATATTCAAAAATCAAATTCTGAAAACAGAAAAAGAAATAATTCTAATATGAATGACAAATGGAATTTCTTTGATGAGACTAATAGATGTACAGAAAATTCATTTAACCAAATTAGATTTTTTTAAGATATGTATAGAAGAAAAAAGCAAAGCCAGGCAAGAGACTATAAATACCAATTTTGGCAGATATTGCAAGAATGATTTCAGGAATTCTAAAGTTCAGATCAAGTTTAGGCTATTGGAGAAAGCTATGGGTAACAAAAGCTATCTTTTTTAGCTATTGGAGTGAAGAAAAATATTAAAGAGAAGATAGAGCCAGTTTTGGGTGCTATGATCTGAGAGAATGACTGATAACAGAAGATATGGTTCTTTCATTGTTATTTTTTAATCTTCTGTGACAAATAGAATAAGCTCTGAACTCTAAAGAACAGAACAAAAATAGTTAATGGGGAGTTAACACTAAAAATACGTAATGAAAAGGAGCACCTGACAACCTTTGATAAATACAAGTCATCTGTGCCAGAAGAATCATTTCCTTAGGTATTGAAAGAAGTGGAAAATAATATTGTTGAGTCACTGTCATTCTTTGAAACATTGAACAAAAAAATGATACAGCTGGACTGCATAAGGCCAAATGTTGTCCTGACAGAACAAAAGAAGATGATAATTCAGTCAGCAATCTCTAGTCCTAGATTCTTGCTTTTGATTCTTGAATAAATTTTTGAATGTTTCAACAGCAAAAACGACAAAAGGCACTTATTAAGCACCTACTCCATGCCAGGTACTGAGCTAAGCACTGGAAATAAAAAGAAAAGTAAAAACAGTCCCTATTCTCAAGGAAACTGCATTTATTAGGGGAATCAGCATGGAAGCAGCTATATACAAAGAAGATATATGGTGAAAATGATCAATTGGAGCTAACCTCAGAGAGAAGGCATAGTATGAAGAAAGATCAGGAAAGGTTTCCTTTACTTTTCTCAATTACATGTAAAGACAATTTTTGGCATTCATTTTTTAAAAAATTTTGAGTTGTAAATTTTTCTCCCTCTCCCTCACCTCTTGCCTTCCTGACATAGTAAGCAATTTGATATGTTATACATTTGCAATTCTGCAAAACAGATAAGAAAGACTTCCTTTAGAAGACAGCATTTTAAGTGAGACTTGAAGTCAGGGAAGTGAGGAGTCAGTGATAAGGAGAGAAAATGCCAGGCATGGCATTGGGGTAGGGTTGGCAGTGCCATTGAATATGCATTGATTTGACAGATTTAACATATTGTGTGTAAAATAGGAAGGAGGCCAGGGTCACTGGATTACCAAGTACATTGAGGAGGGTAAGATATAAGAAAACTGGAAAAGTTGGAAAGGATCATATATCATTAAACAAGTGGCCGATCTTTTATAAAGGAAATGATCACAAACATCTAAAATGGCTTAATCAAGAACAATACTTTTCAGACAAAATTTCTTTTGATGTTTTGATAGAGTTATTAAACTGGCAGAGGAGCAGTCCTTTAGTCATAAAATAATCTAGATTTTAGAAAAAAAAACATTTCACCAAGTAATATTTCATGCTTTTATTATGAAAAAGATAGAGTCATTTGAACTAAATCATAGCACAATTAGTTGAATTTGGAACTGTTTCAACATCTGTATTCACAGTTTAACCAAACTGGAAAGTCTCCACTGAAGGGCCTAGCAGCCTATGCTCAGATCCATGCAGTTGGATGCAGGCATAGATGGTGCAGCTAGGTGATACAGTTGATAGCTTGAGTCAGCAGTTTAAATCTAGCCTCACTTATTAGTTATATGACTCTGGGCAAGTAACTTAACCCTGCTTCTCTCAGCTTCCTCATCTATAAAATGAACTAGAGAAGAAAATGGCAAACCAATCCAGTATCTTTGCCAAGAAAACCCCAAATTGGGTCACAAAGAGTCAGACGTGACTGAAATGACACAGCAACCACAACAACATAAATGACATCCTTATCAAATTTGCCAATGACTCAGACCTAGAAGGGATAGTTGATTTACTGGAAAACAGAATGAGAATTCTAAAAGATAATACAAATGAAAACATAAATTAAATCTAAGAAGATAAAATTCAAAAGAAATCAGTATAAAATGTTACAGCTAGGGAGGGATGGAGGACAACTTCACTTAGATGAAATGAAGTAGTGCAATTAGATAGAAGGCAGAAGAAAAGTTTCTATGGTTTTAAAAGGCT
>CM053625.1:249860482-249875983 GCA_028646595.1 Phalanger gymnotis
CTCATTTCTAAACACTAGGAAGGAATGAAACAAGCAAGGAAGGAAGGAAGGAAGGAAAGAAAGAAGGAAGGAAAGAAAGAAGAAAGAAAAAAAGAAGGAAAGAAAGAAAGTTATATTATCACTTATTTCATTCACATTTCACTCATTTTTCTCATCTCCACTCTTCATTTTCATCTATTTCCTTTTTGTCCTCTTCTTGATCTGTCTGCAATGTGTGATTTTAGGCTACTAAAGGATTTAGAACTTTATGTGTACAAAATGTGGGAGAAAAAAAATAAAGTACTGCCCGTGTTCATATCAATATTTTTCTCCAATTTCTCTGGATCATCTTCAAGATGCATCTGAATCCCTCCTATGGTTTGTATGGCTTAGGACATGTTCACTATTTGCCCAAAAATATACCCAGCTGGGCAAGATATATAAATAAAACCTGAATACAGGAGTTTTAGTACAAATATGTCAAAATCAATCACTCTCAAGGTGGTGCATGAATAGATAATAAAAACAGGTTTAGGAAAAGTTTACATAAATTTTTGGACAGTAGATATATACTCCTCCATTAAGGTCTAGTTAATCAACAGCAAGCTGGCTAGCAACAACTCATGATGACCAAGCACAAAGGGGTCATAATCTACACTGAAGAAAATCACAGATTCCTGGATTATTAAAGTGGAACAATTATAAATTGTTAAGAACAATTAGATTTATCAAATTTTGCTGAGCCCCAATATTTTGCAAGACTCTGTGTTAGTGGTATTCACTTTTAGCCCTAATCTTTGAACATAATGGGGAGAAAGTTACATTTTCTCTGTCACTGTTCAGGAGAGAATACAGGGCCCAAAAGAATATTCATGGCTTTGCAGCAGCTCTAAAGACTTCATTTTAAAGTATTAGTCCTTTTGCCCACCATTGGCTTGGACCACTCATGTTAAGTATGGTGGTACCAAAGGTATAGGAAACTTGAATTATAATTCTCAACACTATCGGCAACAACAGAAATGAAATATTGAGGTCACTTTATCTGTAGGGTCCTAGAAGAACAAAATGGCATTGTGAAATGAGGTATTAGGCCGGTGGTCAGGAAACATGAGTTCTATCCCCAGTTCTAGCATAAACTACCTGTGTCACTATAGTTCATGGTGCATACTCCCAACTGAAGAATCTTTATATATAGTTTGATGGAAGCACTAATTCAGACACAATCATCAATGCATGTAAACTTTACAAAATGTAGAGCATGCAGTTACCTATTCAACAATACAAAATCAACTCTTCTAGAAACAAAATGCTGACCTGATTGCTGTAAGCTGCAGTTTACTGTCACAGTAAGTATGTCTTTCTGTCCAGCCAGAGGTTGTGTGTTTCTCTCCATGGTGGAATTCTGGTAAGACTCCATCAATCAGCACTAATCTCATTCAAAAATAGGAACATAGGAGTTTGCCCTAGTCACACATCTAAAGCAGGCTGATTGCTGAGGTCTGTGGTAGATTTTTCTCATTCTGGCTAAGGGTATTTACAAATTACATATTATTTCTTGTTGGTTCCTACCTACCCTTATGATGAAAGGCAGCTACCAATCAAAATTTTAATTTCTTAACACCATTAGTGAGTATTTCTCAATTGTTTACCAGTTTTGAGGGATACACTTGTTTATTAGCAGGTGTTATCAGTAATTGACCAGATTTGGGGAAGACATACATCATTGCCAAACTCTATACAAATACTTACTGTATTAGAGAAAGACAAATTACATAACAACTATTTAGTCACAAAATGAAGATTTAAAACAAAATATAGTTCAGGCTAAATTGATATGCTTATTGCAACTATGGGGTAACAGTCAGGTTGAGGACTGCCACTCCCCCAACATGTTCCTGACTTCCAGCTTGCCTCCCTAGAGAATTTTCTTTTTGGATGGAATCAAGAACTCTCTATCTTGGTTACACTGAGATATTTCACTCTCCATTTAAGAATGATTCGTTCTCTAGATTATCTCATATATTCTAATATTTATAAATTCTCTGATTTCCATTTTGCCATTTTTTGTTATAAATTGGTTGATTTGTTCTTAACTCTTTGTTTTTTGTTTAAGTAGCATTTAGTGTGATTTAGTCAAGCCTCAGGATATAAGCTTGGAGTACTCCTTGTTCTTGGAGTACTTGGAGGAATTTTTAAAGAATAGTGACCAGGTAAGCAGTTTGAACCTAAAAATCACTTCCTCTAAACTAATGATATTGGGGTGGGGAGGCATAGAGATCTAATTCTAATCTAAGATTCCCCTCTCTGAAAAGAGCAGTACAGTCACCCTAGTTGCCTCAATCTCCTGCTCCCTTCCCAGAACAAATCAATGTCTGCCTTGGAGAAAGGCTAATGAGCTTCTAGATATATCAATCCATTGTTTCCCAAGAGCCAAATTTGGACAACTTATGTGAACATACATAAACACATACCTTTTACTTAGGTCAGGCACTATGATAAGGGCTAGGAATACAAAGAAAGCCTCAAAGAGTCACCAGCCTCAGGGTAACAACATGTAAATAACTACGTATGTAAAAAATATATTCAGTATGGAATGAACGTGATCTCAGAAAGGAAAGCACTAGCACCTGGGGGACTGGGAAAGGTCTCTTATGGCTCCAACATCTGAAGAATCTGAAAGAAACCAATTCTATTCCCACTAAGTTGAAGGTGCTCCCCTGAATCAGATTGCCCCCTGAGGGCAGAGGAAGCTGAGGGAAGTCAGTTTTCATGAAGTATTTTGACATAGACAAGAAGTGGCTACAATGTTCCCTGGAGCCTATGATAAATTCAGAGTGTTTTAATGAAATGACAACTCTTCTTTTGTAAAGCTACTAATGGGCCTGGCAAGAGAATCATAGCTTCCACACAAGCACACTGGCAGCCTCAGTCAGTCTTTAACTCATTCACTGAGCCTGTCATGTCCTCAAAATGTATTTCTTAGGAGCTGGATTGGGCCAAATGCTTAATAAATTCAATAATCTTTTTACTAAATGCATTATCAATGCCCAGCCATGATCTTGCAGGATGGCATTACCTTCACTTAAGCAATTAGGGGCAGCCCAATTGTTCTAAGTGAGTAGGAAGAAGAAGAAAACAGGCACTAATTGGTTGGCTGTTCTTTTGGGTTGAGATAAGGGCAACAAGCTTTACTGAGATGAAAAAGGTAATTTTCAAATGCAAATAAAGGTCTACCACAAAACTTTTAATAAAAGGATTTAAAAAAATAAATGAAAACTTGGCCTCTGCTGGTTAATGTCTATCTCTTGCTTCACAAAATGGTGTTACACTTTTCAAAAAGAGGACTCAATGAGACTCTTATAAATAATCAAAAGGCAAAAATAGGCATCTCTGAGTGTGTAGTCCAAGTTTCAGTGGCTTCTAGCTCTTAGATGACTGACGTGAGAATTTAAAGTAATCTGTTAATAGGAATTGTTTGCTTTGCAAATCATCACTGGTCTACCAAGCAAGGACTCAAAATAAGGTGAAATTTTTTCAAGTAAAAGAGGTATAATAAAATATATTCCAAACTTGAGAGAGAGTAGTATATGATAGAAAAAGCACAGAAGTTAGTCAGAAGGTTCCATCTTAAGTCACAGCTCTGATAATTACTAATTGTGATTATTAGCAAGTCATCTAATATCTCTGAGTCTCTGTTTCCTCAACTAAAAAATGATGGTACTATTGTTTTCACTATGTATCCAATGGAACTATTGTCACAAAATGTTTGATGGATCTTTAATTAAAAGTTAAATGTAAGTTATCATTACCATCATCAGTAGAGAAAGGGGTCTAATGATATGTCACAGGTCATTTTCTTTAGCCCAGATCTTTTCAAAATTTTTACCCCTTCCATCTTTCTAGTCTATTTCCACCTTGTTCCCTGACCCATACTCTTCAGTCCAGTGATACTGGCTTCCTTGTAGTTCCTCATCACAGAAACTTCATCGCTATGCTTCAGACCTTTTTTTCTGGTTGTCCCCCATGCATGGAATACTCTCCCTCCTCATCTCTACCTATTGGATTTACTAGATTCCTTCAAGTTTCAATTAAAATCCTACCTTCTGCAGGAATATTTTTCTACTCCCTTTTAATTCTAGTGCCTCCACTCAGTTATTTCCTAAGTATCTTGCATATAGCCTGTTTATAAGTATTTATTTGCTTGTTGTTTTGCCCATTAGGTTGGGAGCCCCTTGAAATAAGGGACTGTCCTTTGCCTCTTTTTTGTATCCCCTGCACTTCGCATATTGTCTGGAGCATAGTAGGCATTTAATACATGTTTATTAATTGATTGACTGATTGATCAGTAACTTGAATGAGAGAAGATGATGGCATACCTACCAAATTGACAGATGGCATAAGAATGGAAAAAAGAGGTAATACAATATAGCGGGCGACAGAATGAATAACCCAAAAGATCTCCACAGACTATGGGCTGAGGCTAACAAGATGAAATTTAACACATAAAAATATTGTCTTATACTTGGACTCACAAAAATCAACAGTACATATATAGTATTGAGGGAATATTGGTTGCATAATTCATGTGAAAAAGGGCTGGTGGTTTTAAGTGGGCTACAAGCACAGTAAGAATAAACAATGTAATGAGGTACTGTGGCACCCTGGGCAAGTCACTTAACCTCTCTGGGCCTCAGTTTCCTCATTTTTAAAATGAGGAGGTTGGACTAAAAGGCTTTTATATTCCCTTTGAGCTCTAGAACTATGATATTATGATCTAAGGTAACATTTATATTACAAATAAGTCACATTAAGATAAGGCTTTATTGTTTATGAAGTGTATAATTTCATTTTAGCCTCAGAGTAACTATGATAGATATTACAGGTATCATTACTTTACAGATGGTGAAACTGAGGCTTATAGAGGTTAAGTGACTTGCCCATGGTAGCAGTGCTAGCTTGTAATTTTTACCACTTTCTGACTACATGTCCAGAATTTTGTCCACTAAACCAAGATTAATAGAAATATGAAGTCTATAGTGAAGGAGCTGATATGATTACTGTCTTCTACTGTGCTCTACTATATCTAGTATACTATGTTCAGCTCAGAGGACCCTAATTTAGATCTTATAAGGATAAATTGTGACCCAATCCAAAGTGATACAAATTCTTCATTGAGGAGACTATGAAATAATACGGTTTCCCTGTAGGAGAGATTCACTTCAGTAATCTTAACCGTAATGGAATCAGGGTATGGTAGTTCTAGTAGAGTTCTTAAACAACATCTGATCTAATGCCCTTTTTTAAAAGAGAGGGAATCTGAGGCCCAGAGAGGTAAAGCAGCTCATGTAAGGACACACAGATCATTAGTGGCAGAGCTGGGATTGGAAGGTAAGGAATTTGGCTTTCCAGGATCTATGGTCATACCAATCTCTTGTTCCCAGGTGCTGGAGGTGAATTCTACGTTTCAAAACATCTCCACCACAACCCGTGTAGATTGTAAGGGCCAGGTGTCACCTGTTTAGATTGCAAAGCTCAGAACCCTGGAGAAGTGAAGTGTTAAGTATAAAGCAAGTGGGTACGAGTCAGTGATTGCGGAACCTTTAGGGCTGAAATGAACAATAGGATGCTATGTGTGTCTTGATCAGCACCCATCAAGATTTTGGGGGAATCCGTGTTTGCCTCAACTGGCCCCCTTTGAGGCTTGAGGAGATATAGGGAATGCAGAAGTTGTGTACCCCCTTCTCACTGACCCCTGCAGGAAGGGTGATTAGGGAATACTGTAGGAGTTGGTGCCCAGCCATTCTTGTGACAAGGTTAGATAGAATAAAGTCTGTGTTATTTAATTGTTAAACCCTTTGATGCTGTCTTTCCTTTATAAAAGCAAATCAAATAACCTGTGCTATCAGGCCATCCCGTGTGTGCTAGGGTGCTTGCTAATACAAGCTCTTATTCCCAAATCCATGGTTCTTTCCATTTCTGCCTTTATCTACAATAATACGTAGTTAGAACTGAGATTTCTAATGAGTCCTTAAGCTCTGCAATATCCTTAGGACCCAGAAAAGGATGAAGCTTCCTTAGGTTTCCTTTCAGAAAACTTCTTTAAAAAAAATCCCAACATGGCACAAGTAGAAATTCAACCTCACAATGTTTAGTTCTTTCTATGCTGTTTCCCTTTAAAAAGGGAAGAGAAAACCGGTTTTGTCACCTTGGTGTCACCTTGCTGTAGTAATATAAAATGATAACAGAACTTGGAGTCAAATGAGTTGGATTCCACTTTGGACAAATCACTTAACCTTCTGGGGCCTCGACTTCTTCATTGAGTAAAACTGAGAAGGTTGGGCTAAGCAATCTCTAAGTTCACATCCAGTTCTAGGTCATATTACTGTCTTTTCCAGGTCTAAAATTCACTCGGTTGACTATGTAACATCCTTCCTCCCTCACAAATCTGGTTATGTGCCCACTTGAACAACCACAGGGAAAAACACATTAAATAAAACAAATTGGTCTCTGTTTCATAACATTCAGCTTTTAGTTAAAGAAGGATTGGGGAAAGGGGATTTCCTTGTTGCCTTCAAATTGGTCGAGCATTCTCAACCTGCTGTGAAAATGCCTTCTAAGTCCCCCTGGTACATTTTTTTTTAATACCCAAACAACATGAATCAACCTGGTCACTATAGCTCATATTTTCACATTTATATACCATGTTGGTCCAAATATAAGGCACCTTTAAATGCAGTCCATGTTTCTAAAATGATTTCCCTTTCAAAAGAAGAGAGAGGGAGAGAAGAAGGGTAAGAGAAAGAAAAGGACACACAGAGACAAACAGAGAGACAGAGACAGAGATAAATAGATGTGCTTTAAAATAATAGTGAATATATTCTAGTAAGACTTTATGGAAGCCAAACTTGAGAAAGTGTAGCATATAACAAAACCAACATGGTCTTTCTCCATTATCACATAGTCTATATATTCCCAAAGAGCTACTAAACAAGAGGGGGAGATGGAGGTGGGGTTAGGGCTAGGGGAGAAAACATTTAACCTAATATAGTTTCCCTAAACTGAAGCATTGGCATTTGTAGTTATCAAGACATGCAGTTGCAGTAGAGCAAGGAGAAAGCTTTTCTAATCCACCAAAATGTCTATTTCCCTCCAACACACATAATTGGATTACATATCCAATTAAATCAGAAAATGGGAAAAATCTTTCGATGTACAACACCCTGAGCTTGCTACCTTAACCTGCTACCTCACTGCCAGCCGGTAATATAGCAATTAGTGCCAGCAAAACTATATTTGCTTATAGACCGAATTAGAGATCAAGAGAGTGGTTCACTTTTGATAATTACATGGCGGTGGCCCATCTATCAACCATTGTTAAATTGTTGTTATATTAATGTAAAGCTTATAATCACTGCTGTTCTAAATTGAATAAAATGTTCTTGCCAATTCTCCAGTGCAATTAATTTACATAAAAGCCTCTGGAACCAAAATTAAAATGATATACATCTCTGCAAAGGCTTCAGTTAAAACAAAGCTAAGTAATAAGGAAATCATACATCTCCCCCCCTGCATTTTTATGTTTACCCAAGTTAATGGCCAAACAATAGTTAAAATGGACCGGAAACTAATTTAGAATTGTTATAGCTGTACCTCATTTGCTGTATACTGTGATTTATTATTCAAAGCATTAATATTTTAGATTCCCTGTTCCAGAGGCAGGGGAGATTCCAGACAATGAAGCTGGGGGTCAGGAGTTAGCTTCACTTCCAGTAATCTGCATATAAATCACATTCATCTTGTTCAGGCATTTGATATTCCCTGTGAAGAACTGATGATCAGGTGCAGGCTGGCCTTGTGCTTTGGCCTGTTTAAAGTAACTAAAATAAACCCTGGTCACGCATCCTCAGAAGAGTTGTCCAAGGTTGATGGGCAAGAAAATTTACACAATATATCTGATCTAATCCAAACCAATAAGACTTCATTAAACACCTACTGTGTACAAGGCACTATGCCAAGTATTGGGGACAGAGAGACAAATATTATAACTTCACGGTTCCCACAAGGAAGTTAGGTTCTTTAACAATGTAATTTAGAAATGTTGCTTTTATGTAACTTTAATTTTTTAATAAAATATAATCCTCCACCTTCCTTCCTCTCACCATCACCCATCTCATGTAGCAAAGAATAAAGAAGGAATTTATATGCTACTAGAAGAATGGAATATGTGAACAGATTGATAAATATGTACATAAGTGGAAAACTAGAGAGAAACAATTAGTTAAGGGAATCAGGAGAGGTTTCTTGTAGCTGGTTTCATATGAACAGTTTTGAATACAGAAAGCTAGGGGCTTTAAGATGTAGTGGTAAGAGGAAAGTGCATCCCACACATAGAGGATAGTTTGTGCAAAGACATGGTGACTAGACATCAAGTGTCATGTTTAGGGATGAGAAAATAGGACCATTTGACTTAGAATGAATGGGAATAGTATGTAATACATTTCCATAATTAGATTAGAGCCAGATTTGTAAGTTTTAGATGCCAAGAGGAAGACTCTGTATTTTATCCAAGAAGCAAAAGGATTGTTGATCAGTGAAATAACAATCAGATTTGTGCACTAGAAAGTATATTTTGGAAGTGATTGTGGAGTAAGAGTTGAGAACAATAGATTCTGGAAGCCAGGAATCAATTAGATGCTACTTTTATGTTTATACCATGTTTCAGCAATCTAATAAAGAGATCTACAGATCACACTTCCAACTTTATCAATGACCTATCCTGTAGCCTAGAGCAGAAATGGGAAACCTGTGGCCTCAAGACCACATATGGCCCTCTAAGTCTAAGTAATGTGAAGTTCAGATTCAGTCAAAGGGCCAGATGTGGCCTCGAGGGTGCAGGTTCCCCACCCCTGGCCTAGAGTCTTCCTCTGCATCTTATCCCCTGGCACAATCTTCAAAGACTTCAATACCTTAATAATGTTATCCTTCAACCTACTTAAGTCTGGCAAATCCTATCTCCACTTCACTTACACATTGGGATGGTTATCAACAATGAAATTTCACCATAAAGTTCCAGTTTTTCCATTTTCTTTCCTTCGAACTCTTCAAATTGAGCTTGCTTTTCAATCTCATCATGACCTCTAGTCTTTCAGTCCCCTCTATATCCTTCTCATCTCTCCCCAGTTATAGCTTTCTTGAATACATTAACTAAAACATTTATTAAGGACATACTATGTGCCTAGAACTGTATGCTAAATCCTAGAGTTACAAATGCAAAAATGAGGCAATTCCCACTCTAATGAACTACATTCTGATAGAAGGGCTATATCTTTTCTTTTTTTTTTAATTTGTACCCCTAGCACTTAGCATAGCACTCATTTACACAGGAATAATTGTTAAGGAAAGGTATTTTGGCCCAAGAAGTCACATGGATTGTGAATAGAGCCATTAGAGAATCTATCAACATGCCTTTTCTAGAAGCAATGATAGCATTGATTCCATTATGCCTCCCAAAGCAAGTTGAAAGTGGTGAAGAAAGTATGTGTAGCCAGGACAGAGTAGACTGCAAGAAGATAACTGGGAAAGACTCCTGGATGTGTTGTAAAGGATTAACTAGTCTGTTCTGTAGCTAGGTATAAGGAACTGAATTTGATGAAAAATGACAATTTACCTTCATACCCAGGCTTAACCCTATGGACAAGCACATTAATGATTTAATAGCATTCTATGATTCATCATCTACCTTCCCTTATGTAACCCCTGTCCCACATAAGCCATCGCTGACTTGCTGTTTTTCATCTCTGGCTAACCCCTACCAAAAGATTTCCCCTTATCTTTCCTTTCCTCTCTGCCATTCTCTCTTCTACAATCTTCTCATTTCTTCTCCATCCCACCATTGGCTCCCCTCCATGCTATCATCTCCCCCTACCTTCTCCTCTCTCCTCCTTTCTTCTTCCCATTTTCTTTTCCTCTCTTCTTCCTTCCCCCTTTCCTCCCTTCCCCTTATTTCCCCTCTTTTCTCCTCTCCCACTCCTATAACCCTAAGTCTTACTGGAAGAAGTAACATCTTGTTGATTTCTCCCATTTCTCCCAATGTGTGCTGGACTTTTACTGCTACTTAGGATTTTTTCTATTCAATCCTCATTGATTCCCAAACTCGTTCCTTGTAAGTCTCTCAAGCCTTTTCCTTTCCCTCTCCAAGCTCCCAACCCTATCACCTGTCCTTCCTTAAGATTCATAAGGCCTGCTTCCTATTTGACTGAGATAAGGTGACTGTCTCCCTTTATTTCTCAAAGCTGAAGTCTTTAACCCCCTTCCCTTCTTAAAGAACAAAATAATCTTTCTCCCTATTAAGGTTAATTTCCCTACATATATCCTTGATTCTGATACCCCTCCTCACCAGGAGGCTTAGTAGATAAAGGGTCAGACTTAGTTCAGGAAGTTCTGAAGGTGAATCTTTTCAGTCACCAGCCATATAAGCCTAGAAAGCCAGTTATCCTCTCCGGGCCTCAGTTCTTTATTGATAAAATGAGGGAGTTGTGTTTGTCAACTTTTAAGGTCCCTTACAGTTTGTTCCTACTACTATTTCCCCTATACTGTGATACCTCTATCAGCCATCTGTTATCTGATCCGTTTTCAATCTCTATTGACTTCATCTGTTTGCTACAGAAACCCATCCATTTTCAGGACTCCCAAGTCTTAAGAAGGTTGTCTTGTGATCTTTCTACATCTTTCAGCTACTATTTATCGTTTCACCTCCCTTTCACTGACAACTTGAAAAAGTTCTCTAAAACTTTTGCTTCTGTCTCCTTAACTTCCCACTCCTTCCTCTAACCCAAAGAATCTTACTTCTATTCCAATAATTTTACTGGTATTAAGCTCCTAAAGGTCACCAATTACCTCTTAATTGTTAAATTCAAAAGACCTTTTCTTTTAGTCCTCATCCTACAACACTTGACCTTTCTGATGCTTTTGGTGAATGACTACCACATCCTTCTAGATATTATCTCTCTCTTTGTCTTCAGAGACATTACATTTTCTTGGCTCTCCTCCTACATCTCTAAATATACCTTCATTGGCTCTTCTTAACAATCCCTGAATGTCACATGTCCTGTAGTGTTCTATTCTTAGTTTTTGTCTCTTCTTTCTCTGCATGTTCTTCAATGACAATCTCCATTACTCTTACAGCTCCCACTAATATTTCTATATAAAGGATTCCCACCATATCTCTAGGTTTGACCTTTCTTCTTAACTATGCATCTGACATATTCATCTGGATGGTCCACTGTCACCTCAAACTCAATATGGGGAAAACCATACATTTTATCTTTATTCCCAAACCTATTCATGCTCCTGAAATTCCTATTTATGTCACACAATTCACCCAGTCACTCATTCTGAGACCTTGGTGTTAGCTTTGATTTTTCTCAGTCTTATCTATTCTGTACAATAAATTGTCAAGGCCTACAATTTATATGGATTCAAGATCTCTATGGTTCATATGAAAATTATTTTAGGTAACCACAGCTTAGAATTTTTTTCTCTTGTAGTCCTCCTGATGTCCTTGTTCAAAAAACATATGTGGTTTGTTTCTTAAGAGGAGGCAAAGTATTTCTCACTGATGAAATGTGTCTCAGAACTGTCATCTCAACACGATAGAAATGGATAGGATTTGCGATATCCAAATTTCATTTTTATAATGGGAAATCTGAGTACATGAGTGAGTTGTCTAAGTACATACAGAGTCAGCAGTAGAAACAAGAACAAAACTTGGGTCTCTTGGCTCCCAGTATAAGGCTTTTTACTTGAATACCTCAAATGGAATTCTCTCTACTCCCTTTCCTCTCTCTTCCTTTTTTCAGGGTATTCCATAGAGCAGGGATTCTTAAACTTTTTTCCACTCCAGATCTCTTTGTACATTTGGGCAGCATTCATTGGCATTGTGTGGTGAGATGATGTATGCAGTTAAAAGTGTGCATGCTGTGTGTTCAGAACCGAGGTTGCACTGAAGTTGTACAATGCAAAATGAACAAGCACTGCCAGAAACACCTCAGTTTCATTATGTATTTGATTTTTAATTCATTTTCGGTTGCTGCATATTCAGAAACCTTTTACTGTTGGTGAATTTTTCAACCTACAGCTTAAGAACTGCTGCTTTGGAGCAGAGGTTTTATACTCAAATAGAAACAGGTCTGCTGAACCACACATAAGAATACTTGAAGTCTGTGTCATGACTTAAAAACTATATGTGAATATTAACTATGCTTTATGTATTTTTATTTATTTTGTTTAATATCTTCAAATCACATTGTCATTTGGTTCCCAGCTGGGAATCTTACTGGCCCCACTACAATGAATCACTTGGCAGTATGTTTAACAACTCTACACACAGTGTGCTTGGAGGTGGCCCAACTTAATGTTGCATAGGACCATCAAAAAGCCAATCTTTTTTTTTCCTGTACCTCAGAGAGTCTTGGAGAATAAAAAGAGCTTCCCTTTCTCTGGATTATCATGTATGCTAGCTCAGCACATAGAAACATGGAGTACAGCAAAACTACTGGCTGCTTCCATTCATCCATGGTAACAGTGCTGGAGTACCCTTAAAGGCTACTGAGTAAAAAGGCAGTTGATTTAGTTGACCTTTTAAAAGCAGGTGATTGTATCCTTGCCTCTTGGACTCTGAGTGTGACCAGTATCTGCCTTACCTTCAGTTCAGGCAGAAATGATGAACTGCTGAGCACTTGACAGCCAATCATAGGAGACACTAGAACCAGCTTGACTGAGCTTACAAGAGCCAATTGTTAAATTTTCAGTGTGACCATTTACACCTAAGAGCATGGCAAATTTTACAAATTAAGGCTTTCTTTATTGTTGGTTATATAGACTTAAATGAGGGAGAAAATATTCATCATGCAGATTAAACTTAAAAGTGTGACCTGTAAATATATATGTGTGTGTATGTGTGTGTATACATATACATACATATGTGTGTGCATGTGTATTAGAGAACTAGTTGTTAAACAATTACCAGCACCACCCTGCAACTAATGCACTTGTCTGGCTTAGGTAAGCCTATATGTATGTTTTGAGCTGATTCTTCTGTGCTTGTTACCATATCTGATCCTAGGCCACTGATCATTGATAAGGAAATATCTGCTCAAATAATTGTAATTTTGAGGTAATTTGTGAATTTGAAAGTTTCAGGGATTCTAGGTCAATCAGATAGAATTGAATGGTGGCAGTTGAAGTTTCTGGATTGGAGATGGCCAATAACAAAAGAAGGACCCCAACCAGTAACTGGCCTAGTCATCAGCCATGGATTTTAATGCCACATTGCAGAGTAAAAATGAAATGTTTTTAAGATGAGGAAGCTGAGTACAAGAGTGCGTCCAAGTATGTATGCAGGGTGTTTCTAAAGACTGGACACATAGGCAAAAATGCATATTTTCAAGAATGAAATGAATGACATTTTCAACAACATTTTATTTAATTGGGATATTAACAAATAACATCTTCAATACGATTTCCATCATTTGTGATGCAAAGGTTGATGTGCTTTGCAAGATTCATGTGAACTCAACGAAATAACTCCACATTGCCATCAATTTTAGCACATTCATTCTTTATGTGTTCAATCAAGTGTGTTGCATCTGTGATTTTCACTGAGTACACTTCCTCCCTTAGCATACCCCAGAAAAAGAAGTCAAGGGGACTAAGGTCTGTTAATATTCCAAAGATTTCAAAATATGCATTTTTGCCTATGTGTCCAGACTTTAGGGACACCCTGTAGAGTTAGCAGTAGAGTCGAGAACAAAAATTGGGTCTCTTGACTCCCAGTTAAGGGCTCCTTGCATGAATAACTCAAACAGAATTCTCCCTACTCCCTTGTCTCCCTCTTCCTGTCCATAGAGTATTCCATAGAGCAGACGTATTAAACTCAAACAGAAACAGGGCCACCAAAACATATAGGAAACGCCATCCTGAAAATGACTTTATGTTCTGATAAGGTAGAGGTTTCAATCACTTGGCAGAGTATAAGTTATTATTATTGGTGCCACTTTTTAGTCATCTTGTTCAAGTTTTTATGTCAATATGGGCTTATATTTTGTCTTTAATATATTTCTTTTTTTGTGGAAAATAAATATTCCCCCTCAAACCTAATTCATGTTTTCATTAAGTATATTTCTAACCTTAACTTTTAAGAAGACCCTACTGAGGAACCACAACCTATGCTTTAATTAAATCATCCCTGGGGTACCAAGGTGGAAATATAACAAGATGAAGGTATGTAAAAAGGGACCACAGGGGGGCAGAGCCAAGATGGCAGCTGGAAATCAGGGACTTGTGTGAGCTCCCCACCAGGTCCCTCCAAAAACCTATAAAAATGTCTCTGAACAAATTCTAGAATGGCAGAACCCACAAAATAGCAGAGGGAAGTAGGGATCCAGCCCAGGACAGCCTGGATGGTCGCTGAATGAGGTCTATTGCACAGGAAGCAGAAGGGAGTGGAGCCCAGCGTGGGCAGCAGCAGGACCAACCAGACTAGGAGCCAGGCAGGACAGGCCCTAGTGCCCTGAGTCAGTGAGCTGTAGCAATTACCAGACTTCTCAACCCACAAACACCAAAGACAACAGAGAAAGTTAGTGGGAAAAGCTGAGGCGGACAAAGTGAAAAGAGTTTGCAGTTCAGCCACCACCCTGGGGGGGAGGGGGGTGGTGCACAGCTTCAGAAGTAGAGCTGCAGTTGCTTCTGGCCCCAGGCCCACCTGGTGGGAGGACTTAAGTGGCAGATCAGAGCAGAAGGGCAGAACCTGCTTAAGATTTGCATCAGGTCCTGGTTGGGGGTTCTTGGGGAAGAAGGAATGCTGGTGTGGCAGAGCTGGCTGTATAGAAATAGCTCTGAAATCAATGGCCCATCCCCTCAAGCTTGGAACAAAGTACTCTTTATTCTACAAGCAGTCACACCCTGCTGAAAAACTCAAGGGTCAAGTAAGTTGGCAGGGAATATGGCCAGGCAGCAAAAATGGACTCAGATTCAGTCTCAGACTTTGGAATCTTTCTTTGTAGACAAAGAAGACCAAAACATACAGCCAGAAAAAGTCAACAAAGTCAAAAAGCCTACTTCAAAAGCCTCCAAGAAAAACATGAACTGGTCTCAGGCCATGGAAGAACTCAAAAAGAATTTGGAAAAGCAAGTTAGAAAAGTAGAGGAAAAACTGGGAAGAGAAATGAGAGTGATGTGAGAAAACCATGAAAAACAAGTCAATGAATTGCTAAAGGAGACCCCAAAAAATACTGAAACAAATATTGAAGAAAACAACGCCTTAAAAAATAGACTTACTCAAATGGCAAAAGAGCTCCAAAAAGCCAATGAGAAGAATGCCTTGAAAGGCAGAATTAGCCAAATGGAAAAGGAGGTCCAAAAGACCAATGAAGAAAATACTAGCTTAAAAATTATATTGGAGCAAGTGGAAGCTAGTGACTTGATGGGAAATCAAGACATTATAAAACAGAACCAAAGGAATGA
>CM053625.1:249876483-249904435 GCA_028646595.1 Phalanger gymnotis
ATTTTCAACAAAATAGAGGACTTTCAAGCTTTCTCAATGAAAAGACCAGAGCTGAATAGAAAATCTCACTTTAAAACACAAGAATCAAGAGAAGCATGAAAATGTAAACAAGAAAGAGAAATCATAAGGGACTTACTAAAGTTTAACTCGTTTGTTTACATTCCTACATGGAAAGATGACATGTATAATTCATGAAACCTCAGTATTAGGGTAGCTGAAGGGAATACACACACACACACACACACACACACACACACACACACACAGAGGGCACAGGGCGAGTTGAATATGAAGGGATATCTAAAAAATAAAATCAAATTAAGGGATGAGAGAGGAATATGTTGAGACATGGAGAAGGGGAGAGATAAAATGGGGTAAATTTTCTCACATAAAAGCGGCAAGAAAAAGCAGTTCATTAGAAGGGAAGAGGGGGCAGATGAGGGGGAATGAGTAAATCTTGCTCTTATCAGATTTGACATGAGAAGGGAATAACATACAAACTCAACTGGGTATCTTACCCCACAGGAAAGAAGGAGGGAGGGGATAAAAAAGGGGGAACAATAGAAGGGAGGGCAGATAGGGGCAGGAGGTAGTCAAAAGCAAACACTTTTGAAAAGGGACAGGGTTAAGGGAGAAAAATGAATAAGGAGCAAAATAGAGTTAGTCTTTCACAACATGAGTATTGTAGAAGAGTTTTGCATAATGATACACATGTGGCCTGTGTTGAATTGCTTGCCTTCTTAGGGAGGGTGGGTAGGGAGGGAAGAGGGGAGAGAATTTGGAACTCAAAGTTTTAAAAGCAGATGTTCAAAAAAAAGTTTTTGCATAGAGCTAGGAAATAAGATATACAGGCAATGGGCATAGAAATCTATCTTGCCCTATAAGAAAGTAAAGGAAAATGGGATGGGGGGAGTGTGGTGATAGAAAGGAGGGGTGACTACGGAACAGGGCAATCAGAATATATGCCATCTTGGAGGGGGGGAGGGTAGAAATGGGGAGAAAATTTGTAATTCAAACTCTTGTGAAAATCAATGTTGAAAACTAAAAATATTAAATAAATAAATAATTAAAAATTAAAAAAACAGAATTGTGCTAATGGCGAAAGAGGCCAAAAATTCCCTGAAGAGCTCTTTAAAAATTAGAACAAGCAAATGTAAAAGAAAGTACAATAATTTACTGAGGAAAAAACTCCTTAAAAAACAATTAGCCAAATGGAAAAAAGAGGTAGAAAGGCTCAATGAAGAAAATAATTCATTAAAAATAGAATTAGGTAAATGGAAGCTAACAACTCCATGAGACATCAAGAAACAATAAGATAGAATCAAAAGAATGAAAAATAGAAGGAAAGTAAAATATCTCATTGGAAAAACAACTGACCTAGAAGATGAATCATTGGTAGATAATTTATGAATTATTGGATTTCTAGAAATTTATGATGAAAAACAATCCTAGATATCATATTTCAAATATTTGTCAAGAAAAACTGCTTTGATATCTTAGATCCAAAGGGCAAAATAGAAATTGAAAGAATTTACAGATGACCTCCTACAAGAGATACCAAAATTAAGACTGCCAGGAATATTATAACCAAATTCCAGATCTCCTAGGTCAAAGAGAAAAATATAGCAAGCAACCGGAAAGAAACAATTCAAGTACCCTGAAGCCACAGACAGGATCATATGAGATTTAACAGCTTCAACATTGAAGGAGCAGAGTGATTGGAATATGGTATTCCATGAGACAAAGGAGCTAGAATTACAATTAAGAATCACCCACCCAGCAAAACTGAGTATAATCCTTTGTGGTGAAAAATGGATACTTAATGAAATAAAAAACTTTCAAGCATGCCTAATGAAAGGACAAGAGCTGAAAAGAAAATTTGACATTCAAATATAAAACTGAAGAGAAGAATATAAATGTAAACATGAAAGAGCAATCATAAGGGTCTCAAAGTCAAACTGTTTACATTGCTTTATGGGAAGATGATACTTGTAAATCTCAAGAACTTTATAATTAGGGCAGTTAAAAGAAATTTACCCAGACAGAGGGTGTTGATGTGAGTCGATTATGTTGGAATAATCTCCAAAATATGAAAGGCTGACATTAAAATAAAGGGCTAGAGCAGAATCTATTGTCCTTCAGCTGAAAAAAAAAAAAAGCAAGTGTAGCAAGCATGATCTCAGACAAAGCAAAAGCAAAAATAGACCCAATTACAAGCGGTAGTCAGGGAAACTACATTTTGCTAAAAGGTACCATAAATAATGAAGTAAATATCAAAAAAAATTACAGCAAATTTCTCTGATAAAGACTGCATTTTTATGTAAATGGGTGTCATTCTCCAATTGATGGGTGGTCAAGGGATATGAACAGGCAGTATTCAGAAGAAGAAATAAAAGCTATCTATAGTAATATGAAAAAAATGCTCTAAATTGCTTTTAATTAGAGAAAGGAAAGGTGAACTAACTCTGAGGTACCACCTCACACGCATCACAAGCTGGTGGGGTTGGGGGGAAATGGGTATTTTGATGAATTATAGCTGGAATAGTGAACTGGCCCAGACATTCTTGAAAACAATCTGGAACTATGCCCAAAGGGCTATAAAACTATGGATAGCCTTTGTTCTAGCAATACTACTACTCAGTAAGTATCCCAAAGAAATTACAAAAAAAAGGAAAAAGATCTATATGTACAAAAAATTTACAATGTTTTGTTTCTGTTTTTGTAGTGGCAAAAAATTGGAAAATAAGGGGATGCTCATCAATTAGGGAATGGTTGAACAGGTTTTGCATATGATTGTGATGGAGTAGTCTTATGTTATAAGAAATTATGAGGGTGGTAGTTTCAAAAAAGCATGGAAAGATCTAATACAAAGTGAAATGAGAAGAACTGGGAAATAATTGTGCATAGCGATAACAATGTAATGATGATTGGTTGTGAAAGACTTAACTACTCTGATCAATACAATGATCCAAAGCAGTTCTAAAGGACAAGTAATAAAAAAAATGCTATCCACCTCCAGAGGCAGAACTGATGAACTCTGATTATAAATAGAAACATAATTTTCTTGCTTTCTGTGTTTTGTTTTTGCTTTGTTTTGCAATATACCTAATATGGAAATATGTTCTGCATTATTTCACATGTATAATAGATATATTATTTGCCTTCTCAGTGGGTGAGTAAAGGGAGGGAAGGAGAGAATTTTGAACTCAAAATTTTAAAATAAAAATTGTTTTTAAAATAAATAATAACTTTTAAAAATAAAAGCATAAAGTCAAAAAAAGAATAAAATGGGATAAGAATAAAAAAAAGAATAAAATTTCTCCTGGGAGAAAGGAAGGAAGGAGGGAGGGAGGGAAGAAGTAAGGAAGGGTAAAGAAAACAAAAAACAAGATATTATTCCTCATACATATGTGATCCACATTTTGTGAGTATTTCTTGAATTTTATTAAATACAAATGTGGAACAACACTTAGAGGACAGCCTGGTATCTACCTCCATTACTTTAGAAACTAGTTTCCCTGTCTTGCAATAGCCGCACACAGCATAACTAGAAAGACCAACTATATACATCATTTGGAACATCCTTGGAAAATACAGTGCTGTTAGTAATTGATCTTAACATTATGATATCCATTTGCCTTCCTTCTAAAGACCACAGAGAACCATTAATGAACTTGAAATGAACTTCACTGAGACTTAAAAGAAATACTAGATTTTCATCAACCATTTTCTCTTTATAGAGTCAATTTTATTTTCTGCCAACATCACCTGAAAAGGGCAGGTTGATGATTGTGCAGTAAGCAAATGTCTGCCTGAAAGAAAGAGGTGAGGGCAGGACCCTTTCAGGTTAGAAATAAGGTATGAATGTCACAAGGCTGAAATGAGGTAAGAGGAAAAGAAAAACAAAATGATCTTTCCTCTTTAGTTGCCATACAACAGATAGGATTTTTACAATTCAGTTACAAGGAAATTTTGTCCAGGAATCATATGAATCAAAGCACAATTGCCAAGAGGTTTTAATTTTAAAAAGTATAAAAATAAAATGAAAATAATGCCTCATTACCTCATTTCCTTTAAAACTCAAATATTCAAATGGAAATGAAAACATTGATTTGGATTTTACCACATAGATTGTAATCTATTTCCACCTGTAAATCCTGAACAGATTTTGTCTATATTCTTATTTAGAGAAAACGTGATAAAGGCCTTCATCACCTTTTCAAGATATCAAAAAAAAATACTTTTCCCCTTCCACCATAATTTTCTCCTTTATTCCTATTTTCTGAAAAGTCTTGTTTGTAACATATTGCAGCCTACGCTTACCCACCTGTCTCTCGATTGTCTCCCATGTTATATTTTTTTCAATTTTTTTCAATTTTCATGTTTCCTTTCTAGACTTTAAATTTTATTTCATTTAACAAATTTCTATTTTTTTATTTCTAATTTAACCACATAACATTGTTACCTCCAAAAGGAATGAATGGGAATATAGTATTATGAAAAGATCTATATATTTCTTATAGGTGTGGAAAGACTTCACTCAAAGAAATGATTAAGCACTTAGGAAGCTAATTGTACTTTCTGTTGTTGTTGTTCAGTCATTTCAGTCATGTCTGATTTTTGTGACCCCATTTGGGGTTTTCTTGGCAAAGATATTGGAGCGGTTTGCCATTTCCTTATCCAGCTCATTTTGTAGATGAAGAAACTGAGGTAAACTGGGTTAAGTGACTTTCCCAGGGTCACACAACTACCAAGTGTCTGAGATCACATTTGAACTCAGGAAGATGAATCTTTGTGACCAATCTATCACTGATCCATCTAGCTGCCTCTAATTGTACTTTACAATTCAGGTAAATTATGTAACATCTTAAGCATGATTTTATTGTTATTTAAATGAATATTAAATTTTAGTCAGATGGTGGTCTTGAGCAGCCTACAAGACGTTGTAAATAAAAAATTGTTTAAGAGAAGACATATCAAGGATTCCATCAAATACATGTGCAGCCAGACAGGAACGGGTAGGACTTATAAAAAGAAAGAAGAATAACAAAGAGATGGTCCATATGTTCATCTTCTGTCTATGTAAAATCAGGAGGTCTAGAATAAGAGCTACCAAACTTTGAATGGATTTCTGTTCACTGAAAGGGAAAGAAATGGAGAAGAGTCAAAGCTTCCCTCTTCAGTTTTATGAGCATCAGTTCTATGACTTCTCAGCTCTGGAATTCAGTGTCCTCATTTACAAAATGGATGTACCAATGTGTAAGTAGCTTCTTCACAGGGTCACTATGAAACTCAAATTAGTTTAAAAGGATTTATTTTTAATATTTAATAATAATAATAATTAATAAATTATTTTAATCAACTACTTTTATAATTCAACCTCCTTATACTGGCATTTAATAATCATCCAGAATTTGGATACACTCTTCTACCACCCATCCCTACATCCCAGCCAAACTGGACTACTAGCTGTTTTGTGATCTCGACTTGCTTTTTTTATCTCTATGTACCTGTGCAGGCCATCTGTACCCCATGCCTAGAATGAACTATTCCACATAATCACCTATCAATATTCTACTGATCTTTCAAGGCTCAATTCAGGTGATGCTTTTTTTCACGAAACTAACCTATTTACTCATTTCTTTAGCCGTTAGCCATTTTGCCTTTTTCTAGTTTTCACTTTGGACCTCTGCTCTGCTCTCATCATAGAAGAGAATATGGCATTTTTTTCTGTATCTCTAGAGTGTGCTTTGTATACAATAGATGATTAATGAGTAGGTGTTACATTGAATTAAATCATGCATATAACTTTTTATATTGCCAGATCCTTGGGACCAAGGAATATAGCATAGGTCTGTTTCTTCCCCTTTTTGCATCTCCAGCTATATTTTTCACATAAGACAAAATTAATATCAATATATTTTGTCATAAATCATGGCTCTGGAATTATTAATGATCTTCAAGGTCATCTTGTGCACTCCCTTCATTTGAATTGAATTAGATTAAAAGAGCTAGTTGGATTGACTTTTTTCATGGAATTGACTTTGTTTTTGTATTGTGTATAAAGAGGCTTAATGTCACTGGAATTGTCAGAAATGATAATCAATTTATGATTGTAAACCTCTATGTCAAATAGCAAAAAGAAAAATGTACCACATTGACTCATCATTATACATATGCCCAATTATAATCCCATCAGAGCATCCTGTGCTTTCTCAAGCTTAATAGGGCATGAGGAGACCATAACCAATACCAGCCAATATCCATTATGATGTCCTAAGGATAGTGTGCAAGTTGGGAAGGCTGTTTATAGTCCTTTGGGGGAATGATTAGTGCAACAAACAAGCTGTATACTGCTGAAAACACATCCCATTACCACCTGGGGCTACTTTAAAATGATAGAATTCTGGGAATATACACACACCAAAAAAATATCTTAAGGAAGAGAAAAAAAACATTAATGTTGGATTGAAGACAACAAGAAGACATCAAGATAAGTCAAATTTTACAATCTTATCCTTCCTGTACTGTTATTGGGTATAAGCATAATCTAGTTACCAGGAAGCAGAAACCTCAATTTTCCATATCACATACAGGTATTCATTAGGTTTATTCACAGTGGTAGTATTCCAAAAGATACATAATTGATATAAATTCTAAATGAAATGCATAATTTTTGTAAGCAAAGCAAGTTCAAAAGTTGGATAGCAATTCAGGATATTTTTAAAAATGGTTCACATTACCACCTTTCCCAACTAATAAAAACAAATTCTGCCCTCTGGGTATTTGGTCCCATTCCTTCCCATATTTTCTTTTTTTTTTCCCTTTCTGACGTAAAAAATGGAGAAGAAATTGCATTGTCTTCCCAATTGCCTAACCCTGTCAATTTTGCTACCAGCACCAATTACCTTTTCATACTATCCTGCATCAGCCTGAGGGACAACATTTCCACACCACCAAACTATGGAAACAACTGCTCCTGCAGTCCACAGCTGAACCTAATAAAAGCATTAATGTCAGAGCTTGCCAAGTTGCTTCCCAGGAATGTCACTTGCTTAAAATCCTTCCATTCTGGCTGTGGATACAGCATTTCACTCTTTTCCCTATGTAGAACTGTGCCACCTGCTAATAGGCCAAACCATACCACATGCCAAGTGACATTTTCCTTTAAATTCATTTTTGTCTCACACACACATACACATTAATATGTACTATATATGTATATATATGTATATGTTTATACATATATGTGCGTGCACACATATACGTGTGTGTGTCTTTGTATTTATATGTGTGTATGTTTTTTTTTCTCAACAAGACTATGTCTTCATAAGGCAAAGAGGGGATCCAAACACAACAAAGGCCTGATCTCAAGCACCTCACAATTTATCATACCCTGCCTCTGCATTTGAGCAGTTGGTGAGTAATTTATGGGCAAGCGTCCATGGAATTAAGTTTGTAGTTATGTAATAAAAAGCTCTGAGCTTTGCTACTCTAATAAATTGAGGAGTAACTGTGGAGCTGAATAAAAAAGGAAGAAAAAAGGAATGAGTCATTAAATCAATAACACTGGGGTCCGATGGAGCTATACTGAAGTCAATAATATCATAAAGTTTTATACTGACTCGAGCATGGGAACACGTTATTATCTGTGGCAAGTGATGACAAAAAAAATTAGATGTGATACTTTTGAAAGAACAAGTAGTTGGCAGAGAGAAGCCAGGAAGTTGACTAAGCTGTCCCCAATTTCTCTCAGAAACAACATTAAAGCAAGCCTCTAAAAGATTCCAGAGGGACAGAATCCACAAAAAGACAGAGTGAAACCATTTTCCAGCACAAGGTAACTTAGAAAGACTTCAGGAAAAGTCTGTCTCTTTTGAGTAAAAGGGGAACATAGATCAACACAGGCAATGTCTGGCCAAGCCAGTGGGAGGTTCTTAGCCATGGCACAGATCAGTAAAAAAGAGCTTGTGGTCCTGGCTCAGTAGGCCAGTGGCACAACAGGCCAACTGGGAGGCCTCCAAAACAGCAAAACAGGCAAACTGACAGCCTCAGAATCCAGGGCGCAATTGGCATGACTAGACTGAGCCACCCTAGTGAAGAAGGCGGGCCATGAACCCCAGAGGCCTGGATACAGAAAGCCAATGACCAGGACCCTGACTTCAACTGCAAGAAGCTTGACAGTGCCCCCTGTATCTCAGGTGAAGAGCTCAACTTTTAAAAATGAGCAGAAACAGACTATTTAAAGTAATGAGGTTGCGATATTGCTGTGGTATAGGAAATGATGAGGAAATGATAACTTAGAAAAATATGGAAAGACAGACTTATGAAGGAAGATGTCATACATGCTCAGAGAAACAGAGTATAGTACAGTCATAAAGATGCATATGAATGTGTATGTCTATATATGAGTATGATTATAGATATCTAAGTGTATATATATGTATATATATATGAGTAGGTATGCAGGTCTGTATGTGTATATGTACATATATTATATGTTTGTGTGTATGTGTGAATATATGCATGTATATATATACATATATGTATAGTATATATGCATGCATGTAAGTATGTATGTATATTGTGTGCATGTCTCTGTATGTATATATCCATTCTTAGTTGTAGTCTTCTTGGTGGAGGGGGGAGAGGAAGAGGAAAAAAGAACAAAGCAAAAAGTACACAACAAAGAACAAAAGAAAACTTACAAGGAAGCAAAGAAAAGAGGGACAGCTCTGAACACGAAGTATAGTGTCATACAGGCTTTCTTGAAATGGAAATTTATTGCTGTATATTTTGAATCATCTCTTATGTTCTGCTGTGCACATGGCAATGCTTTTTTTCTTTTCTTATTTTATATGTGTTTTTATATTTAAGCTTATAATATTTTTCTTTTCTTATTGTGTATTAAAGTTTAAACTAAAGAAATACATTTTAAAAATTAAATGAGGAAAAAATGAAAAAGAGTCCTGAGCATAGAAAGTTATTATGGAGACAGGGAAGATCATAGCACAGACTCAGAAGATGACAACATTGTCAAAATGCCTACATGCGAAATCTCAAATTGGAAAATGAATCTGTATCAAGACCAAAAATGCCTCTTGGAAGAAATCAAAAAGGATTTCAAAAATCACATAAGAGAGGCAGAAGAATAATTGGGAGAAAACAATTAAAATTATGAAAGAGAATTATGAAAAAAGAGTGAGCAGCTTGGAAAAGAAAGCATAAAAAAGACTGAAGAAAATAACTACTTTAAAAGTAGAATCGGTCAAATGAAAAAGGAATTACAAAAGCTAACTGAAAAAAAATTATTAAAAATTAGAATTGGGCAAGTGGAAGCTAGTGACTCTATGAAACATCAATAATCAGTCACACAAAATCAAAAGAATGAAAAAAATAGAAGAAAATTTAAAAGACCTCAGTGGAAAAACAACTGACCTGAAAAATAGGTCATGGGGAGATGATTTAAGAATTATTGGACTACCTGAAAGCCATGATCAAAAAAAGAGGCTGGACAACATTTTTCAGGAAATTATCAAGGAAAATTGCTCTGATATCCTAGTACCAGTGGGTAAAATTGTCATTAAAAGAATCCATCGATCACCTTCATAAAGAAATCCCAAAATGAAAACTCCAAGGACCATTGTAGCCAGATTCCAGAATCATCAGGTCAAGAAAAAAATACTTCAAGCAGTCAGAACAGAACAATTCAAATATCAAGGAGCCACAGTCAGGATGACACAGGACTTTGCAACATTTACATCAAAGGATTGGGACTTGGAATATGATATTCCAGAAGACAAAGAAGCTTGAATTACAACAAAGAATCAACTACCCAGGAAAATTGAGCATAATTTTTCAGGGGAAAAGACAGATAGATATTCAATGAAAGAGAAGACTTTCAAACTTTCCTGATGAAAAGATCAGACCTGAACAGAAAATTCAATCTTTAAATACAAGATTCTAGAGAAGCATAAAAAGAAAAGAGGAAAAAAAACCATGTTATTCAATATGATTTAAACTGTTTTCCCTATGTGGGAAGATAATACTTGTAACTCTTGAGAACTGTATCTCTATGATGGCATTAGAAGGAGTATACATAGGGATAGGGTGTGGGGATAAAATGGCTTTGATGTGATGATACAACAAAATTAAGGTGTGAAAAAGGATTGTACTGGGAGAAAAGGAAAAGGGAAGACAGAATAGGGTAAATAATATTGCATGAAGAGGTACAAAAGACCTATTAAATTAAAAGGAAAGAAAGGAGGAGGTGAGCATTGTTGGAACTTTGCTCTCATCAGATTCGATTCAAAGAGGTAATAACATAAGAACTCAGTTGGATATAGAAATTTATCTTACTGTATATGGAAGTGGGAGGGGAAAGGAGAAAGAAAAAGAAAAATGGCAGGGGTTCAATTGAAAGCAGAGCAGAAGTTGAGGGGGAAAGTGCGAAAGAAAAAAGGGAGGGGTTAGAAGGAAGGGCAGATTGAGAGAGGCAGTAGTCTGAGGCAAATCACTGGTGAATAGGGAAAGGGTGAAAAGAGAGAGAAAAGTATAAACGGGGGGGAGGGAAATAGGATGGAGGGAGGTTCACAGAAAGTATAACTGTGAATGTGAGTGGGATGAACTCTCCTATAAAATGGAAGTGGATAGCAGGGAGGATTAAGAACCACAAGCCTACAATATGTTGTTTACAAGAAACACATTTGAAGCAGAGGGATACACACAGAGTAAAGGTAAAAGGCTGGAGCAGAATACATTATACTTCAGCTGAAAAAGAAAAAAAAAAAGAAAATCGGGGTAGCAATCCTGATCTCAGAAAAAGCAAAAGCAAAAATATATCTAATTAAAAGATATAAGGAAGGAAACTAGAACCTGCTGAAAGGAACCATAGACAGTGAAGTAATATCATTACTAAACATATATGCACCAAGTGGTATAGCAGCCAAATTCTTTGAGAAGAGAAATGAGTTACAGGAAGAAATAGACAGCAAAACTATACTAGTGGAGGACCTCAATCTCTCCCTCTCTGAGCTAGATAAATCTAACCTCAAAAGAAACAAGAAAGAAGTAAAGGAAGTAAATAGAATTTTAGAAAAGGTAGATTTGGTTGACTTCTGGAGAAAATTGAATGGGGATAGAAAGGAACATGCCTTTTTCTCAGTGATATGTGGCACCTACACAAAATTTGACCATGTTTTAGGACATAAAATCTTCACAGTCAAATGCAGAAAGGAAGAAATATTAAAATCATCCTTTTCAGATCATGATGTGGTATAAATTACATGTAATAAAAGGCCATAGGCAGATAGGATAGAAACTAATTTTAAACAATCTAATCCTAAAGAATGAGTGGGTCAAACAACATATCATAGAAACAATCAATAATTTAATCAAAAAGACCAATAATAATGAGACAACATACCAAAACTTATGGGATGCAGCCAAAGCAGTTCTTGGGGGAATTTTATATCTCTAAAACTTACATTAATAAAATAGAGAAAGAGGAGATCAATGAATTGGGCATGCAACTAAAAAAGCTAGAAAAAAAGAACGAATTAAAAATTCCCAATTAAAAACCAAATTGGAAGTTTTGAAAATCAATGGAAAGATGAATAATATAGAAAGTAGGAAAACTATTGAACTGATGAATAAAGCTAAGAGCTAGCTTTATTGAAAAAAAAAACCAATAAACTAAATAAACCTTTGGTTAATTTGATTAAAAAGAAGAAAACTAAATTACCATTATCAAAAATGAAAAGTGTGAATTCGCCGTCAATGAAGAGGAAATTAATGCAATAATTAGGCGCTATTCTGCTGAACTGTGTGACAATAAATCTGACAATCTAAGTGAAACAGATGTATGTTTACAAAAATATAAATTACCCAGATTAACAAAAAAGGACATAAAATACTTAACCCCTTTTTAGAAAAAGAAATTAAACAGGCCATCAATGGACTCCCTAAGAAAATATCTCCAGAGCCAGATGGATTTAACATTTAATTCGACCAAACATTTAAAGAACAATTAATTCCAATACTATATGAACTATTTTTTTTAAATAGGCAAAGTAGAAGTCTTACTAAATTCCTTTTATGACACAGATATGGTGCTGATATCTAAATCAGGATAAGCCAAAACAGATAAAGAAAATTATAGACTAGTTGCCTTAATGAATATTGATGCAAAATCTTCAAATAAAATATTAGCAAAGAGATTACAGCAATTTATCATGAGAATAATACACTATGCCAGGTGGAATTTATGCCAGGAATGCAGAGCTGGATTGATATTAGGAAAACTATCAGCATATTTGACCATATCAATAACAAAACTAAAAGAAGTCATATGATTATCTTAATAGATGCAGAAAAAGCTTTTGAAAAAAAATTTGGTACCTATTCCTATTAAAAAACATTAGATAGCATAGGAATAAATGGTGTTTTCCTTCTCTCTAAAACCATCAGCAAGCATTATCTTTACTGTGAATAAGCCAAAACCTTCCCAACAAGATCAGGGGTGAAACAAGGATACCTGTTATCACTACTTTTATCAATATTATACTAGAAATGTTAGCATTAGCAATAAGAGAAGAAAAAATTGACTAAATTAGAAGAGGCAAGGACAAAACAAAGTTGTCACTCTTTGCAGATGACATGATGGCTTACTTAGAGAATCCTAGGGAATCAACTGAAAAACTATTTGAAATATTTGACAACTTTAGCCAAGTTGCAGGATATAAAATAAGCCCACATAAATCATCAGCATTTCTATATATTGCCAACAAAACATATTAGCAAGGGATAAAAAGAGAAATTCCATTTAAGAGAACTGCAGATAATATAAAATATTTGGGACTCTACTTACCAAGATAATCCCAGGAACTATATGAACATAATTACAAAGCACTTTTCACACAAATAAACTCAGATCTAAACAACTGGAAAAATATGAAATGCTCATGAGTAGGTTGAGCTAATATAAGTGACAATTCTACCTAAATTAATTTACTTATTCAGTGCCATACCAATTAAACAACCAAAAATTATTTTATGGAGCCAGAAAAAATAATAACAAAATTCATCTGGAAGAATAAAAGGTCAAGAATATCAAGGGAAATGATTTTTAAAAAAGTAAGTTGGCCTAGCTGTACCAGATCTAAAATTATATCAAAAAGTGGCAATCATCAAAACTATTTAGTACTGGCTAAGAAATATGGTGGTAGACCATTGGAATAGGTTAGATACACAAGACACAGTAGTAAACGGCTATCATCTACTGTTTGATAAACTCAAAGGCTCCAGCTTCTGGGATAAAAACTCACTATGTAACAAAAACTTATGGGGTACTGGAAAACAACATTACAGAAACTAAGCATAGACCAACATCTCATGCCCTATACCAAGATAAAGTCAAAACGGGTAAATGATTTGGACATAAAGGATGGTACCATAAGCAAATTGGGAGAGGAAGGAATAGTGTACCTGTCAGATCTATAGATAAAGGAAGAATTTATGACCAAACAAGAGATAGAGAACATCATAAAATGTAAAAAGGTTGATTTTTATTTCATTAAATTAAAAAAAATTGCACAAACAAAACCAATTCAACCAAGATGAAAAGAAAATCAGAAAGCTGGCAAACAATTTTTATAGTCAGTGTTTCTGATAAAGGCCTTATTTCTAAAATATATAGAGAACTGAATCAAACTTATAAGAATACAAGTGATTCCCCAATTGACAGATGGTCAAAGGATATGAATAGAGTTTTCAGATGAAGAACTTAAAGCTATCTATAGTCATATGAAAAAATGCTCCAAATCACTATTGATTAGAAGAATGCAAATTAAAACAACTCTGAGGTACCACCTCATACCCATCAGGTTGGCTAATATGACAGAAAAGGATAATGAGAAATGTTTGAGAGGATGTGGGAAAATTGGAACACTAAAGCATTGTTGGTGGAGTTGTAAACTGATCCAATCATGCTGTAGAGCAATTTGGAATTATGTAAAAAAAAAGCTATAAACCTGTGCATACCCTTTGATCCAGCAATACTACTAACAGGTCTATATCCCAAAGAGATCATAAAAATGGGAAAAGGACCCACGTGTACAAAAATATTTATAGCAGCTCTTTGTGGTGGCAAAGAATTGGAAATTGAGGGGATGTCCATCAATTGGGGAATGGCTGAACAAATTGTGGAATGTGAATGGAATGGAATACTATAGGAAATAAAGTGCTATAAGAAATGACAGGCAGGGTGATTTCAGAAAAACCTGGAAGGATTTACATGAACTGATGATGAGTGAAGTGAGCAAAACCAGGAGTACATTGTACACAGTAAAAGCTACACTGTGCAATGATCAACTGTGATAGATTTAGCTCTTCTCATCAATACAGTGATCCAAGACAATTCCAAAGGACTCATGATGAAAAATAATAACAATATCCAGAAAATAACTATGGAGTCTGAACGCAGATCGAAGCATACTATTTTCATCTGGTGGGGGAAGGAGGGGTTTTTTCCTTGTTGTGTTTCTTCTCTCACAATGTGGCTAATGTGGAAATATATTTACATGATTGCACATGTATAACTTAGATTGCTTGCCATCTTGGGGAGGGTATGTGAGAGGGAGGAAGGAAGGAAAAGATTGGAATTCAAAATCTTATAAAAAATGAGTGTTGAAAACTATGTGTAATTAGAAAAAATAAAATACTATTTTACAAAAAATAGAGAATGAATAAATAAGGCAAAGATTTGTATGCTTTGGGGAGACTTTAAGACCTTGGGCAGTTTGTAGAGAGGGAGACAGTTTTTGACATTTCATAGATGTGAATTCTTATCATTGACTCAGTGAGGAGGGTTAAAATTTCAATTAAATTCAAGCCATCCATTAAAACATGTGTGGGTTGGTCCTAACCTCCATTTTGTATGCAAAATATATAAGTAAAGAAATAGACTTTGTGTTGGGTTTTCTATAGGCACCCCTGTAAAATGAGAGAGAATCTAGTATCAGAAACGTTTTCCTTTTTTCGAGAACTCTCAGCACAATGTTATTGCCTCTTTTTCATTTTTGTTTAACGTCATTTTTCTTATTAGATTTTAATTCAAGAAGAAGGATTGTGTCAGAATAAGGAAAACATGACTGTGCAACGATCTACATGAGGATAAAAGCAAGCCTGCATGTGTTTTAATAGTAGTACTAATAGATGGGGGTAGGAGGCAGGGGTTGTAGTGGTGTTTGTGGTAGTGGTGGTAGTAGTAGTGGTAGTGTCAGTGGTAGTAGTAATGATAGTAGTGGTGGTGGTGGTGGTGGTAGTAGTAGTAGCAGCCCTCAATTGGGAATGAATTTTATTTTTATAAATTTGATTCAGTTATATACTCAGTATATATCTGAGAAATGAGGCCGTTATCAGAGAAATGTCCTATGTTTTTTTTTTATTTTACTTTATTATCTACTGGTGTTGTTGTTTAGTTGTTTTCAGTCCTGTCCAACTCTTCTTGACCCCTTATGGGGTTTTCTTGGCAGAGATACTGGAACAATTAGTCATTTCCTTCTCCAGCTCATTTTCCAGATGAAGAAACTGAGGCAAATAGGGTTAAGTGACTTCCCTAGGGTCACAAAGTTAGTAAGTGCCATAGACTGCATGATGGTCTTCCTGACTCCAAGCCCAGACACTATCCATTGTGCCACCCAGTTGCCTATATTGTCTATGCTACTCTTTAGCAAAATATAGTTTCCCTGATTATCTCTCTTATTTAGGCTTATTTTTACTTTCGCTCTGACTGAAATTATGATTGCCTTTGTTGTCATTCAGTTGTTTCAGTCATATCCAACTATTTTGACCCTATCTAGAGTTTTATTGCAAAGATACTAGAGTAGTTTTCCATTTCTTTCTCCATCTCATTTTACAGTTGAGGAAAACAAGACAAACTTAAGTGACTTGCCTGGGTGTCTTGGATCAGATTTGAACTCCGGAAGATGGCTCATCCTTGACTTCAGGCCTGAAACAGTATCCACTGCACCACCTAGTTGCCTGATCAGTATTGCTATCCTTGCCTTTTTTATGGAACTTTTTTTTTAGTTTAGCAGAAGCATATTAGATTCTTCTTTACAGCCCTTTATTTTAACTCCATGTGTGTCTTTCTGTTTCAAGTGCATCTTCTGTAAACCATACATTATTGGATTCTAGTTTATAATCCATTATGGTATCTGCTTCCATTTTATGAGTAAACTCATCCCATTCACATTCACAGTTATGATTACTAAGTGTGTTTTTCCTTCATCTTCCTCTTTCTTTTTCTTCTTCTTCCTTCTCCTCCTCTCCTTCTTCTTCCTCCTCCTCCTCCTCTTTCTTCTCTCTTTTATCCTATTCTTCCTCAAAAGTCTATTTTACTTTTAACCATTGCCTCCCTTAATCTGTCCCTCTTTTATCATCCCCCATGTTCTCTTAACCTCTTATCCTATTTTCTTACTAAGATACATTTCTATATATGAGTGTGTGTCTATGTGTGTGTGTGTGTGTATATATGTTTATATACATGTATATATAAATGTGTGTACATATGTATGTATGTGTGTGTATTCTTCCTTCTTTAAACCAATTCTGAAGAGAGTAAGGTTCAAGCATTTCCTTCCTTGTCCCCTATATCCCTCTCCAATGCTCTTCCTGTGAGTTTTTACTTTGAAATCTCTTTCAGGATGTAATTGGTGGATCCTTTAAATTTCTATTTTACCTGCAGAGCTAAAATATCAAGGAAATTTTCCTTGATTATTTCTTGAAATATGGTTTCTAGGCTCTTTTTTTATAATGGCTTTCTGGTCATCCAATAATTCTTAAATTATCTCTACTCAATCTATTTTCAAGGTTCATTGTTTTTTTTCTAATGAGATATTTCACATTATCTTCTATTTTTTAATTCTTTTGACTTTGTTTTATTGTTCATGATGTCTCATGTTAGCTTCCACTTGTCTAATTCTAATTTTTTATGAATTATTTTGTTCATTGAGCTTTTGTACCTCTTTTTCCATTGGGCCTATTCTCCTTGTTAAGGAGTTCTTCTCTTCAGTGATTTTTTCTTTCTTCCTTTCTTTCTTTTTTTTGCCTTTTACCATTAGGCCAATTTTACTTTTTAAAGTGATTTTTTTCTTCAGTATTTTTGTGTATCTTTACCAAATGGTTAATTACCTTTTCATATTTTTCTTTCATCACTTTCATTTCTTTTCCTAATTTTTCTACTCCCATTCTTATCCCTTTCTTTAACTCTTCCTTGGCTCCAAATAGCATTTTTCTTTGTTGTCTTCTTCTGAGTTTGTGCCTTAGACCTCTCTACCACCGTAGGAGCATTGTAGCTTTTTAAGGTCAAATTATTTTTTGTTCCTTGGTCATCTTTCCAGCTTAATTCTTGACCTTAAACTTTATGTAAAGTTGGGCTCTGTTCACCTGGGGGTGGGGAGGCACTGTCCCAAGCTTCAGACTTTTTCATGCCTTTTTTTCAGAGCTAGTTCTGGCAGATCTGCAAGTTTGGGGCGCTTCCAAGGTGCTGTTATATCCTCGAAGAAGAGTGGTTACTGCTTTCTTGTTCTGTGCTCTGTTCTTTACCCAAGAAGAGCTCCTGGTCCCCTGCAGCCAGAAGTACTAGTGTTCTTCTCTGCCTTGGAACTACGACCCAGAACTTCATATTGGCAATAAAGTTGCCAACCAATTTCAGCTATACCCAGTGCCAGGAAATGGTCCTCTTTCAAACTTTCTGACCAGTTGTCCATCCTTTTTACTGTCTTTGGGCTAAGAGCTCCTGAAGTTACTGCAGTTGTTTCCATTGCTGCTCTCTGGGTAGGCTTTGGCCAGTCCTCCACTAGTGTCTTAAACTTCTGCTGATCTAAGTTTTCTCAGGCCTCCAAACTGTTTTACCCTGACTTTTGTTGGCTCTGTTACTTCGAAACTTGATTCGAGGTTTTATCTTGATGTTGTTTGTTGGGAAACTTTGAGAAAGTTCAGCTTGGTTGCCTCTGATCCACCATCTTGGTTCTGCTCCCTGTTCCTATATCTCTTCTGCCCTTTGTAGCAAAACTCCTCTAAAAGGCTCATCTACAATATAGATCTCTACTTTCTCTCCTCTCACTTTCATCTCAACCCATTATGATCTGACTTCAAACTTTATCGTTCCACTTCAAACTGTTCTCTCCAAAGTTAATAATGAGCTCTTAGTTGCCAAATTCAAGGGCCTTTTCTCAGTCCTCATTTTTCTTGACTTCTCTATAGTCTTTGACACTGTTGAGTGCTTTCTTCTTTGAAACTCTCTCATGGGAAAAGAAACCTATTAGCAAAAGATGACTTGAACCACTTTGCTGGTCTATACAGTAAGTTCTATAAGTTCTATATCCTAAATTTTTCTAGGATACCTTTCACCGCTAACGTATTAAAAAAAATCCAGCATAAGCATCGCTGAAGGAAAAATTTAGCACTAATAATGTAACAAAAATATAAAAGAGTATACTGACATCAATAGGGGAGTTATGTCAGAGTCAATTCATAAGGTCTTCATAGGATGAAATAATTATGATGGGCAGGAATATGCAACCCACTGAATAGATTACAAAATATCTGTCTCCATTTACCTCTCTCTATCATAACTTTGAATTATTTGAATAAAATAATAAAGATATCATAAGCAGCATGGATATAACCTGTTCTTGGGCCTAATTTGATACTCAAACTCATTATTTATTCCTACCCTTTGATGTCCCCTAGACCAATAACCAAACATCCTCTCTTCCTAAGAGCATTATAATGAGAATGATGCCAATGTTTTTGCCCCTTTAGAAGTTTCCTATGAGGGGATACCCCATTTTCTATGAAAGTTGTATAAATACTTCCCGTTCATCCAAGAAATCAAAATGACTTTCAGGTTAGCCAAAGGATTTCTTGTTCTCTATGAGAATTATAACTCACTGAAACTTTAAGAAAGATCAGTTTCCAAATGTTGTTTTTAGCTGCACGATATCTCCTTTTCTCTACTCACACAACCTCCACTTTCATTCAAGGCCTCATCACCTTTCATCTAGATTATTGCATTAGCTTCCTAGTTGTCTCCCTTACCTTGTCTCTCATTCCAATTCATCCTCCATAAAGACATCGAAGAGATTTTTTTGGAACACAAATATGGACATGTCATTCTGTTAATCACTAAGTTCTATTGTGTCACTATTGTTTCTGGGATCTAATTTAACCTCTTTTGTTTTACTTTGAAAGCACTCTCCACTTGGCCCAAAATAGCTTTTTAACCACATTACATATTTCTTCACTTACAATATACTATGGTCCAACCAAACTGTCCTTTCTGTACCTCACAGTTTTATTTCATCTGCTGTCTTCTCCCATTTCACTGTGTCCCCCAATTTCTTGAATATGTTGCCTTCTCATCTTTGCCTCATAGAATCCCTCTCTTCTTTCAAGACTCACTTAAGCTGGGCTTAAGTGACTCTTGTCTCTTGGAATACTTTAAGTAACTCACTCTCACTCTCTCTCTCTTTCTTTCTCTCTCTCTCTCTCTCTCTCTCTCTCTCTCTCTCCATACATATATATGCATATATGTATACATGCATATATGTGTATAGGTATGCATACATATGTATACATACATAGGTACATGTTGGCTCCACTAATAAAATGTAAGCTACTTGAAAATCGGCTTGTTTCTTCCTTTCCATTCACAGGTCCCAAGTCCAATCTTGAACATAACGCATAGTAATCACATAATAAATACTCAACTCAGAGGTACTGGGTTCAATCCCTGACTGTGCTCTGTACTCTCTGTGTAGCCCGGGGAAGGTCACTTCATGTCTATGGTTCCTTTCAGTTCTCAGTTCTCCAATCCCTGTGCTTTGGAACTGATTTCCAATTAGAATGGAGCAAGGGAAAGAAGCCTGTGTTATTTCTTGGGGGAAGAAGATCAGGGAATGCAATAGATGAAATGGGCAGTTCAAGGGGAATGCTTGACTAGCCCTTGACTTAATCACATGTCTCTAGCCAGCAACATACATTTCATAGTCACCCGGAAAACAGCTGAACAAAACATCTAAAAGCCCTGAAAAGAAATTACAATCATTTCCACAGATTGGGTATCTGACCTGTTAGGAAGAAAGGAGCTTTCTGTGGGAATTAAGATAATTACTGCAGGAAGATTGACAGAAGCTGTTTCATTGGCAAAAATGAAATCTAGCTTGGAGTTAATGAGGAATGGGACATGGGAAGATGAAGGGGAGATCTCGATAGCAACTGAAGAGGAAAGAGAGGCTATCACTTCAGATAATATGATATCAGTTACCTGACTTTTCTAGAGAGTTGAAAGAAAGAACTAATTCTGATCCTCTACCTTTTTTCTACTTTCAAATAAAAAAGGAAGAATAAGTAGAGAGGATCTGTAGTTGAACTTTACTGTATCCTGGGAAACTGAAAGTGAACAGATGGTCATAAAAAATTCAGACTGACTAATACGGAAAAAGCAAAGAAAATTTTGCGTCTGTAAAAGAGATCAGGCTGGCTGTTTGTACATAGAAATGTTGAAAAGGAATCATGTAAGAAGGGCAGTTGCCTTTAAAAAGAAGGATTGATAGAGTATGAACCCAATATATTATCTAATTAATAATAAAAAGTGACATTTACATAGCACTTGGGACTTAAAAAGCATTTTCCTCACAGCAACATTGTGAGGCCCATCTTAGAATCACATTACTGAAAAGGAAAGTGAAGCACAGAGAGGTTAAATGACTTAACCATGGTCATACAGCTATTAAAGTATCATAAAAATTATTCACATTTTTGTCTCCTGACCCCAAGTCTGGAGGACAAAAGACTCATGTTTTCTCATTAGCTCTATATGGTATCGATGGTCCTTTAGGCTACCGTCCTTCTGTCTCCATGAGTTAAGTACTTGGTTAAAAATCTTACCCTCCATCTAAACCCTTGAGCACCTCCATATATACATTTATATATCCCGAAACACTGTGGTCTCACTTTTTTTAAGCCTAATGATTGTTCACACCAATCCCTAGGCTCAGTCCATCTTTTGTATCATGGATTTACTTTCCTCCCTTTACAACATAGCCAACCACTGCAACTATTCACTCTCCTCTACCTTAAAATGCCTTGCTTCCTTGTCCCCTGGTCGTTCATACCTGGCTAAACTTTATCCCAACTTAATTTTGCCATCTGACTTCATTCCAATGCATGTGATGCTAGGAGAAGTTACCCAACTGTTCCAATGGCCCCACTGCAAATTTGTCATCTAATTTCAACTGAGAAATCATGGCTGAATGGATAGCCTTTTATTTTTTCCCTAATTGACTCTTTTTCACTTTCTACGGTGATAGTTTCAAACAATATCTTATCTCTCCATTTTCCCTGTACCAGCCTCTTTTGCCTCCTCCGTAGATAACTTAACTTCCTACTTTATTGAGAAGATTGGAGTCATTCACATTGAATTCTCCCTTCTGCAGTACTTCACATTTCAAAATTACTGTATATAATCCCCTCTTTATTTTCCTTCGTTTTATTCACTGTAGAAATGGCCACACTCTGCCAAAGCTCTGGAATGGATCCTTTCCTTTTTTCTTCTAGAATCTTTCTCTCACAAATTTCCTCTAATCTTTCTTAAATCACTGATTCCTTCCTGGCTACCCACAATCATACCCAGTTCATACTGAAGCTTTAAAAAAGCTTATTTTAACCTCCTGTTTCCTGAAACTAACATCCCATGTTCCCTCTCCCTTTTGTACTGATTCTTTCCTGGCTTCCTACAATCATAGCCAGAGCATGCCTAGCCTTATGAAAGCTTATCTGAACCTATAATCTCCTGAAGCTAATGTCCCATGTCCCCTCTCTCTTTCACAGCCAAAACCCTAGGGGGATAAAGCTGCATTGCCTCCAAATAACTAACATCACCCCTTACTTCTAAAGGTCTTGAATTATGTTTTCTGACCTACCACAGAAATGAAATTGTTCTCTATTACCAATAATCTCTTAAACTATCCAATCTAATGTCTTTACTCAGCTCTCATTCTCAAACTGTTGAACAACACAGAGCCAAGGACAAATAGGTGGGTTACTACAGTAGAGACCCCTGTTCACTAATGATCACTCTTCATTTTCTGTCATTCAACCAATTCCAAACAGGTTTTTCATCTAGCTCAGTCTGTACTATTTTAGTTACAAGAACATAACTTTGTGAAATGCAGTATCTATGGTATACCTTGATGTATCATTCTATTAAATTTGTCAACAAAGAAAATCAGATTAGTGTAGCATGCCCCGTTCTTGACAAAGCTATAAAAGTTGCTAGTCATCCCTGAATACCTTTCTAAATACTCACAGACTAATATATTATTATTTTATTAATTTTTAATTATTATATATTTTTATTAACATAATCTTTTATTAGTTTTTCTATTAATATTAATTATTTTTATTAATTTATTAATTAATATTTTATTAATATAATCTCAAATATTTCTAAGAACAAAAGTCGACCTGTTTTGTCTTAAGTTTTCATACTTAACTTTTTCCACTTTTGAAAGTGAGAGCACATGTATACCTGTCAGAAGTCCCTCCCACTCTCTAGGACTTTAAAAGCTTTTTGACATTACTATAATTTTACAGTATGTGGCTATGCTGTCCTGCCTTTAGTTAAGCGATACTGTTCTGTCATGGCTTTCCATTTTGACTGTCCATTCATTTTTAATTTCATTAGTTGATCATCATTTGGCCTATTAAATTATAAGATCCTTGAGGGCACAGACTGTTTTATTTCCTTTTTTATCTTTAGCGCTAAGAACAGTGCCTGGAACATAGGTGCTTTAAAAAATGCTTATTGATTTATTGACTGATTAATCCTGTTTCTTAAAAATAGGTTTTCCTCAAGGCATGGTCTTGATCTCTTTTTCTACTTTTATACCTTGGTGATCTCTTCAGCTATTATGGGTTCATTTGTCTTTGTGCAGATGACTCCCAAATCTACATATGTGCATTAGTAGAGGGAATTTCCTCACCCTAATTTTTCTTACAGTAATGGAATCTCAAGTCTGGAAATAAATTTCATATTATTCCCTTTCATACCTGTATTTCATTCCAAATTGGCTTATTTGTTTTCCCTGAAGCGCTCTGAACTTTAATCCCATATTACCAACTGTGACCTGGACATTTTTATAAGTATATATATATATATATATATATATATATATATATAAATGGCATGTTACATTATCCTTGTACCAAATGTCCTCATTTCCAGCCATTATTATTCTAGTTGGTCAAGGTCACCACCCCACAGTCATAGGATCTTAAATTTAGAGCTGAGAGTTACCTTAATGGCCTAGCCTGCACCCACTTTTTTTTATTTTATAGATGGGGAAAGTGGATTTTTGGTGTTGTTATTCTTTCAAATAAAAATGAAGAATAGGGAGAGAAGGCAGAGCATAGTTTCCATTGTCGATTTTAAGTGAAGGGAGGAAATTGAAGCCAGACTAGAAGGGAGACAGAAAGAGAACAGAGATTGGTATGGGCGTATACTAGTCTTTAGTGGAATGAAACATAGGGAGAAAGGAAAGTTAGGTGATTTTTGAGGAATTTCACAGTTCCAGATCATGAAGTAGCCTGGTTTTTGGTGATAGAGATATCTAAGATATCACTATTCCTTCTCCTGATTGGAGACCAACCTTTTTTTTTCCCATGATAGCATTGCATAGTAGAAATAGAACATGCCTCAGCATCAGCAACAATAACTGGATTCAGGGAATCCTTCTGACACATATTGGCTCTATGACCCTGAAGAAGCCACTGAAATTCTCAATGACTCTATGACCTACAGAATAGTTGTCAAACTGCATTGGTAGAGAGTGTTTCCTCTCTAATGATTTTTGTAAAGTAATTAAATCACAATACTGAACATCAATTTTATATTATTCCCTTTGCATACTCTGAATTACATTACAAATTAGCTTGCTTGTATCTCCTTTCCTTTACTAGGACAGGCCCCTTGCCTGGAATTCAATCCTGTTATCTCCCACCTCAGACTCCTTCACTTCCTCCAAACCTCACTTATAAGTAACACCTTCTACTCAAAACCTTTCTTCATCCCACTTCCCATTACTGCCACAATTTTCAGTGTTCTCTCTTTCCTGAAATTACCTAGCATTTATATAACACTTTTTGCCACATAGGCACGATTCATGGACGGTGCAGCTGATGCTGCATGGAAGTGGTAGGGCAGGGGGAAGTGGCTCAGAGAAGCTGCTCAGGTCTCTAAGACACCATTGGTTGCTTGTAGTTTGAATCATTCTAGCTTATTCAATCAAGAATATATCAATGAAATCTGCCATAGCCCAAACTTTGGCTATTAGCTCATTACCAACTGAGCATGAACGTTCAACAATCTACCCTAATGCTCCTGGATTTAATATTTAAAGTCCATAGAAATAGATTAATTGAAAAAAAAATAATGCATAGTTGACACAATCAAGAGAGAAGAATAAGAAGAAACTTTATATCTTAACTTCTCACTAAATCTCCACATAGATCTAGAAAATATACCAGACCATATTCTGATTGGAAAAGTGATGATGATAAAGTCACAGTGAGTCTTTTTCTAGCTTGGGATGTATTAGAGAGGTAGACAGAGAGATCTAAAGACTCTAGGTCAGAATCCAGATAGGAATAGGTGTGGTACAGGGAATTGCAATCCTCAGGGATTAAAAAAGAACTGAGAAAGGCCACTAGGCCTAGAAAATGCAGGCCAGAAAGAGATCTCAAAGTATCCTCAAACTAGCAATGAGTATAGGAACAGGTACAGTCTGATGGTGTAGTTACCTGCTATCCAGTACAGGATCATAGATTAAGAGAGGATAGGAACATTTCAGAATGTGGGCACTAGCTGTATACTGATAGTAACAGGTTCCAGAAACAAAATATAGCTAGGTAGTTCTGGTCCCATGAAGCACAATGGCTACTCAGGTCTATCACCACCTGCAGTGGAATAACCAGCACATGAGACCCAGACCTGAGAGGATCTGACAGTTCTGTTCCCGTGAACCTAGAGAGTTTTCCAGCAGGCTAATTGTACCTAGCTCCAACAGCAGTCCACAGAAACTCCCACTAGGAAGAAACAGACACACCCAAATCTGTATCAAGCACTTACAGAGCTCAGACCTCTCCCTGGATTATGCCATTTTGAAAACAATGAAAGTTTTCAGGCACATAGCCTGAAATAAAATAAAATAAAAGTGAAATAAGTAAAATAAAAAAGTAAAAGAAATAAAATAAAATAAAAATAAAATAAAGCAGCAGAAGGACTGAAGCCCAATAACATAAAGTCCAAAGTCAAGAAGTAGACTGGAAGAATGAATAAACAAAAAAGGCATTTCAAGATAAAGAACTATTATGGCTCCAAAGAAACTCAGAATTCAAACACAAAAGACAAGAATGACTAGAAAAACACTTACCAGCAAAGAAAAATGCAGATTGGACACAGATACAACAACAATTCCCAGCAGAGTTAAACCAAGAGTTATAAATAAAGCTAAATATGATTTTAAAAACAAAATGCAGGCAGTGGAGTAAAAATGGGGAAAGATACAAGAGCTAAGGCACAAAGATATGAAAAAAACAAGTAATAGTTTGGAAAACCTTACCAAAGAAATAACTCCATGAAAGCCAAATGGAAACTACTGACTCCATGAGACATCAAGAAATAACAAAAAGATCACAAGACTCAAAAAAAAAATTAAACATCTCATTGGAAAAATAAAAAAAAAAACCTAGAAAACACATCAAGGAAAAATTATTCATGAGTTATTGGAATTTCTGAAAGCCACAAAGGAAAAAAAAAGCTAGGACATCATATTTCAAGAAAGTATAAAAGAAAATTATCTAGATATCTTAGAAAAAGAATGAAAGGTAGAAATTGAAAGAATCCATGAGTCATCTCCTGAAACGACCCCCCAAAGTGAAAACTCAAGAGAATAGGCAACATCGCCAAGTTAGGGTGAAAAAGTAGTACAGAATCACAGTCAGAATCACGTAAGATTTAGCAGCCATCACACTAAAGAAGTGGAGAGCTTGGAATAAAATAATCTGGAAGGCAAAGGATGTAAGTTTACCAACAATAACAAACTACCCCCCCAAAACTGAGCATAATCCTACAGGAGATATTAAAAAACAAAAAATACAGTGCTCTTAACGAAATAGATGACTAATAAGCATTTCTTATGAAAAGACCAGTGGTGAGTCTTTTAACATTAAAAAAAAGCAAACAGGAGAAGTATGAAAAGGTAAACATGAGTAAACATTCGTAAGGGTCTAAACAAAGATAAACTGTTTACAGTCTTACATGAGGAGATGATATATGTAGCTACTCAACTCTTATCAGGAGTGAAAGGAGTCCAATTAGACAGAAGGCTTGGGAAAGACTGATATATTTTGATGAGCTCAAAAGAAGAAAAGAAAAGGGGCTGTGGGGAGATAAATACATTGGGAGAGGCAAGAAGATGAAGAATGAGAAAAAAATATTTCACATAACTGGAGAGTGAAAGTACGGGTTTATAAAAGAAGGAGGCTATGGGGGGCCAGTAAAACTTGAGTCTCATTTTCATCTTTACAAGATAAAAGAGGATGGGTACAGAAATATATTTTATACAGTAGGGAAATAAGGGAAAAGGGGCTAAATGGAAAGGGGGAGATAAGAGGAAGGAGTGATTAAGGAAGGCATTATCAAAAGCAAAATAAACTTTTAAAGAGGGGACAGGGGAGGAAATAAGGAAATTTATAAGAAAATAGTACTGAGTGAGATACACAATAATGTAATCTGTGAATTTGAGTAAGGTGAACTTACTCATAGAATGGAAGAAGATAGCAGAATATATTAGAAACTAGAGTCCAACAATATATTGTTTATAAGAAAGATGTTTCAAACAGAAAACACACAGAAAGCTAAAATAAGGGGTTGGGACAGAATTTATCACGCTTCAGCTGAAGTAAAAAAGAAAAAGCAGGGATAGAAATCATGATATCAGACAAAGTAAAAGCAAAACTACACCTAATTAAAACTGATAATCAGGGAAATTACATTTTGCTAAAAGATACCATTGGCAATTAAAAGTAATACTAAACATGTATGTGCCAAATTGTAAAGCATCTAAATTCTTAAAGGAATAATTAACTGAGTTACAAGTAGAAACAGACACACTCAACAAACAACAGCACTATATTACCTCGGTATGGTTCCCTCTAGGAACTAGATAAATCTAGCCAAAAAATAAATAAGAAAGAAGTTGAGAACTTTTTAAATGAATGGACTTTTTAAAAAGTTAGATAAAGCTCTATAAGAACCTTAAAGAATAATTAAAGACGATAGAATTATACCTAAATTTCAGCTACGTATAGAACCTTCACAAAAATTGACTATGTATTAGAGAATTAAAAAAAAGCTCATGAAGAAATGCAGGAAAACAGAAATATTAGATTCATCTTTTACCAAAATGCAATAAAAATTACATTCAATAAAGGGAGTTGGAAACAAGGATTAAAATTTTTTTTTGCCCGGGGGGAGGCAGGGAGTGGAGTCAAGATGACAGCTGGAAAGCAGGGACTTGCTTAAGCTCTCCCCCAAATCCCTCCAAACACCTGTAAAAAATGGCTCTGAACAAATTCTAGAGCTATGGAACTGTAGTAGGAAGGCCGAATTTATGATCTCAAATGTAATCATGTATATGTTTGAATGGTCCGAAATCGCAAGGTATGAGAGATTCTCTAAGGAGAAAACAACAAGAAATTTATTTAGGCCCCACCACAGCAAAAACTTGAACCAGCCTCCCCATTCCAACATCTTGACAAAAAGACTCCAGGCCCAGAAAGCCCATTTCACAAGGGCAACTAGGAGGCCAAAGAAAAGCAAGAG
>CM053625.1:249904935-249926174 GCA_028646595.1 Phalanger gymnotis
GGATGGGAGGGAGTGGGGTAACAGAAGGGAGCCTGAGTGGGGAACAGGGCAATCAGAATATATGCCATTTTGAAATGAGGGGGAGGGTAGAAATGGGGAGAAAACTTGTAATTCAAAATCTTGTGGAAATCTATGTTGAAAACTAAAACTTCAAATAATAAAATAATTGGTAAGAGAAAAGCCGTTCAAAGAACCTGTGCTAGCAGTCCTCTTGTTTGCTCCTGTTATTGGACTTAGCCATAGTAGCTACAAGCAGCATGGCTGTTACAAATGTCATGATTAAGGCAATAAGCCAATAAGAATAACTTTGTAGTAATGTGAAGGATAGAGAGTGGAGTGCTGGGGATACAGAAGATGAATTGGAAAAGCAATGTCAGTATTATAGAAGTACATTCATGAGGGCTTGTGCTAGTGTGGTGATGGCGAGGATGAAAAAGAAAGGGGAAATAAGAAAGACATTTTGAAAGAAGAATGGACTAAACTTAACAAAAGATTGGTTGGAGCGGCTGAGGGAGAGGGTAGACTCAAAGCTTACAAGGAATAGTTAAAAAAGCAATGCATGAGGAAATAGGATAAATCAATTTTAGTCTCTTTTCTACTGTCTCTTTGTGGAATGACCCCGTGTTCTCTGTAGGTCTCAGTAACCTTATCCATAGAAACAAATACAGATAATACCTTATCTGCTTTAAGACAAGAAGCTTAACCAAATAGTCTCCTTAAGTTCTAAGATCTATGATTTTACATTTCAAATTTGAACTTCAACCAGTGGAAAGGATGGCAGTACAATTAAAAGAAAGAGAAGAGTTATTATGAGAGAAAAGCTGTGAAAGGATGATGATAATTTCTGTTTGAGGCATGCTAAATTTGAAGTAGCAGCAGAATATCCATGTAGAAGTTGGAAATGCAGTCTGGAGTCAGGAAGGGAAACTTACCCTGGAGATACATTTACATTTGAAGCCATGAGAGTAGATGAAATGAACAAATGATTTAGTGTTAAGAGGGAAGAAAATAGAATAAATTATAGAACCATGGGCTATTCATATTTACAGTGTTAGAAAGGAAAATGAAGGCAAATTAATGAAGCAAAGAAGACACAACTAGAAGGGCATTGGTTAGTACCATCTCTATTAAATTTTAAAACAGATGAGTAGATGACAGTATAAAATGTTGTTATTCATCCTTTATTTTGAAGGGGACCAAGGACAGGATGATATCTTGACTTGTGTATTAATTGGATTTAATAGGAGCATAGTCGCACAAAATGAGCAGCCTCACTCTCTTTTCCAGAATCATTGAAATCCAGCGGCAAGATTAAAGTCAAAATGGCTGCTGATGACCTGGAATCCAGTGGATGACTTCGGCATCTTTGATGTCTGACCAAGTTCTAAGTACTCCATAGTACCTTTTCATCTGCCTTCTTGGCCATTGGAATAAATTCTTCTCATCCACCCTTTCCACTGGAGGAAGTCTTCACATGCTAGGGGTAGACATCTCCCTAATTAACCAACAGTATTGAGACCTATTGGTAACCCTCAACCTGGATTAGCCCACCTGTCAAGACGATTTTACCAAGGTGTGGCCACAGTTTCTTGGAGCCATAGGTGAGAATTAGGTGAAAGGTGGACACCAAAGGTAGATGAGCAATCGTGAAAAGGGGTTGGCAAGCTCTCACATCAGAGATGCTAGTCTTCCCTGAACATTCCATACATCCCATCAAACATCAAATGTTACGAAAAGGGCAAGGAGGACAAGAACTAGAAAGAGCCAAAATATTTGACTGCTGGGAGATCATTTGTGATCTTGGAGAGAAACATTTCAGTTGAGTGTTGGAGGGCAGAAATAAGACTAAAAGAGTTTAAATTTTGAATGGAAAGAAGTAAGGAGATAGAGGATAGCAAGTGTGAATTATTCATTTAGCAAGTTTTATAATAAAAGAAATAGAATAGTAGTTTGAAGAGTTTTATCCTTTTCTATTAAGAGAAAAAGAGCATGCTTGTAGACTGAGGCGAAATATTAAAGGGAGAAGGAGAAACTTACAAAGGTACATTCTAGTCTTGTTATACTAAACTTCAATTGTTGTGTTCAGTTCTGGGTACCATATTCTAGGAAGACCATTGACAAATTGGAAAGGATCCAGAAGAGATCTATCCAATATTCAATCCAACAAACATTTTTAGCACTTATGATGTGCTAGGTACTGTGCTAAGTACTGGGGATACAATCAATACAAAGAAAGACAGTCACTGCCCCCAGATAGCTTACAACCTAACTGGGGGAACTAACACACAAAAGGAGGCAGGAAAGTGAGAGAGGGGTGACAGAATAACCTGGCATAGAGCTGAAATCAAGGAGCGCCTCCGATGCAAACTGGAGTGATCTGAGAATTCAGATTTTTCCTTCTATAAAGGAACACATGGGTAGGAATTTGGTGCTTTACCATCTAGCCCTTTGAGCAGCCAGTTAAGGAGGCTGAGGGAGGTAGAGGCAGTCAAACCTGGACTTAGCAGCATAGTGGTGAGTTTAGAAGTGATAAGGATATTGAGATCTAGATTTAGTGGGAAATTGAGATGATTTATCACCATGTCATATGTTAAAAGAGTTATGAAGAAGAAGAGGCTTGAGGGGAAGAGGGTATGATAGTAGTTGTGGAGGTGAGACTAAACTTTTTTTATTTGGACCCAGAAAATAGAAGTAGGAACAATGAATACAAGTTGCAGGGAGAAGAAGAAAAAGATTCTACAAGGCAGAGGCAAGAAAGCAGTGCTTTTCATGTTCTTGGGTCCATTTGGGCAAAGGTAGAATATGGATTATCCTCTACAGGGAGCAATTTGTAGGCCAATTTAAAATAGAGTGGGTGAAAAGAAGTATAAGAAAAAGACTAGGAAGGTAGCTGGGAGCCGGATTATGGAAGGCTATAAATGCTAGGCCGAGGAGTTTGCATTTTTTCTTAGAGGCAATTATTGATGATTTCTGAGTAGGGTGATGACATAGATCTGTTTTAGGAATATTAATTTGTAGCTCTGTAGATGATAGATTAGAGAAAGGAGAGGTTGGAGACAAGAGGACCAATTAGATGCTCTCTGAGGTCCCTTCCACATCTCACTTTCTATAATTCTTACTGTTTCTGAGGAAACAGGGACTTTAGTTCCTTGTGAAATGCAGGAATTATACTCTGGAGTACAGTTTCATTGACCTACAGGGTATGTGCTATGTGTATGTCCCTAATTACATGTACTATAAATGCAGGTTGGTTTCTCTGTTACAGGAAAAGGTGCAAAGATTTGATGAATATTCCCCTACCTTTTGGGCTTCTTAGAAAGCATGGTATATTCTATGAAGTCAGTAAAAGGTTTTTTAAAGTTCTTAGTGGGTGGAAGGAAGTTGTAGACATAGTCAAGACATTGGGGAATGAAAAAAAAATGAAAACTTGTGATGTAAAGGAGAGAAAAAAGAGGAAACAGCCACATACTTTATTCAATGGAAAAGTAAAGAAAGAGGACATATCATTACTAGCAAATGAAAGTCACCTCAGCTTAGAGTGATTTTCTTCTAGGACCATGAAAATGATTATCCATAATGGCAATAACTCACAATTGATAGCACTTTACAGTTTATCACTTGCTTTATTCCTAACGGTCTTGTGATGTGTGTATTAGAATTATTAATTGTACTGTTAAGGTTGAAGTGGCAGTTCTCCTTGGTTAAGAGGTCATATAACTAGTAAATATCAGAGCACTGACTTGAACTCAGGTATTCTGAGTTCAACTCTAGTACTCTGTGCACTGAAGGTGGTCTGTGTGATTAAGGGGTATGTGGCCATTCAGTAACATCTAAGATGTAAGGGAGTGACTAAAAGAGCTGAGGAGACCCATGAACTGCTGCACTCTTTTCCTTATCCATGTGGGTACAATCAATCAAGAAGAGACTTGGAATCTCCAGGGTCTTTCATGTCCAAGGTAGGAAGCTGACTGATTTGACATGTATGTCATTACTTAGATAAAGATTGTTACTTCGTGAGAGAAAGGAGAATTTGAAAAACAAGCAGCTAGTAACATAAAAACGATAGGTGACATTTAGATAGTACTTTAAGTATAACAAAGCAATTTAAATAGCTTATCTCATTTGATTTTCACAACAATTCTGTTGAGTTGTGTGATGTGGTTGCTATAATTATCCCTATTTTATAGGTGAGAAAACTGCAGCTCAAAATATTTAACTGATTCTTCCCAGGCCACCATGCCAGTAATTGTTTGAGGTGAGATACAAATCCAAGTTTCCCCAGATCCTGCTCAAACACAGTCTTTTTAGATAGTATGTAGTGTGATAGCATATACAGAGGTATTGATAGCAAATCAAATAATCCTGGATTTGTGTCCTGGCTTGACTGATAATTGCCTATATGACCTTAGGCAAGTCATTTTAATCCCATGGACTTCAGTTTTCTCAACTATTAAGTGTGAAGTTTGGACTAAAACAACTATAAGAATACTCCAATGAATGACTCTTTGAGAGAGAAAAGATGATTGCTACAGCAAGAATAAAGAAGGCTAAAGAAGATGGAGAAATCAAGAGCACTGGTAGAAGGGAGTTAACCTTGAAAATGAGCAGAAGCACCTCTTTCCCTGAGTCATGGCAGAAGAAAGAGAAGATGAGAAAAGCTGTAATGACTTCTTCAAGCACTGGGTATTGAATTAGGTGGAGAGAGGGAATAATTAAACTGCTCCCTTAATAACAATAACAACAACATGGCCCAAAATATTTCCATAGCACTTGCCATGTACCTGGTACTGTGCTGTGTTTTACAATTATTATCTCATTTGATCCTCATGGCAACCCCACGAGGTAGATGCTCTCATTTATCCCCATTTTATAATGAGGAAATTGAGATTTAAGTGACCTGCTTAGTTAGGGTTACATGTCTAGTAAGTTTCTGAGGTCACATTTGAACTCATGTCTCTCTGACTCTAGGCTTAGTATTCTATCCAGTGTTCTATCCAGTTTCTCTGTGCTTCATTCCATCACCATCTCCTCTCCCCACCATCTACAAAGTGGGTTGTGATACCCCACCAAATTTATGTAGACAAGCTCAAATGGTGGTCTTGAAAGAAGGAACTGGATGATAGCTGTGAATGGCTGTGCAATTCTTGCAAGAATAGTGGCACGAGAGAGAAGTTGTTATCTATCTTTGGTATTTCTTTCAGACATGCCTGTTGCTGTAGTGTCTGGGATGCTTTGACAAGAGCTCTCTTTTAAACAATATACAGTGACACCCACATGCAATATTCATCTTGGTAAAGACCCATCTTAATGCCCACACACGCATCAGTTCCCACTTCTAGTGTGTTCCCTCTCAAAGAATTTCATTTGCTCAGTCCCTTGGAACCGTTTATCACAGGAAGGTTTTGCCTGGGCACTGTATTCACAGTCCCTGTTAGCAGGGCTGATCAGCAGCATTTGGCAAGCGTCTTTAAAAAAGCAAACCTCAGCTGAGCAATTGCTTCTTTTTCTGAGAGCTTGATCAAGTTACAGAGTAGTTATTACTGATACAGCTTCAGTGCTCAGGGCAATCTCGCTTCAGTATTTTGTGACTGTTTTTGCAATGTTGCATTCACGATTGGGGAAGCATCAATGAGATTTCTACGATTGTTTGAATACTGGTTCAAATGTCTCTTGCTAGACATCCTGAATTGCTATGGCCAGGGCAAGCTCTCCCAACCTGTCAAGAAAGCAAGGTGTGGAGTAGCAAGGTAAAGAGGGGAAGGAAAACTTGAGAGTAAACAATTTTCTTGCTATTTTAATTTGAGATGGATTTCTTTCTCTTTCTTGCATAAGGAATGTAGAAACAGTAAAACATAATGAGTAGCAAATTGGCCTTGGAATTAGAAAGACTTAGGGTCAAGATCTGCCTTTGAAATATACAGACTGTGTGACCCTGGACGAGTCATCTCATCTCTCAGTGCCCCCAGACAACCCTCTGACAGTTGCAAAATATGCTGACTTGCATTGGTAATGAGTTTCCTTGCCGAGTTCCCTACACCAATGATATCAGAGGTACTGTTCCAAATCTCATAAATCATAATTATAGCTGGTATTTATATTGTGCTTTAATGTTTGCAAAGCACTTTATATATGTAATTTATTAAATCTGTACAACAATGTGAACCAGGTGCTATATTTATCTGCATTTTACAAATGAGAACATGAGAAGGAGGTTAAATGCCTCATGCAGACATAGGATTTGAACCCATTTCTTCCTGACTACAAGTCAAGTCTTTCTTTCTTTATCCCGTTGTGTCTTTCCAGAGAGAATCCTGCTTCTTATGTATCTACAAAATAGCAGCAATACTTTTCCTCTAAGGTGGCAAAGAGTTATCTGAATAGTACCAAGGAGTTGGGGAGGAGGGGAGAAGTACCTAGAGGACAAAGACTTTACCTTCGCCTTTCACCAGTTGACTGTGAGTCAATCATTTTATATCCCTGAACCTCAAATTCTTCATCTATTAAATGAGTATAGTAAATTATTCTCCTTCCCCCAATATTGTGAAAACACCCAGTAATAAACAAATGCATTTTTATAAACTGTAGAATATTATAAATTCAAGATATTGCTATTACTTTTATCAATAATAGTGTTGTCATAAATTGGACAGCATACATGCATTAGCCAGTTTATTTTCCTTGCTTAAATTGATAGCCAACATTATTTTGAGTGTCCATAGATCTTACTGAGTATCCTTGCACTGTTTGGGGTCTCAATGTAAGCTTATGGATGTTGTCCTCAAAAAGCAGCTTCTGGAGGACTTCACCATATACAGGAAACTCCTTTTCCATTTATATTCTAGACTAGATATGTGATATTGCTGATCAAATTCAGCAAGCATATGTCTCCCTTTTTATGATTCACTTGCTTTTAAGCATCAAAAATCCTTTAGAAAAATTATTTCTGTGGTTTTCCTAATGAGTAAACTTAACTGATATTAACATGTTTATGAGATATGCCTTGTTGTGGGGCATCATTTAAGACTTTAATTCTACATTTTAAAAATGATAAACAGTAAATACAGCAGATGTGTGTATTCTTCATACTTTTCAAACAAATATATGATTAGTAAATGTGGTCCTCTGTGCACAGTTGTTTATGTGTTTGATTATTGTATTTTCATCAAAAGTTTAAGTACATACCTTTTTTTGTAAAGATTTTCAAAAGATTAGGTATATGTATCAATCTTTTCATCTGTCTTTTCATTTGTCTTCATCTGTCTGACAAACAAAATTGCACATGACCTTTTCTATTCCTGATACGTTAAGACCCAAAGCCCAAGTGAAAAATGTTTTCTTCAACTAAGGAGACCTAATTCTGGATACACCTAAATTAGATTTATATCCAGGCCCAAAGACAGGGAGTTAGGATTTTCTCGTACCTTTTGGCTCATTATACCCACATTCAAGGATCCTGGGAAAAGTCTCTTAAAGCTTAGGTTTGACTTATATGCAGGACCTTCCCAATGGAAATTTATAAGATACCTTTTAGAAATATACACAGTATAAAAAATAGATCAAGCATAGGGAAACTATTTCTTCTACCACAAAAGAAATATTAAAAGCACAAAACATGCCTAAGTGTGCACTGACAAATACTTAAAGCATGAAATTAGACACAAGTTTCCCAGGATGTTAGCACATAAAAGATTAGAGCATGAAGCATTTCTTTTTACCACAGACCTACATGGTCCAAGTAATTAATTTAAGGTTCCTATATTCTAGCAAGCCAGGCATTCATGGCTTATCTTCCTGGTAGATGTCTTCTTATCTGAGAAGTTTTAAATATAGAGATTACCTCCAATAGGCCAAATAAGCACTGATTAAGGAAGCTAAGACCTCCTGAAGTAGCCACCAGATTCAAAAGAGCTCGTTTCTCAGGATGGCTATTTTATCACTTGTGCTCACCGAGAGAAATAGAAAAAAAAAGCAGAAGAAAGTATTAGTGTCTTGAAGCCCAGTCTCAGAACCACTTAGACAGCACATGTTCTCCTTGCCTTGTAAAAATAGCCAATGTAAGAAACTATGGAGGAGAAAACTCCCCTCCCTTCAAGTCACAGAAGAGATGAAGAAGAAAGCTAGATTGATAATCATTTATTTCAAATATACTGAATAGGTGGTTTTTCCTCTTCAGTGCTCTTCAGTGATCTCTTTGGCACAGAACCCTTAAAATTTTGTCACTGTCATAAGGACGATAAGGCCAACCAGGAGATGGCTTCATAGGAGTTACTACAACTTTAGCCACTTCAAAGCGAAAGTCTTTCATAACTGAGACAGAGTACATGTTAGCAGAAATGGCCCAAGCATATGCTCAGCTTTATCAATAGCCTGAATTTAGTATGAACCAGAATGGGCTTCCTTGTTCAAATCCGTCACCCCTACTCCACAGAATTTATCCTAGTTGGAATATCTTGAAAATCAATTCCTAGTCACCTTTACAATTACTCTGCCTAAGCGCAGATTTTTTTCCCCATTAACTTTTTCATCAGGTTCAATTGTTCTTCCCCACTTCCAATACTATTTCTACTTCCTCATATTGCATGAGCAATGAAACACTAATATACAATTGTAGTGGCTCTACTGTCATTGATGACTAGACTACATCGCAATAGAAAGTAGGACAAATTTGTTTGATTTCACATCTATTTGTTGTTCTTCCAGTTTCACCTAAACTTAGGATAACGCAGCTTGGCTATATCTCACTCTTCACTTCTTCTTTACCCCTACAAAAGAGCATCCACTTTTTATTATTTTCTAAGGCAATACTTCCCACAGTCTTTCATCACTCTTTTGTTGTGCTAATTAACTTGCACTCTAAACCCCTAGCTGAAGTGTTTCCTGGCTGAAATGTTTTCTGGTTGTTGTTGTTTTTTTTCATTGTGTCAACTGCTTAGTCAAAATTTCCTAATGAAAAAAAAAATCATATTCAGATTCCATGTCTCTACTTTTATTGATTCTCTATTTTCCACAATAACTAGCTTTTTAAATAGGTTGGACATTATTATTTCTGGTACTATCAACAATAATGATGATGAATCTGTGAGACATGTTAAGAGCTAATTCCTATAATTACATTTTTCATAATGATCATACACATAAATAACATTTATGTAACTATTTTGCATTTACGAATTGCTTTATTTGTAACATTCTCCTATGATAGGTAGTGCAAGTATGATTGCTAAGTAGAATACTAAAAAACATCCCACGTTCATGAAGTCTTGGGCAAGAAATGAAGACCGTAAGAGCACAAGGTGTTTTACTCACTTTTGCCAATAAAATGGAAGGGATACAGAAGAGAAAAAATTAATTTGGGAAGTGAACAACTGGTTAAGAAGGTGGTATTTGAAAATAGGTTTTTGATTTCTGGATCATGGCTTACAATATAGGGTTGATAGATTCTTGGCCAGAGATGAATACACAAAACAAATGCTGGCAAGAATCTAATTTCCAGATATCTCACAAATGTAATAAAAAGGCTTTAAAATAAGGAGGATGAAAAAGGGGGGAAATTGCCTATATGTATCAACCAAGTTAAAGACTGTAATTCAAACAGAAGTGATTCGGTTTCCTGGCATGACACTGGTATACTGTCCAGGTTTCATGAGCACACAATAATGAGATCAGCGCAATGCTTCAGTAGACCTTCAATTTGGTAGTCAGTCTAATACTTCTTCTCTTATACTTTCCTTTAGGGCCTCCAGAACACTGAGCTAGCTCTGAGACTATAAAAGTAGCCTCAAAGAAAGAAAAATAGTAGCTGGGATACCCAGAACATCCTAGGAGAAAGAAAATCCAAGAAAGGAGTCAATAATAAAATCCATGGCCTCAAGTGTCTATTAACAAAGTTTGATGTTTAGTGGGAAATATCAAGAGGAAGGAGAAGTCCCATTGCCACAGAACAAGTTTGACCTCACAGGTATCACTGAGACTTGGGGATATGCAATTTTTAATGAGACTTAAGGCTTAGAATGGAATGCTTGTTTCAAAGAAACAGAGAAAGAAAGTGGGGAGGGTAGCATTCTATTTTAAAATGTATAGTACTCATGTGAGGAAAACCAGGATTCATAGGAGAGGAAGAATGATGGCAAGTATTTGCATGAAGATGAAAGGAGGGAAATCTAGAAGAGTTATTGTTAATGAAGCATATTACAAAGCACCTGGGCAGAGAGAAGAAATAGATGAGGAATTTGGGGAACAGAGCACAAATCTCACATTGAGGCTTGGTGTAGTATTTATTAGGTATTTCAACTCTCCAGTAATTTGTTGGAATCTTCTTTCTTCCAAAGGCAGCTAATAGCCTCCTTTTTAAAAATTATTTTATTCTGAACTTAAGAAATAAAACAAACAAACATTTCTGTAACATATATAGGAATAGGAAAAAAGATGATTGGGCATGAAACTGCAAATCTATTGCTATTCCTTTTAAATATATAATATATAAATATTATATATACAAATATATAATAAAGTTATCATATAACTACCTCCCCAGTAGAGATGGCTATTATTACACACACACACACACACACACACACACACATGCACACGTACATGCACACACACATAAAACCATTCTATATATACTTCTATTTATCAGTTCTTTCTCTTGATGCATATAGTGTCATCCTTCATACGTCCTTTGTAGTTACCTTGTGTATTTACAATAGTCAAAATGACTTAGTCATTCAAAGTTGTTCTTAAAACAATGTTGTTGTTACTGTATACAACATTCTCTTTATTCTCATTTTTTGGCTTGACTATGTTCTTGAAAATGTAAATGAAGCAGCAAGGGAAACTATATTTTGATAAAGTTTTCACAAAAAAAATGTGGAATGGGTACCTGCAGTGAAAATGATTGGATCCTTGGGGATAAGTGATCATTCCACCCTAGAGACTATGATAGAGAATGAAAGAGAATCTTGAATAGTCTGACATGTACATAGATTTTGAGAAATCAGATTTAAAAGAATTTAGAGGAAAGAAATATAGAACACTTATGTGGTAGAATGTTTCAAGGAAAATTAGTCTAAGAAATTATAGGTGCTTGAAAATGAATTTCTGAAGACACAAAGAAAAACAATTTCAATGAGGAAAAAATGGGATTTGTTGAAGAGATGGATGGAGGACTCAGCTGCTAAGTAAGATTAAAAAAAGCAAACAAGGAAATGTAACAGAAGTATTGATATGAATAGGACATAGACAAGGTAAAATAGTTGAAGGAATGCTTATAATAATCTATACCTTATAAAATCTAAACATAGCAAAAATGGTTTTTCAACTGTTTGCTATGTCAAAAGAAAATGTGGATCAAAGAAGAGATAGTCAATATGCACTTATTAAGGACCTACTATGTGCCAGGCATTCTGCTAAGTGGTAGAGATATAAAGAAAGACAAAAGATTGTCCTTTTTCTCAAGGAGCTCACAATCTATTGGAAGAAACAATATACAAACAAGTATACATAGAATAAACAGAGGGAAGGCAATAGAATGAAGAAGGATTGAAGAAGTAAGTCTGTAAAAGGTAGGATTTTAGCCGAGACTTTCAGGAATCTGAGGAATCCAGTAAAACCAAAAGGTGGAGATGAGGAGAGAGAACATTCCAGGTATTGGGGATAGCTAGTGAAAATGCCTGGGGCCAAGAGATAGATTGTCTTGGCAATGAAAAGCAAAGAGGCCAGAGTCACTGCATCACAGAATGCATGGAGGGGTTTAAAATGTAAGAAGATTGGAAAGGTTGGGGTGAGGTAGTTTACGAAGTGCTTTGAACACCAAACAAGAGATTTCAAATTTTATGCTGGAGGCGATAGGGAGCCACTAAAGTTTATTGAGTAGGGGAGTGACATGGAAGGACCTGTGCTAAAGGAAAATCACTTTCACAGCTGAGTGAAGGATGGATTGGAGTGGGAAGAAACTTGTGGCAGGAAGAATAACTAATGCTATTGCAATAATCTGGGTGTGAGGAGGTGAAAGCATGTAGCTGGATGGTGGCAGTATCAGAAGAGAGAAAAGCATACATTCATAAGATATTGCAAAGGTGAAATAGACCATCCTTAAGATATGGGGATGGGGGAGTGAGAGATGGTGAGAAGCTGAAGATGAGTTTGTGAGCCTGGAGAACTGGGAAGATGGTGGTAGTCTGGTGGGGTGTATGCTATAGTGATAACTGACAGAAGGCAGATCTGCTCAATTTTAGTTTTGTTTCTGTTTTCTCTGCAAAGGAGAATGAATTATATATTTGAAGGGACAGAACAAAAGTGACTATTATGGAATTTATACCCAAGGTTATCAAGGAGATAGTAAGAGAGTAGCTAGCTATCCTAGACGCATTCAAATCACCTCTTTAGGATGAAGTAGTGAAAGAACTGGCAGATGTTTTTGAGGAACCACTGTCAGTGATATTCAAGAAATTATGGGACAGAGTTGAGGCACAACAAGATTAGTGAAGGGAGAAATATTTTTGTTCTGATTTTCTGAAGAGAGAGAAGAATAGAGTTCAAACTGTAGTGAAAACTATAGGACAGTGAGCTTGGCTTTGCTTGCTGGCAAAATTCTAGAATATTTCATTAAGGAGATGTTTGCTTAATATTTAGAAAGGAAAATAGTTACTACAAAAAGCCAGGATGACTTCAACAAGAACAAAAGTAATCTCTTTTCCTACACAATTACTAAACTAGCCAATGAGGAGATTGCAATGGTTTTAGTTTACCTAGATTTTTTCAAAGTTTTTGATAAAGCATCTCATCCTTTTTTTTTTGTGGAGAAGATGTTACATATAAATCAGACCATAGTACAATCAGATGGATTTATAACTGATTAGAGCTCTGGAATCAAAGATTAGTCTTTATTCAAAGTCCATATGCATGATGTCTAGGTGAGTATCCCAAGGATCTCTGCTTTACTCTTGTGGGGTTTATTAACATTTTTATCAGTGAATTGAATAGAGGAATAGATGCTATACTCATCAAATTTGCAGATGACTCAAATCTGGGATGGCTACCTACTACCTTGCATGTCAAAATCAAGGTATAAAAGGATATAAGGCAGAATCTAATAAAAAGATAAATGCACTTGGGTACCACAGTAGGGTGGTACCTACCCTTTTGTACTTGACAAGTATAGAAGGAGGAAAACATGGACAGGCTACAGTTATACTCCAAAAATGTCAGGAGATATCAGTATGAGTTAACAGTGAGATGTAGTTGTAAAAAAACAACAAAACAGATACAAACATCCCTCATGTGATCTTGGGCTAAATTAAGAGGACATTAGTACTAGGAATAAGGAGGTAACAATCTTTCTGTACTAACCCCTAGACACTACCTGAATCCAATAAACCTCTTTTGGAATGTTATGTTAAGTTCTAGGTTCTACCACTTGAAGACATTCGTAAGTGGAAGAGTGTCCAGAGGTCAGCGAGGATAGGGAAAACCTTGATTCCATGGCATGTAACAATTAATTGAATGAAACTGGCATGGTTATCCTGGAGAAGGTTCAGGAGAACAGGACAGCTGCCTTTAAGTATTTGAAGGGTTGTTATTTGGAAGAGGAATTAATCTAGTTCTGTTTGATCCCAGGAATCCCAAGTGGGAGTTTCTTCACAATAGGTGGAATAGGCAAAGTGTTAAATTTAGAGTCAATGGCAGGAAAAATCCCAATAGCTTCTTAACAATTACAAATGTACAAAATGAAACAGTTTGTTTAGATAGGTAATGAATTCACCTTTTAAAAGTTGTCAAGCAGAGGCTAGATGACCATTTAGGGGATGTATTATAGTGGAGAACCTTTTCATCTATGGGTTGGATTAGATGGCTGCTGAGATCTCCTCCAGGTCTCAAATTATGCGGTTCTGTGGTAATTCTCATTTTATAGGTAAACAAATATAAAATTAGATGTGATATACCTGGGATAAGAGAGATTATAATTTTTTGTCTTCCACTATTTTAAACCATTATTAATGTTTACAAATCTACAAATTATATTCCAATGACTACTGACGTGTCCAAAGAAGAACAAATAAAGTAAATGAATCTTACAATGGCGCTGAAATCATAATTGATGGTGTGGTTACACTGACTTTTAATTATTGTAGTATGATTAATGTAGTATGATATTTCCCTTAGAAAGCCAATGAAAAATTCACATAGCAATGTGTTTACTTGTTGTATGGAGGGGAGACAAGACATTCTGTACTTTGTGAAAATGAGTTTTTCTATTATCCATAATTGGATAAAATGAAATTTGGCTTTCATTACTACATTCTTACGTACTGCAACTGCCCCTAAAGTGTGATGGCCTCTCTCAAGGACTTCTTAGAGCTCCTAGAGAAAGCCAATTTGACAACTGGCATCTTAATTGTAAATAGATTCTAGGACAAATGTCTTTAACTGGTTTTAATATCATTTCATATAGCACTGCATTTTGTGTATGAGCTATGGTCCTGCCTTCTGCAAAAAGCCTTTCTTAATGCTCCTTAATTTGAGTTTCTGCTGTCTGTTGATAAGCCACAATTTATTCTGTTCATATCTTTTTTTTTTGTTTTTTGGCAGGACAATTGGGGTTAAGTGACTTGCCCAAGGTCACACAGCTAGAAAGTGTGTCAAGAGTCTGAGGTCGGATTTGAACTCAGGTCCTCCTGACTCCAGGGCCAGTGGTCTACTCACTGCACCACCTAGCTGCCCCTATTCTGTTTATATCTTATTTGTGTACAGTTGTTTACATGTTGTGTCTTCCATTAGAGAATAAATTGCTCCAGAACAGGTATTTATTTTCCCTTTATTTACATCCCTTAGCACTGTGACCTATTAATTGATGTTGACTGACTGAGCACAACTTCTTCACATGATCATTTCTTTTACAAGTTATTGAAAGATGAGAGGAAAATGGAGAAAATACAATTATCCACTAGTATCAGTTTCTATTTGAGATAGAATAAGCAGTAAATGGTAAATGGCCAGACTCTGCAGCTGAGACCAAGGGCCCTAGAGAAACAAGATCTGGTGAATGTGGAATTAGGGAATGAATCAGGAAAATAAAACTTAAGTAAAAAGGCAAAAGTAGAAGGCAAAATTATTCATAGTCTAAGCTTGTTGCAAAGGGTCAAGGTGAAAAGAAAGGCTAATTTTTGTCTGAAGGTGGAGGTGATAGACTTTTAGAGAAGGAAGACAAGGGAGGGAAGGATAAAGTACTGTTGACCCTAATAAAAGACAATGTTGAAACCTACTTAAGTAGGAATGGTGATTAATCAGCATGCACTTATTTTGTACTTTATCAGTATGAGTTTGTTGGTGACTCTGAAATCAACAAACTGTTAGTTGATAGCAAAAGAGTGAATAGCAGTGCAAGTGAGATATGGGAGCAATTTCTGACATTCCAGGTTGTTATGAACATGATAACCCTGAGTTGTCCTAGGTTCTGTTCTTCATGAGTAAATCCTACGTGACTCTCTAAGGGATATGATTGTTTCAGATAAGAAGAAGAAGACTCATATGTATAAAAATCCTATATAACAACTCTTTTAGGTAGTCATAAAGAACTGGAAACTAAAGGCATGCCCACCAATTGGGGAATTATTAAATAAACTATGGCCTATGAATATTATTGTGTTATAAAAATGATGAAAAATATGATTTTAGAGAAATCTGAGAAGACATGTATGAACTTCTGCAGTGAAGTAAGAAGAATCAAACATGTTTTTTCTTTAGCAGTATTAAGTGAAAATAATTTATCAAGACTTGAAAATTCTAAGTAATATAAAGACCAACAATGATTTGAGAATACCAATGTTCATATAAACTATGCCAGTTACTTCTAAATAGAGAAGAGATGGATTCAAGATGCAGGCTTATATGTAAATTTATGGAGAGTGAAAATGTAGGAATTAATTTTGCTTGACTATGCGTATTTGTTATAAGGTTATTGTTTCTTCTTTTTCAATTGGGTTCATGAATGAGAAAACAAATGCTAGTTAGTTAAAAAAAGAAAAGAAATGATGTTGGATTACTAGGGGGTAATTTAATCAATTTCAGAAAGACATACTATTAGTCATTGGTGGTTATTTTATCTGTCTTTAATGTAATATCACCAAATGAAAAGTAGGAACATTGACAATGAGAGATTTGAACATGGAGCTAAGTCTTAGTATGGAATAAAGGAAATAGAAATGAGAAAAGAGATGGACAAATAAAACTATGTTTGGAATTGTACTATTTAAATCACAAGATAAGGAACATAAAGAAAGGTCTATCTCAGGATGAAAAAGAAATTAAGATAATGAACTTACTTGAGATAATGACTATTAAAAAGTGACATGAAGAGATAGAATAGGAACAAACTTAGAAAAAGTCTAATAAACATAAAATTCTAATGAAATGCTAATCTCTTCTTATTTTGGGATTTGGATTTCTGAGCCATTGTTTAAAATAGAGAAAAGATGGATTCTTGGTCTGGGATAGAGTGCATATAACAAAAGGTATATTTTTTTTTTGGCCTGAAGTCTTACAAATATAATCTTTCAGCTTTAAATTGAAAAGGAAAGGTGAATACAAGAAACCTGTAAATAGCTTCCCACTAAGCTATATACCATAGAAAGTAGCTAAAATACAGTGTAGAAAAAAATGTTAATAGAAAAATTATAGTATTTGTTTCATAAGAAATAAAATTGAAGAATGCACTCAATAATGAAACCCATGCCTCATGTGTCCATATGTAAATACATGGGGAATCAGGCAAGACAATCTTGGTTTCCAAATATAAGAAGGCAAATTTGACTTCAGAATGTCATTGAGACTTGCTTACATGAGACCCAGGAATAGAATATGTCTGAAAAGTTATACATTATGGAAAAAGAACAGGGTAGATGAAAGGCAGGATGGGGTAGCATTAGGTATTAAGAAGGTGCAACTTCTAGGAAAATGTGAAATCAGTATGGCAGAAATTAAATATAGAACAACACTTTGCACTGTAAAACAAGAAAAGAATCATAAGTATACATGATGTAGAAATAGTGACTTCATAAATAAATAAGACGAGCAAGAAAAAAACCATATTTCCATATTAGTAATGCTGCAAAAAAAGACAAACATCTAAGAAAAGAGAAGAAAGTTTAAAAAAATGCATGCTTCAATCTATATTCAGAGTTCATCATTTCTCCCTCTGGGGTGGACATTTTTCATCATGGGTGCTTTGGAATTGTCTCGGATCATTTCCTTGATCAGAGTAGCTAAGTCTTTCACAGTTGATCATCCTACTTTATTGCTGATACTGTGTACAATATTCTCCTCGTTCTGCTCACTTCATATTTTATGAGTTTATGTAAGTCTTCTCAAGTTTTTCCGAAACCAAGGAATGGAGTAATCTCATCTTTATATTACTAGCACCAGACACAATTCACTGAATACAAAAAATACACAGAATTGTTGAAAATGCTTGCTCTTTAGTGTGGACACACATGTCTAGCTAAATAGAGTTGCCAGTTATATAGTCTGATACCCAATATGCTTCCTTTTGCAAGATGGATGATAACATCAGGCTTGCGTGACTACCACTGCCTGCTAGAATCTCATAACATTTGAGACAGATACATTTGGGACAATAGGGAGAAAAATAAGAAAATCTAGTCTAGGTTGTATTTTCTCTGAACTTGTGACAAGAAGCTATCATTACTAAGCCCTTTGGTGAACAAAGCTTAAAACCAAGTAACTTACTGCCTAACGTGTTTTGTTTTTGTTTCTCTCCCCAGGACTACCCTGGGGAACATAAACCCAGAAATACTACGACCAATGAGTCTTACTTCATAGTCTTGGTCTCTTCCAGAGCACAGAGATCTACCACAGTATTCTACATACCATTGCACAGATCCCAGATCTCCCTGACTTTTCCTATTGATGACCTTGTACTCATGGTCACTCTCTTTCCAGAGCACAGAAATCTAGTACAATATTCTAAGTACCATTCCATAGGCCCTTGATCTCCCTGCCTTTTCCTGTTGGAAAGATGAATGACTTGGTTAGGGCCTGGCAAGAGCTACTGCTTTTCTTATCTCACATCTCTATTACCTTGATTCCCAGGGTGCATTACTAGAGAAAGCCTTTGCATTTTAGTTTGTATGAGTTTAGCTACAATGGTCCCTAAGCAATTCAGCAACTATACTTGCTCCCTTCTTGTCTTCTGAAACATTTAACTCACATTTTTACTACCTTTCAAAACCCCCTTTCTCTGTTTCCTTCATGAATCCCCTATCCTCTTCCATTCCCTTAAATATAAGCATCAAACAAGGCTCTATCTGTAGCTGTTTTCTCTGCTCTCATTCCTTTCTTTTTCAGTGTTATTCATTCTCATAAGTTCAATAATCACAACTAACCCAGAAGTTGCCCAAATTGCTAGTTTCTTTCTGAATTGCTCTCAAGAGCTCTAGTTCTATATTTATGATTGCCTAAAGGATATAGCCACCTGAATTTCCCAGTGATGCCTCAAATGTAAACCCCCAAATGAACTAGTTATCTCCTCAAAATCTACGTCTTTTCCCATGACACCATACCTTAGCTGTGTTATCCTGAGCAAGTCAATTTCCTTCTCAAAGCCTTAGTTTCCTTATCTGTAAGATAGTGATAATAATACTTTTACTTACTTTCCAGGATTGTTATGTGGAAACCCATTGGTAAACCTTGAAATGCTACAGAAAAAAAAAGTTCCTCTGTATATTTTTGTGCTCCATTCAGTCATATTTCATATTTTAACAGCATTGATCTTGACTCTCCATTTTGATACTTCTCTATTAAAAGTAGTACTTCATCATAATTTGAGTCATTTGCATTTTAGCACTGCTGCTCTACTACTTATATTGTGATGTTCTCTCTGCCTATCTTCTTGTATTTGAAGGATTGGTCTTAGATTCTGAGTTTTTAACATTCTGCATTTCAAATCATGTCAGCTTGTAAAATGAGGATAATACCATGCACACTATTTGCATCACAGGATTGTTGGGAGTATCACATGATTTAAAGGATATGAAAGTACTCTGTAACTATAAAGCACTATAGAAATGTGAGCCATTTATCATTCAATGGTGTATTGCTCCAGTGCTTCCATGCTCTCATCACTGTGGGTTTTTCCTCTTTCTGCGTGGATATCAATCTGTCTATGCCATCTCATTCTGATTGATTCTCATACCCCTAAATTGTGTCTAGAGAAAATGTCTATTGCATTGGAAGTTTTCCTTTAGGTTTCTGGACATTCTGTGGACATTGATTCACTAGACTACCCATTTATTACACCCTTGCTCTTACTATATACTTGTCCCACCTACTTTTCTGACTTTTGTGTCCTTACATAAGATCACTAGAGCATAAATTTGGAGTTGGAAGGGACCTTAAGTACCCCAAGTCCAAGCTCCTTAATTTTGTAGGTAAAGAAACTAAGGTACACAGAAATTAAGTGATTTGTCCAGGATCATACATCTAGCAAGTTTTTGAGGCAGGGCTCACATTTAAGTCTTCCTGATTTTTAGTTCTACATTCTATATACCATGACACCTAGCTGCCTTAACCAGTTTTGGATACAAGTAATGTATGGTAGCCTATTAATACTCAAGACTCTATTCTTCATTGCCATTTGGGTCACAGACAATGTTTATTATTTTAGCTAAAGTCTACCTCATCCAAAAAAAGTGAACCCATTATTGACTCACAGACTTTAGAATTCAGTTAGTCTAACTTCTCACCCCGTGTAGGAATTGAGCTTCCAGATGAATGTTTTAAGTAACAGGGACTTTACTACTTTATGAGATATCTCATTTGATTGTTGGATAGCTCTAGGTATTGTTTGCTTCCCTTCCCCTTAAAGTTGCATTAAAATAATTTATTGATATTTTGTTTTGACACAACATACACCACCCAACAACATATCCCTCTACAAAGTATTTTCTCCACAGACACTTGACCAAAATTTCTATCTATCACATATATATGCATATATACAATACACATATATATGTGATTGTATATATATATATACATACATATATATCCATATCTATATATCTATCTACACCTATCTATATCTATCTATATGATCATGATGCTGTGTCCAATAGAATGTAAGCTTCTTGAGGGCAGAGACTGCCTGATACAGAGTAAGCACTTATTAAATGCTTGTTGATCAGTTAATTGAAAATAGCATATTTGTAACAAATAGAACATACCACTTTTCAATTTTGTAGTATATTGATCATTATTTGAAAGAGAGGATGCTTTCTTTCTCTTTGTTAGTGTGGTACCAATATTTTCTTGTGAATGTGAACTGAGTCTTCTTACTTCCTAGGGTTCGTTTGTTTTATGTTATGTTCTGCTACGTATTTTTAGAAATAATTGGACCCTACTTATTAGGGCCAGGTAGCATCTCAGTTCTAAGTTCTACCATCATTTGAGCAGGATTCTAATTCCAGAAGATGAGTGGGCTGCTCTTGACCTTTTTAGTCTACTTCTCTTGAGTCTACTCTGCCAATGGATGCTGCTCCACTAGATTCTGTCATGTGTTTCTTCTTTACATGATCATTGCCCATGGTATGTGAAAATAAAGAAAATCCCCTTCCCTCCCCTTCTCATTGCACTGTCCAAGAAACACAAGAGAAATGAGATGAAAACCAGCTTACTTTTTTTTTCTTTTTAAAATCTGGGCCACTAAGCTAGTTATGCTCATACAATAGCCAATGCCAGGACCACTCAAAGTCTAAAAGAGTAACACTTTATTTTTTTATGTTTTTATTTAACATATTTAGTTTTCAGCATTGATTTTCACAAGAGTTTGAATTATAAATTTTCTCCTCATTTCTACCCTCCCCCCCTCCAAGATGGCGTATATTCTGGTTGCCCTGTTCCCCAGTCAGCCTACCCTTCTGTCACCCCACTCTCCTCCCATCCCCTTTTCCCTTCTTTTCTTGTAGGGCAAGAAAAATTTCTATGCCCCATTGTCTGTGTATCTTATTTTCTAGTTGAATGCAAAAACTTTTTTTTTGAACATCTGTTTTTAAAACTTTGAGTTCCAAATTCTTTCCCCTCTTCCTACCCTCCCTAAGAAATCAAGCAATTCAACATAGGCCACATGTGTATCATTATGTATAGCCCTTCCACAATACACATGTTGTGAAAGACTAACTATATTTTGCTCCTTCCTAACCTATCCCCCTTTATTGAATTTTCTC
>CM053625.1:249932597-249949907 GCA_028646595.1 Phalanger gymnotis
AGAGATTCTCTAAGGAGAAAACAACAAGAAATTTATTTAGGCCCCACCGCAGCAAAAACTTGAACCAGCCTCCCCATTCCAACATCTTGACAAAAAGACTCCAGGCCCAGAAAGCCCATTTCACAAGGGCAACCAGGAGGCCACAGAAAAACAAGATAGTATTTAGCCAAATCATGTTCACTGGCCTCACGTTCCTGCTGGCACTCGGGTAAGCCCCGCCTCCGCAGCTTCTGGCTTCCACACCTTCCGCCACCGCCTCCGCTGAAGTTGTCTCCCAGCTCACCCCTCCTCACAGCCGAGCTTCCAGCTTCTCAAGCCCAGCCTCAAAGACCAGAGACCATTGGTTCCCGAGCGGCCCCTCCTAAGTCACCAATCCACATCCACACAGGTTTCACACCTGACAGGGCCCTGGGCCTGGGGCTTAGCATTTAACAGCTGAAAGTACTTCCACTCAAAAGAAACAAAAGCCATGCTAATGAGACAATTTTGCTTAACAACACAAATGGGCAATGATAATTTCTCATCCCAATCACAGGGAAATCATATTGTACAGATTCAAAAACCCAACTTTAGTGTAACACATTCTCCAAAAAACATATGTGCTAGAGTTTCTGTCAACACACACAGTCTCACCATTGTTAGCGAGAGTTTGCCTCCTCTCTAGCTCCCACCATCTGGAACATTACTTCCTGCAGTTCTCTTCCTCTTTTTAAATCCCATTTGGTAAAAGTATGCAAAGAAAGTCTTCCCTTATTCATTCATCCTTTAGTGTTCCATGTTTTCACCCCAAAGCTTAAATTTATGCTTTGATCCTATTTATTGAAGTTGACATAATCTGGATTATTTTTTACTTCTTCAATTCTTGTGAACTTTGATTTGCAGATTTGATATATTTTGATTGAGGGATATTTCCCATAACACATACTTACAATGGAAGATTAGGAGTTATTTGACACATAACAATTAAGTTTTCTACAGGGGCTTCTAGGTGATTTTAAACTGAAAAAGTAAAAGTGGTTTTAAAGCACTAATAACTCTGAAAATTCAGTCTTGCAAACATTATTATCCCCATTTTATGGATGGGGAATATGATATCCAATGAGATTAATGATTTTTTTTAAGTTTCTCAGATATATATATATTGGAACAAAGGCATTCAAACGCAGGCTTTCTGACTCCAAATCTGCTACCAAATTACAACTAGGTCACATCCCATACCAAGACAAAGATGACACATTTTGTTAAACCAACATCCTGTAAAGCTGCTTCAGAAGAGACAGAATTGGCTATCACATTACAAAGTGAAATGTTTGAGGCCATTCCTTTGCAACTCAGAGAATTATAGCACGTTAGAAATACCTTCATACACAGAACTCATTATTTTAGAGTGGGAATGGACCTGAGAATACAGCACATTGAATGTCAGAGCTGGAAGGGACCTCAGAGTCCAGCCCACTCATTTCACAGATGAGGAAACTAAGACACAGAGTGAAGAAATGACATGTACAAAGGACATGAAAACTCCCACACTCGAGTTGAGATTTTATTTGTGCATGAGGCATACATTGCTTGTTCCCAGGTGTCCTTTTATTTCTTATAAGCAAATATATGTATAGTGTTCCACTCTAAATTACTAACAGTGAAAAACATTCAAATTTCAATGAAAAATAAGAAAACTAACTTTGGCTGATTTATTTATCACGGTTCAAGGTCAAAAATCACTTGTGCTGGAGATGTTGAAATTTGAATGGAGAAATATACACACATATTTTTTAAAAAAATCTGCAACGTCTACAACTTTTTAAACAAGTTAAAAGAATACTAGCCTGAATCAAGATTGTGTAGAGGAAAAGAAAAAATGAATTTCTTAACATCTGTAGGAAATTAGTATAGCATAATGGATAGCCAGTTTTGGTGTTTAGAAAAACTGAGCTCAAATCTTGCTCTTGCCTCAGACACTTACTGTGACCCAGGACAAGTCACTTCTCTGCTTCTCATTTTTTCATTGATAAATTGTACCAATATACATAGTGACCTCTCTCTCTCTCTCTCTCTCTCTTTTTCTTTCTCTCTCTCTCTCTCTCTCTCTCTCTCTCTCTCTCTCTCTCTCTCTCCCCTCCCCAGTCCCATCCATCCCCTCTACTCCATCCCCTCCCCTTCCCTCCCCTCTCTCTCCTTTCTGCCTCCCCCTTGTCTCCCTCCCCCCACCCCCTAGCTTGAAATGTATGATCTTCTAATCAATTTTAATTTTTTTTTTTACTTTTTAAAACTATTGAGTATATCTGTTAAATAATTGTATAGATAGGAAATATATTTCTGTAAGGAAGATCTAGAGCAGCTAGGTGACTCAGTGGATAGAGTGCTAGGAAGACCTGAATTCAATTCTGACCTCCAACACTTTCTAGCTGTGTGACCCTGGGCAAGTCACTTGACTTAGGTTTGCCTTAATATGCTGGGGAAGGAAATAACAAACCACTCTAGTACCTTTGCCAAGAAAAACCCAAGGACTTTGTGATCCAAAGAATTGGATACAACTGAACGACTGAACAAAGGAAGTTAGCTGCGAATTCAACTCACTAAAAAGTCATTAAGTTTCTACTTATGTGCTAGGGGCTATACATCCAAATATAGTTTATAACCTTTAAAATAATCTGTTACATGTAATAGATAGTGGTTATATGTGGTTTCAAGGAGATATAGGATATGTGAAGGGGAGTAAAAGACTGGAAAGGTAGAAAGATATCATAAAATGAAACTGTGGAACCTTTTTTAAAAATAGGATTGAGTCTCTCCACCCCCACCTCTCTCTCCCTCCCTCCCTCCCTCCCCTTCCCCTCTGCCTCCTCTCTGTCTCCCTCCCCCCATTCCCCACTCCTCCCCATCACTCTGTCTTTGTCTTTGTGTGTCTCTCTCCCAGACAATGGCAAGTCATTGAAGATTTCTGAATAGAGGAAAATAATGATCAGAACATAGGCCTATATTCTACAAATCATTTGGTTACTACCATTACCATGACTGTGAAACTCCTTGGCCCTACATATTATTTTAATTATGGAAATGGCAATGGAGGATGACTGAGTCAGATGGCCTACCTTTTTAGCCACACATACACACATGCATACATACAGACATATGAGTTTGCATATATATATGTGTATGTATATACATATATATTTGTGTATTATATATATAAATATTTGTATGTATTTGTGCATAGAGAAGGAATCACATGTCAATTTCAAGTTCAAGGAACAATTACTAGGCCAGTTTGGCTAGAATATAGATTGTGTGAAGAAGTGTAAATTCACACATATGCATATATGTATACGTGTGTATGTGTATGTATATATACACATGCATACACACATACATATATATGATCATATACACATATATGATATATGTATATGTATGTATATATATACATACATACACACATACATATACATATGATTTTACACTTCTTCACACAATCTATATTCTAGCCAAACTGACCTAGTAATTGTCCTTTGAACTAGAAATTGACATGTGATTCCTTCTCTGTGCCTTACTGAAAGCATCTCCCTTTTCTGAAATGCACTTATATTTCATCTTTGATTTTCTGAAACCTTATTTTCCTTTAAGACACAGTTTAGAAGATACCACTTTGGTAGAGGTTTATCTCATACCCCTAGAACAAAAGTATTTTCTTCCTTTTCAAATTTCCTAAAATACCTTTTCTGCATCTGCCTTTAATCTCATCATGGCCTATCATATATGACACCTATCTATGTACAAATTGTGCTCCTTCCAGAAGGAGAATATAAACATCTTTAGGGAAAGGACACTGTCATTTTATACTCTCATAGTCTTAATTTCTCACATTTCTCCTTGAAAATAGTAAGCATTTTTAAAAAATTGTTGAATTTTACTTTAAACCTGAGTTACCTCGGCTTCCATTTCTTTCTGGAACCAGGTTCATGATTAAAATTACTCACTGCTCAATTTGCAGTTGATTCTCTAACAATTTGCTCTCATGCTAATCATTGCAGGGAGATAGGGCAGGGGGGCATGTGGGTCTGTCTAAAATGTTATGAGTGTTGTTGCTGTCCCCAAACGTATAGATTAATCTGCATAGGAAGCACCATATGTTCATACTGTTAGCTCTTTTGGGATGCATATATATAATATGTTGCTGAATCAAATAAAAGAGGAATAACTAGGTCCAACACAGAGAGTGAATGAGCAGAGACTGAAAACTAGATACCATGGCATTATATATAGCTTCATACATCAAGAGTAATACTTTAAAAAGACCAATGCATTCCGCAATAGATACAGAGTTTATAAAGGTAAAAAAAACTGAACTATTAACAACCTTATGAAAAATACTCCAAATCACCTATAATTATCAACATTAAGATTAAAGCATCTTTGGGATTCTAGCTATACCTGTTGAACTAGAAAAAATAACAAATATTAGAAACACTGTAGGAAAGTAGGTACATTATTGCATTATGGGTGGAGCTATCAATTGGTCCAACCATTCTGGATAGCAATTTAGAACAATTCCCAGAATGTTATAAATCTGTGAAGACCCTTTGACCCAGCTATACCACTATTAGTTCTATTGCCCAAAGAGAAAAAGGACCAATTCATACACAAATATTTATTGGGGAATGGCTTAAAGAATTGTCGTTTATTAATATACTGGAATATTGTGCACAATAAGAAATAATGCAACAGACCAGTTTCAGGGTAAAGTGGGAAGACCTCTATTCACAGATGTAGAGAGAAGTGAGTAAAATTAGAACAACTTATATGGTAACATTATAGAAAAAAAAACAATTTTGAAATCTGATCAATTCAATGATAAGCCCCAAGTCCAAACGAATGAAAATGAAATCTTTCACTAATCTCCTACCAGAGAGGTGAGAGACATACATTTTCAGACATTGCTAATGTGTCTGTAACTTGATTTGCCAGACTATGCTTCTGTGTATTCAGGCCTTTTTTTAAATTTAATTAAAAAAAATCTCTCAGTGTATATATGGGGGGAGGACAATAGAAGGTGAAGATTATTTTCTTAACTTAAAAAAATAGGAGATCAATGATTTCCTTAGCATAGATGATTTCTTAGTCAACACAGATTACAATCTGTCTTTACCTTAGATTGACTTCTAAAGTTGTTGTGAACCAAAAAGCCCCAAGAAACAACAAAATCATTTTGAGAACAACATTCTGTAGGTTAGCCTTCATGAATTTGGCTAGGCTGGAAATAAAATGGAAAAGATAGATCCAGAGACATGCACACACACAAACATACCTAGGAAAGACCTTTACTCAAAACTTTTTCCAGTTTTGTGTGACCTGGTTGACTAAAAGCTGTACTGACATCATCTTCAAAAGCTATGGGGTTGAAGGGCATTGGGCCGGTGCAGGGGGTGGGGGAGAGGGGGAAAGAGAGAGAAAGAGAAAGAGAGAGGGAGAGAGAGAGAGAGAGAGAGAGAGAGAGAGAGAGAGAGAGAGAAGACAAGAAGCAAAGACAGAAGGACAGACAGAGGCGGAGAGAAACAGATGGTAATTTCAGTGTCAACTTCATACAGTATTGAGGTATTGGAAGAAATCTTTAAGGTATCTTCAGCAAACATTAGAGTCACCAACAATTGCTAATCCTTCCAAATACCTTCCCTTTTTAGAATTTCAGTTACACTTGATTTATTTTAATATCAGTAGAAAATGAGCTGTCTCTGTACTACTGAATTTTCCAGAAAAATTGCTGTTTACTCTTGGGAACAACCAAACACCTCTTAATTTTAACTATCTGGATTAAAAGTTTTCTAAAAATTATTACATTCTCCCCTGTCTTCTTAAGAAAATTTTTTAAACCTAATATAATATTTTCTTATTTACACCAATTAAACTGGAAACTCTCTGAGGATAAGGGCCTCTTTCTTTTCTAAACTGCCTCCTTAGCACCTAATGCAACACTATTACCAACAGTATGAACTTCATAAATGTTCTTGAATGAATTATTAATTTATTTATAATGATGATCATCGTTAGTATGAACAATTATTAAAATCACAACATAATGCCAAGTATTACCATATGGAAACAAAATGCAAGCATGTAATTTCACAATGAAACACAGGGAAAAAAGAACTGAGTGTTAATATGGCTGCACAGAATATCTCCAGTTAATGGGAAGCCACTAACCTCCCATACAGGTAAGATGTTTACACAAAGATTGCAATATTCCTAAATGAATGGTGCAAATATGAGTGAAGGCAATTTTTCTGTGCATGAATTCTGGGTACCTTTTACAGTAGAAGATATAATCTATAATGCTACAATTTTGTCAGGGACTATTGAGGTGTGTAAGCCTATTTGTCAATATGTTAATATTCCCAGAATGCTGAGTTATCTTGAGTTATTGCAACCATTTTGTATAGTTCTCCTCCACCCCCAGCTATGCTGTATTATCAGTGGTTTGTAGTTACTTCTTGTTCTTGTCTCTTTCTTTTTGCTTACCTCTTAGTTCTTGGCAACAAATAGTCATGGTGACTGACAGATAATTGAAGCCTCTATATATTTTATGGGAGACATTTTATACTTCACAGATTTATGCATCGCTAGGTAGATAGTAAGAAACAAACAAGGAGAAGGAAAATAAATTACAGGAGAGACTGTAGATTGAGAGGAGTTTTGTGAAGTATATATAGACATTGATGCATTTATAAACACACAGCTTATCTATGCTACTTACATATAACTAGTCACCCAGCAGAGTCAAATAAAGCTATTTTGTTCCTGAGGTCGAGTTAGAACATTGTAATTCCTATGTTATTACCTTGGTCACTTGGAAGGGTGAAGAAGTTCTAGCAGGGTGATAGCCCTGATCTGTATCTCAGGCAGGTAACTAGAACCGAATGACAGAAGGAAGCTAGCTTTTCTTGTATTCTTCATGTACCTCCCTGGGAATTGGAGGAAGCCAGGGTCTGCTGAGAAAATCCCACATGCAACAAGAACCTTAATTACAGTCAGCTTCAGAACACAGGACGAAGAGTGCTGAAGCTGGATAACTATTGAACCTTGGTATTGTGCCTGGTCCTATGGTCGTCTGATTTTTAAGATGAGCAAATAAAGTAAAGTTTCCTAGTAGACAGAAAGATCCAGTTCCCTTACCACAACAATTACCTAGATTTTGGTTTCAGCCAGCCATGTTTTTATTAACTGTCCTGCCACTTTCCAGCTTGGTCTCCAGCTTGACCTACTTAGATTTGATTTCTCCCAAGTAATGGCCCATTACCAAGATTGAGGTGCAGAGAGTAGAGGCCAGGAAATGTAGAATGAAATCTGTATTTTGCACAGAAGGTGGTCTTAACACTGGGTATGTCAATGGAGTTATTTCCTATCTTTTCCTCTGACAAAAAATACAGAAAAGATTTGCATAAGTACAGAACTGCCACAGAATCTAGAGACAAAGAGTTATCTACCACTACTCCTGAGTGAGGCTAGTCATGCCTAGTCTACAGGATAGGGACTGAAAAGCCATAGGGAGATCGTGTCCTTATCCCCTGACAGAACAAAAGTGGGGGTTCAAGTTATGGCTTTAGAAGGAAGAGGTGAATGGAAAAGAAAATTAGTGTAGGGCTCTAGCCTGCTGAGTAAACAATTCCTTATTATAAATACACAATGTGCCTGGTTCACAGAATTATAGAATCTTAATATTGGAAGACAACTCAAAAATCAGCTAGTTCAACACCTACCTAAAGCAAGAATGTTCTGTACAACATTCAGCCTTCACATGAAGACCTCTCTTTGTTAGAAATTCAGTACCTCTCAAGGCAATTCACTATAATTATTAACACTTCTGGTCATTAAGAAATGTCACTTTCAAGAAAAACTCTAACTCTGAACTTTTGGCACACTGGTGCTAACCCCCGTAGAAATAAGCAGAAGTCTAATCCATTTTCTTTGTAAAAATTCTTCAAATACTTGGCTGTTATCATTTCATTGCTCTCTTCTCCAGTCAAAACATCCCAAATTCCTTAAACAGATTCTACGATGATGTTGTTTGAATTCCTTCACCATTCTATTCACCCTCCTCTAGTTATTTTCCAGTTTGTAAAGTCAAGTTCTTCAGCTCTAATTTCCACCATTGCTTATGGTCCATTTCCACATTGCCTAGTCCCTTGACCAGAGAAACTGAATACCTACTTCACAGCTTGTTGTTAATGAACCATGGACTTCCTCAGCTTTGGTTTATTACTAACACCTGCTGACTATTGTCAATCTTATATTATTGCTATCTCTGTGACAAGTCAGACTACGGATTCTGGTTTAAATGAGATCAGATTCTAATGCAAACCCTGGACCAGTAATAATCATCCTAATTCTGTATAAATTCCATGTTATTAAGGGAACACAAATATACACACAGAAAGAGACAGGGACAGACAGAGGGACAGAGACAAAGAGAGAGAGAAACATATGCTTAGGAAATTGAGGCTTTGCCACATCTGGAGTTTTACTTGTTTCATCTCACTTGCTTGTTCACTGGAATAATCTGTGTTTATAGATGGATAGCTGTGGGAGTCATGTTTTGGTACCATTCATATTTTTATCTCTACTTCTAATCCCAACCTGAAAAAAATCTTCAAATGTTCAAAACTTAATGGTTTCTAAACTAGTCCCATTATCTCCCCACACAAACTTCTTCTTGACTTTATAGTTTCTCTTCAGGACCATGACCTAGCTTTAAAACCACCCAGGTTGACAAACTTAGAGCCACCCTTGATTTTTAACTTTCTCTCACTACCCATGTGCAATCAGTTGCCAAAGTCTCATCCATTCCATGTCTAAAATATTTCTACCATATATTATATTCTTTCCCTTTATATTCAGGTCCCAAATAATTTTTTTATCTTATACTGATATAGCATAAATTATTCATCTAAAACTATTTTTTCCAAGCTACTCTCCAGTTTTTTCAACAATTCTTGTCAAATCAATACTTCTTCCTCTAGTAATTCATTTTCTTGGTTTAATTATTCACAGAGTTATTGAATTGAATTATTTCTGTTTCTGGTTAGAAGACTTGTTTAGAAATTGTTCCCCTGATTGACTTTTTTTTGTTGTTAAAATGATATCAAGTAGTTTTTATTCTTATTTCTGTATAGTATCATTTGAGGCCTAGAAGTGCTATTTCTCTACTTATTTCTACTTTTTAAAAATTATTTCTTCTGAGATTCTAGATCTGCTGTTCTTTTAAATTAATTTTGCTATTAATTTATCTAGCTTATAAATCAATCCTTTGGTAATTGATGAGGATATTTCTTGATCTTTAAATTAATTTAGGTATTTTTTCATGGAATATTTTGTGAATGCACCCATACAGTTGTGACTGTGCTTTGGCTTTAGATTGGTTCTGAGATAGTTGATGCTTTTTGTAGATATTTTGAGTGGGACTTCTCTGGATATTTATTCTTCCTCCTGGATTTTTTTTTTGTTTCTATATAGCAATGGTATAGATATATGTGGGTTTATTTTATATCCGTGTACTTTAACATTATAGACCACTCTTTCCTGGATACTCTCTCTTCTCTGGTTTTTCAGATCCAGAGCTTATCTGGTTTTCCTCATACCTATTCAGTTATTCCTTCTTAATCTCATTGGCTGATTAATCATCTACATCATGGGAGACAGAGCCAAGATGGCAGAGTAGAGGCAGCAAATCAGCAGAACCTTCCCAAAGTTCCCTTCCAAAAACTTTAAAATACAGTCTCAAACTGAATTCGGAAGTGGCAGAGCCTACAAAAGGTCAAGGTGAATCGTTCTTCCTGGATAAAGACCAGAGCACAGACCAGGGAAGTAATAACTACATGTTTCCCTGAATCACTATGCCTTGGAAGCATCAAAAACCTTACAGACCTCCAGAACTAGTCCTGAAAAACAGCAGCATGAAAAAGCCTAAATTTGGGACAGTGCCTCCACATCCCTAGGTAAGCAAAGCTCAACTTTAACATAAAGTTCAAAGTCAAGAAATAGGCTGGAAAAATGAGCAAAGGAAAAAAAAAAGGCCTTGACCATAAATGCAACTATGGTATCAGGAAAGATCAGGACACAAACACAAAAGATGACAATATGAAAAGAGCCACAAGCAAAGCCTCGAAGAAAAATGTGTATTGGACAAGCCCAGGCAGAATTCCTGAATGAGCTAAAGAAAGAGCTAAGAATGATAGAGGGAAAATAGGGGAAATAAATGAGAGTGATGCAAGAAAATGATGAAAAGAGAGTCAATAGCATGGTAAAAGCAGCACCAAAAATGCTGAAGAAAATAATACCTTTAAAACAGAATTGGTCTAATGATAAAAAGACACAAAGAAAATGAAGAAAAGAACTCCTTAAAAAGCAGAATTGGCCAAATTGGAAAAAAGGTACACGTGCTCACCGAGGAAAATAATTCCTTAAAAATTAGAATTGGGAGAAAAGGGGAACTCTAAGGTAGAATGGAGAAAATGTTCTTACATAGTGGGGAAATGCTTGAATCCCACTCAAATCAGCATTGTTTCAAAGGTGGAAGAATATATATATATAGATGGTAGATAGGTAGATAGATAGATTTGGAAATACAGATATACATACATATATGTATATATACACACATATACATGCTATACACACATACATATTACGTATTTGCATACATACACACATTCAGTTGAGTATACAAATCTGTCTTACCTAACAGGGAAATAGGAGGAGGAGGGTATAAAAGAAAAGGGAGGGGATGACAAAGGAGAGATGAAGGAAGGCAGTAGTCAGAAGCAAAACAGACTTTTAAGGAGGGACAGGATAAAAAGAAAAAGAAGCACATACAGAACAAAACAGGATAGAGAGGAAAAAACAGTAATCATAACTAGAAATGGGAATGGGATGAGCTCACCCTAACAAAATGGATTAGAAGCTACAATCTGACAATATGTTGTTTATAAGAGACACACTTAAAATAGAGAGACATACACAATGTTAAAATAAGGGACTGGAGCAGAATCTATTATGCTTCAGCCGATTTTTTAAAAAGGCAAGGCTAGTAATCACAATCTCAAACAAAGCAAAATAAAGAAAAATACACCTAATTAAAAGGGATAAGCACAGAAACAACAATTTGATAAAAGGTACCATAGAAGTTTTATTTTTAAAAAATTTTCAGCAGGTTTCTTTGATAAAGGCCTTATTTCTCAACTATATAGGTAACCAAGTCAATTTTACAAAAATAAAAGCCATCTTTCAATTGATTAATGGTCAAACAATACGAACAGGCAGTTTTCATATGAGGAAAACAAAACTGTCTATAGTCATATAAAATGCTCTAACTATTGATTAGAGGAAGGCAAATTAAAATAACTGAGATATCACCTCACACCTATTAGAAATGACAAATGCTAGAGGGGATGAAGGAAAAGAGGAATACTAATACATTGTTGGTGGAGTTGTGAACTGGTCCAACTATTCGGAATAACAATTTGGAATCATACCCAAAGGTCTATAAAACTGTGCATGTCCTTAGAACCAGCTATACCACCACTAGGTCTATATGCCTAAGAGATCAAAGAAAAGAGAAAAGAGCCTATATGTACAAAAATATATAAAGGAGTTTTTTTGGCAGCAAAAATTAGAAATTGAGAAGATATCAATTGGGGAATGGCTAAGATGTTGCATATGATTGTGATGATGTAATCCTGGCATATAAGAAATGACAATCAAAATGCTTTCAGAAAAACTTGGGAAGACATATATGAATTGATGCGAAATGTAGTGAACAGAACCAGAAAATCATTGTACACAATAACAGTGATATTTTTCCCCTTTTTATCTTTGAATCTTCTCCATTTTGGATAGATACATAGTAAGTACTTTAAAAAATGCTGGAAGACCTAAATTTGAATCTGACCTCGGTCACTTACTAGTTGTGTGACCCTGTGCATGTCACTAAATCCTATTTGGTTCAGTTTCCTAATCGGCAATATGAGCTGAGAGAAGGACATGTCAAACCTCTCCAGTATCTATGCCATGACATATGGGGTCATGAGAGTCTGACACAACTTAAAGAACTGAATACATACAATAAATCCTGATTGAATGATTGAACCTAGTCATTGACTTAATCAATCTCTTTGCTGATTCAACAGAATCTTCTAAGTAAACAATCATGTAATCTGCAAATAAAGGTGATGTCTCCTTTTGTGGCCTATCTTTATTACTTTAATTTCTTTCTCTTTTCTTATTGCTATTTCTTATAGCTATTGCTAGTGTTTCTAAAACAATGTTTAAAAAAACAGAAAATAGGCCTCCTTGCTCTACTCTTGTAATTAGTGGGAAAATTTCTAATTTTTTTCCCTAGTATGTATTACAGTAACTTTGGGATTTATGTAATTTTTAATTGCAATAAAAAATCTATTATTCTAAACCCATGTTTAATCATAAATAAATATTACATTTTATCAAAGGCTTTTTTCTGTATCTCTTGATATATTTTTACTTTCCTTATTCTTATTTTTATTAACCATGTTAATTGTTTTTCCTAATGTTGACCTAGCATGAGTGGTATAAATACAACTTGACTTAGTCATTAATTTATGAAAATATTTTACTGAAGTCTTTTTGACAGGATTTTACTTTGAATTTTAGAACTATGTTCATTAATGGTATTGCTCTATATTTATCTTTATTTACTCAACCCTGCTTTAGGTGTTAGAACAAAATTTGACTCATAATACAAGTTCACTAAAATATTAAATTCCTCACTTTTAAGAGAATATTTTCTGTGGTAAGTACTAGTACTTTAATTGTTCTTTAAAAGTATGACAGAATTTTCCACTAAATCCATCTGGTCCAATGATCCCTACTCCTCCTACCCCCGCATCTACTAGGACCATTATAACTATTTCAACTTCCTCTTCTCAAATTACATTAAGTAAGGTCCTTATTTGGTAGTCTAGTTTCTTGACTATTTGATACCTCCATGATTTCTAAAAGATCAACCACAGTAGCAAAAATGAATACCTGCTAGTTCTTTCCATACCCGAGAAAGCACTTTATCCACATCTGGTGATTTGAACTCAATGGAAGTTAGATGATCCCTTAACATCTCACTAATATTATGTTTCCATTTTCTGGCAGCATGAAATAATGGATAAGTGGCTGGACCTAAAGTCTGGAGACCTATGTTTGAACCCTACCTTAGATAGGCAGCTGTGTGACCATGGAAAGATCATGGAACTTCTCAAAGCATTAGATCCCCCAGCAGTAGAATTGGGATAACATACAAAACAGTCACCACAACTACCTGAAAGAGTGGGCATGCTATACAAATATGAGTCATTACTAACCATTATATTGTCCTCCATTACATCCTGAGTTCCTTGAGAGTAGTGGTGGTTTTGCCTCACTTTCTATCCCCAGCACTTAGCATGGTGCCTGACACCGAGTAAGCACTTAATAAATATTTAACTCGAATTAGTGATTTTATTCTATTTTTCTGTCTCCTAAAATCATTCTTCTAGACAGAAAAAAGGCAAAACAAGAATTGAGAAACTCAATATTGTCACTGTCATTCACCTGCTTCACTTCATCCGTGCTAAGCAGTGTCCTTGCACTCTCTTGTCCTCTTATTGCTCCCAAATATGCTTTAAAATAAAATTTTAAAAAAACTATTTGAAACTGTTATTGTTAGTTGATTCTAGACTTCAGAGTTCCTGATACTCTTCTTAAAAGACCAAAAAACTTAGTTATCCTCATTTTTGTTTCAGGGATGCATTTCCTGAGTTTCTCTTCCTATGAAATACAGAAGATTTGTAGTCTATAACAATACTTACATATCCAAAAGGATGCATAATCTATCTCATTGATCTGGGAGTTTTCTTGAATGACACAGATTACGACCTACCCATTCCTGCCTGTTCTGTGGGACTACAATCCATGTCTCCCTATAAATTGACTACAGGGAGTCTCTGTCAGAACAGGTAAAAAGATTACAGTTTTTGCATGTACATTTTTTTTTTACTATTATGAACTTTACCAACACCAATGAACATGAAGATTTTCATATAAAAAGAACAGGAAGAGAAAGGAATTACATGTGAAGCCTTGAAATTTCATCATGCCCAACTTGTTTTCTTTTTTAAATTATAAAATTCATTGTTCACTTCAAAGCTTTCCTATTCATGTGTAACTCCCTCAAAACCACCTTTTATTTTTTTTCTGTGCACTGTTTTAATTATTTTATATAATTTTAATGATATAGTTAATATTATAGAATTATACTATTATAATATTAGAGTATAACATGTTATTTTTGAAGTATATATAAAATGTATTATACTTATACAATAAGCATTGTTATATAATTATATACACTATTGTAATAATTATAATATGATTACAAGTGTGATATATAATCATATAATACAATTATAATTATATTGTATAATTTTATTACTGTTATTATTGTTATGTTATTCTTTATAGATCTCTGCCCTAGAGGCTTTTTTTTCACCTTCTCTTGATATTTCTAGGGTAAGAATGTAGGATTCTAACTGACTGCCAGTAATCTCTCACTTTTGCAACATGACTATCGTATCTCCTCCTTCCTGTCATACGTTTATTTGATAACTTCCTTTATAACATTTTGTCCTTTAACTGATATTAACTTGAATGTTCTTTACCATATTCCTTCCCTTTGCAATTCCTAGATTTCCCTGTAGGTGTTTCTTCATTTTCTTCACTTACAAGACTAGTTAATCATTCTTTTTATCTGTTCTCTTTCTGTTGAATAAAGTAGAACCTTTAAGAACCTCATTCTAAGACTCTGTGGCAAGTATGATGGTAAATTTGGTTCCTGAATTTAGATGTCTAGTTCATCTTCTATATGCCCAACACATTTTTCATTTATTTGTAGTCCTCGATGGCTACTGATTTTGTTCCCAGAACTCTTCTTTTGCAAAAGGCTGGTCTTTGTGTCTACCAGTCTTCTTATGTTACCACTATTATTCTCTATAGTACTAGATTTAGCCATTTTCAGTTTAAAACCATCTTGATAAGAAAAGAATTCTAAGACCTAGAAAAATATTTTTTGCCAACCTTCATTAGGTATAACCCATTGTTGTCCAGGGGCTCACAGATTTATAGTTTGAGATAGTGATAGTAACATCAAAAAAAAAAGGAAAGAGAAGGAAAGAGAAAGAAAAGAAAGGAAAGGAAAGGAAAGGAAAGGAAAGGAAAGGAAAGGAAAGGAAAGGAAAGGAAAGGAAAGGAAAGGAAAGGAAAGGAAAGGAAAGGAAAGGAAAGGAAAGGAAAAGGAAAAGAAAAGGAAAAGAAAAGGGAAGGGAAGGGAAGGAAGGAAAATCATCAATATATAATTAAAAGAATGATAATTATTATTATAATTAAAATAATGCATAGAAGAAAATCAAAGACAGTTCAGAGGGATACTGAGGCAAACAGGGCCACTTTGAAGCTAATATACTAAAGATACATTCATCTTAAGTATTTTACATACACAAAAATATCATATACTTTTTGTATTTTTATTTTATTTAACATTTTTAGTTTTCAGCATTGATTTTCACAAGAGTTTGAATTAAATTTTATCCCCATTTCTGCCCTCCCCCCCCACTCCAAGATGGCATTTATTCTGCTCGTTCTGTTCCCCAGTCAGCCCTCCCTTCTGTCACCCCACTCTGCCCCATCAACTTTTCCCTTACTTTCTTGTAGGGAAAAATAGACTTCTATGCCCCATTGCCTGCATATCTTATTTCCTAGTTGCATGCAAAAACACCTTGTTTGAACATCTATTTTTAAAACTTTGAGATCCAAATTCTCTCCTCTCTTCCCTCCCACCCACCCTCCCTAAGAAGGCAACCAATTCAGCATAGGCCACATGCGTATCATTATGTAAACACTTCCACAATACTCATGTTGTGAAAGACTAACTATGTTTTGCTCCTTCCTATCCTATACCCCTTTATTCAATTTTCTCCCTTGACCCCGACCCTTTACAAAAGTGTTTGTTTTTGATGACCTCCTCCCCCTATCTGCCGTCCCTTCTATTGTCCTCCCTTTTTTATCTCCTTCCTCCTTCTTTCCTGTGGGGTAAGATACCCAATTGAGTGTGTATGGTATTCTCTCCTCAAGTCAAATCTGATGAGAGCAAGATTCACTCATTCCCCCTCACCTGCCCCCCCCTTCCCTTCCTACAGAACTGCTTTTTCCTGCCACTTTTATGTGAGATAATTTCCCCCATTCTATCTCTCTTTCTCCCTCTCTCAATATATTCCTCCCTCATCCCTTAATTTGATTTTATTTCTTTTAGATATCTTCCCTTCATATTCAACTCACCCTGTGCCCTCTGTCTCTCGATATATGTATATTCCCTTCAGCTACCCTAATACTGAGGTCTCATGAATTATGCCCATCAACTTTCCATGTAGGAATGTAAACAAAACAGTTCAACTTTAGTAAGTCCCTTATGATTTCTCTTTCTTGTTTACCTTTTCATGCTTCTCTTGATTCTTGTGTTTGAAAGTCAAATTTTCTATTCAGCTCTGGTCTTTTCACTGAGAAAGCTTGAAAGTCCTCTATTTCATTGAAAATCCATATTTTGCCTTGAAGCATTATACTCAGTTTTGCTGTGTACGTGATTCTTGGTTTTAATCCTAGCTCCATTTACCTCCAGAATATCATATTCCAAGACCTTCAATCCCTTAATGTAGAAGCTGCTAGATGTTGTGTTATCCTGATTGTGTTTCCACAATACTCAAATTGTTTCTTTCTGGCTGCTTGCAGTATTTTCTCCTTGATATGGGAGCTCTGGAATTTGGTGACAATATTCCTAGGAGTTTTCTTCTTGGGATCTTTTTCAGGAGGCTATCTGTGGATTCTTTCCATTTCCATTTTACCCTCTGGCTCTAGAATATCAAGGCAGTTCTCCTTGACAATTTCTTGAAAGATGATATCTAGGTTCTTTTGTTGATCAAGGCTTTCAGGTAGTCCAACAATTTTTAAATTATCTCTCCTAGATCTATTTTCCAGGTCAGTGGTTTTTCCAATGAGATATTTCACATTTGTCTTCTATTTTTTCATTCCTTTGGTTCTGTTTTATAATATCTTGATTATTCGTAAAGTCACTAGCTTCCACTTGCTCCAATCTAATTTTTAAGGTAGTATTTCCTTCAGTGGTCTTTTGGACCTCCTTTTCCATTTGGCTAATTCTGCCTTTCAAGGCATTCTTCTCCTCATTGGCTTTTTGGAGCTCTTTTACCATGA
>CM053625.1:249950407-249981284 GCA_028646595.1 Phalanger gymnotis
CCAGATTTGAACTCAGGAAGATGAGTCTTCCTGACTCTGGGCCCAGCATTTTATCCATTGCACCACTTCACTGCCCCACCCTTTGTATACTCCTTGTAAAAATTTGTCCTCATTAGGATCACAGTTTGAAAAAGGAACTTAGAGATCTTTTAGTCTGGCAAGAGATGTTAAGCAACATGTCCAAGGTCACACAGGTAGTAAGTGGAAGAGTCTGGATTTGAGTTCAGGTGTCCTGTCTCCAGAGAATCTTTCCCATATCATGCTGCATTGAGGAGTTCTTCCCCCTTTCCCAAAAGTCAAATTGATCTCTTTAGTCAGTTTGTATTTCCTTCCTCTTGGAAATTATTTGCAATTGTAACGCCAAAATTTTGGCCTTGATAGCAATTGATCCCTCTTGACATGATTTCTCTTTTAGAGTCTCAGACCCTAGAATACTATCTGGCTTTCCTTTCTTTGAAATCTGTTCTCTTACAAGCTAGGGCACACTTCAGTTTGCCCTTCTTATCTTTAGTTATCACAAGCTTGAAGATGACATGATCTTTGCCTCTTTGGCCTCTGTTGTTTCCTCTTCAGAAAGTCAATGGAATATAATAGAAAGGCTGCTGTACCTGAGGTCAGTAATAACATCTCTGCCTTTATATTACTTCAGGGGAAAAAATTTTGATAGATTTTTAATGTCATATTTTGTTTTCACATCAACTATATTTCTACCAGGATCCTTCCTCTACCCTCTCCCACGGAGTCATGCATTATAATAAAGACCTTTTACAAAGAGGAATCTCTTTTTCTGGATCCTCATCCAGATGTTGCCTTCTATCCATAGGCATCCCACAGCATTCTGTCTTGGGGCCTCTTCTCTTCTCCCTCTGTACTACTTCACTTGGTGATCTCTTCATTTCCTGTGAATTGAGTTACCATCCCCAGGCTCATGATTTAGCTGATGGGCAGCTAGGTGGCTCAGTGGATAGAGTTCAAACCTGGCCTCAAACACTCACTAGCTCTGTGACCCTGGGCAAGTCACTCACCCTTGTTTGCCTCAGTTTCTCATATGTAAAAATGAGCTGGAGAAAGAAATGACAAGCCCACTTCACTATCTTTACCAAGAAAACTCTAAATAGGTTCACAAAGAGTCAAACATAATCAAAAGGACTGAACAACAAAAAAGCTGATGATTCACAAATCTACCTCCTCTGCCCCAACTTCTCTGCTGACCTACAATCTCATGTCTCCAACTGCCTTTCAGACATCTTAAACTGGATATTCAGTAGATATCTTCAACTAAACAAGTCCAAAACTGAATTCATTATCTTTCCACTAAACCCTCCTAAGCTATACTATAGAAGGCAACATCATCCTCCTAGTCTTTCAGACCTGCAACCTAGGTTTCATCCTCAACTCCTCTATGTCTCTCACCACCACCCCCCACCCCATATTCGATCCGTCGCCAAGGCCTATTGATTTCACCTTTGCAACATCCCTCAAACATTCCCCCTTCTCTCCTCTGACATTGCCATCACTCTGGAACAGGACTTCATCCCTTCAGACCTGCTCTACTACAATAAACTGCTCACAAGTCTATCTGCATCAAGTCTTTCCTTCCTCCTAACCATCCTTCGGCCACCAAAGTGACTTTCTTAAAGCACATGTCCAACCATATCACCCACCCTATGCAATAACTACTAGTAGCTCCTGTTCAAATACAAAATCCTCTTTTTTCTGTTCAAACCACTTTTATAACCTAGGGCCTCTCTTACCTTCCCAGTCTTCTTACACCTTACTCCGGACTATTACTCTTTGAAACGGCAATACTTAGATACAGAGATACTGGTCTTCTAGCTCTTCCACAAATAAAACACTCCATCACTCAGACACCAAGCATTTTCTCTGGTTATCCCCCAAGCCTGTGATTGCTCTCTTTTCCTCTCCACCCACTGGCTTCCTTTATATCCCAACTAAAATCTCTTTTTCTACAGGAAGTCTTTCCCAAATTCCCTTCATGCTAGTGCCTTCCTTCCTTAGTTATTTCCTGTTTATCATATATATATACATATATATATGTATGTATATATACATATATATGTATATATACATATATAGCTTGTTTGTAGATATTTGATCGATTGTTGTCTCCCTCTTTAAACTGTGAACTCTTTGAGGGCAGGGACTGTCTTTTTCTTTTTCTTCTATCCCCAGTGTCTAGCACGGTGCTGGAACACAGTAGGTACTTAATGTGTATTGATTGATTGATTTTCAGGGAGAAAAACAAATGGTTCCTTTAAAGTTAGAATCTATAGAGCTTTTCCAGACCCACTCTCTTAGCTGGACTCCAGAGGTTTCTAATAGTTCAGAAAGTAGTTGGCAATCTGGGGAAAACTAAAAGTAGAATCTTTCCCCTACGGTTAGCTTGTTCAAGAAACCAAGCTTTTGTCTTCACTCAGCTCAACAAAGCAACAAAACCGTTCTCCTGTTTAGCTCTTCAAAGTAATAGTGTTCTTTCCTAAATCAGCTCTTCCTTGAAGCAGATGACAAAACAGACTCTGATGTCAGTCATTCTATTAACAGAACCTCTCTGGTCTTATAGCTTGAAGGTCTAGCCTTGATCAGCCCTGCTGGTCCAAAGCAATGTCTTTTCTGTAAAATGACTCAACTCTATGTTTGGGTTAGAAACTAAAACTGCTATTTTCAGTAGCCAAGCCAGAAATAGGCAGCATATATTTCCTCCACAGTCACCAACCAATAGTTATATATTGAGACTTCCTACTTTTTAATATCAAAGTCCTCAAGAGTGACTAGATGCTAGGAAACAAGAGATTTCAGTCATCTTTACTTTGAAAAAATCCCCACCCCCCCAGGAAGGGATTGAGTTTTCAGTATTTCTCATATATCTGTCTTTGTTTCTTCCCCTTGAATTTAATACATTTGTCTCAGTCAGAAAGGGATACCCCATTACACCTGTATCATCATCACTTATATACCTAGCCACTCCCCAGCCTTAGTTTGAGAGCTTTTTGAGAGCAAAGCCAATACCCCATCTTTGTTTGTATTGCTAGAACCCAGCACAATACCTTGGAAGATATTAGTCAGTTCTTTTTTTTTTTTTTTTAGAAAAATCACACCAGTAGGAAGAACTTCATATCTGTATAGAGTTCCATATTTCCATTATCTTTCTTCTCTTTATCCTCTGGTCCACATTCTTAGCTTTTTGAACCTTATGACCCTGGTTTGGAGTTTCCTGTCTCTTTTGAAAGATTTTTTTCTTCTCTCTTTTACTTTCATATCTTTTCATGCATTCGAGTAGGTAAAATTTCAAATACTCTAATTAGGTAGACAGCAGAGAGGTAGAGAGGACCTTCTCTACTGGTAGGGAGATCTGTTTATACACAATTGCTCGTTGCTTATGGCAGGAACACAACCACAGCATAATCTTTTCTTGGTCACTGAGACCATTCCCATTCCCTGCCTTGTAATCTATTGAAACTGACTTATCATAAACTGCAGTCACATATAATTCAGTTTCTTTTTGTTCACAATCCCATAGGTTCCAAGTGTTAGCTCATATTGGCTATGGTGAGGAAAATGGTCAAGCAGCTAGGTTGAACAATGGATAGAGCAATAAAACCTAGAGTCAGGAACACCTCAGTTCAAATCTGGCTTCATGTATGTACCAGCTGCGGGACCCTGGGCAAGTCACTTAACTTCTGTATGACTTATTGTCCTCTACTGTAAAATGAGAATAGTGATAACACCTATCTCACAGGGTTGTTGTGAGGATCAAAGGAGATGTTTGCAAAGCACTTAGAATAGGGCTGGAATCTAGTAGGTGCTTAATAAAAGCTTATTCCCTTTCATCCATTTTTCTATGCAAACTTTCTAAACAATTATAAAGTACCAGTACCTTCTCACTTCTCTCAGCTTTCCTTTCACAATATTACAAAAAAAAAATGTCTCTAACAATCTAAGAGTCAGTTCCTTCCATTCTTAGATTACACTAAGCAGTGAGTTGCCCATTGATAAAAGTATCCAAGCAAAGCCTGGATAGTAATTTGTCAGGACAATGTGGACATGATTCATTCATATCTTGCCCAGGATAAACGTGTTATGTGAATTTGATTAAGCAATAGCATCAGTTAGGGAAGAACAGTGTCCTTTTGAGGAAAAGAAGGGTATCCAATTGCAAGTTAAAAAAGTGTGACCTAATGGCAATGGAATGCTGGTAAATGTTTGACAGCTGGCTCCACACACACACACACACACACAAAAATTGTATTAAAGGGTTAATTTTAAGTTTAATCTGTATTGTTAAAATTTCCTTGGCCCCCTTTAATCTAGACAGCATTTACCAATTTCTGCCTTGTAAATGCTCACACTGAAAACTTAACAATTGGCTTTTGGTTTTAGAACTGGCTCCAGAGCACACCTGGTAATGATAATATTGTTATCGAGGCCTTTTCTGAAATCTAAAATCCCAAACTCTGAGATTTGCTGGAGGGAATAACTGATTGAAAGAGTAGAGATTCAGTCTGTGAGGCCAGCATTGGATCAAGGCATACATAGGATACTGTTGCAAGAGTTAGCCTTTTGGGTCAACCAGTATCCCCCAGTTTTCAGGGTCGACATGTGCCCTCCTAGCTAAGCAATTCCATTAATGTGATGGGCTGGGACAGGGTCCTATATTAGAGAGAAGATTGGATGACCTTTGATGCCCATAACTAGGTTGGTCTGTAATTCTGTAATTTCAACTCATTCTGTTTCTCTTCCCACTGTATAGTTCATAGAGCCTCTCTTTAATTCATTTACATGGAAGTAAAGTCAATCAAGTCTCTAGATTTATAGAAGTATTAGGAAAAGGTGCCTTTCACAAGAAAGTTTATGACAACTGAATATTTTTCCTGACAAATAAACTTCCCTTTCCTGTATTAGGTAAAATAAAGATGCATTCACCTTTCTGACATGTCTAAATTATAGAAACAATTTTGAAAACATGTTATGGAATGGTTGCTATATTAACTCTTTCAGATCAACACACACACACACACACACACACACACACACACACTTGAGGAATATGTCCCCAGGATTTACAGAAGAGAGAAAAAAAAAATCTTTCTCCACAATGTCCACCTTATCCTCGTCATTCTAATACTTTGGTGCAAGGGGGAATTAGGTGAGCATAAGTAGAAACCTCAGTCTAAGCTGTGCATAGCAGATAGTAGAACTCTGCCTTTTGCCAATGAATATTCATTATATAATATGATGCTCCCCATTTCCCAACAACTAGCTGCATTGCTTTTGCTCTTCTTTGGACCTTTGGAAATCATGCCTTCCTTCCCCAAAAAAATTCATCACTGGAAAATCTCATCATCTGGCAAGATTAAGTTTGCCTCAGTACTTACTCATCTCTTCCCCCCTGATTCCACCCTCTGACTGGAGAGAAGGACCATGGCTCTGGGGCTTCTATTAAAGGAAGTGGCTTAACATATTCTCCCAATTTGCCACCAATTACACTGTTTTTTAGACTTTTCTTTCATGTACCTACAACTGGGAACATGGTCCCCACCCCCTCAGCTTTCCACACACCCCTTTTTATAACTTCTTTTGTTTGTTGTTTTCTTTCATTAGATTCTAAGTTCCTTGAGAACAGGAATTGTCTTTGTTTTAATTTATATTTGTACCCTCAGCACTTAGCACAGTGTCTGGCAACTAGTCAGCACTTAATAAATGTTTATTGACTGAACTTACTGTGATAGAGTCATTCCAGAATCCTAGAAAACCAGAAAGTCTTCAATAAAATTTCAATTTAAAGCCATGCATTAAGCATCTACTATATGCAAAGCATTACACTCAGCAATGAATTTGGGCTAAGACAGTGTCTGGTCTAATGCAGCTCACAATCTAATAGGGAGATGTGACATATACAACTCAAATACAAAATAATATGTGAAAAGCACATTTGAGATGTGCCAAAAAGATTTGTGTGAAGCCCAAGGGTGGATATTATCAACTCTGGGTATCAGAGAAAGATTCAAAAAAGAGATGACAATGAAACTGGGTGGGCAGAAATTCAATAGGAAGAAGAGGGTAGGAGGAGAATGTCCCAGGCACAAACAAAACTTTGAGCAAAAGTAATAAGGCAGGAAAGTGTAAAACTTATATGGAAGATGGCAAGTAGTGAGCTTGTTTAAGCCATAGAGTCGATGGAGATGAGTGGTGTAAGGTTTAGCTTGAGGAAATGATTTTTAGAAGGGAAAAACAAAATCATATCCTACAATGCCTACTTCATCTTCTTCACTCTGCCACTTCAGCAAAAGGCCACAGTTGGAAGTTTCAGTCTGAGCTAAGCATGACAGATAGTGGATCAATGACTTCTTATGGATATATTTCATATACCATAGCAGGGGAATTGTAGAGTTTCAGAGAACCAAGAGGACTTCAATTAAGTTTCTTTTGTTAATATTTGATATATTTTGTTTTTACATTTAAAATATTTATAGATTATTCTGACTCCATGATGTGTCTCACATAACAAAGCAAAACAATTAAGTAAAACTAATAATATTGTGATCTCATATGAAAGTGTATATAATATTCCACATCTGTAGCACTCCTACCTCTTAAGGATAAAAAATTAAAATTAAAAATAAATGAGAAATCTATTTTCTTTCCCTCCCACTCCTTACCCTATTGGGGGAAAATCCTCATAACAAAATGGATGGTGAAGTAAAATTAATTCCCTTAATGACTGCATGCTGTGTGTATGTGTGTGTGTGTGTATCTTAGTCCATTAACTCTCTGCCATGGATAGTATGTTTCATCATGGGTTTTCTAGAATCACAAATAGTCATTTTATTGATCATAGTTCTTATGGAGTTCAAACTTGTCAGTTTTTATTCTCCTCTCATTTCATTCTTCATCAGTTTAGGAAAGCCTTCAAAACTGTTTATTTTTACTGTATTGGTGTCATAGCATAAATCGTTCTTCTGCTCCTGCTTTCTTCATTGCATAAGTTCATAAAAAAACTTTTAAAATCTTTTTTTTTAATGTTTCCATTTCAAAAGTTGGACCTGTGTGTTTGGAGCTCAAAAGAAATGCTCAGTCTAGAGATACAGATGTGGGAACCATTTGCGCTAAAGTTGGTATTTGAATACGGTATATGGGAATGAATGAAAGCACCAAAGTAGAACTGAGGAAAAACAAAAGGATGTCATTTTTTTTTAATACCCTCCACCCTCTTGGCCCAGTGTTTGGAGAAAGAACATGAGGAAGATGGTGAAACCATGTTCCCACACCTATACTATCTTCTGTCCTTTCAAGGCCCTTCAAGGTAAGAGCCTGAACCAAGTAAAACTCTCCCCTTTCAAAGAATCTCCCAGTTCCAATTTCCCTAATCTCTTAAATTTTCATATCATAGTTTCATGTCCTCATGACATTTAAAAATTTGAGAGACATAATTAGTCATTTTATTAAATAATGCTGGCATTTTAATAAAGAGGTCAGTGGCACTCTAGAATGCCAAAGACCCTCTTGGTGGTGGGTGGGAAAGTGGGTGTTCCCATGATGGGAATCAACTTTGATTGATTAACAAGTAAGCAGAGAGAATGAATGAGGGGCTGGACCTATTCTAATGAACTTTGTCCTGAACTTCTAAATTCCCCAGTCCTAGACAATCTATTCAAAGACTTAAATCCCCACCCAAATTCCTTTGAAAATTGAGTGGGTCTGACCAAAACTGAGGAGAGTTAATGCAATCCCATTATTCATAATCCTTTAAGAGGCTGAACTTTGACAAGGAGGATTGTAGAAAAAGAAGGAACTCTGGATTTCTCCAAATCATTGGTTACTAATAATCATTTCTCTCATCCTTCCATCTCACCCTCTGCATCATTACTCTGGAAACTACTTTTCATCTTCAAATTCTTCTACCTATTACTTTTCTCCATTTCTGTCTCTTCCATGCTCTGGATTCCATTTCCTTCCTTCATAGTTTTGACTTTATATTTAACCCATTCAAATATATGTTCTATTTCAACTTTAAATCCTTTATCTACTAGAATTATCACTCTCATATTCTCTTCCAATTTGTCACTCTGGATCACCCTCACCATTTACTTTCTCTTTTCTCCTTGTGTTGCTAAATGCCACTGGAGAAAGTCATGCAACCATGCTGACTAGGTAACATAAATTCATCTGTCATCAATGGTCCATTGCTATTATACAGAAATTCTTTTATCCATCTGGTTTTATCTATCTATCTGATTATCTATCACATTCTCATGTTGACTTGACCCCACGAAGCATGCAATATTAGCTCTACTCTTCTTCTCTAAATAAATGATCCTAATTATTTACTGAGAAAAGCAGGAGTCCCTGTTCTATTCTCCAATCTTCCCTACTCCATGCCCCCAAACCTCTCAATACTTCCTTTAGTCTTTGAGGAAGTGTGGGCCCTTCTCCTGCTAAGGGGAGGACTCTACTTCTGCCCTTGATGTCTTCATTTTGTTGAGAGGAAAGGAGAGGAGAGAGGTGGAGAGAAAAGAGAGAGGAAGAAAGGAAATCTGAGGCAGAGTTTTGCATTCCTCTTCAAGGGAAATTAGAACTTCCTGAGGGAATTTCTAAGAAAAGATTTATTCTTTCCTAAGATTCCCTTCCAGACATGTCTGTCTAACAATAACCACTATAACATACTCTAGTGCTTCCTTCATACAAATGTTTCTGATACACTGAATTTTGCCTCAACCACAAAGTGGCCAACGATTAACTAGAGATAGATAGCTATAAATGTTAATTAAGGCAGAGAGTCAAACTTCTGCATAAATGTTAGTAATTTTCCTAACTGGATACTCAGAATAATTGTGACTGTACTCCCAACTTTTCATTTAATATAAACTCCCTAAAGCAGCAGAGAAGGGAACTATGTGAAACTGCAGGACCATTATATTGCACCTAAGCATAAAATGAGCTATTTTTTTTTTAAACAAGATGTTGCTAAAGAAACAAAACAAAGCCCTTTGCTTGCACTGTAATTTCCTTATGTTATTGTCCTTCATTTGCCCTCCCTGTACTGACAAGGTCCTAGAGAGAATAATGTACACTTGTGTCCTTTACTTCATTACGCACTCTCTTCTCAGTCCTTTGCAGGCTTATGACCCTGCCACTCAATTGTGATCCCACCACTGCTGTCTCCAAGGTTACTAAAGATCATTTAACTGATAATTGGAATGTCCTTTTCTTAAAAAAGAAAAGATTTATTCATATATTTTGCTTTTGTATCACATTAATATCCACCCTATCCACAAACATGTACATACCCTTCCTTTGTGATAGATTTTTTTAAAAAAAATAAACATTCTTTTCAGCAAAACAGTCAACATATCATCTATGTTTGATACACATGCAAAATTTCAACCCATAGGTCATCACATCTATGTTGAAAGAAAGGAAATACAGTCTCTAATTTCTTCTCTAGGGCCATTTGGTCAGAACATTCACTTTAGGTTTATTATTCTTTTGAATTATGTTGTTGTTTTCTATTATGTATGTTATTTTCATCATTCAGCTTACTTTACTCTATCAGTTCTTATAAATCTTTCCAATGAATGGTCTTTTTTATGTGCTTTTTCTCCTTAACCTCTTGGCAACTTTTGACACATACTGTTGAATTGCTCTTTCCTTCCTTGACTTTTATGGCATTAATCGTTTTCTCTTTATTCACCTCCTACCTCTTCAACTTCTACTTTTCAGTCCCATTTGTGGGATCATCATCTGCTACCTCTCTTTTTAATGCATATGTCTTTGTAGCTTCTGACCTGGATTTTCTTTTTTCCCTAAGCTTTTTCTTAATGATCTCAATAACTCCTATATGTCTATTATCTTCGTACAGATAATTCCCAAAGCTAGCTCTCTGTCTCTCTGTCTCTGTCTCTCTGTCTCTCTCTGTCTCTGTTTCTCTCTGTCTCTCTTTCTGTCTCCCTTTCTGCCTCCCTCTCTGTCTCTGTCTGTCTCTGTCTCTGTCTCTCTCTCTCTCTTTCTCTCTCTGTGTCTCTCTCTGTCTCTGTCTGTCTGTCTCTCTCTGTCTCTCTCTTTTTGTCTCTCTGTCTGTCTCCCTCTCTCTCTGTCTGTCTCCCTCTCTCTCTCTCTGTCTGTCTCCCTCTCTCTCTCTCTGTCTGTCTCCCTCTCTCTCTCTTTGTCTGTCTCCCTCTCTCTCTCTGTCTCTCTCTCTCTGTCTCTCCATATAGATCCCTAATCTATATATTCTATTCAGCTCCAGTCTCCTCACATCATCAACTGACTATTGAAATCACCTCTCAGACATCCAAATATATTACAGATGGATCATAGGATCAAGGACCCTTCAGTTTAGAGCTAGAAATAATACATCAACAAACATTTATAAAGCAATTGCCACACATCAAGCATGATGGTAGACACTAGGGATACAAAAAATAAACATGAAAGCAATCCCTTCCCTCAATCAGCCTGTTGAAGAGTGGCAACATGTACATACATAGGTAGATAAAATGGTACAAACTATATTTGTATGATTGGGGGTGGCAGGGTAGGGGAAGGTACTAGCTTCTAGTAGTGTGAAAGGATTAGGAAAAGCCTCATGTAAGTCTTGAGCCAAACCCTGATATAAGAAAGGGATTTTGAGATACAAAAGTGAGGAGAAAGTTCATTGCCAGCATGGAACATAGCCAGCACAAAGACAGAGAAGCCAGAGAGGAAGTGTCATGTAAAAGAAATAGTAAGAAAGTACAGTGTCTAATTTAGCGAATTAAAAAAGACAGAAAAAACAGTTTTTGCCTTTAAGGAGCTCACATTCCAAGAGAGGAGACAACATGCAAAAAAACTATGGTATATACATACATATGTGTATGTATGTATATATTATATAGTTGTGTGTTTGTATATGCACATATATGTTCATATACATATAATATAAATTATACTTATACTGGTATATACATATATCAGATGTGATACATATATTTATATATTCTTTTTATAATTTTATATTGTATTCACATTATGTTACATATATGATATATATATTTATATGTGTATATATGCATGTATGCATATATGGATGGGTGCATACACATGTACATTTGCATGCATTTATATGTAATTGTATATGTGTATGTGTATTTTTACACATATATAATACACAATATATTTACCTTCTTTGTAATCTATCCTATTTGTATAATCTATTTACAATTATATATTATATTCACGCTATATTAATACATATAATAATATTCTAGGTATACATACATTGTAAACATGTACATATGCATACATATATGTGTGTGGATATATATGTGTGTATGTGAATGTCTGTGTGTATCGATAATTAAGGTGGGACTTTTTTTTACTGTTTTTTTCTTTTGGAACACTTATTTAATCAAGTGCCCTTGATGAGTCCAGCCTTTGTTTCTTTGATTAAATCAGGAATCGTTGGGGGCAGCTAGGTGACCCAGTAAGTAGAGCACTGGCCCTGGAGTCAGGAGGACCTGAGTTCAAATCCGTCCTCAGACACTTGATATACTTATTAGCTGTGTGACCTTGGGCAAGTCACTTAACCTCCATTGTCCTGCCTTTCCCCCAGCAAAAATAAAATAAAATAAAATAATAAATCAGGAGTCTTTGATGACCCGCTTACCTCAAGGGAAAGCCTAGCTTACGTGGGTTTGAGTCGCATGTTTGTGACACCAGAAGCTTTTAGGTCACGTGGGTTTGAGTGGCATGTTATGATGCCCTTTGACCCTGAAAAGGATATAAAAACTCAGAGGCTGGCATTTTGCCTTTGGGACTCACTCATGAAAGGAGTGTTGAGACTCTGGGCAAGCCATTGTAACTGCCTCCCCTCCCCCGCCCCACCCCCACCCCAGATTTTGCTAACCCAGACATGTTGGTTCTTCTCTGGTAACTATGAATTGTGATTTGGTCTGTTAGTATTGTCTCTGTTTGCAATTTGTTTGTATTTGCTCTGAAGTTCAGGGTGCTGGCTTTTCTCCCTGAATGATATATGTATGTATGATTAAAGTGAGATTGTCAACCCCTTACAGTTGCTTTCCTTAGTAAAGCAGATCAAAGAACCTGTGCTGGCAGCTCTTGTTGCTGGTCTTGTTGAGCCTTACACCTCAACAGCTGCTGCTAGCCACATTGTCGTTATACCATGTGTGTGCAAGGGGGGAAGGTAACTTCAGAGGGAAGTTGTTAGCAGTGAGGAGGGCCAGGAAAGGCCTTTTGCAGAAGGTAGAATTTGAGCTGAGGCTTGAAGGAAACTATGGAAATTAGAAGGTGAAAATGAGGTTGGAGAGAATTCTAAGCACAAGGTCAACCAATCAAGCAGTAGGCTTGGAGTAGGCAAAGGAGCAAGAGATGACCTGTCATGCTTAAGAAATTTCAAGGAGGCTTATATGCCTGGATACATAGAAGGGAAGAAAGTGTAAGAATGGAGATGTAGGATAGGGATAGGATGTTAAAGGCTTTAAAGGCCAAACAGAGGGTTTTATATTTAATCTTGGTTGTAACAGGGAAGCTCTGAAATTTATTGAGTTGGAGCATTACATCATCAGACCAATTCTTCAGGAAAATCACTTTGGCAGTTGATAAGCAGATAGTGATAGTACATAACCAGCACTTAGTAGACACTTAGTAAGTGTGTTTGGATTTAAATTGTTGAAATAAGAAGATAGCCTTAGAAAATACCCATTCTAAATGAGTTGGGGAAAGGATAAGGAAGTAAAAGAGAGAGAAAGAGACAGAGACACAGAGACAGAGAGAGAGAGAGAGAGAGAAGGCACCATTAGAGCCATATGAAAACCTGAAAAATGCTGTATCTTGGAAGACAAAGGTAGAGAGGCCTTGAATATTATCATATAAACCCACTCTTTAGCTTTGCCCTTTCTCCCCTGCCCCACCCCCAACCTTGTCAGGTTGTTAGCCTGGGACTATGCACAGGTGCTGTAACCCTAAGGAAAGGAAAGGGAAGGAGAGAGAAGAATGATCATTTTTTAATGTGTCAGATCAATGTTTCCCAACATCCAGACAAGCACAGGTCTATAGCAAATTTTTATTGGTCCATAAAACTTTTACTATTCTTTCCTTCAAAAAAAAAATCTATAAACTTAAAAATCTGACTGTTTCCCTGGTATCCTGCTTCTACCATCCCAGCTCCCTTCTCCCTGTCTCTGTTTCCTTAGTCCTTGAACCACCAAAAACTATAACTCTGACATTCTGTAGACAATAGAAGTTTCTCTTAGTGTATTTAGATATAGTACTAATTCCAAATATTGCTTGGCTCTGGAAACACCAGTTTCATTGAAATAATTGCAGTTCGAACGACAGAAGTATTTTTTTTTAGAGTTGACTATCTACCTACCATCGTGTTAGACACAGTAATTGCCCCCCCCCCCCAAAAGTACATCTTGTATTCTCAAGGAAGCTTGCAATTTCATTGAGGCTGTGCGGTGCAGTAGAAAGAACATGGGTGTTGAAAACTAAGAGATGAGTTTTATGCTGGCTCCTGTATTTACTAGCTTCATATTCCCAGGCAAGTTCACTTCATCTCTTTGGTCTCACTCTCCACATCTGTATAATGAGGATAATAATGCATCCTCTAACTACCCAACAGGAATGTGGCGAGGAAAGCAGAAGATTTCACAGCCTCATAGAAAAATGAGGATGATGATGATATTGATGATGATGATGCCAGTGATGATGATGATGACGATAATGATGACAAAGGCCTTTCTCATAGAATTTTGGAGTTGGAATGGACTTTAGACATTAACCTCATCATTTTACAGATGAAGAAATTGAGGCCCAGAAAAGCTGTCCACCGAAGGCCAGGCTAAAATACATGTCTCCCAGTTCTTGGTCCAGTGTGTTCTGTCCACTGCATTACTCTTACTCTGAATACTACTGGTATTAAGTTAGATGATTAGGTGAAGGGAGATAGCTTTTTTTTTAACTGACAAGCTTACAACTTTTGTTCAGTATCAAAATCCCTCATGTGACCATCCCCAAGCAAAAGCATACAGCTGGAAAAACAGCTCTGATTAGACACTTATCGATTCTGCTCTCTCTCTTCCTCTTGTATTTCCAGCTAGCCTTGATTCACTTATTCATATTTCAGGGCTAATTTTCCAAAGTCTTTACACAAAACAGTTTTCAATTTCATAGGAGGCAAATTGGGTGAATTTCATTTCGGAATTGCAGTTGTGTTGACACACGGTAATCTTATTAGCAATAAAGGGATATTACCTATAATCGAATAGCTCTGCAATTAGCAAAATCCAGAGCCAGAAAACAACAGCATTCCCCAGCCCCACATTTGTTTCACCCACAGCAGGACATGTTTGAATTACCCACAAAACTATTAGCATGTTTCTATTGTAATAAATGGAAAAAAAAAGAAACTCAATAAAATCTGCTTCACCCAGAGTAAATATTAACTACCACACATACAGACAGATGAGCTTAACTTTGGCAATTGGTGGGGAGGAGGTTGGTGTGTTTTTGATAAGTCATTTATACATGCTGTGCAACTAACATAACATTCCTGTCACATTTGATTGGGGCAGGCTCAGCCTTGGTATTAAAGGCAAGGCATCCATGTCGAACAAATATATCCGTGGGAAAAATAATTACAGTCTTCATCTGGGGAGGTTACATTTCTATGGCATCTTCATGACTGTTGTATAATTGGGTAATTCTGGCTCTGAATTAAGAAAAAATAAAACAGCCCCTGATTTCCTAAAAAAAAAAAAAACAAGTTTAGGTATGTTCCAGGCCTCGACATCCTCCATGGAACAAATTACATTAAAATTACAATCAACTTTCTCTCAACTGTCACCAGAAATGGATGTTGCTGTATACAAGCTGCCTCTTCCTCACTTTTATTAAGCCCCTTTCAATTATGTGGGAACATAAATTGGAAGGATGTCGCTATGTCATTTACAGTATTGAAATGTACGAGGAACATTGACCCCGGCCTCTGGAGATTATGTGAAAAGCCATTTATATGCACAGCTGTACAAATTGCCTGAGTTTAATGTTAAATTCCATGGAAAATTATCTTTGCTGCTCTGCATTTGAGGAAGGACAAGGTTTAAATATTTAATATGTTCCCTTCCCAGACAAGCTCAGTCAGCAATGAATTAGTCAACCGGTCAGTACAGAGATCTTTTTGAAGAGTAACAGGTTTTGCCTTTAAATACAGAAGTGACCTGAGTTCACATAATCAGAGACAGTAGGTGGAAACAGGGCCAGTTGGTTCTGGCCTTCACACCTCTTTGTAAAATGACTCCCTTCTTGATTCAAATTAGCATTCTCCTCATCTTTCTATAGCAATGGAATCTCCACCCTCATGACAGCAAGTCTGTCTTGATATATGGTATTTGATACATTTTGCCCTTCTGATGCTACAGTGGTAGAAAAACCAGTGAGTTTCCCTGGGTAGAATCAAGGCCCAGTGATGAGAAGACATCATTAGTGACAACAATAACTTTAATAATAATAACTGACATTTATCTAGTGCGTTTTCATTTACGAAATATACAATGTAGAGCTGACATTTTTATGACATTTTAACATCTGCAAAAGCACTTTATATGCGTTATCTTACCTGATCAAAACAACGACTCCGTGAGTCATGTACCACATAATAGCCATGGTACATGACTCTCAGGGTTGTATGGCAGTGCATTTTGGGCAGGGGTTGGAGGGAGATGGTAAGCCAAGCTTCAACAATCATGTATTAAGCAATTACTATATGCAAAGCACTATATTAAGCACTGGGGATGAAAATAAAAGTAGAAAAGCAGCTTTTGCCTTGGTCACTTAGATACTGGATTTGAATTGAGAGCTCCCTTTACCAGGCTGCTTCTTTGTTAAATGTTAGATGGTCTAAGAGTAATTAAGGTAATGTGTGAAAAGTACTTTGGCACCCTCTCATAATTGGAAAAAAAACCCCACTATTTTGAGTCCCTCTGAAATGAACACATTTGCAAAAAGCTGTTTCCATCCTGTACCTGCCTACCTTCTCTCCTTGATGTTTTCTTGAAATCCCTATAGCTCATACTGGAAATGTCCATTTTCTGTGATTACATAGCTAGGACCTCATCAGTCAATCCTTAGTATTTCTCTGCCTATGATATCAGAGACAGGAAAGCAGTCAACTTCCAGATAAAAACCATTGCCTTCAATGACTCTACAAGCTGCCCTGATATGAAGGATACCAAGGACCTAGACATCCCCAACATAGACTAAGAGAAATGATAGGAGTTTGCAGAAACTGAGTGTGCCAAGTTGGAGGGCAGACTCTTACAAGACTCATCTCCTCTTCCCTCTCTTTTCTGTAACCTGAATATCATGGTACTCAAAACCAGGTAACTGAGAGCCGTGTGGAGCCTTTGCCCTGAAACCCTCAACCCCCCGCCCTTGTTCTCTTTTGCTGATTGCCCTGGCTATCTCATTTTGGTTGTTGGAACTTACCTCAAGCTCTTTTTATGGCCTAAGAGAGCCCAGCCTAAGGTGTAGCTACTATAGCAATCCAAGGTATAATAGAACCTTATAACATTATTCATATTTCACAGATTCAGATATATCATAGGTCAAATTATTATATACAAAGCAAAACTCTTAAGAGAAGAGGTTTGATGCAACACAGTTCACTTAGAAAGTGGATATTATTGAGTGTCCTCAATCATGGCTTAAATCTAAATAATCCCTAATTACTGACTAGATACAACACTAACTACGGATTATGACTTTTAGATGGAGACTTGTTTCATTTAAATATTTATTAACAACCATTAATCAAGTACCTATTGCAAAGAGAATACTATGCCAGGCACTGGAGAAGATGCAAAATTTGCATAAGATATTGAACTTATATTCTTGTTGGGGGATAAGAACATATGACAATAGAGAAATGCATTTAAGAGGTACAAATAAAAGAATGCCATGTGTAAGGTCTGGGAAGACCATTATCAATCAGGGAAAACAGAGGAAGCTTTATGAAGGAGATTGAATTTCAGTTGGGCTCAAGAAATGGATAGGAATCCAAAAGAATAAGGAAAAGGGGATCCCTTCAGGCATGGGGAATATGATGAGCAAAAGCAGGAGCACCAAATCATCAAGAGAGTGAGAAACCACATCCTATCTCAGCTCAAGTGATCCTCTCATACTCTCCTGGGGTCTGACCGATCATATGATCACACTATATAAAGTTTTGGTTTTTTTTATACAGAATGAAATGATCACAATACTATAATAACACAAATCTGTCAAAGGCAACAGGAGAAGCAAATATACCTTAACTGAGATAATGGTCCCCAAAACAACTTCAAAGGGGGGAGTATCTGCTCTATACAATGCAATACAATAAACAATTTATTAAGCACCTACTATAGGCCAGGCACTGTGCTAACCACTAGAGATATAAAGAAGAAAAGAGCACAGATCCTGTGCTCAATGGGCTAGGAAGACAACACAAAAAAAGGAAGCTGAAAGGGCAATAGGCAGAAGGTACCTGGTGGGGATATGGTATTGAGGTATGGATACAAAGAAACCGTCATTGGGCCAAATTCCATTTCTCAGCCAGCCTATTGCTTCCAGCAGTGACAATGGTAGTTTCAAAACCAAGCAGTGCAGCTAAAGGGAAATGAAGAATTGGCTGATCTTCTGGGCCCTCTTTAAAAGAAACCTTTGGGAGGAGGATTTTGGGGGGTGTTTTGTTTTGTTTTGTTTTTGCTCTACCCTCCAGCCCTTCAATCAGAAGGACAGAGGCAGCTGAGAGTACTGACAACATTTAAGTACCAAAGCTGGTACTTTTCTAGATTATGGTCAGTTATATCTCCCTCTCGGGCTTATAGGAGTATTCCTGAGGAATTGGAAGGTCTTCTTTGATGTCATTGCCTTGAGTGACTATTGTGGATATGTTGCTACCAGTATTAGAAACACTTGCAATGGCCCAATTCTATTTAACCAAATAACATCAATTATCATGCTAAAAAGGATATTTTCTCCAAAGAGAACAAGAACAGAAGTAAAAACCTTTCCTCTAACACTTAGGGACACACATGTACCTATAGCACCTTGGTCTCTGGGAAAATGACTTGATATTGAATTATAGTTCATACATAGAATCAGTCCCCCAAGTTTATGTTTGAATGAAAAATTACCATTGATTGAATCCTTGTTTATGCTAACATTGGACTAGGTTTATTATCTCTCAGGATATCAATGCTGGTCTTGCTACTAAACCTGGCATGCATTTGACTCCTAGAATCCTAGACCTCAGGTACCTGGCTCTCTTGGCATTTCAAAACTCACAAGGTTTTAGCCTCCAGTTTCATCTCCTTTGCCTAAAAATGAAAGAACAAATGCTGAGGCAAAGATCCAAGGTGCCTTTGTCACAGGCCACATATTGGTCTCATGTGAGGAGGGCCCAAAGCCTTTCCCTTAAAGTATTGTCTCTCACCAGATGCTCTCATCCAGGAAAAATTCATACAAAAAGAAGTCAAAACAAAACAACAAAACAAAAACAAAACAAAAAACGACAAAAAGGGTTCAAGGCTGTGCTCAGCTAGTGCCATTTGAAAGTACCTCCAGGCAAATAAAAAAGCTCTTCACCACATGATAAGCAGACCAGAGCCAGTTACAGAATGTCTATGCCTGCTCCAAAGTTTCTCCAAGGCATTTTCTTTACAGGTAATTAAATTCTCCCAAAAGGTGACTCCCTAGCCTATCCCACAAGGGGAAATGCATCAGTGGTATTCTGCAAATGCTCATATGGACTGGGCTGAGCGCCAGTCCCTGGTTACATAGCTCTTTCTACTTATAGTTGGGCTTCAATTTATACAACTAAAAGACACTAAACTCAGGGAAAGTTTAAAGTAAACAAGTTATAATAACACACTCAGATTAAAATCACTTTGCTTTTCAATAAAGCCAACAGTGTTTTCCTCCCATCTGGAAGTCTGAATAATTACTCCCATAACTCAAACTAGGATCATTTTGTATAAATATAAATATGTGTGTATGTATGTATATATATATGTATATATATGTATGTATATGTATATATGTATATACGCATACATATATATAATATATAGTATTGATTATAGTATTAATGAATGTAAAATATGTAAAATTCTATTTTCGTAAAGCTGACAATTTTAAAGATTTAGATATAATCTTTATATTTTAGACATATAGGCTTTTATAGTAGTGGGAAGATAACTAGATTTGGAATAAGAATTCCTAGAATTTGAATTCTCACAGAACTACTTGGGCCAAGTTATTCCAATTACCTCAATCTTAGTTCCCTTACTTTTTCAAATAAAAGCGTCAGGTTAGAAAGGAGACCAGATTTGTGATTAGGTTGATAGAAGAAACGCCCTCTATCATTGCAGATAGATACTTTATAACCTATTGTCTTAGTTGCCTAGCGCACTGAGAGTTCAAGTGACTTGTCCAAGGTCATGTAGTCAGGACTTCAGTCTAGGTGTTCTGGCTTTAAGGCCAACACTATCTCACTCGGATAAGATTATCTCTAATGTTCTTTCCAGATATTAATTACATAATCCTGTGATTATCATGTAGTCTTGGCTTCTGCAGGAATGTTTCAATGTTCAGATTCACTGAGGACAGCAAAAGAGAGTTCAACTTTGCACTCTGAAAAAAGAAAAGATCTCCAGTTCACATCTCATCTAGTGGGAGCTACCAATTCCTTCCAAATGTTCTGAGCCTTGGCATTAATGTCTGTTATACCACCTAACACCCAGATATCAGTAAGTGCCTATTTGAACACCTGCAAACTTGCTATGTGTGAGGCACTTTAAAGAATCATCCACCTGAGTAAGACACAGCACCTGTCCACACTGCAGTCTACCCTACTGTCTGATGATGGATTGCAGAATGCCATGCTATAATCTTGTCTGTGGATACCCTCTAAATCTTTATAGTAGGTGAGAATAAAGGGAGGGAAAAATTCACCTCAATGTTATATAAAAAGAACAGTCAAAGGGGAGTTCTCTATCAACTTAGATTTAGGGATATATTATTTTAGGCTAAGAGGTCAGGGAAGAAGAATGTGGTCAAAAACAGTGCTCTTGTCACTTTTTCTGAATGAGGTAATAGGATAAGAGAGACTAGGTGACTTCCTAAGGTCATGCAGTAAGTGAGCTCTTGGCATGACACTAAAACCCCCATCTCTGGGTTCCCAGGATCTGGATCTCCTGGTCATGCTGACTCTTTGTGATGATGTTGTCTGAGATAAACCAATAGAATAAAATTTGGACTTGGATCCATGAGACATGGGTGAAAACTGTGATTGGTAAGTACCAGCTGAATGGCAATGGGAAAAATCACTTAAAATCTCTAAACTTCAGTTTCCTTAGCCATGCATTGGGTATAGTGAAATATGCCCTACCTACTTCACAAAGTAGGTTTGACAAAAGCACTTTTAAAAAGTTAGAACACTATAGAAACATGAAATTTTTTGTTCTTATTAATTCCGTTTTATAATCGTATTAACACATTCCAGTTACCAGTTCTTTGGTTGATGACGCTTCTATGAATGACAACTTCTTTAGTATATGTAGAGAAAGAGTGTCCTATAGAGGTTATCACTTGTCTATGGATAGGTGCCTACTCATTTCATAGCTTTGGCACATTGTGATTAATCCAATTACAATTAAAATGCTAACATTCCTAGTGTGCCTGTTGCTGCTGAGACTCTGAGTGATAGGTTGAATATATTTTAGTATTATAAGGAGAATGGGTGCTTCAGGGCACAGAATCAGCAGAGGGTAGAGACAAACCTTTTCATTATGCATGATAGGTTCTTGAGGTTCCAATCATTTAAGAATATGTGAAAAGCTGTATGCATGTGTGGTATAGGAAGAAGCAGAAAGACTAGAGAGCTGGCATTGGAGCTAAGGAGATGAGGGTAATAGTCCCATTTCTGGAACATATTCGTTGTATGACCTTAGCCAACTTGCTTAACCTCTTAGAGCCCAAGGGTCCAAAGAAACTGTCCAAGACTATGAAATGTAGAACATTTGGTGACTTGCCTCAGTAGGATGGGTTTCCTCACAAGCAGTTCCCTATACTAGTGAAATCATTGTTTGAACAAAATCCCTGTGTGTATATGAGCATGCCTCTGTGTGTTTCTTAGATAGATGATAGGTAGACAGACAGAGAAGAGAGATAGATGCATGGATAGATAGATCAATAGACAGACAGATAAATATAGTTATATAGATAGAGAAAGAGACAAGCAAAGAGAGACAGAGAGAGAGAGAGAGGTAGAGAGAGATAGAGAGAGGGAGGGACAGACAGAAAAAGACAGAGAGAGAGAGACAGACAGAGACATACATACACACATATATACACACATACACAAATATACACACATATATCAATGCATATGTCACATCTACTGGTATAGACCACAATTTCTCCATGCCTTCTCATTCCTTGACATATGTACCCATGTTTTTTCATAGATCTTCCACACAGGATTCTCCAATGTGTGAGAGTAGAGTACTGCCCTTAGCTCTTTTTATATTCTGGGGATATCAGTGGAGCACTTGGACTTTCTATTTGTTATCCCTCCCTCTGACACATTACTGGCCCACTATTTTCCCTAGTCATACATTTCCCTGATGGTGTCCCTTATGTCATTTGCTTTGTTCACATAGGCTATATAGCACATATATATATATATATATATATGCACATATATATAAATGTGTGCCATATACATACATGTATATATTCATGTATTAATAGTGTTTGTGTGTATGTGCACATATATGGACAATATACATATATATGTGCAGATATATGCCCACATAAATCTGATGAATATATTTCCTTATAAAATTGAATTCAGTCTTTAAATTAGGGCTTCAAAAACTTAATGATCCCTATCAAAAGTCTTTAGAGGAAAAGGACAAGATCTAAATATTCTATTCACCAGTGTGCAATATATGACATATATTTATTTTCCCCTCACTACCATCTTTCATGTATTGTCTCAGATATTAGTATCTTGAACTTAATGCACTGTTATCAAAAAAAGGTCAAGAATTCTGTAGCCCAGGCAAAAATCAATAACTACAATTCCTGCATAATGCTATCCATGTAAGGTTAGAGCAAATGATGCCAGAAAACAGTGATTTTCAAGGAAAGTATGTCATGCATCTTATAGATGTCACTGCTTTTTTTTTCATTTATGTCTGTGCATGTAAGCATAAACACACTTTCTGTTCAGCCTATCAAATATGAGTTATCACCTGAATTTATTATTATTAAAGAATTGAATTGAAAATAAATAAGAAAACTGCACTAATGGTCTTGGCATTGCTTTATCTAAGTCTTCTGGAAGATAGATGTTTAGTTGAATCAGTACCAAAGTTTGTTTCCTTCCACTGGGAGGTTTAGCTCCATCTGCCAAAGCACAGCAGAACAGAAGTGTTTCCCATCAAATCTAACTCCTGTACCATACATTGCTGGTGGACAATTAAGGGTCCTGAAGGAAAAGATGGTGTGTCTGTCTTGGCCAACTGATTGATCAGTGTCCACTGGTCACACTATCGATGGGGTTACACTGACCTGGATTCAATATTCTGACCTCCCCCTTCCCTTTAAACTCTGACATTCTATGATACTGTGATCCACATACAAAATAATCAAATGACTTAAATTGTAATCCCAGTCACTTATCAGGTATAAACACAGTCCAGTGCAAAATGAGAACCATAGACTAACAACAAAAAAGTAAGTCTAAATCACTCATAATCCTACATTCTGAAAGCAGCAGTGCTGATTTTAGATAAAATATTGAAGATTGCCAAATGCAGATATCTCCTTATTGGGGGACAGGGTTGGGATGACAGAGCTAGGTGCTTTCTCTTTCCTCTATTATGGACATTTTATATTGGGCTCTTAGAAAATGCATTTAACTAAATTAAATAATAAGGAGCCTGGATAAAAGTCCCTCTCCAGATAAAAGTCCTCACAATCACTTAGAGATAAAGGGCTCCATTAGCAAGACACAAAGTCTGGTAGGTCTTGCTAAGTTGAAATTGCTCCAAGTTAAGAGTTTGACAAAGGACTGAGTGTTGTCTGAGAATCACCTTAAACAAAGCAGAATAAGGTCCATTCATCTCTAGAGGAATATACAACAGGTAACAAAGTTTGAGGCCATAGTAATTCATTAAGACCAACTACCAAGGCGTGAAGAGGCTGCCATCTGCATTGGTGAAGGGAGCTGCCATATTCAGGAATGCACAAATCTTTTGAAGTATTGACAACGAATTATAGAAAAAGAACCAGTGAATCTAAAAATGTTTGACTAAGGTATGGCATGCTAGTCAGAACTATATTCATCTGCACACACCCCGTCCAATCATGATTTAATCACATTTCAAAGCATTTCTTTTTAATTTGTATATCCAGAGATACGATATATGAAACAAATAATTCAGAGCTGAACACAATATTCTAGGACCCAAAGTAATTTATACAGAAAGCTGGATATTTATTACTGATGCTAGAGGTTATTAAGTTATCTGAAAGGTATAGACTTCATTTCTGTTTTCAAGAAATAGAGATTTATATTGCTTATTTATTCCCAGCTGTTGAATATCTGAACCATGCTCAGAAAAAGAGATTAAAAATATTTGACAACAGTGGCCGACAGTGCAGCAACTAGGAGAAACTAACCCAACCCTTACTCAGAACAGATTTATAAGGGAGAGTGGAGACAAGGTAAGGATAGCCAGAATACTGGGACAATTATTTTGACAGATTCTCCTGGCACCCCCTGATTAATATCCCTTTATCAGGTGTGAAAAACCCAGTGCCACATGCAATCATCCCAATTGTGCCATTTTTCATTTTAGTATCCCTTGTACTTAATATAGCTCTCCTTCTATACAGCAAGTGCTCAATAAATATTAGCTGAATTGAGTTGACTGAGGATACCATTTGGAGCAGAGCCAATCACCAAATATTATTGCCCTTACTTATGTATTTATCTTTTTATTACCCAATTTATTTACTTATTTGTTTCCTTATTTGATTTGAACTTATTTGATAACTAAATTCCAATGCCGTAAGTGCTATATAAAGATGAAATAGTATCTGTCCTCCAGGGGGTTAAATTCCATCAAGAGAGACAAAATATATACATTTAAGTGTACACATACATACAAAATAACAAAATGCAAAGGTGGTGGGGGTGGAGATGAACACTAGAACCTAGAGGAATCAAGAAAAGCTTGATGGAGAAGTTGGCATCTGAGCTGGGCTGTGAAAGAAACTAGAAATTCTAAGAAGCTCCTCTTAAAGGAAGTGCTCTATGGGGGAAAGTAATGAAAGTGCTTTACAGACATGGTGGAATGTGATTGGAGAGCCAGTATGAAGACACAAAGATGAAAGTTGCAGTATCATAGTAAGGAACATCAAAGAGGCAATTTTGGATAGATCATAAAATCTATTATGGAGAACAATACATAATAAGGTGAGAAAGCTAGATTTGGCTTTTAAATGCTAAACAGAGGAGCATTTGACCCTCGATCTAATAGAAAGAAGATATTAATGCTTGGAGAGGGGAAATGACTTAATCATAATGATATAGGTTAAGAAGTAGAACTTTTAGGAGTTGAACCCAGATCCCTAGGTCTTCAAATCCAGTGCCCTTCCTGCCACATAATGCTGCCTCTCTATGAGGTGAGCTATTGTAAAATGCAGAGAATAATATACCAGGCAATCACATAAAAGAAGGGAAAAGTAGAACTACACACACACACACACACACACACACACACACACACACACGCATATATATGGAAGTTGCAGATTTTCTCATGAATACATACTCTGTCATTCAACAAACACTTATCGAACACCCCCTATTTTGTGCAAGGTCCTACCCAAGACCCTGTAAATACAACAGTAAGAGGATTATTGACATTGATGACAGATACAGCCAGAGTGCATATCATCTTCTTATATATGTCCCAGCTATTGAAAGAAAACCATATATAAACCCTATAAATCTTTTTTAACTTCACTGTTGTGACAAGATCAGGTTTGACTAGGAAGGACAATGACACAGATAGATACCATGGAGCTAGAGATTTACTTTGTGTGCCTTTAGATGGTTGTCTATTTCTGGCTATAGTTCTATGTAGAACTTGGTATTTCTAGAAATGATCTTAGAAATTATTCAGCCTAGCTCAGAGGTGGGGAACCTGCAACCTCAAGGCCACCTATGATGCACTAGGTCCTTGAGTGCAGCCCTTTGAATCTAAACTTCACAGAACAAACCCCCTTAATAAAAGGATTTCTTCTGTAAAACTTGGACTCAGTAAAAAGGCCACACCCAAGGCCCTAGAAGGCCACATGTGGCCTTGAAGCTGCAGGTCCCTGCCCTTGGTCTAGCTCTTTAAATTCAGTTCAATTAACATTTATTAAGTACATACTAACAAAAAACAATTCATACCTGTATTATATTTGGGTACATTCTTGCTAACAACCCTTTGAGGAAAAGAGTGCAAATATCCTTATTTCTGTTTTGTTGAGGAGAAAACTGAGGGTGAGAATTGTTAAATGATTTGTCCACAGTGATAGAGTTAGGAGATATTGAAGCTGGCATTCAAATTTGGGTCACATAAATTCAGGACCAGCACATTTCTGTGACTGTGTTATTTCTCATGGAACATTCTTTCGCTGTTATCTTTCTCAGTAGCTGCATGGTAGCTTGGAGATGACCTTGGTTTCTCAAAAGCTGTGCCAGAAGAACATAATCTCTGAAAGATCCTATCAAGTTGGAGAGGATTGGCATATGGGCCGAGTACAAGACTGTACTATCAGAAATGAATCAAGATGTTCTGAAGTCTTCCAGAACCACAGGATGGAGGTTGTGGGAGTTTAACAACATGCCCTTCTTAAAGGACTCATTCTTTCAAATACACAAAATAGATTTCCTGACCACCAACTAAACACAAAAGAGAAGAAGATGGAGAGAAAAAGCTAAACCTCACTGAGATTCCAGATTTCCCCCAACAAGAGCAAAACATTTCAGAGCCCCCTCAGAAATATTGAATTTAGACTAAGAATAGTTCTTGCACACTGAATTATTACATGGCTTGCCTCTGTTCCTATACTACATTATAATCCTCTGTCTACTTTATAGTGATGATACTCTCTGGACTTGGACTGATTTTTGGATCAAAGACATAGTCTGGTGCTAGGCCTATACTCAAAGGTTATCTAGTTTGGTATAGCTTGCCAAAGCCTTTGTACTCTCATTGCAACCTTCAGTCAATTTGGATAACCTGAAAGCCCCCGTCCCCAAAAGTGGCTTTAAAGTTACAGAGCAAATTTGAGTCAACACAGGGACAAAAACCCACATCTCTGTATGCCTAGTTTAATGTTCTGCTTACAACCCTAAAGATGATACTTTAGAAAATAGAAGGAGTTGCATCTCATGGATCAAGTCTGGGGAAGGCATTGGAATTGATAGGGGTAGGGATGGCTTTCTATAGAAGGTAGAATCTTAGTTGGGACTTAAAGGAATCCAGGGAGGGCAGTATTTAGAGCAGAGGTGGAAGAGTATACCAGGAATGGGGGATAGCTAGAGAGAATGAGAGAATGCCTGGGATCAAGATGGAGTGTTTTGTTCATGAAAAAGCTAAGAAGACAGTTTTACTGGGTTGAAGAGTATTTGTCAGAGAGGAGGGTATAAGAAGACAGAAAAGGTAGGTGGTAGCTAGATTATGGAGGACTTCAGATGACAAACAGAACATTTTGCATTTTCTCCTAGAGCCATTAAGGAACCATGACATGGTCAGATTTGTGTTTTAGGAATATCAATTTAGTGGATAAATGGAGAATGATTGGAATGGGGAGAGACTTTAGGCAAGTTGTCCCAGCAGTAGTCTATTGTAATTATCAAGGCATAAAATGATGAGAGCCTGCACTAGACTGATAGCAGTGTCAGAGGAGAGAAGGGGTGATATCTGAGAGATGAAAAAGATGAAATCAGTAGGCTTTGGCAACAGCTTGGAAATGGTGAATGGGAGATAAGAATCCTGGATGACTCCTAGGGGGACTGGGAAGATGCTGTTGCTTTCTACAGGAATAGGGAAGATAGGAGCAGGAGGGAAAGTTTAGGGGGAAAACAAGTTCAGTTGTGGAAATAATGAGTTTAAGATGTCTATTGGACATACTGTTTGAGATGTCTGAAAGCAGTTGGAGATTTGAGCTGGAGGTCAGCAGAGAGACTGATATGGGAAAGATAGACTTGAGAATTGTCAATATAAAGGTGGTAATTAAATTCATGGAAGCTGATGAGGTCACCAAGTGAATATAGTTTATACATGTATAATATATACATGTATACGTATGTGCTGACATATAGCATGCATACATATTTGTATACTATATTCAATATATTGAATTTGTAGACTATATTCAATATATTAGTGTGTGTGTGTGTGTGTGTGTGTGTGTGTGTGTGTGTGTGTGTGTGGAGAAGAGAGTAAATACTATAGAGGGAGAAGAAAAGTATTGTATAGATTATAGAAGGAGAAGAGAAGAGAGCCAGGAGAGAACCCTAAGGGACACCTATAACTAGAGAGTGTGACCTGGATCCAGCTAGAGAAGGAATGGTCATATAAATAGGAAGAAAATGGGGTGAGTGTTGTGTCCTGAAAATTTAGAAAGAAGTGAGTATGAAGGAAGAGAGAATGATCAATAGTAGAAAAGTGCCTCAGAGAGGTCAAGGAGAATGAGGATTGTAAAAAACACCATTGGATTTGGCAACTAAGAGATCATTAGTAACTTTATGGGAGAGGGGCTAGTCAGAAGCAAACACTATTGAAAAGGGACAGGGTCAAAGGAGAAAATTGAATTAATCAGGGATGGGATAGGATGGAGGGAAAAATAGTTAGTCTTTCACAACATGACTATTGTGGAAGTGTTTTGCATGATGACACATGTATAACCTATATTGAATTGCTTGCCTTCTCAAGGAAGGTGGTTGGGGAGAGAAGAAAGGAGAGAATTTGGAACTCAAAGTTTTAAAAACAAATGTTAAAAATTGTTTTTACATGCAAATGGGAAATAAGATATACAGGCAATGGGGTATAGAAATCTATCTTGCCCTACAAGAAAGTAAGGGGGAAAGGGATGGGGGCAGGGGGAGTGAGGTTACAGAAGGTAGGGCAGACTGGAAAAGGCACAATCAGAATACATGCCATCTTGGGGTGAGGGGGAGGGTAGAGATGGGAAGAAAATTTGTAACTCAAAATCTTGTGGAAATGAATGTTGAAAACTAAAAATAAATTAATATTAAAAATAAGAAAATAGTAACTTTGGAAAGAACACTTTTTAGTGGAATGATAAGATCAGAAGCCAGATTGTAAGGGGTTAAGACGATAGTGACCAGATAAACTTCCCTTTTTCCTCCTTTCAGACTTATACAAAAGCTTAACATGAGCTCTTTCCATGATAAAAATTGAGGCCCAAGTGTGAAATTTGCATGCAGTATCTGCCATACTCTTCTGTTTTGTTTGTTTGCTTTCCAAAAAATATGGGTCCATGAATTGGCTGATGATACTTGGTTGGGATCAACCACCATAGATCAAGAGAGCCCGGTCTTGTTCCTAGCCAACACGGACTCAGACTATATATTCAGTTCTGAGACCCCCACTTGAACTCTCTGATAGTTTAAATTCCACCACTTCTCTATTACCATAACTATATGTGTGTCTGTGTCTGTCTGTGGATATATATGTATTTACATACATACATACATACATATATGTACATACACATACATAGACATGTGTATGAGAGAGAGACAGAGGTGTGAAAAAAGAAAGAAAAATGGTACAATAAATTTCCAGTGTATAACTTTTTATTCCTTCAGAAGAAATTTTCTTTATAGACATTGGACAATTAGGGGAGTTTTCAAGATTCATATCAATTGATATTTTGAGCCAAGGAAATGTCATTGCCCCTTAAATAATACCACATAACTAGCTCAGCAAACCGGAGATGAATTTGACCATGATTATACTAGAAAGCACGTAATATTGTTATGAAAGTATTAATAAGAGCTTATATTTATATAATCATGAAGCTGACAAAGTACTTTCACATAATTCATCTCATTTGACCCTTAATTCATTCTGAGGAGTATAAAATTTTATTATCATCCATATTTTACAAGCAAAGGAACTGAGAGGTTAAAGTAATTCTTCCAATGTCCCATAGTTTGTAAATGGCAGTAGCAAAACTTGAAACCACATCTTCTAACTTTAAATTTTACACTCTTTTTTTATGCCCTGCTAACAATATGGCAATTAGCTCATTTGAAGAGTCTCTTAAAGCACTCAATTTAACTATAATGCCCGGACCCATTTACACAATGTAGAGAGAGTTATCAATAAACCCTCAAGTCTATTCCATTCTTTGATATGGTGTGTAGAGTTAGCATGATCTACTTAATATTCACAGGAAGGGATAATAATAGTTAAAATAGTGATAATTATAGTGATAACAACTACTAACATTTCTTTTGTCCAGTTGAATTCTAACTCCCAGAAACTTCCACCCAATGTAAAGTAGCTTTGCCTTTGGGGACCAAATAGAAGGCTAGCAAGAAGTAAAGACAGGGGTTAAAGATGAAAAGGATTGATACTAGAAGAGAAGTAGGGTATTGAACCAGAGGAGGAATTACCTCAACTATCACATTCAGTTGGTTTAAGGACATTTTTGTTACGCTTATGTCCAGTTATAACCATCAACCCAACCCTCTAGTTTCTTCTGAAGTCTTTTTATCTAAAAATCTCCAATTATTGTCACTGGGCTCGTTATTCTCAAAGCCAATGTCCATGTCTCCAGAGTTTGGACTGGGAAAAGTTACAGTCACAAATTAGATTATTTTTACCTATCCATGTTTATTTTTATAGGTTATTATACCTATTTTTCTATATTCAAATGTATACCCAAATATTTATTCACGTACATTCAAATAAAGCAGCCAAAAGGTATAGGATATAGAGCACTAGACTGGAAATGAGGAAGATCTGATTTCAAAACCCACCTCAGATACTTATTAAGTCTGGAATATGTGAATCAGTTAAATGATATCTCAGTTTTCTTATCTGTGAAAGGGCCATAATAATAATAGCAACTGCATCCCAGGGTTGGTTCATATTCATAAAATACTTTAAAAACAATCATAAGAGCTAACATTTATATGGTGATAGCACTATACAAATGCTAGCTATTATTATTATGTTTATGGTCATGAGAGCAAATAAAGTAATGTGTAATTTGCAAACCTTAAAGTGCTATATAAAAGCTATCCACCTGCCTATGGTGAGGATTGCACTGTTGCTGCTATTGCTGATGATGGTGGTGGTGATAGTGATGGTGACATGGTGATGACAGTTAGGTACAGCCTGGGAACTAAAGGTGATGGATAAGGAGGAATGTAGCATGGGTCTGAGTGGCATGGTATACTCAAACACATCACCTTAATCTGTGCTGTTGTTGTTGTTTTACCAAGTCTGGCTAAAGTAAACATCAAAGGCAGCCTGAAAGATCAAAATCATGAAAGAGCAGGCAGAGGGAATTGTGAGGGGAGGGGGGTAATGCTTTGGGCAGAGGAATCCTGTTTTCATTGACACTTGAGTTGAAAAGGATTTTAATGTAAATCATTGTTGGGTAATTTTTAGATTAGCTGATAGAGTTATCTCAGAATCATAGGGAAGGAAGGAAGGAAGGAAGGAAGGAAGGAAGGAAGGAAGGAAGGAAGGAAGGAAGGAAGGAA
>CM053625.1:249981784-250000592 GCA_028646595.1 Phalanger gymnotis
GAAGGAAGGAAGGAAGGAAGGAAGGAAGGAAGGAAGGAAGGAAGGAAGGAAGGAAGGAAGGAAGGAAAGAAGGAAGGAAGGGTCAACTAAATTGGGAGTACAAGCGTGGATTATCTAAGTTTTCAGGGAAAAAAAAAGCAGAAAGAGAATGTCCAATGTCCTGAGCAAATGTAGGCTGAAATATGAATTGAATGTGCCTAAGAGGAGCATAGGTGCAATAATTTTTGTGCTATCATACATTCTTTACAAGGAATCATGCAATACCCATTTAAAGGCTTCCAATGTTACTTTCTAAAGCAGGTCATTCCATTTTTTGTATGCGGCTCTGACTGCAACTGTCTCTGTTTGTTCATGGTTCTGATGTTTGCAATCAAACAGAAATCTAATCTTACTTCCTTCTCACAGTCCCTCAAATATTTGAAGACAGGTACCATGTCCTCCACCAAAAAATATTTCCTTATACATTCCCAGTTCCTTCAGTTAAATTCAACAAACATTTACTAAGTACCTATTATCCAGGTGCTGTGCTATGCACCAAGGAAACAGAAATAAATTAAAATGACTCTTGCCCTCAGGGAGTTTACATTCTATTGGGGAAGGGATAGTGCAATAGGTTAACCAATAAATTAAAACAATACAATTTGCGAATGGAGATAGCACTAAGAATGAATCTTTGTACAGCATGATATCTAGGTCTGTAGATGCCCCTCTTTTCCTGCTCTAGGTACTTTTTGTTGATTAAAGTTCTTTTGAAAATGTAGCAGCCAGAATGAATATTATATTCCAGATGTGTTCTGGCAAGGACAGAATACATCACGATTTTCACAGAATAATAGATTTAGAGCTGAAAGGGTCCTCAAGAAGTCACAAAGACCAAGCTTTTGATTTTACAGATGAAGAAACTGAGGCCCATCGAGGATAAGTGACTTGACTAAAGTCAAACAGATAGTAATTAGCATTTGGTCAGAACTTCTGACTCCCAATTCAGTAGTAAATATTCCATTACACCTTCATGCCCCTTATTGACCACTTTTGTTCTGGATATGATGATACTCAATCTCATCTAGGATTTCATAAGGTTTTTTACTTACGATAAGTTGGCAGTTCTTTAAAACCCTGAGGACTTTCCCCTGCAAACTGTTGGTTATCTATCCCTCCCACACACATTTTGAATTTATGAATTATGAATTATGAAACCATGTGAGTCATTTTTATATACATATATATAGTATGTGTGTATGTATATATATAAATTAAAATTCCTTCATAGTTCACTTGGACCAACAATCTAGCCTACTGAGAACTTCTGTGACGTAGACACTATCACTATTTCCCCAATTGTGGAATACATAAGCCTCAACTCATTTACATTGTCCATTATATCTAGCCAGACCCAGACCCCAATCACACTTGACTTTGCCTATATCTCTGTCATCTGTCCTAAAAATCCCTTATTTACCCTTTGCCTTTCCGTATCTTGCTTTGGGGACAGTAATTAAGTGAACATTACCAATACTGCTAGAAAGAGCATGTCAATAAGTTGCCCTACACATTCTATTTGCTGGCCCTGTGACTTCCCAGGACAAAATACCATTCTATTTCCACTATTCTCTTATATGGTTTATTTTTTCCTATTGCAATAAAAAACTGTTTGAGAGCAAAAACTGTCTTCTTTTTTATGTGTAACCTTAAAACTTCAAATAGCTCCAGGTATATAGTAAATACTAATTCATTCATTCACTCACTCATTCTTAGTTTCATTCACTCTTAAAGTTAAAATAGCCCCAGATATATAGCAAATAGTAGTTCATTCGTTTATTCATTCATTCACTCAGCTTCATTCACTCTTAAACTTAAAATAGCCCCAAATATATAGTAAATACTAATCGATTCATTCATTCACAGCTTCATTCACTCTTTTTTTAAATTTATTTTTATTTTGGAGGGGGGGAAGGCAGGGCAATTGGGGTTAAGTGACTTGCCCAAGGTCACACAGATAGTAAGTGTGTCATGTGTCTGAGGCCACGTTTGAACTCAAGTCCTCCTGACTTCAGGGCTGGTGCTCTATTCACTGCACCATCTAGTTGCCCTGCTTTATTTGCTCAGCTTCATTCACTTCACTATTAGCTGTCCCTCCCAGGTTTAAGCCATCTGTAATTTTGATAAATACACCAAATATGTCTTTATTCAAGTTCTTGACAAACATGTTGAACAGCATAAATTAATGCCCTTGTTTATCTCCATTGAAATGGTGAATATGTATTTTTTCATTTGTCAGGTAGCATGATCACAACTCCTTTTTAAAATCTACATGGTGCATAGAAATTTTTTCCAAACTTTCATCTTCATTCCACATATGGCTTTGTTTCAAAGATGAGTTTCTTGTAAGCAACAGGTTGTTGTTTCTCTTATCCTACTTTCTTTCATTTTAATTATTTAATCTGTACATATTAAATGTTATGAGTTAGATTGTTTCCCTCAATTTGTGTATGTAGTATTTTTTAAAATTTATTTTAAATCATCTTCCTCTTTTAAACAAATATTTTGATGTAGTTGGTTTTGCGCAATCTATTATCTCTTGCTTCCCACTCCCCACTCTCATTTGTTACTCTTTGCTGTAGTTTGGAGGTTTTACTTAAATTATTGGTTTCTTTTTCTTTCTTTATCTATTCTCATCTTTTATTCTTTCTTTTTCCCTTTGAATTTTGGTTAGTTCAATATTTTCCCTCTTATCCTTTCCTCCAATTTCTCATGCTTGTCAGTTTTATTTTTTCATTACCTTTTTGGTAAGACTATCTATCCTTTGTTCTCTTCTTTTTATTCTCTTCCTTTTCTATCATAAAATTGTATTCTCTGATTCATCATCTTTATCTTCATTTACTCCTCTAATCTCTTTATATTTTTCAAGGAAAGATTTTGAATTGCCAGGTTTGAATTTCCCCTTCTAATCAATTTCTATAGTTTATGTATGTATACTCTATACAGTTACCACTAATTTCTATGTTTTTATATCTAGATCTTGCCCCATCATCCCTTTTTCTTCTATTGTACATCACTTTTAGAAGTAGTTCCTGGCACATAATTAGCACTTAATAAATGTTTATCCAGTGACTGATTGTCCCATGGTAAAAATTACATTATGTTTCAAATTATGAGAGCTAGGATTTCTCCTTTCCCTCCCCTTTATTGTATTCCTTCTCACTGTCCCATGGCGTTTCATCTCTGAGTCACGTTCCCCTGCCCCTCCTGTGTACCAGCTGTCCTTAGGATTTTACATACCCTTTTTTCCAGAAAAAAAAATGTTGTTGCTCACAACGGAGGCACAAAAATTCTTGAGATAAAATGGTTTTAAATGCACGTCTTATCCTTAAACCCATCACAAGGTCCCCATTTCCTATCATAATTATATATTCCTCTCTCCTTATCATGATTGTTCTCTTTTTTAGAATTTACTCCCTCCCGTTGGACTAAGAACCTCCCCCTTCATTCTCAATCCTTCCCTTATGCTATTTCTCCCGTTCTCTGGTGGCTCATCTTCTTGATGAGAGACTACAAAAGTTGTCATCTTTTTTACTATTTGCTCATGGATTTAATAAGGGTATGTGAACCATTTCCCCTCAGTCCTCCACCTCCCCCCTCTCCACTTATTCCCTCTGACTCTGCAAATTTGAGTAGTTTTATTTTCTTTTGTTCTATGGAAGTAATCTGCCTATGTTTTCTTTCAACCAGATTATATTTTATTAACAGGAATTGTACTGTTTAGTTCAACCGGATTATATTCTATTAACAATTGTTCTGTTTAGTTCAACTGGATTATATTCTATTAACAGGAGTTGTATTGTTTAGTCCATAGTGTTTCATTTCTGCTGCTCCACTTTCACATCTATTTATTTTTTAAATTCTGCTATACATCTGTATCCCATTTTGGACTTAAAAAAGAGTCCCTCATTTTTAACCTTGTAGATCATTCTTTCCACTTAAAAATAAAACTCTAAGCTTCAGGTAATATATTTCATGACTTATTCCTTACTTGGCAATTATACTTATTCTAAGTTTCTTTTTTTATTCCATTTGAGAAGTATAGTGACTACCCCAGTTCTCTATGGACAGAAGCTTTGTTTGTGGTGGGCAGCGAAGAAGCCATCAGTATTTTGTGTTTTCTATTCCTCTACATTTGATAGGACCTAGAAAAATCCAAAAATCCATGTAGACTTGGGTCAATATAGGGTCTATTAGGTCAAGGACAGGCATTGACTACTAATCCATTGCCGTCTTCTTTCAGTAATCACTGTGTCAGATTTCTAAGATTTTTACTAAGAATTATATGTCATTTACATAGGAGACATTTTTGTGCTACAGTTATGTTTCTACCATGCTAGGAATTTCCTATGATGATCCATATGCTGATAGATTTCTACTACAATTATATAATAATACAAAATCCAAGAAACAATGATAGAAAGGGAAATCCCATTGAAAATAACTATAAAATACACACTATATCTGAGAGTCAAGTACACTCAATAACTGTATAGATACAACAATAAAAAATATTTAGAGAAAGAGTGACTTAAATAAGTGAAGGATATTGGTATAGCTAGGCCATACCAATGTTATAAAAATGACAGTACTATCTAAATTAAATTTATAGATTTGGTGCTTTGCCAATCAAAATACCAAGGGAACACTTTACAAAACTAGACAAAAATAACAAAATTTATTTGGAGGGGAAAATAAAAGATCTAGAATATCACAGTAGATTGCAGTAAATGCTTATTGAATGAATATATTAATTCATGTCCTTAGGAATACAAAGGAGACCATCGGAGATTTTGTTCAAAAGAGATTAACTATTTCAGAAAGGAGCTTAAACTAAATTCTAGTCACAGGCCAATTAATTTTTAAGCCCAATTCTGTGGTATTTACTGTGTTCCAGATGCATTCCACCCTACTTCTTATACCATCTTCAGGTATATATGGTATTGTATAATGATGAGGTGGTGCATTGAGAGGTGGTACAGTGGATAGCCCTGGAGTCCAAATTCAAATGAAGTCTCAGACTCTTGTGAGCCGTGTGATGCTGAACAAGTCACCTAACCTCTCGCTGGCTCAATTTCTTCATCTGTAAAATGGGTATAGTAATATATCTACCTCCCAAGGTTGTTGTGAGAATCAAATGAGATAATTTCGGAAAGCACTTTGCAAAAGTTATAATATAATAATGATAACAATGATAATAATAGCTACCATTTATATAGTGCTTTTGGGTTTGCAAAGTATGGTCACAACAACCCTGGGAGGTAGGCGCTATTATTATCCCCATTTTACAAATAAGAAACTGAAGCAAACAGAAGTTAAGTGACTTGCCCATGGTCACATAACTCATAAGTGTCTGAGGCAGGATTTGAATTTAGAACTTTCTGATGTCAGGCCCAGTGCTCTATCCACTATACCACCTCTCTCTCTCTCTCTCTCTCTCTCTCTCTATATATATATATATATATGTATATAATGTATATATGTATATGTATATGTATATGTATATGCGGGTATGTCTATATAAGATGAGTCTTCCTTACTCCAAGCCTGGCACTCTAGCTACTGCACCACCCAACTGTCCCATAAATCAATTAGACAACATTTGAACTGAGGTAATATAGTAAGATGAATGACAAGGGTAAAAACTGAACAACAGAATCATTCTTAACTCCCTTTCATCTGGGCCTTTCATTCAATAACCCAAAAGATCTTTTTGATGATTTCAAAATCATTAGAGACTTATTCATGCACTTTCTAGCTATATTTGTGTCCCTCGGTAAGTCACTTAGCCTCTACCTTGGTTTCTTCATCTGTAAAATTATGATGATAGTAGCATATACCTCTTATTTGGAGGATCAAATGAGGTAATATTTGTAAAACTCTTTGCAAATCTTAAAATGAAATATAAATACAAGCTGTAATCATTGTCATCATCACCCATAGTTTATACTTCTAGATGTTTAGTCAAGGTGTCTAGGCATTTGTGCTTTACATGGATTCTTGTGGGGGGAGGAAAATATTCCTCTTTCTCTCTGGAAGATATTAAAGGCATTTAATGACCTTGACTCAAGTAAAAGAGAAGAATCTGGACCTTTGTAAGCAGTGAAGTTTTGATAACCTCCTATATCAACCTACAACAAGGGTCAGAAAGACTTTGGCCTGAGGGTCAAATCTGGCCTGCTACCTGTTTTTATATGGCCCCACAACTAAGAATATTTCTTTTTCCTCACAATTGTTATGTCTTAGCTATCCTTAGCTCTACCTCTCACGGATGTTTTGGCATGATTCTAGAACTTCCTTTTCCCCTTCTGATCCTCTCGGCCTCTGTAGCTATCATGGACCATTAAGACTTCTTCTCCTGTTTTAGGCAGCTAGGTGGTACAGTGGATGGAGTGATGGGCCTGGAGTCAGGAAAACCTGAGTTCGGCTTAAGCCTCAAGGCATAAGCTAGCTATGTCAACCTGGACAAATCACTTAATCTCTGTCTGCCTCAGTTTCCTCCACTGATTGAATGAAAATATGGATAATAACAGCACCTCCCCTTGTCACCAAGGACTGTTGTGAAGATCAAATGAGATAATGTTTGCAAAGTGCCTAGCACAGTACCTGGCACTGCTGCTGCTATCTGTTACAATTGTCACCTACTACTGAGTGAGACTTCTACAATTATTGTGAGACTGCCCTGGCCGACATGCTCTGGGGACTAATCAACACATTTTTGCCTATTTTGTTAAGGAATGTTCACCATATCCATTGCTATAATGACACATAGGAAATGGCTTATGATTGATTGAGAGGAACAAGTTATACCTCTCAGTCTCCTAATAAAAACAGAGCTAGCCGGTTAATTGAAGAGGACTACAAAAGTTGGGAACTAAGAATTCCAGTTAACTGAGCAGGAGTTGTTCTTAGAGAGAATAGAGTGACTCTCCACCCCCCATTTATTAACCACGTTAACAGAGCAAATGGACTAGTAGGAAATAGTGCACCCAGCTGGAAATAGACATGTTGATGGCAAATATGAAGTCTCCCAAGAAAAGAAAAATGAGTATTCAGAGAAAGAATGAAATAAGATATGTACAACCTTGTGAAGAATGAAAAAAAAGAACTAGAAGTACCTTAAGCATTGATAACAGTGGCCACTGGAGTTGATACAACATTCTCAGAGCAGCAATGGCTAGCAACATCTGCATCAGGAACAGAGACACATACTAAGGATAAACTAAATATAATGAGTAAATGCAGATTCAAAATTCTACAAGGGCATTGATTCTCAGATCCAACAGAGAGCAATACCTACAGAAAACTTTATTAGGACTTTATCATGTATCATCCTCCTTGTACTAATAATAACTTTAGCCGAATATGTTGATGGTTGTGTGTAAACACATGTACCATTTTTCATTTGTCATTTCAACCTACATCACACCCCTAACAGCAGTTGCTAGGCTATGGTAAGTAATAATGGAGTGAGTAGGGTGAAGTTGATGCTGTTTGCCCTTTATTTAGCTACCATAGTAAATGTCCTTATCCCCTTAACAATTAAATTGAGTTGAAATAAGCAACTTAAAATCATTGCCCCTGGTCTAAGATTTGTTCTTGTGGTCTTCTTGGCAGATACTGAAGTGGTTTTCTATTTCCTTCACCAACTCATTTTATAGATAAGGAAACTGAGGCAAACAGGGTTAAATGCCTAGGGTCATGCAGCTAGCATGTATCTGAGGATAGATTTGAACTCATGAAGATGAATCTTCCTGATAACAGGCTCAGTGCTCTATCCATTGCGTCACTTAGCTACTAGAAGGACACATGATATTTCAAATAAATAAATGCTTGGATTCTTTCAAATAAATACTTGGAAGCTACTATCCCCCTGCCCCATCCCCTAGTTTCATCTTCTCCAAGATAAATATTCCAAATTCATGGCAAAATATCTATCCCACCTATTTTGGAGCAGGAGTGATTATGCATAGCAGCTGGCTCAATAATCAGTCTCCAAGGTGGGACTAGAGGAATAATCTCTACCAGCTGACCAGTGACTGGTAGGGGAAAGGGCAGGAATAGTGTGGAGGAGCACTCCTGTCTGAAGAGAATTCTGGGATAGGGGATGTGATTTACACTTTAGGAAGTCAAGATTAACCTGACTCTCAAAATAAGCCCTCCTGCCCCTGTGGAAATGAGTACAAAAACATTAGAAAAGACATGTGGTTATGGATTACTTTCCAGTCCTTCTTACGCTCTTTTCATTTCTTTCAAACTGTTTCTCAGTTACCACAAGCCCTAATTTCCCTATCAGTGCTGCTGCTTAAGCATATTGATTCCGACTCCCCTTTGGTGTCTACTGCAACGCAACACATACAAATCAAGAGCAGTGCAAGAAAAATCCCCAAAAGTCAAATCGGCAAAGCATCTTCAGCAGCAAGAAGAAAACTGATGAATTCCAGGGTCAGGTGATTAAAAAGGATGAAACAGAAATATAATATATCATCTCCTACAATCCTTGCTTCATATATACATATATAGAAAGATATATAGAGACAGATATGTATATATATGAGTATATTTATACATATTTTATACACACATATTGTATACAGATAGACAGACACACACACACGTACATATCAATAAATGAAAAGTTGGAATATATATATGAACACATCTTTATGTTAATACTTCAGCCATATCTTTAAGAATCAGTGGGAGGCAATATATAGAGAGAGGGGGCCTCAGATTGAGGAAAGCCCTTACTCTGACAGATACTGACAGTATGACTCTGATCAAGTGGTTCAGTGGCTCCAAATTCTGCCTTGGTAGAGAGATTTTCCTCACCGGGTATTCCCTATAGCAATAAAATCAATACAATCACAAGTTCAAAATATGGTCCAAAATATACAAGTATATATGTGTAGAGCTTATGCAAAAAAAAAACCTATTTGTATGGCTGCTTTTTGGAAACTAGAAGTTGAAGGAGCAAGCGACTTTCTTAAGGGAAAGAATCATTAAAAAAAGGAGTTATAGGTTGAGTCTTGAGGCACCATTTAATTGAAAATACTGTTGGACTTGAAGTTAGGAGTCCTGGGTACAAATCCTCCCTTTAATGCATATAAGCTATATATTTATGATTCAAATCACTTAACTAACCTGAGTCTTTTCCCCCCTCCTATCTTTATATGGGGGAAAACGATGGTTACTTACCTCAAAGTTAGGAGTTATATGTATGTGTATGTGTATGTGTGTGTGTGTGTGTGTGTGTGTGTGTGTGCGTGAGAGAGAGAGATTGTGTGTGTGTGTGTGTGTGTGTGAGAGAGAGAGAGAGAGAGAGAGAGAGAGAGAGAGAGAGAGAGAGAGAGAGAGAGATTTCAGGAAATTCTTTTTCTTCTCACTATAAATTCTGTGCTTGATTTTTTGGGTTGTAGAGTTTTTGAGTATTGCATTTTAATTTTCTATGCAGCCTCTGAGGCATTTAGAAGGAAGCTTTATAAATAAGTGAAGATACTTTCTAGTGCCATCTCAAGCTGCTGCCCCTCAGTACTGACAGGCTTGATTCACAAGGTCACCTAACATTCCTCTACCCCGCTTTGGAACTTAAGACATTCCATAAGTTTAATGTCTTTCATTCTATCTCACTGTAGGTATAAAAGATATTTTGCTGGGTCACAGGGAAGATGTCCTTATTATACTGCCTCATCAGATCACTGACACCATAAACCATAATGGCTTCTTCAGAACTATTAGCGTATCTTGCATCAGCCCACATTGGAGAAGTCCTTAATCCTGTTAATAACTTACATTTATATGGGGCATTTTCATCTCAAACTTAAAGTGATATATGTACACAGGGAGGAACTCCATCCACTGTTACAGTGACAGCTTTTTTTTTCTGAAATGGAGTACAACATCTGGTTAACTCCAGCTCCGTCAAAGTCCAGAAATGAAAAATACTGTATTCTTTTCATACTTATCTTCTCTCTACCACCATGGACAGAGGTAACCACCATCAAAAACCCTTCTTCTTGGTGACCCTGGCATCTTAAAGGCACCATTAATAAAACACATTTTTATTGTGTTGTTGACAGGTTTTTATCAAGCCACAAATGTCTTGGTTGGAGGTCCAGTGATAGCCTCTCTGTCCATTATCAGAAAACCAACCTACCTAAGATTAAACAGTCTTAAAACCAGAGGCTTGGCTTCCATGTGATGATGCTTTGTTTGTTTGCTTGATCTGGCAATAGTAACTCATCTGCTAAAGCCTAGAAGTGCTGTAGTCTGCCTCAGCGAAGGAAAAGCAGTCACTGTAGAATTCATAGGTCCTTAAAGTTTAAAAAAGAGAAAACTAAAGGAAAATCATCTGATTTCCCAGAATAATACATTGTTTGTTGTACATATGATATATAACCAATTTATTTGCTTATTTATTTTTGCTCCAAAATTTTTAATGTCTTCATGATGTGTCAAGACAAAATACTAAGTATCAAGTGATTAACATTTATCTTACTCCATATTTTGGCTCTAAAGCACCTTTTGAACCTTATTTTACATTATTTCCCTTCATTCTCTGTTTTCCAGTCAAATTGAACTATCTTAACCATTTTTAACAATACAATATCTGAAAAGAGTTTAGTAAAAAGAGATCTTCAATCAGTATTGAATTTTAAGATTCATTAAGTATCTGTGACACATTAGAGACTTCCCCGAGCACGTATGTGGCAAAGTCCTCTAGTCTAGGATCAAATGCGTCATCTAATAGATGTTCAATGTGCTTCATTTAAAAAGGATAACATGGAGAAAAAATAATAAAAGTCCTGTGTTGCCCTATTATGGTATAGAGGTAGGTACTTTGTACTCTCAAAGACTAGGTTACCACTGTATGACTTCCCAGAGGCCTTTCCAAGAGATATATACACATATATAACATGCGTGACTGTATACATATACATTATATATACATGTATACATATACGTGTGTGTGTGTGTGTGTGTGTGTGTGTGTGTGTGTGTGTGTGTGTGTGTAGAGGGAGAGAGAGACAGATAGATAGACAGACAGACGGAGAGAGAGAGAGAGAGAGAGAGAGAGAGAGAGAGAGAGAGAGAGAGAGAGACAGGCACCAAGAGATGTATTATTTTAGCTTAAGCAACCATGACAATGATCTGTTATGATATGAAAGAGGTTGTGACCTGGGCCTGAGGAGGAAGGACCCATGCTGATGAAAACACGAAATTTTGAAGTATCGATGCAAGCAACATAGCAAAGTTATTTGCATTAACCATGAAATGTACTTAAAGATGCATTATTTATACAAATTCGTCCTAGAGCTCTATAAGCAAAGGATGTTTCCAATGTTGAGAACACTAACTATAGACTAAGCTTCCGCCCATCTACTTAATTGGATTTCTTTTCATAACTCATTTATGTTGAAGACTCTCTCTCTCAATCGAACATAACTTAATGATATTATAAAAACAAGGAGAAAATGCAGCTGAAGTACTAACTCTATTAGTTTTCTGACTCTACCTGTCAGGAAATCTGGCTCCAGCCCAACCCAAGGTATATTTGTATCGGAAAACAAGGTTAGAAATGAACACATTGCTTGCAGAGGCTTATGGCCAAAACCTTTTTTATGCAAACATCACTATATCATTGAGTGTTGTCTTGATGAAGAATAATATAGATATTTACCCAAAGCAGGCAAATAAGCAATAATGCTATTTGGAAGCTTAAAATTCCTTTTTTTTTTTAATTTCTTCATTTGTGTTAAGAATTTGCAAAGGTTTAGAAGAAAAAAAAACTGTTCCCCAACATTTTAAAATTTCATAAGATGTGATACAATGTTTGAAATAGCATGTAATGGCCTCTTGCTTCTATCTTCAGTGATCTTCATGAACATGGGTTCTAATTGGGTCTATTTTTTAAATATAACATTTGTATATCTAAGTAGTTCTCATAACTTTGATTAACAGTAAAATTTCTTTCTCTTCTCTCTTTTTGGCTAGCAAGTTATTTCTTCTCCTGCTTCTATTGCATAACATCATCTTTAAAACAAGGCAGAAGTATCTGCAATTTAGGAAGTGACACGAAATGGATTTGGGGTTACTGTCCATGGTTCTGAAATCATGAAAATGGAATTTAACTGCATTTTAAAGGAGTGCCCAGCTGCAAGGCAGGCTTAGAAAATAGCCGCACCATTGAGGAAAAAAAAATGTAGTGAATTATTTAATTAGTTAATTATCTGTGCAATGACTCAGTATCTAGGCTTATAATCAGGAGTCAAATGCCCACCAAATATAGTATCATAGATCTAAAGCCAGAAAAAAATGAATTAGATGGGGGAGTGGAGGGTATAATAAGACTGAAAAGGTAATGAAGTGTAAGAAAGAGCCAAACAGAACTTTATTTTTGATCCTAGAAAAAGGCATACAATGGAATGCAATACAGATGTGACATGGTCATATTTAATATTTGAGAAGATCACTAACTCCTGAGTGGAGGATAGATTGGACCACATGAGGAGAGATTTGAGGCAAGGAGACCAACCAGAAGGCTATTGAAATAATCGAGGCATGAAGTAAAGACCTGTACCAGAGTGGTGGTAGTGTCAGAAGAGAGGTGAGGCTGGGATTAAAAAGATGCTAAAAAGGTAGAGATGACAGGACTTGACAAATGATTGGATGTGTGAGGTAAAAGAAACTGAGTAGTTGCGAATGATCTGGGTTCCACTACCTGGGTGATTGGGAAGATGATGGTATCCTCGACAGTAATAAGAATGATTGGAAGATGGGAGCATATGGGGGGTGGGGTGATGAGTTCAGCTTTGGATATGTTGAGATTATGATGTCTATGAGACATCCAATTTTAGATAGTTAGAGATGGGAATCTGGAGATCAGTAGAGAGGTTGGAGGAGAACAAATAAATCTGAGAATCATCTGCATAGAAATAATACTGACAATGTCAAAGGCTGCAGTGAAGTTACAAAGAATGAAGATTGAGATATTTTCTAACTTATTAGATTTAGTGATGGAGAGAGCAGTTTCAATTGAATAATGAAGTCAGAAGCCAGACTGGAGGGAGGTTAAGAAGAGACTAAGATGAAAGTAAGTGAAGGCATTTATTATAGACAGTCTTCTTAAAGACTTCTTCCACAAAAGAGAAAAAAGATAGAGAATGATAGTTAGCAGAGATGGATAGATCAAATGAGGATTAGGTGTTTTTTGTTCTTGTTGTTTGTTTGTTTGTTTTGAGGAGACATGAGCATGTGTGTAGGCAGCAGAGAAGCAGCCAATATACAGAAAGAGATTGAAGCTAAGTGAGAGTGGGGATTGTAGAGGGAGCAAGCTGCTGTAGAACATGGAATATAATGAGTTTACTCGTGCATATAGAGAGGTGTGCTTTGGTAAGAAGAGTCATGCCTTCGTGTGAGATAGGGTAAAGGAGGAAGAAATGGCAGATGGCATCTTATTGATGTGAGATGAAGAGAAAGGTAGTTAGGCAACTCAGAAAATTACCTCAATTTTTTCAATGAAACGTGACACAAGGTTCTCAGACGAAAGTGTGGGAGCAGGGGAACTATGTGAGGTTTAAGGAGTGACAAAAAACTTTGAAAATGCACTGTGGTCAGCAGGATAGAATCAATTAAGGAGATGTAAAAGGATTGCCTCATGACAGTGAGGGCACAGTTGAGATTATGTAACACAAATTTGTAGTGGCCCTGTTTCCCATGGCCTTGTGTTTTTTTCTATCTTCATTCAGTAGCACATGACGAACATTTACATACAAGAAATCTCAGAGAGTCAGGGAGTTTAAGACTCTGCCTCAAGGTCACATAGATAAGCATTCAATAAGAACTCAGTCGTCTCACTCTAGTCACTCTGCTTTCTCCTATGACATGCTGCCTTACCATAATTTCTCATAATAGGCACTGTGAAATAGGTTTAGCTCTTTGCTTTGTTTTCTTTTGCCTTCCACAGTTGGCAATTTTTAGATGAAATCTCCAAATTCCCAGACTTTGGCAGATGAAAGCTTATATTTCAACCCCTTTTTTATTATCACCTAAAGACATTTCTAGGGGCCCCAGACCCTTATTCCCTAAGTGCATCTGTACCCATTATCTTTACCATCTGCTGAAACCATAATGTGTCATCACATTGGATATTGTGGCAATACTTGCAATATCACAGATGCATTGAATTCAACTGTGAAAGCAATAGCTGAAGGAATGGATAAACTATTTTAAACTAAAAGGCACTGTTTATAGCAAATGTCTTTAGGGAGATGCATGGAAGTGAGGCAAAGGTGAGAAAGGGAATGAACACAAGTAGGAGATTTTCAGTGTTTGAGAAAAGTGTTAAAAATCATTAGCAGTGGACAAGGAATAAGAGCTGGTTCAATATGGAGCTATTAGGCAACGTCTGTAGCATTTCACAGGTGCTCTCCTAAAGATTTCACCCACTGCTGCTTAGTTTACTTTCCCTGAGTATTTTGCTAGGTACATCCAGATGTTTTAATTTGCACCTGATGCATTGGTGTTAAGAATGACTTAGTTATATTTAGTGGTAGCAGAAGGAGGTATGTCTTCCATGCTTTTGATGTGTTTCATGACTTGGCTCCTCTGTGTGTGTGTGTGTGTGTGTGTGTGTGTGTGTGTGTGTGTGTGTGCACGTATTTTCCTTCCCTTTTGTATCTACTCTCACTCAGAGTTCTTCCTGGGATTCTGAATAAAGTAATAAGAATTCTTCTTTCTTTCTTCCTTTTCTCTTTCTTTCTTTACTTATTTATTCAAAAGCATAAACATAGATTACATAGAACACATTTTAGAACAGATTTTGTTTTCATGTAGTTACTGCAAGAGAGGAGAACATTATTCCACTAAAAAAAATTACTGTGACTCAGATCTAGCTCAAACACTCTGGATTTTTAAAAATCTAATCAAATAGCCTCAGTTTTTTATCTGTCGAATAGGAGTAATAGCTTAATTTGACATCACATTTGGTTTCAACAAAGGGGTAGAACTAAAAACTATCCCTTTTCTACTAGAGTTTTACCAACAAGCACTCTTGCAGAACAGCTGTGAACTCATAACATTTCTGTAGTATTGTTGAGGTTCAGCATAGTAAGCCCAAGGCCACACTCAGGCTATCTCTCTACGAGGCAGTGGAAACAAATCCAAAACAAAAGTCCACATTCAACTGAAACATTCTCATCTTCATGAATATGGAACTATGTAAATGAGAACCTTCAGCATGCTGCAAGCAACATGAACTGAGGCCCAAAAGTATTACTTTGCACTGATCCTGGCAAGCTAAACATTCTCATTTTTACTTGAATTAATAGTATGGTGTCATAGAAAGAGCAGTTGCCTGAGGCATGGTATACCAACATTCTGTCTGAAGATTGGCCACTAACTGTGAGACACTGGGCAAGTCATTTACCTTTTGGGGCCTGTTTCTTACCTTATAAAATTAGAAGTTTGGACTAGATTGTTTCTAAGGTTTCTTCCAGCCAAACAAGGCTACCAGCCATTCCTTAGTTTCACTCAGCGTGCCTTTGTGAATCTGCATAAACTGTTCCCCATCATAGAATGGACTTTGTAGCTAACAATGATTGTTGAAATCCTTTCTATAATCATTTTCTACCTGAATGCAGCCCTGGACTCTATCATCATCTTCATAACCTCATCGGTCTGAAGGAATATATGAACTCTGAAACTCATACTTCCTCAGTACCCCCTGCCCTTAGGACCCCTACCTACTTTTAATTATAAAGGGTGGGCATTGGAGAGCTCCTTCCAGATCTTCCAATAGAGGACAGAGCCCAAGGCAGTCATCTCATATTTTCCCACCAAACTATATACTTCTCTGGAGTTCATCATGGCACCTCCCCACTTTTGACACTTACTCTCCCTCACACCCCCTTTTCAGCTTCTTTTTATATGCTGACTTCTCCCATTAGCTTATGATTTTCTTAAGAGCAGGGAGTGCTATTTGCCTTTCTTTGTATCTCCAGCACTTATCAGAATGCCTGGAACTTGGTAGGTATTTAATACATGTTTGTTGATTTGACTACCTTTAAGGTAAAGTTTGGTTATTACTTCCATCACAAAAATTCCATGATTTATTGTGCCTTACCTCCTAGGTACTAGTCATTCTATGATTCTTTCTTCTCCAATCTCACATCACTCTCTAGTGAGCCATTTGTCCCAGTGCAGTTATTACACTCCATTTTGTTATCATAATGGCTTGCAAATGACAAAACATGTGTCAAACCTTTACTAAATTGTGGGCACCTTGGTGGGAAAGAAGAGTTGTATCACATCTTAGTCTTCTGAACACTCGGTATAGTGCATTGAACATAGAAGTTACTTAATAAATGTTTGCTGAATTGACTTGAGAGTCTATGATTCTTCCACCAGTTCAGTTATTTCAGTATGAGGAGACAGAGTTAAAGTATTTATTTGCTACTGCTCTATATTGTCCTCTCCTGCTGCTGTGTTTCTCTGCAGCTTTGGAAGTAAGGAATCATTAGCATTTATTTACAGCTGGAAAGTATCTAAAGTCAACTACATTGATTTTTACATAGGAGGAAACTGAGACCTAGGAAAGGGAGTGACTTACCTAGCTAGCCAGGGACAGGAAAGCTAGAGCTTAAACTCAGTATGATCTTCATTTTCACCATGCTTTCTTCCCACATTGAAATAAATTGTCTTTCCATGTGGACATGAAATGGCCTCTTTCATATTTTTTCCTAAAACTAATTCTCTATAGTCCTCAGTTTTTCTCTACCTCCTACTCCCTTCCCAATGCTTCTTGATATACTTACCTCCCACTCACTAAAAATTAGATCTTACCATTCTATATTTCTCTTCACCTTTTCCAACTAGACACCTTTCTCTCTTCTAAACCTTCTAATGTCTAGCATCTGAACTCATTGAACTCAGATGGTTATTTCTAGAGTAAATGATGATCTCCTGATTCCTAAATCTTATTGCCTCTTCTCAGTTCTCATCCTTCTTGAACTCTCATAGCATTTGACACTGTCGACAGCATTCTTATATGTCCCCTCTCCTTTGTGGGTTTTCATGATACCGTTTTCTTTTCTTCTGTTACTTTTCCTCCTTCATCTTTACTGGATCTTCGTAAGAGTCAGGCACAGTCATTGTGGGTATAGCTCAGTGTTCTGTCTTAAGTCCTCTTCTATTTTCTTTTAAACTCTCCCACTTGGTGACCTCATCAGCTTTTCTATGTCAAATTGTCATCTCTATGCAAATGACTCCAAGGTTCATATACCTAACCCTAGAATCTCTACCAAAATTTAGTACCACATCACCAACTGCCTAATGGATACTTTGAAATGGATGTCCTAGAGATATTTTAAACTCAATATGTCGAAAACAACTCATTATTTTTCCCCTAAACCTACCCCTCTCACAAACTTCCCTACTACTATGAATATCACTATCATATTTTGACTTGCCAATGTTCTCAACCTCAGTGTCATTCTCAGCTTCTCAGTATCACCTCAAAGTCAAATAATTCATCAAATCTCGTATTTTTATCTTCACGTCATTTTTTATGAATGACTTTCTCTCCATTTACCATCATAGTTCAAGACCTCATCATCTCTTTCATGGTGATAGCTTCTAGCTGGTCTCCTGCCTCAAGTCTCTGCACCTCGGTTTTCATAGTTTCCAAAGTGATTTTCTTCCAGCAAAGGCATGGTCATGTAAATCTCAACAAACTTGTTACTTTCTATTACCTCTAGGATCAGATAACCCCTATTTTTGGCCTTTAATGCTCTTTACAACTTGGTCCTTTTCTATGTTTCTAGGCTGTGTAATATTATCCCCTTCTAATACTCCATGGTTCAGTCATGCTTGCCTGATTGCTCTTTCTCACATAGGATGCTTCAACTCTCAATTCTATGTCTTTATATTGCCTGTCATCTATGTCCAAAATGCTCTCCCTACTCAACTCTGCCTCCTCAAATCCCTGACTCATCTCAAATGCGGCCTTCTGCAAAAAAACTAGCTACTTTTATATGTGTTACTACCTGATATTCCTTATTACCTTATATCAACTTTGTCTGCATCTTGTATCTATGTTCTCTCTCCCATTAAGATGCAAGCTCTTTTTAGATAGGGACAGTTTTCATATTATCCCTGTGTCCCCAGTGTTTAGCATAGTACCTGGCACATAGTTGTTGTTCATCCTTCATTCTCTAAGAGGACTAATGACATCAGGAGGGTAATATCTTGATTTGCTAGTGAATTGTATTTAAATGAGGTAGAGTTATGCAAAGTCATCAGCTTCACCCTCTCTTCCAGAGTCATCAGAGTCCAGTGGCAAGACATAGGTCAGTGAGACTGGCTATGGCCCAGGATGCAGTGGGAAACTTTGGCCTTTTTAAGCTAAGGTCTTTCCCAGGTCTCAGTTTGACTGAGGCAATGTCCATTCAGTGATTGAGGCTAGGTAAGAAATGAGGCAAAGAATGGCTTATTAATCAGCCTGGGAGGGGAAGACCCTCAGAGTTTCTGGCCAGAACAGAAACAATTGCTATCTACACTCACTCTGAGTCATCAAGACCCAAATAATGAGCATGTGAGGCTTGGGCTGGGATTGATAATTGGCCAAACAGTGAGAGCCAGAATGATTTGGGTTTAAAGGCATAGTCAAGTAGCTCCATTTGAATCACAATGGGCTTTAATAAAGCCTGGTTTTACAGAGCCTGGTTTCAAGAAATCATAAATGAAAACTACAGGAGACAAAAGAGTTAAT
>CM053625.1:250001092-250011965 GCA_028646595.1 Phalanger gymnotis
ACTATAGTCTTTGTTCATACTTTTTCTGATTCTGCTTACTTAACTCTACCTAAATTGATACCAACTTTCTCTTCCTTCTTTGAATTCTTACTATTCTTAATATTCATAATTTCTTCTGTCCCAGTAATATTCCATTACATTGGTTAATTACAATTTATCTATTTTTTCAAGTGATAGACTTCTACTTTCTTTCCATTTCTTTGCTACCACATTATACTACTGCTGTGAAAATTTTGATGTAGAGGGGAACTTTTTCTGTTCTTCATACAGTACATTGCCTAAGTATGGGGTCTCATGGCCAAAGGCTGAGAACATTTTAGACATTTTTTAAAAGCACAATTACAAATTGCTTTCTAGGATAGCTGGATTAACTCACAGTTATTTCAGGTGAATTTTTGGACTCTTTCTAGAAATTTAAATTTCTTCTTAGGTCAAATGGCAGTTCTACCCAAAGGCAGAAAAAGTTGTAGGGTCATTGAAAATTCACTGAATTGACAACATAATTTTGAAAGAGCATGATTAGTGATGTGATTGATGCTAAATTACCTCTTATGGGACTTAAGTAAATAAACAAAATTATTAACTAGAACTGCTTTACTTCATTTGCATATGTGCTCCCAGTGTTTCCTGGGAGAAGTGTGCTTGGCAGCCTCTATACAGCTAAGATGTGGCCCCTAGGAAAAGGTTATCCAATGATATCCAATTTCCCTTTTAACCCCATAATTGGGGTTAAGAATGAGTCTAGGTAACTGAATATGGAGTCATTGATGGTCCTTTGACATCATAATGGATTGGTGAGGCAACAGTGTTTTATGTAAGTTTCACAGATATAGAGTACGACACAATCAAACTTTTGACTTCTTATCCATCGCAGTATCAGTGTGATAAATGCATTAGAAAGAAGCAAAGCAAAATGTCATATGAACCCCAAGGAGGGTGAAACTTTCCAAAACAGGACGGGGAGCAGGGATTTCTGGATAAATTGGCATTTCCATTGAAATTTAGGTTTGGGTAGGAATTCCAAAAGCAAAGATAGGGAAGAAATGGTTCAAATAAAGGCATGGAGGTGGGTACAGTCATATTTGGTGCAGAACAAAGAGTGGTTGTTTTCCTTTCATCTGTCCTTTTTTTTTTTACCTTGTATGTTATTCTAATGACTATGAAAATATCATTCTAAACAGAAATTTTAATCAAGCACACTACATTTCCTGATAGCATTTTCCTACTGTCTGAGGGATGAGTCAGAAAATGCTTCCTTGAATACAAACAAAATCCTTTCCATTCTAATTTCTCCATTATTTTTCTTTTTCTTTGTAAACCTGAAAGGTAACTTAGATACATGTAATCCAATCCTCTTACTTTACACAAAGGGAAATTGAAGTTCGGAGCTTAAATATCTTGCCAAAATCTATTGGCAGAGTTGAAATTGGAACCTAGGTTTATTGAACTTCACTTGCATGTTTTTTACCTTTTATTAGTGGAATCATGGTGTGGCAGACTCACTGTACTAGGTACGTAATTCCTCTTATTCTCTATCTTTCAGAATCTTTATCTTCTTTTTAAAATATTTATTTTAACATTGATTTTTTAAAAATTCAATTCCAGATTTTCTCCCTCCCTTCAGCCCCTCCTCTACCCATTGGAAAGGCAAGCAATACGTTTATCTTCTTCTTTCAAAGAATTACAACCAATGGAATGAATCACGAGAAAGGAGAAACAAAACCAAAAAAAGAAGGAAAAAAAAGAGAGAGCAGAAAGCTTGCCTCAATCTGCGTTCAGACTCCATAATTTCTTCTCTGTATGTGCATTGCCTCTCCAATCATGAATCCCCCAGAGCTGTCCCTGAACTCTGCATTGACGAGGAGAGTCAAGTCCATCAAAGCCAGTTCTTACAGATACCATGTGTCTATAATTGTGTGCAATGAGAGTATTCATCGCTTTAGTCATATGGATTTGGGGTCAAACATTTCTTTGATAATGACATCCTTTATTTCTTCATAGGAATTAGATGTTGCAACCTCATATCTACTTTATACTTTTTTAGACCTCTAGGTATTTACTTATGTATGGAAACATAAATGAGCACACACACACAGACGCATGCACACACACACACACTAAAAGGAATCACCACTGTTGATCGGTGGCCCCCACTAATCTGAATTCATTCAGATTTTTACTTCTCTTTCCTTTTTTAAAATATGACTTAGGTTTTTTTGGAACTCTGGGTGTAAGGAAATGAAAGGCATCCTCTGTGTTCTTACCTCAAAGACTGGCTAAGATATTGAAAGGATTAGTTCAGAGCCTGAGATAGAAATCCTGCATTGGTACATACTCGTCTTTACCAGTGCCAGTTTTCAAGGTTGTGGTTATTAAGTAGGACTCATGACCTTAAGAGCATTTTTCAGGATGATTTTCATCTTTCCTGATGACATTTATAGCACAGTTGTTCAAGTAGTTTTTGTTTCTTCTTTTTTAACTTTCCTTGGGGCTCTCACCAACTTATCCCTATTTAACTCAATTCTTTATGGATGTGTAATGATTTCATCTATGTGGATATTTATTTCACTAATACAGATTGCTATCCCTCCACACAATAAGAGTGAGTTTTTTTGTGAGTTTTGAACACTATAAAAATCATAATCTTATAATTCTTATTCTGTTCTAGGCCTTTATAAATTTTATTAGGCCTTTTCCCACATGACCAACTTGATTCACGGATCTATACTTGAAGCCTTAGGAGCTAGCAGTAGACTTTGTAATGAACTGGAATGACCTTTAAAAAGTGACCATCTCCTTTCCGCATTATACTGATGCTTTAGAAAAGAATTTTAGTTCAGGGAATTTTCCATACTCAAATGGAACTGGGATGTCATCTATGTGGATATTCTATCCACTGATAAAAATGGTAGCCCAGCATATATGGCTGCCCATTCTACTGGATTAATATTTATCTTCTCCCATAATTTCATCAACGAGTTATCCCAATAATTCTGAGGCTTTTCTAATTTTCTCTTTGCATCATGAACTTACAAGGCAGTACATGAGCTGTCCCAGTAGTTACCACTCACTTTTGCCAGATGATTAGCCCGTTATCTTTTGGGGTCAGATGTTTCTTTCTTGATGACATCCTTTACTCTAATTCTTCCTCATAGATGAATATTAATTATATGTTGTGATCTCATATACACCTTGTGCTTTTTACAAACTTCTAAGTGATATCTCTTTTACTCCTTTGGAGACTTTGTTACTGTATAACTTGTGGCCATGTAACTACACAGGTAAAGCTTTGCTGTTAAAAGTGAAGATTTATTTCAATTAAAGGTTAGTTATCAAATGTTAGAAATTCATATTGACAATCAGATTAATTTTCTTTAATTCAGGGTCAAACTCATTGACAATTTGTAACATTCAATATATTACATACACTATACATGTATAAATATACATACAAATTTTTTTTTGCATATAGACATTCATACATACATGTATTCATATATATGCCATATATATGTATGTATATGTATATGTGTGTGTTCTTTTTGTGGGTTTTCCATCTACCTACACGTAACAACAATGTTACTTGCAGCCTACTGTGGCTGTATAAGGCCAATAACAAGACCAACAAGACCAGCACACAGGAGGGCTGCTAGCACAGGTTCTTTGATCTGCTTTTCTAAGGAAAGCAACTTTAAGAGGTTTACAATTTCACTTTAATTAAACACACATATATCATTTACTTAGTTCAGGGGGAAAAGCCAGCACCCTGAACTTCAGAGAGAATACAAACAGAAATTACAAGAAGAAGTTATAAACAAAATAACACAAATCAACAGGTTTCTGTCTGACCATAGCAATATGTACATAGTTACCAGAGAGAGAAGCACCAACATATGGGTTTTCAAAGCCAGGTGTCTCCTTAATGGCTACCCAGAGTGGTACACAAACACTCTTCCAATGAGTGAGCCCCAAGAAAAATGTTAACCTCAGAGTATATACACTTTTCAGGGTCAGAGGGCATCACAACCATGAAACTCAAATCTATGTGACCTAGGCCTTCCCATGACTTAAGCAGGTCATCGAAGACTCCCGATTCAATCAAAGACTCTTGATTGAAACAAAGGCAAGATGCAAAGGCACTTGATTGCCTTAGTGCTGAAGACTGTGAAACAAACAAAAAAAAAAACAACAAAAAGTCTCACCTTGCTTGCCTTTACACTGCATGAGAGAGTCTTGATAACAATCATAGCTTTTGGTTTTTCATTTGTGCATGATTAGGCCAAACTTTTTTGAATAATTCTGGATGTTGTTCATGGAGTCTTGAAATGTGTTTCATCTTTATATAATGAGCATAATGTCATCTACAAATAGGAGCATCTTGATGACTTCACCTTCTTTAGAAAATCCTTTTTGAACTTGGGCTCTGTACTGAACTTCCTCTATGACAGTAGTAAATGGCTTTGCTGAGCATATATCTCTGTTAAATGCTTCATCTAATATTCATGACCAGAAGATCACTGTTGAAAGTTATTTCAGTTTACCTGTTGTTCAAAGAATTTTGCATAATTTTGTAGAAAGTTTTGAAGTTACTATCTTGTAAGAGAGCCTTTAAAACAACATTTTGCTCTAATGAATTGAAAACTTTTTTTTAATATTCACCAAACAGTAAAATTAGTAGAATCTTATATGTGATGGTAAAGATATATAATAATATGGAATATTACTTGTAAAAGCCTCCCTATTTCCTTTGATCTGTGGTGCCACTGATGCTTTTGTAGTTTTTTCTCACAAACTTTTTCACTAAATGGAGAGAGTATATAGAGATCAGTAGTTGTAAATGATCTCTTGGTCTCCTTTTCATAGAATTAACAAAGACAGAGGTTTTTTTTTTCCTTTTTTCTGACCTCCTATGACTTTGGCATTTCTCTCCTTTAGATTCCTTCAGTAACATTACCTCAGTTCATATTGCCATATATGATATGTACCATCGCCATGGATGCTATGTACCATTGGTCTAATGCAACTGCTTTTCCTTCTTTGTTCTCTTCATAAGCGTATCTGGGAACATGATTTTGTGGTATAAATGCAGCTCCACTTTCCTTATTTGTTAAATGAATTAATTATATTAAAAAAATACAGACCTTGTCCATCATTCATACATTTTTACCCTGCTCTCAGCTTTATCTTTAAATGCCCTCATGATGACCTTACTTAGTTGTGTCTTTCTCCAAACTTTCTTTAAAGTTTTGTTCTCTTTCTACTGGTTCTTGCTATTTTGATAATCTTCCAACGTACTTCTCTATAAGATTTTAAAAACAAGTTAGTCATCTGAACAATGTTATCTCTTGGCTTCCCTATCAATCTGCCTTGCAAAAAAAATACTTGGCAAGTGTTTGGTGCCTTTTGTACTCTTTTGACCTCATTATGGAGTACAAAGGAGGCACCTGATTCACATTGATTAATTCATGGAATTTCTATATGAAATTATTTTCATTAGTATTTGTACTTTTATATAGATTTTCCAATTTTGGCATCAATAATTTATTTAAATAGATGATATCAGATTTCCTTTAATCACACACTATACATATATATTAAACCAATTTTTATTTTCTCTTCTAGCTTTGTAATTTTTATCTTTGCTCTAATAAGTTGGCAGTCTGATTATACACAGACAGATGATACAAGAATGACTCCACATCATTTATGAGTTATTTCCTGTTTTTTATAATCATTTCATTTTATTTTATGATGTTATTCAGTACTCGTCATGTCCAGAACCTTCTAATTAATTTTCCTTTTTTATATTTATTTAATATTTAATTTTTCCCCAGTTACATGTAAACAATTTTTAATATTTTATTTTTAAATTTTGAGTTCCAAATTCTCTCCCTTCCTCTCTTCCCATGCCCCCCTCATTGAGAAGGCAGGCAGTTCCATATGGGTTATATATGTGTAGTCATGCAAAACATTTCCACAATAGTCATGTTATGAAAGAAAATGTAGACAAAAAAAACCCAAGAAAAATAAAGAAAGTTAAAAAAAAAATCCAAACGTTGCTTCAATCTCTATTCAGACACCATCAGTTCTCTCTCTCTGGAGATTGATAGCATTTTTCATCCTAAGTCCTTCAGAATTGTCATGGATCATTGTGTCGCTGAGAATAGCTAAGTCATTCCCAGCTGATCATCCTACAATATTGCTGTTACTTTCTACTCATTACATTTCACTTTGCATTAAACCATGTAAGTCTTTCTAGGTTTTTCTGAGAACATACTACCCATCATTTCTTATAGTACAATAGTATCCCATCACAATTATGTACCACAATATTCAGCCATTCCCCAATCGATGTGAATTCCCTCAATTTCCAATTCTTTACCCCCAGAAAAGAACTGCTATAAATATTTTTTGTATATACAGGTCCTTCTCCTTCTTGTTTTTTTTTTTATCTCTTTTGTGATACAGACCTGGTAGTGGCATTGCTATGTCAAAGGATATGTATGGTTTTATAGCCCCTTGGGCATAGTTCCAAATTGTTCTATAGAATAGTTTAATCAATTCACCACTCTCACAACAGTACATTAATGTCTCGTTTTCCCCACACCCCCTCCAACATTTGTCATTTACCTCTTCTGTCCTATTGTCTAATTTAATAGGTATGAGGTAGTATGTCAGAATTGTTTTAACTTGTATTTCTCTAATCAATAGTAAGTTAGAATTTTTCTGTATGGCTATAGATAACTTTAATTACTTCATCTGAAAATGGATTATATCTTTTGATCATTTATCGATTGGAGAATGGTTCTTATTTTTATAAATTTGACAAAGTTCTCTATGTTAGAGAAATGAGACCTTTATCAGAGAAGCTTGCTTCAAAAAAAAACATTTTTCCCCCACAGGTACTATTGGCAAATGTATTTCCCTCCATCCTATTCCCCCTACCACTGTTTGTTCTGTTTTCTCACTTCTTTTAACCTGTAGCATAGGATGATCAAAAGCGTTTTGCTTCTGATTACCCGTTCCCCCATTTTGCCCTTCCTTCTAGCATCCTTCTAGCATCCTTCCCCTTCTCTTATCCCCTTCCCCTTCTATTTTACTGTAGGGTAAGATAGATTCTATACCCCATTACCTTTGTATCTTATTTCCCAGTTACATGTAAAAGCAATTTTCAACATTCATTTTTATAACTTAGATTTCCAAATTCTCACACTCCCTCCCTCCCTCCCTACCCACCCTCATTGAGAAGGCAAGCAATTTGTTACAGGTTATACACATGTAGTCATGCAAAACAGCTCCATAGTAGTCATGTTGTTTCCTTTCACCCTGTCCCTCCTCAAAAATGTTTGCTCCTGATTACCCCCTCCCCCAATCTGACCTCCCTTCTATCACCCCCTCTTTCATCCTCTTCCCCCTACTTTCCTATAGGATAAGGTGGATATCAATACTCAATTCAGTGTGTATGTTATTCCTTCCTTAAGACAATTCCAATGAGAGTAAGGTTCACTCATTCCCTCTCATCTCCCCCTCTTTTCCTCCACTGCTAAAGCTTTTCCTTGCCTCTTTTGTGTGAGATAATTTACCTCACTCTCCCTCTCTCCTCCCAGTATATTCCTCTCTCAACACTTTATTTTATTTTTTAGATATCATCCCTTCATATTCAACACACCCTGTGCCGCTCTCTCTCTCTCTCTCTCTCTCTCTCTCTCTCTCTCTCTCTCTCTCTCTCTCTATATATATATATATATATATATATATATATATATATACACATATATACATATTCCCTCTAACTACTCTAACAATGAGAAAGGTCTCATGAGTTACAAATATCATCTTTCTATGTAGGAATGTAACAATTTAACTTTAATAAGTCCCTTATGATTTCTCTTTCCTGTTTACCTTTTCATGCTTCTCTTGAGTCATATTTGAAAGTCAAATTTTCTATGAGCTCTGTTTTTTTTCTCAAGAATGCACTAAATTCCATTACATCATTGAATGTCAATTCCCCCCCCCCCATGGATTACACCCAGTTTTTTTGGTGATTCTTGGTTTTAATCCTAGCTCCTTTGACTTCCAGAATATCATATTCCAAGCCTTCTGATCTATTTAATGTAGAAGCTGCTAAATCCTGTGTTATATTGACTGTGGCTCCATGATATTTGAATTGTTTCTTTCTGGCTGTTTCTCCTTGACCTAGGAACTCTGGAATTTGGCTATAATATTCCTGACAGTTTTCATTTGGGGATCTCTTTCAAGAGGTGATTAGTGGATTCTTTCAATTTGTTTTACCATCTGGTTCTACAATATCAAGGCAGTTTCCCTTGATAATTTCTTCAAAGATGATGTCTAGGCTCTTCTTTTTGATTATGACATTCAGGTAGTGCAATAATTTTAAAATCATCTCTCCTGAATCTATTTTCCAGGTCAGTTGTTTTTCCAATGAGATATTTCACACTGTCTTCTATTTTTTCATTATTTTGTTTTTGTTTTATTGTTTCTTGATTTCTTGTGAAGTCATTAGCGTCTATTTGCTCCATTCTAATTTTTTAAGGAATTATTTTCCTCAGTAAGCTTTTGCACCTCCTTTTCCATTTGGCCAGTTCTATATTTTAAGGCATTTTTCTCATTGACTTTTTGGACCACTTTTACCATTTGACCTAGTCTGTTTTTAGGGTGCTATTTTCTTCAGTATTTTTTGTGTCTCCTTTACTAAGCTGTTGACTTGTTTTTCATGATTTTTTTTTTGCATCACTGTCATTTCTCTTCCAGATTGTTCCTCTACCTCTCTTGCTTGATTTTCAAAATCCCTTTTGAGCTCTTCCATGGCCTGAAACCAATCTACATTTTCTTGGAGGCTTTGAATGTAGGAGCTTTGACTTTATTGTCTTCTGAGTGTGTGTTTTGATATTCCTTGCCACCATAATAACTTTCAATAGTCAGAGTTTTTCTCTGTTATTTGCTCATTTTCCCAGCCTATTACTTGACTTTAACTGTTTGTTAAAGTGGGGCTCTGCTTCCAGGGTGCAGGGCACATTGTCCCAAACTTCAGGGGTTTTGTGCAGCTATTTTCAGAGATACTTCCAGGGACCTGGAAATTTTCATATCTTCCAAGGTGCTATGATCGAAGTGGAGGTGTTTACTATTCTCCTAAACTGTGCTCTGGTCTATGAACAGCCACAAATGCTCTTTTCTGCCCTGAAACTCTGAGGAGGGACCCCCCCCCCCTCCACTGTGGGAGGAAGCTCTGCTATGCTAGTACTTCTGCTCACCCTGGGTTGCCACTCAGGACTGTGACCAGGATCTGAGAATGGGCCAAGCAACAGTGTTTTGCCTCATTGCTAGCAAAAAGGCCCCTGTAATCTCCTTTTGACCAGTTATTCGACCCCGTTACCATCTATGGCCTGTGAACACTGGAAACAGCCACTGCCACTGCTAATTCAGTCACTTCCAGGGCCTGCTCCTGGTTTGCTATGGCCACAGCTATGCTCACATGGCCTGCACTGATCTGTGCTCCACTCCTGCCCAGGTACAAGAGACTGTTCCTGCTGATCTTCTATGCTGTCTTTGGCGTCTTTGGGCAGAGAGGTCTGGAAACTGCCACTGCTGCCAGTGATTCAGTAGCTCTGAAGTCTGCTTTGGGCTTTCTGGGGCTGGGTTTGTGCTGTTGCCACCTGCACTGGACTACATTCCTCTCTCATCCTATTGTGATAGACCTTTCCTGCTGACCTTACAAGTTGTCTTGGGCTGGAAATTTGTTTTACTCCATCTTTTTGTGGGTTTTGCTGCTCTAGAATTTATTTAGAGTCATTTTTAAAGGTATTTGGAGAGGTTTGGGGAAAAAGTTTAGGCAAGTTTCTCCCTTTACTCTGCCATCTTGTGTCTACCTCCCCAAGTCTGTGGTCTTATTCATTCTCTGTTCTTTATTTATATATTCCCAATGAATTTTTCAGTATTGCACTGAAGTAGTCATTTATGATAATGTGTTGATATAATTGGTTTTTATCATTCAAAAAAACTTCTTCATCTTCTGCAACGAATGTTAGTTAATAAGGTGAATTATTCTAGTGATGGTCTTTTTATAAGTACTTATCATGAACTTTGCAGTAAATGATGAACAAATATCCCAGGAGATGATAGTTCTTATTGCCTTTAAATATTCAGTATAATAGAAATTCTTCAAGAGGGCCTCTGATCAGTTCTATGAGTCTTCCAATAATCATAATGAGATTATAGGGCATTGACTTTTTGGGGAAGTACTGCCTCTTACTTCTCTGGAGTCCCCTAAAGCTTCTGTATTGACATGTGGTAGAGAAACAGGCAAGAGGGCTGAGGGTACTAAGAGTTACACCATTGATCAGCTCTATATGTCTTTATGGACGTTAATTTTGCCATGTGTACAGTAAATATGAGATCCTTGTCTAATGACTGATGGATCCATATACTACTGAAGAAAATAAATTATGTCAATATTGATATTTTCATTATAAATGATATCAGAAGATTTAAGGAAGATGCTGTTAAATGGAAGGATAGCTCAGAGATTCACCTTGGGGAGACATATAAAGATGTTGTTGGAGTAGGTTTTATCATGCATCTGAAGGTAAAAAGGAATAGTATTTCATGGAACATTTGGTCATTTCATATTGAAGTGCTCATGATGAGCACTTAAAAGGATGTTGCCATAAAGATAAATGTAGTTTATGTGCCAACAGCTTTTGAAGAAGAGGAGTTAAAGAGATTCTGTGAATAACTAGATAATACCCTCTAAATTACATCAACATATACTTTAATAATTGGCAACTTTTATGTAAAGGTGGACACAGGAAAAGATAAAATTCAACAATAACAACAAAAACAAACTAAAAATGTC
>CM053625.1:250018379-250055656 GCA_028646595.1 Phalanger gymnotis
TGGTACTAAGCTAATTAGGCACTGAGTCACAAGGGTTGTGATGTCTTCTGGCTCTGAGCCTATTAGCCAAAAGTATATATATACATATATATATATGTATATGTATATATATATATATATATATATATGTATTTTCTTTTGGGGGGGTTGCTTATGAGAAGGATCTTTTGATTTCCTGGTTGAGACTCTGAGTACCCATATGTTCAGACCTCCCCAAACTACTCAGATGTAAATGCTCTCTCAATCCAGTGATGTTTGTAAAGTGTATAGTAATATTGCTTTGATCAAGCAGTAAGAGCCCTGTCTGTTGGTCTTTGTGCTAATTTCTCTGCTTGTATTTTCTCTGATGTTCAAGGTGTTGATTTTTCCCCTGAACTAGTCAATGCAATTACAGTAAATTGTTGACCCCTTTAAAGTTGTTTTCCTTTAAAAGCGGATTAAAGAAGCTGTGCTAGCAGGCCATCCTGGGTATGCTAGTGTGCTTGCTGCTACACCCTTCAAGTTGTAGTCGTTAGTAATAAACTGTTCATGTTCAGAGAAGCTCTCTAATTTGTTGACATTAAGTCTTCTGATAGTCATCATCTCTTGGGGCGGCCACTTTGATTGAATGCAAATGTTTAGCTTGGAGAGGATAAGTCTATGATCAGTCAGGCACTCTGAACCACATATCGCCTTTGTCACTTTCATATCCTGTCTGTCCCTTCTTCTTATAATGACATAGTCTATTCAATGTCAATGTTTTCTGTGAGGATGCATCCACAAAGTTTTATTGCATTTTGGTAAATGAAGACAATGTCAGTAATGAAAAGGCCATGAAACACATGTTTTCAGTAGTTACTGTTACTATTGCTGTTTCTGATGCCATTCTTCCCAAAGACTCCCTGATATGTCTGATAGTATGTGCCTACTCTGTCATTAAAGTCACCTAGAATTAGAAGCATGTCCTCTTTTGCCACATTGATGATGAGGGTCTCCAGGCCTTCATAATTTTTTTTCTTTGACTTCATCAGGGTCCATCATGGTGGGAACAGACATACTGATGATGGTAAGTACAGAGATTTCCTAAAAGTAGCAATTGCATTATCACAAGTCAGTCATTCACTCCTTCTGATAGATATACAAGCTTGTTGAGTAGAAATCAGTTTTGATTGCAAAACCTACACCAGCTTCATATTACTCCCTATCACTGTGGCCACTCCAGAAAAAATATGTATTCAGCTCCGATTTCAGTAATCTGGCCTTCATTTACTAGCCTTGTTTCACTCAGGGCTGCTATTTGGATGTGCTACCTGCTGAGTTCTCTCACAACAAGAGCCATTTGTCTTTCAGGTCTGCTAGATTAAATGTTGAACATAAGCACATGCACATTCCATGTGCCAGTACTGTGTGTAATCATCTTTGCAAAATTTTTAAATATTTATGTGTATGTTTAAACCACATAAATTGGATCTAAATAAGGCAGAGTTGCTCAAAGTTGTCAGTTTTACTCTCTCTTCCACAGTCCCTGAGTCCAGTAGCAAGACAAAAGTCAAGACAACTGGTGATGGCTTAGGGTATAGTGCATTACCTTAGTGTCTTCAATGTCTAATTAGGCTCTAAGCTCTCTGCGGCACCTACTTCATTTGCCTTCATGATCAATGAAACAAATTGTTCTTATCTGTCCATTCCACCAGGGCAAGTCTCTACATGCTTGGGATAGACATCCCTTCAATTAAGTGAGGGGTACCCTCAACCTGGTTTGACCTGTCTGCCAAAATGCCTTACTGGGATGTGGCCACAGCATACTACAGGTTCTTGAAGACACGAGTGAGAATTGGGTAACTCAAGTGGACATCAAAGATGGAAAGCAGCCCTGAAAAGATGTTGGCAGCCTTCACACCGGTCTTTCCTGAACACATTATGCCCCAAGCAAATACACTGGTGAGAGTTCATAAATTGTAACTTTAGGAGTAAAGGCACAGAATACACTGAACCTGGGGTGGTGGTGGTAGTGGTGGTGGCGATGGTGGTAGTAGTAGTAGTAGTAGTAGTAGTAAGTAGCTAATATTTTATATAACTGTAACTGCATTGCATATGCTTATGTAATAGCAAAATAGTAATAGTAACATATAATTACTATGTATTGCTATATAATAATAATATATAACCACCATGTAATACAATTACATGTAATAATAACTACATATATTACTGTATTTGATCTCTCCCCCACCTCCAAGCGGTCATTTTTCAAGGGACCCAACTAAAGTGAAATTTGAGGAATATTCTGGAGGGGAACAAGTACACCCATTTGTATTTGGGGTTTTTTTTTGTTTGTTTGTTTTTGTTATTGTTTTTCTGCAGTAGAATACAATAGAATAAAAAACTCCTCAAGTACGTTTTGTTTTTGTGTGCTTTGTTTTGTTTTTTCTTTTTATTCCTAGGCCCTATCATAGTGCCCGGCAAATAAAAAGCTTAATAAACATTTGCTGATTTATGAAATATTGAGAAAATTTGTCCCAAACATGGCCTTCTTGCAAACACCTTTGGTTCTGACCAGTCATGAGAGTTAGAGACTTGGCTTAATCTTTTATCTATATCAGGAATATATTTGAAAAGGATCTTTCTTGCATTTCTCTGTAAATAAAGTATGCTGGACATGGAATATTATTGCTTAAAGGTATATTAGCAATTTTCTAATCCATTTCTTTTAAAGTGTAGTGCTAATGGGGTCAGGGGCTCTAATGTGGGCCTTCAAGGGTTCATCAGATTTAGAGCTGGAAGGAAGTTCCTTTGAGATTATCTACAGCTAGATGAGGAGAATGAGGCCCAGAGAGGTGAAATTATTTTTGAGTTCACATAGCTAGTAAGGAACAGATTCAGGATTTGTACCTAGACCTTTTGATTAAAAATCCAGTGTTCTTTCCGTTAGGCAATGGAGCCTACTCATCTTCTTTGCTGTAGATGGAGAACTAGTCGATTATATTCTTGCCATCTCCAAGGTCACATTTTAGCCTTTATTTTTTTCAACATAAGCTTTCCCCAATTCCTTTGGTCTTTCATTATAAATAATATCATCCATGCCTTTAATCATTTGGTGGCTCTTTGCCTTTTAAGAGAGAAGTATAAAAATGGTAGTAGGTCCAGAGGCCACATTTAGATAACATGAAAGAACTAGGAAAGAATTATTTGGTCCTGATTACAGTCCTATTTATACATAAAATCCATCCAAATTAGAAGCAAAGTATCAATTAGCTGGAAAGAAGGGAATGGAATATTCTGTTTAGTTGAATTTCTTTATTGGCTAGGAGCCCCTAACTTTTCTAGCACTATTTTTTTTGTTTCAACTTAAAAAAAAACTTACATATATGTTTGTGTGTGTGCTTGTCTACCTCTGAAAATACAGTAGACTAAATATCAGACGTTGATCTGTACACCCTGTTTTCAGTATAAAAAAAACAGACCTTGGAAAGAAGTCATGTTTGCCGAAGGTTAACAAGGGCAATGTCAGAGTGAACTTAGTTCCTAAGAGTCCCAAGGCAGCATTTCTGGTATACTGCGCTACCTTAATCAATGGTTTACTGGTACACTGTACTACCTTAATCAATGCCAAGATAATATGTTAAACGGAGGTGGTATTGAAAATTGGGCCAGAGCCATATGTATTCCAGGACAGATCATGGAATGTGTTGTTTTGAATAAAGTCCTAATATCAGCATGATTTCTTGTCATTTGCCACTTTCACAAAAGTAAAATGAGGGCCCTTTTACTGTATGGCTTTTTATAGCCCTATTATATTTCTGCAAAATTAATTGTTGAAGCAAAGGACAAACAACCTGTATCAAAATTGCTTTGCCCTATTCAATACCATCTTACCCTTTTAAGAAAAGATTTAATAGTCTTTGTCTTTTTAGCATTTAAAATATTCCATTATTTCTTCCTCAATGCTATTCTTTTAATTCATCAAACATTTACTAACCACCTACTGTGTGCAGGGTACAGTGCAAGGAGGTACACAGAATAAAGCCCTTGCTTTGACAGCACTTTGGTCTAATACAGAGATGAAATACAAGCACGAATAGCTATAATATACTATTTTAAATGGCAAATATGTTAGAATACAGTCAGCAAACTTCTGCCAGAGGGCCAAATTCAGACTATATCATGTTTTTGTACTGCCCAGGAGTTATGAATGTGAGGGCTTTTTTTTTACATTTTTAAGTATAGTAAAACTTTATTTAAAATGTGAAAAGTCTTTCCCAAGGGGGTCACAGTTTGCCAACTCCTACATTAGAGAATAGCACAGAATTAGAGACAGAATGAACCCTTGAGATCATCCTCTAGTCCAATTCATTCATCCACTCATTATGCAAATGAGTAAGATAAATCAGAGAAAGATAATTTACCCAAAATCACATCGGCCAAGTGTGTGTGTTTGAAGAAGTGTAGAGGGGGAGGAATGAGAAGGGTAGTATAAGCAAAATCTCTGAATATTTCTTCAATCAATTCCATGATATTTCAGAGTTAGGCCTTTTGTTTGAAGGTACCCCTCTCATAGAGATTGCCATGCATACTGGCACTTAACTGAGAAAACTCAAAAAAAATACTCTGCTTCCTAATGATTAGGTTAACCTCCAAGATAATTGCCAACAGATTTGGCAGTGAGGAAGACTCTGGTCAAAAGATCCACCCTTTTCTTGTGATATATAACAATGAGGTGAGATACCAGCTCAATCCAAACCCCTCCCCACTCTAGACCCTCATCACCGACATCAATTCTTTGACACGTATTTCAAGACTGGGAGGAAGAGAAGGCACAGAGGTAGGAAATCAAAGGGTATTTTCAGAGGACTACAGCTAATTCAGTTTGGAAAATAGAGTACATGAAGTGTAGTATAAGAAATCTAGTGTTAGAAAGCTTCGTGGTTGTGGTTTGTCCTTTGTTCTCAAAGAAGACCATCACATCAAGGAAATGATGACATGATTTGCAATTGAATTGGATTTGAGTGAGAGAGGGCTGTGCAAAGTCACCAGCTTCACTTTCTCCTCCAGAGCCATCTGGGTCCAGGGGCCCAGATAAGGATGACTGGATGCAGTGGGAGACCTTGGCCTCTTTAAACTAAGGTCTTTTCAAATTTTGTCTTTGAGCGAGACAACACCCATTCAATGAATAGCCCTCTTTAAGAAGTGAGTCAAGGGATGGCCCCTTTAGTAAAAAGAAAAATCAAACTGGGAAGGGAAGACCCTCAGAGTTGCTGGCCAAAAGAGAAGCAGTTACTCTAGCCAGTAAACCCCAAGTTATCTAGGTATGTTTGTCTATCAAAATTAACCTTCCTTTGGGCAGAATACCCTCATGTTAGAGGACGGAAGGGGAGGGGAGGGGAGGAGAAACTACTGGAGTTCATTGGGTAGAGGGGAGAAATATTACATGAGAGGAGAGGAGGAGCTGAGTTGTCCAATTGGAACTGGCCAGCTGGGTCCCCATTCAGGTAACTCAGGCTACTCACAGGTAAGAGGTTGGAAAGTTGGAGTGGCACCATATTGTCAATAACAATGAATGTCAGGCAAAACATTTTAAACTTTATTTGGAAGGAGTCTACTTTGCTGAAAAGGAGAACAGGCTTTCCATTTTTGTCTTGCTTCTATTTAACTTTGTAAATTAAGCATGAATTATTACCCTTTGCCATTTTAAGAATGTTCGTTTATTTGTGTCGTATTGACTTCCAGGGCTTATGATAAAGCCTTCAGTTTCTTCTTCATCAGAAGACACTTCTAGATGCATAACGATTAATCCCATGCATTTTTTAAAGTTTTCCTTCGACACAATTTCAGGCACAGGGATTATTGCTACAAAATGACATGTTTATATTCTAATGGGATGCAAAGTAATTCCATGATACCTTTATAAGTATCCATTTTCCCATGAAATCTTATCTAACATTGCATTTCAAATTCTCAATAAGAGCTTGGTCCATAGCTTGAATCAATGAGGCAACATTGGCAGGCAGGAAGACAGGAAAAAGTATTGTCAGGCACTAACTTTGCTTCATCAGAGTAAGCTCTAAATTTTTCTAGAAATCCAATGGCTCATCTGTCTTCAGCTAAGTAAGCCTATGTTTCTAAAATGCTCCTTCACGGTGGATACAAAACTGTGAGAAAAACAATCAAAAAGAGAGCCTCTTCATCCATTCATGATTCATCCTGTATTGTAAGCCATGGGTGAATGTATGATACCCTGGAAAGCCCAAGGATGATTATATGTTCTAATCAACAAACGGTTTATTTTATGGGTTCCTGTAGCCTCAACAGAGGTAAAAATAGTCAATTCTCCCATCCTTATCCTATTAAAGCCCTGGAACTTATGAGTCACTGTTTCCCAGAAAGGACAGAATCTGGCAAACACTGTCAAAATATACCAGTTCTCTAAGCACTGTCAAACTGTTCAGGAGTCAAGACCATGTCTGATGATTTTTTTTCTGGTTTTTTAAAGGTACAAAGAAATTCTGTAGCTTTGGATAGGAACAAATAACTCAAGCTTCCTGATGTCATGGGCTAATTTTAAAATGCCAGCGCCATCCTTGAGCTGGCACGCAACTATCAGTCGATTGCCCTTGCTCATAAAAATCTTTTACCTTTTTGGTGAGCACTGGGCCAGAGAAGGGAGCATCCATAGATTGTTTCCCTGAGACCTACTCAGAAATTCAAGCGTAGCACTTTAAGGGAACACATGCATAACATGGTACCCTGCCAATAGCTTTATTTGAATAAAAAATAGCTATAACTCAAAGCAGATGTCCTTTCTGAACTTTAATGCTATGTAATATTGAAAGGCCAACATGGTACACTTGTGATCAAAATCTAACCTTTTTTAAAGATTTGCACAAATACCTATTTTCTCTTTTCCAATAACTATCAGCTCTTTTTAACTCCTCTCCATTTTTTACTATAAGACTATTATAAGTTTTATGATAATGAAAATAATTCATTGTTCTACAGAATCTTGTGGTTTACAAAGTACTTTCTTCATAGCATTTGCAACCCTAAGTACAAGAATAATTATACCCTTTTACAAAGGAGAGATTTCCCCATAATTCCATAGCTATGTAGGAAGTGTCAGAGCTAAGACTTAGACCCAGATCTTCCTATTCTAGAAATCCAATGTTCTTTCTATAATATATGCTTGAACTGTAGTGAATAAAATATGACCCATAATGCTTCTGTTGCTTGCATACCATGCTTATGTGTACTGTGTTACTGTTTTCTTCTTGTCACATTTGCTTCCCACTCTTTATTTAGCCTACTTGTTACAATTTTTGTCACTTCCCCTGTGCTTTTTTTTTAGTTTTCTTCCATTTATAAACAATCTTTCATCACCAGCAGTGCCTTGACTCAACTCAACACAATTCTTATTGCCACAATTTGTGACTTTTCAGTGCTAACGACCATGGCATACCTACTTCTCTCTTCAGCACACTGTTGTCTGTTTCTCCTCTCCCTTCCCCACTCGTTCTATGCTTTTATGTCTTCCTTCTGTAGCATCTGTGTGACATACCTAGCATGATCCATTTCTACTCCACCCCCATGTTCAGTGTAGTCTCTCACATGGGGAATGTTCACTTTTGTTCTGACTAGCTCACTCACTCTAAATTGATCTCACACTGGAAGTGATAGCTAATATTTTGGATGACAAAAATTGGATTTAAAATATCTCAACAAGATAGAATTATAGGATGAATCTAGTGTTGTCCAAGTCTTCACGTAGACTCTCCCTTTCTTCTCTTCCCACCCCTCCCCTCCTGTCCTCTTTTCTCCTACACACACACACACACACACACACACACACACACACACACACACACGCATGTGCACACACCTACATACAGATGGACATTGTCTATAGGTAGTCTATCCAAGTGAATACAATGATCTGAGCAATACACACTTCACCTACGTGCTCTCTCCTATACTGGCCGTAAGGCCAAATTCTTTTTTTTTTAAATTAATTTATTTGTAGTTTTCAACATTCACTTCCATAAGATTTTGAGTTTCAAATTTTCTCCTCTTCTACCCTTCCTCCCTCTCCAAGATGGCATGCAATCTGATATAGGGTGTACTTATGCATACATATTAAACTTATTCTCATACTAGTCATGATGTAAAGAAGAATCAGAGCTAATGGGAGAAACCACGAGAAAGAAGATGCAGAACAAAACAATAAAAGGAGAGCAAATAGTACACTTCCATCCGCATTTAGACACCAAAGGTTTTTCTTTGTTTTTTGTTTGTTTGTTTGTTTGTTTTTTTCCCCTAGATGTGGATAGCATTTTCCATCATGAGTCTTTTGGAGTTGTCTTAGATCCTTGCATTGCTGAGAGGAGCTAAGTCTATCAAAGTCAGTCATCTCACAATGTGGTTGTTACTGTGTACACTGTTCTCTTGGCTCTGCTCATTTCACTCAGCATCAGTTCATATGTGTCTTTCAAGGTTTGTGTGAAGTCCACCTGCTCATCATTTCTTATAGCACAATAGTATTCCATTATATTCATATACCACAACTTGTTCAGCCACTTCCCAATCAATGGACATCCCCTCAATTTCCAATTTTTTGCCACCACAAAAAGAGCTGCTATAAATATTTTTGTGGGTCCTTTTCCCATTTTTGTGATCTCTTTGGGATATAGACCTAGAATTGGTATTGCAAAGGGCATGCAAATTTTATAGCCCTTTGGGCAAAGTTCCGAATTGCTCCCCAGAGTGGTTAGATCAGTTCACAACTCCACCAATAATGAATTAATGTTCTAATTTTCCCACATCTTCTCCAGCATTTATCATTTTTCTGTTTTGTCATGTTAATCAATCTGATAGGTGTGATGTGATACCTCAGAGTTGCATTTCTCTAATCAATAGTGATGTAGAGAATTTTTTCATATGCCTACAGATAGCTTTAATTTCTTCATCTGAAAACTTTTCATATCCTTTGACCATTTATCAATTGGGGAATGAAGGGCCAGATTCTTTTGAATGACATCATTTCCAATAAGCTTGACAGTGTTCCATAATTTGATATAGTCATCACTCTGTCATCAGTAAACAGGATCATCAGGGCAACCTCATCATCTGAAGGAAACCCTTCTTCAATTTGGACTCTACCAGATCTCCTCCCTCCCAGTGACATACAACTTCAGAAATCATGTATCTCAGTTTGATGACTCACCTGATCTTGGTAGTAAAAAAGCAAGGAACAAATTGTCAGTTTTTTCTATCTTTCAGAGAATTTTGAATCATTTCGATGTTTAGGTTAGAGACACCTCATTGGAAGAGAGTCTTTAAGGAAAGTCTTCACTATAAAAATCATTTTTTAAAAAAATCAACAAATAGTAATCAAAATGTTAGCCAATTATGGAAGGTAACGATGTGCTCTTTTCTGTTTTCCGAAGTTTTCCTGTTTTCCTACAAATACTCACATTGAAAATAGACTCGAAGAGTATGGAGAAGATTCTCACAAATATTTTATAAATATGGGAAGGTAGGCAAGTAAGTAGTTCCTGATCTTCTCAAAGTAGCTTTTATAAAATTATTATCATTAGTGAGATATACTATTTTTCTTCCACATACTTTATAAATTAATCCCTCAATAATATCACAATGATATGACTCCCAGCATAGATCTTTTCTTTGTAGATTCAATCTAATTCAGTGCCTTTCCCATTTTTGTTCTCCTTGTATAATTTGTAGGTTCTATATATGTACTTCTGGAACTATGATATTATTGTTCCAGTGAGGTGGTCCAATGTCCTCAGTGTTGAAAAAACTTTAATGTTATATACATGTGTATATATGTGCATATATGTGTGTGCATATGCACATATGTCTATGTATGCATGTGTAGATAGACAGAAAGATAGAAAGGAATATAGATGGAAAGAAGGAAAGGAGGAAAGAAAGAAAAAGAGAGAAAGAAAGAAAGAAAGAAAGAAAGAAAGAAAGAAAGAAAGAAAGAAAGAAAGAAAGAAAGGAAGGAAGGAAGGAAGGAAGGAAGGAAGGAAGGAAGGAAGGAAGGAAGGAAGGAAGGAAGGAAGGAAGGAAAAAGAAATTCCATTTAAAGTTACTGTAGACATTATAAAATATTTGAGAGTCTACCTGGCAAAACAAACCCAGGGACTATATAAACACAACTACAAAATACTTTTCACATGAATAAAGTCTTATCTAAATAACTGAAAAACATAAGTTCCTCATGGGTAGGCCAAGCTAATATAACAAAAATGACAATTCTAAATAAATTAATTTACTTATTCAGTTCCATATCAATCAAACTACCAAAAAATTATTTTATAGAACTAGAGAAAAAAATAATATCAAAATTCATCTGGAAGAACAAAAGGTCCAGAATGTCAAGGGAATGAATGAAAAGAAATACTAGGGAAGGAGGCCTAGCCACACTGGATCTTAAATTGTATTATAAAGCAGCTATCATCAAAACCACTTGGTACTGACTAAGAAATAGAGGGGTAGACCGGTGGAAAAGGTGGGGTACACAAGACACAGTAGTCAATGATTATAGTAACCTACTGTTTGATAAACCCAAAGACCCCAGCTTCTGGGATAAGAACTCACTGTTTGACAAAAACTGCTGAGAAAACTGGAAAATAGTATGGCAGAAACTGAGCACAGACCAACATCTAACACCGTATACCAGAATAAAGTCCAAGTGGGTAAGCAATCTAGGTATAAACAAATTAGGAGAGCAAGGAATAGTTTATCTGTCAGATTTATGGGAAATGAAGGAATTTATGACCAAATAAGAGATAGAGAACTTTATTAAATGCAAAATGCATAATTTTGATTACATTAAATTGAAAAGGTTTTGCACAAAGCCAATGCAATCAAGATTGGGAGGCAAGCAGAAAACTGGGAAAGAATTTTTACAACTAGTATCTCTGATGAAGGCCTCATTTCTAAACTCTATAGAGAACTGAGTCAAATTTACAAGGATACAAGTCATTCCCCAATTGAGAAATGGTCAAAGGATATGAAAAGGCAGTTTTCAGAGGAAGAAATTAAAGCTATCTATAGTTATATGAAAAAATGCTTTAAATCACTATTGATTAGAGAGATGCAAATAGAAACAACTCTGAGGTACCACATCACACCTATCAAATTGGCTAACATGAAAAAATAGGAAAATGATAAATGTTGGAGAAGATGTGGGAAAGTTGGAACACTAATTCATTGTTGGTGGAGCTGTTAGCTGATCCAACCTTTCTGAAGAGCAATTTGAAACTATGCCCAAAGGGCTATAAAAATGTGCATACTCTTTGACCCAGCAATATCTCTTCTGGGGCTGTATCCCAAAGAGATAATAAAAGTGGGTAAAGGACCCCCATATACAAAAATATTTATAGCAGTTCTTTTTGTGTTGGTCAAGAACTAGAAACTGAGGGGATGCCCATCAATTGGGGAATGGCTGAACAATGCTATGTGAATGTAATGGAATATTATTGTGCTAAAAGAAAAGAAGAACAGGCAGACTTTGGGAAAACCTGGAAAGATTTATATGAACTCATGCTGAGTGAAGTGAGCAGAACCAGGAGAACATTGAACACAGCAACAGCCACAGTGATCAAGGACTGATTTTAATGGACTTAGCCTTTCTCAGCAATGCAAGGACCTAAAACTTTTCCAAAGGACTCATGATGGAAAATGCCATCCACATCCAGAGAAAGAAATATGGAGTCGGAATGCTGTGTGAAGCAGACTCTTTCCTCTTTTGTTTTGTTTTTTGTTTCTTTCTCATGGTTTCTCCCATTCATTATGATTCTTCTACACAACATGACTAATGTGAAAATGTATTTAATATGAATGTATGTGTAGAGCCCATATCAGACTGCAATGCCATCTTGGGAAGGGAAGTAAGGGGAGAAAATTTAAAACTTATGGAAATGAATGTTGAAAGCTGAAAATAAATAAATAAATATTTAAAAAGATAGTGGTCGTGATAGCACCTTCCTTAATGGGTGGTTGTGAGGATCATGCAAAAATCTCAACAAAATGAAACATTTATAAGGTATCTAGCACAATGCCAATCACATAATAGTGACTTAATAGTCACTTAATAAATCCTTCTCTTTCTTTGTTTTTTAACTCAATCTGTGATTTTATCCATCATGAATGAAATCTCTCTGTAAGAAAATTCTTTCTACCAATAAATATTGTAAACTTCTCTGCAATTTATAATCTTAGAGAGTTGCTAGGGGACACTGAGGTCAGAGGTCACAGCCAATATGTGTCAGAATCAGGACTCGAATACAAATTTTCTCTATTCTGAGAGCTACTCTCTTCTATACTACAGCTGCTTCTGCAGAGATTGGGTTGCAAGAGTTCAATAAAAGATAAACAAAGATATGGCTTTAGCCAAGAATTTTCTCAACAGCAAGTATCAATTAAAAATCTTTCCATGCAAACCGTGCTAAGTACTAGGGCTATAGAGGGGTGGAAGAATGGATTAGTACCCGTCCTCAACAAGCTTACATTCTACTGGGAAGAAATACTATTTACACAAATAAACATAGTACAAGGAAAAAATGAGGAGGGCTGAAGCACCACCAACTGGAAGGGGTTGGGGGTGAGGGGGAATGGAGTGCATAGTGGAGTCGGTTGAGGATTAAGGAAGGTTTTTCCAATGGAATGGCACCTGAACTGAGTCTTGAAGGAAAATGAAAGTTCTGAAAGATGGAGATGATATGACAAATTGTAGGCAAAGAGAGTAGTTTGGGCAAGGGTATACAAGAGGGAGACAGAGTTCAATGAACAGCTAGCAGTCTTTGTTTTCTTTTTTTGGCCTTTTTTTTTCCTGAAATAGTGAAGTTCTTATAGGGAGACAGTTTAAAATAAAGGTAGAAATGTCAATGGGAGTGAGAATGTGGAGGGCCTTCATTTCTAAGCAGTCACCTTCCATAGTGGATAGGGTGCTAGATTTGCATCAGGAAGACCTATAATCATTTCTGCTTTGGGACCTCAAGCAAGTCACCTAACCTTAACTTCAATTTTCTCATCTTTAAAATGAGGGCAATAATAGTACCTATTATATAGAGCTATCATCATCATTACTGCATTTATATTATTATCATTTATTAGCTGTAGGGAGCCACCAAAGGTTTTTGAGCAGGTGAGTTCAATGCTACTTCTCAATTTCCTACATTCAAAATTAAACAGATAAATGCATGTTTTTATGACTAGATGAGTAAAACTGGTCTCAGCTCCTTCTAAGTTGAAAGTTGAATGCAGCTGAGCATTTCCAACCTCAGCTGTTCACATTACTCTCCATGGTAGAAACACAAAAGATGGACAAAAGGAGGACATTTCTAAAAATTGTGCTTAGAAGTCCCAGGTTTATGTTGATTACCCTGTTACAAATGGATCTAATGGAGTTTATGAAAATTACAGGTATTTCTTAATTCTAGGCATACAGAAGGAGGTAACAAGGTGGTTCTGTGGAGAATGCTTGTCTAGAGTCAGGAAGACGAGTTCAAATCCAGCTTCAGACACTTACCCTGGGCAAGTCACTTAACCTTTGTTTGTTTTAATCCACTGGAGATGGAAATGGAAAAGCACTCCAGTAGCTTTGTCAAGAAAACCAAATGGACAGTATAGTCTATGGGATCATGAAGAGTTAGAAATGAGTGAACAACAATTTGGAAAATAAAAATTTACAGTGTGTTCTTAAAAAAAAATCATCTTCAGCATGTTGCTGAAGATGCTTCTATTCTATAATGCTGCTATTTTCCTTAAGATAGAGAAACGTATTATGGAAATTTACAAACCTTTCTGCTCTTTTGAGCTCTAAAGAGAAATTGAAAGCTCATGAGGATTTTAAGTCAAAAAAGAGAAATTGATGGAATCTATCACATCTAAGTTACAAAGTAGAAACAAATATAGAAATAACCCAGGATTAAATAGTCTAGGCCCTAGATTTCTGGGGGCAGAGACAAAAAGGAGAAGTAAAAGCAGGGACTTGCTTCAGCTCTCCCCCAAACCCCTCTAAATACCTTTTAAAAAATGACTCTAAACAAATTCTAGACATACAGAACCCACAAAATGACAGAGTAAAACAAATCTCCAGGCCACGACAACCTGGAAGGCTGACAGGAAGGGTCTATCATACTGGGCTGGGAGTAGAGCACAGTTGACCCTGGGCTGTGCCAGCACAGAGCAGCCCAAGCAGGCCTCAGGGGATTGAATCACTGGCAGCTGTGGAGGTTTCCAGACTTCTCAACCCACAAATGCCAAAGTCAAAGTGGAAGGTGTGGAGAAATTCTGTCTATCTTCAGTGAGAGAAGAACATGGTCCAGCCCCAGCACCAGGGTGGCAGAAGTAGTGGAGGATGCAACAGTAGCAGCAGCAGCAGCAGTGGCTGCCTCCAGAGCTCCAGTCCCACAGATGCGGGAGCGGGGCGGAGGGGTGTCAAGTAGCTGATCAGAGAAGGACTGTAGGGATTTCTTTGCTGGCACTGAGGCAGGATTCTCTTGCTTTGCCCTGCTTGGATCTGAGTCACAGTCCTGGGTGGTGGTACTGGGGTGAGGAGGAGCAGCAACATGGCAGAGCTTGTGGTGGCTGTGGAAAGGGAATCTTCCTCACAGTTCCAAGCAGAAAAGAATGCTTGAGGTCACTCACAGACAAGAGCACAGGCAAGAAGAGGAGCAAATATCTCTCCTTTGATCATACTACCTTAGAAGAACTGAAAATTTACAGGTCCCTAGGAGTATCTTTGACAACAGCTGCACAAAACCCCTGAAGTTTGGGACAGAGCACTCTCTAGTCTGGAAGCAAAGTCCTACCCTGACAAAGAGTAATAGACTGGAAAACATGCAAACAGTGTAAAAAAAAATCAGACTATAGAACCTTACTTTGGTGACATAAAACCAGAAGAAGACAACAAAGTCAAACATCCTACATCAAAAGCCTCCAAGAAAAATATGAATTGGTCACAGACCATGGAAGAGCTCAAAAAGGAGTTTGAAAATCAAGTAAGAGAAATAGAGGAAAAATTGGGAAGAAAAAAGTGAGAGATGCAAGAAAATCATGAAAAACAAGTCAACAACTTGCTAAAGGAAACCAAAAAAAAAAATACTGAAGAAAGTAACCTTTGAAAATACACTAACCCAAATGGCAAAAAAGATCCAAAAAGCCAATGAGGAGAAGAATGCCTTAAAAAGCAGAATTGGCCAAATGGAAAAAGGAGGTGCAACAGCTCACTGAAGAAAATAATTCCTTAAAAATTAGAATGGAACAAGTGGAAACTAATGACTTTATGAGAAATCAAGAAATTATAAAGCAGAACCAAAAGAAAAAGACAACATGAAATATCTTACTAGAAAAACTACTGACCTGGAAAATAGATCCAGGAGAGATAATTTAAAAATTATTGAACTACCTGAAAGCCATGATCAAAAAAAGAGCCTAGACATTATCTTTCAAGAAATTTTCAAGGAAAACTGCTCTGATATTCTGGAAACAGAAAGTGAAATCCACCAATCACCTCTTGAAAAAGATCCCAAAAGAAAAACTCCTAGGAAGATTGTAGCCAAATTCTAGAGTTCCCAGGAAAAGGAGAAAATATTGCAAGCAGCCAGAAAGAAATAATTTGAGTATTGTGGAAACACAATCAGGATAACACAAAATCTAGCAGCTTCTACCTTAAGGCGCTGGAGAACTTGGAATATGATATTCTAGAGGTCAAATGAGCTAAGATTAAAATCAAGAATCACCTACCCAGAAAAACTGAGTATAATACTTCAGGGGGAAAATGGATATTCTTTGAAATAGAGGACTTTCAAGCATTCTCGATGAAAAGACCAGAGCTGAATAGAAAATTTGACTTTCAAATACAAGAATCGAGAGAAGCATGAAAAGGCAAATAGGAAAGAGAAATCATAAGGGACTTATTAAAGTCGAACTGTTTACATTCCTACGTGGAAAGATGATATTTGTAACTCATGAGACCTTCATAAGTATTAGGGTAGTTGAAGGGAATGTGCTTATATATAGGCAGAGGGCGCAGGGTGAGTTGAATATGAAGGGATGATATCTAAAAAACAAAATTAAGGGATGAGAAAGGAATATATTGGGAGAAAGAGAAAGAGAGATAGAATAGGGTAAATTATCTTACATAAAAGCGGCAAGAAAAAGCTGTTACAATGGAGGGTACTGGGGGAAGGTGAAAGGGAATGAGTTAACCTTACTCTCATCAGATTTGGCTTAAGGAATGGGGTAAGGTGATCAGAGAGGAGGATGATAAAGGGAGGGCAGATTGCTGGAGGGAGTAGTCAGAAGTAAACACTTTTGAAAAGGAACAGGGTCAAAGGAGAAAATAGAATAAATGAGAAGTGGGATGGGGGAGAGAAATATAGTTAGTCTTTTACAATATGACTATTATGGAAATGTTTTGCATAACTACATATGTTTAACCTATATTGAATTACTTGCCTTCTCAATGAGTGTGAGTAGGGAGGAAAGAAGGGAGAGAATCTAGAACTCAAAGTTCTAAAAACAAATGTTAAAAATTGTTTTTACATGCAACTGTGAAATTAGATATACTGGCAATGGGGTATAGAAAACTATCTTGCCCTAGAAAGTAAAGGGGAAAGGGATGGGGGTGGGGGGTGATAAAAAGGAGGGCAGACTGGGGGAAGGGGCAATAGATTGTATGCCATCTTGGGGTGGAGGGTAGGGGAGAGATGGCAAGGAAATTTGGAATTCAAAATCTGTGGAAATGAATGATGAAAACTCAAAAATAAATTAATTGAAAAAAACAGATTGCTAAAAAAAAGTAGTCTAGGCCCTATCACATTCCCAGTATCATTTATTCAATTACCCCTGAGGTGTAAATTTGCTGAGAATATAAACTCCTATATGACAAAGTATTTGTTTTCAGAGTGACTGTCTTAAACTTCATTGCCATCAGGACAAATGGAATAAGTGTTCCAGAGTGGTAAAATCAACCAGGTGAAATAACAGGATACCCCTGAACTGCTAAATAGAGATGAGCTCAGGAGAAACCTCAAATGTACAAGAAAATCAGAAGGTGGGCTAATGCTTAGCAAAAGACCTATCTGCAGAGACATTAGCTCTGTGTTTCCTAATGATTTTTGATCAGGTCAATTCATCACAGGGATTCATAGTTTTCTTTTTCTGTTTTCCTTTCTCCTTCCCATCTATATTCTTATCTCTCTTCCCAGTATGCCAGCTCTATGTTAAGGTGGGGAGAGGGAGCGCTGCCATGAGGAGAAGGCTGGATTTTTCAGGAGAGCAAAGAAGCAGGAATTTGGTTTGCTTAGGAACTAAACCGAATAGAGGTGCAAACGAGAGACAAAACTGCTGCTGGGCTCTGAATAGGAAATGATCTGTGAGTAAATTGAACAAGCTGGGAGGCAGTAAATAGGCAATTAACATTCATTTTGGCAAATCTGCACCTGTTGGAGCCAAAATACAAAAAGAAACATAAAGGAGAATGACTTCTAAATGAGGACAGAGACCAAGAAGATCTGTCAAACATCCTAGTTTGAATGATATTAAATCTCTGACTTCATGAAATCATGAGCAAAAATGATAGGAACTTGGAAAATTTAGTCTGGCATAAATCAGGCATAATCCAGGGAGAATACATTATTTCACTTGCTTTGCCCCATCTAATTCTACAATGTGACAGGTGAGGGATAGACCAGTCTCACTGTCCTCTACCCTGGTTAGATCACATCTGGAGTATTATGTTTAGTTCTAGGTGACAGATTTAAGGAAGGACATTGAGAAACTAATAAATGTCCAGAGGAATATGATACACATAGCACAAGTTCTATGCACAGCTATGGTAGGATTTTGTGTATGCTATATAAATAGAACAACATAGGAGAATCCCCTTGAATGAACAACTCAAAACACTCAAGAAATATAGAAATATAATATATATGCATATGAATATTATATATATATATAGTTGCACGTAAGAGAGAGGAGAAAAAATGGTGGTTGTTGTTCGTCCTTTGTTTTCAAAGAGGACCAATGACATCACAGGTAATGTTTTGACATGTGTGTGAATTGATGTGAGCAGAGGTGAGAAAAGTCATTAGCCTGACTCTCTCTTCCAGAGTCATTGAAGCACATTGGCAAAACAAAAGTCAAGATGATTAGTGATGGCCCAGAAAGCAGTGGATAACCTTGGGTGGCAAAACGATGGTAAGGAGACTAGATATCATTATGAATCAGGATTGGTTAAAGAAAAGGAAAGGCTTTGCCTGAAGGGGAAAAAAGTCCTCTCCAAGTATTTAAAGATCTAGCATGTGAGAAAAGGTTACACTTGTTCTGCTAAGCCCCAGAGGACAGAACTAGGAGCAACGATGGAAATTTTAAAAGAGGCACATTTCAGCTCAGTGTAAGTAAAAAATTCCTAACAATAACTACTTCCCCAGAGTAACTTCTCCAGCACCAGAGATCTACAAGTAAAGTCTAGATGATAATTTAACAAGGGGATTGTACAGGAGATTCCTGCTCATGTCGAGGTTGACCTAGGTGACCTTCGAAGTCCCCTCTATCATAGAGATTCTATAATCATATAGAAAATTGAATCAATGAAGTGGTGCTAAATGTAATGGTTGTGATCTCACATTGTTGAAGTTTCTTCAGAATCTCCAGAAGTAATTGACCATCATGTAGGAGCGTAGAGACAGATTACCCAGGCACAGTTGCTGAATTGAGGGTATTGGTCTTCCCTGCCTCTCTAGCTTGATGTATACACATCTCCTGTTCATAGGACATCAGTGCCTTCCTTGTTCACATTTAGCTACCTAGATCTTTATCTTGCTTGCCCATAGATAGCATTCCATGTTGCAAAACTTTGTCTTTGCTTTGCTTTCAACATTCTCTGCCAGAAAAACAAATAAATAAAACCTTTACATTTTTATAGTTTTTTCCTATTTATAGGTCTTCAGACAAGAGGGTTTCTCATACACAGAATCTAGTCCTATGAAAAGGAAGGATAGTACATTCTTGAAATATGATATTATTAAGGAATAACCCCCAAAACTCTCACACTGGCCTCATATAGAGTCTGCAATAATCAGCATTTTAGAAACTTGAACCCAATTATATCTATTAGCAATGTAATCCTCACAGTAACCCTATGAGATAGGAGTACAAGTAATTATTATCCCTGTTTTATAGATGAGGAAACTAAGGGCTTGGAGGGGTTAAAAGACTTTCCAATGATCATAAACTAGTAATTGGTGAACGAAAGACTAACACCCAGGTTTTCTGACCTCATCAATATATATCTGTCCTGTATACTAACCCATTAAATTATAAACTCCTCCATGGCAGGGAATTCTTTTGCCTTTCTTTGTATCTCTAGTGCTTAGCACAATGCTTGGCACATAGCAGTTGTTTAATAAGATTTTATTGACTGACTGACTCTAGTCCTTTGGGGTCCCAGTCTCTTTTATGATGATACTAGGATGCAAAAAGATCTCAATAGTCTGTCTTACTAAGCTGAATCAAATAAGATCAAATTTAATAGAAATAAACAGGAGTAAATTTAAAAGGCTTACCTTTAGAAACCAAAAAAATATCACAAATATAAAATAGGGAGGCATGATTGGTTGTTAATTTTCCTGAAAAAGATCTAGGGTTTTTAGTGGCTTGCAAGGTCAGTGTGGCAGCAGTATGATATGATGGGTAAAACAGCTAATGTGATCTTAGATTACAGTAAGTGAGGTAGACCTTTCTGGAATAAGGAAGAAGTGATACTCCCACTGTACTCTGCCCTCAATCAAACCTCTACAGAAATATCGTGTTCAGTTTCAGGCACAACACAGTGGAAGAAGGACGATGATAAGTTGAAAAGAATACAGAGGAGGGCTATTAGAGATGTAAAGGACCTTGAGTTCATGTCAGATGAAGACTGGGTGAAGAAACCAGGAATGTTTATCCTGAAGGAGAAGACTTGGGACGGACATGAGAGATATCTTCTCCTATTTAAAGGACTGGAATGTGAATGAAGGGTTAGACTTCTATTTGGTCACAGAAGTCAAAACCAAGGATCTTCCTTCAAATTTCCTCTGGCCCACACTGGGCTGGATCTTGGATGCTAAAGTCATGGATGTGAAGAACTCTGGCCCGTTTACTCCTAAACTGTCTTAAGTGTCAGCACAAAAAACTTAAAGACAATGCTGCAGATTGGCATACTTTATTATCGAAATGGGAGACTCTCAACAGTATGGGGTTTTGTATTGCAAACAAAATAGGAAACATCAAAATTAGTGCACTTATTGAAGACAAGGCAGAACTAGAATACAACAGCATTGCTTCTGGCTTTCATTCTCAAAAGGTACATCCAAAATATAATGAGGAACTTGAGATGTTGTACAAAGAACTTCATGATACCTTGGAAAACTCAGCTAAGGTACAGATGAAAATGAACAAGTTAACATCAACCACTAAAGGAATTCTAGAAAATTACTATTGCGGAAATGGAAATTATCAAATATCCCTTTTCCATACATGGCCTACTACCTACTTCTGTGAAATTTCCCATAAGCTTTCAGAAATGTACAAGAAGAAAATACTCCTCAAATGCATCATTGTTGAAGAGCTCACCCATGCTACAAACCAGGATCTCACTTTAAGCTACTTACCTATGTGGTTGTACCAGCCCTATAGTGAGAACAGCAGGCTTGATGTGGAAATCATGCTAGTTGAAATTGGACATTGACCATTATAATTTTTTCTAAAATCATTTCATTTTTAAGCCCAAACTCCTGAAACCAGAATGAACTTTTCTTTCTAGGTCTAATGATACAGGCCCATTGTTGCCTCATACGCTTCCTTTCAGGGTCACAGATCTACTTCTATTCTTGCTTGCATAATGAGTTGCTTGATTCTACCATATATACATACTCACACACATACACATACACATATATCAACACCACTCTGGTAGTAACTTTTAAAGTTGATGCTAGTCATCCATTCAGTACCTACTGTGAAAACCGTGACCCTCCTTCTTTGACAAAAACTACTAGGAAATTGATGGTTGGCCGAAAACGATCAGCATTTATTTCCACAATAAGTTCCAAATGGATTCTCAGCCTACTGTTTAAAAAAAATAATACCCACACAAAGGGGTGAGATCAGGAAAATGAAAGGAGGTACCTTTCACAATTATAAGTAGGAGAATTCTAAACCAAAGGATAGAGGTACAAAATTTAAATGCAAACAAACAAAACCAAGAGAAGCTAAATTGGGAAAAAGCAGTTTAATCAAATAACAGAATGAAATCTGCTACAGGAAATTGATACAAAAATATGAGACTAAGAGCCATTTCCTAGCTAAGTGTTCAACAGATATGAACAAATGACCTTCAGAATTAAGAAATTCAATTAACAAACAAAATATTACAGGAAATCACTAAGAGAAATGAACATTTAGTAATACTTGTTTCACCTCACACTAAATTGGCAAACAACAACAACAAAAAACCAGCAATGCTGTTTAAGACAAGAGCTCTTAATACTTACTGCTGGTAGAGCTTTGCGCTGGTCCGACCATTACAACAGTTCAGAACTTTTCAAGAAAAGTTGCTAAAGTATTTTGACCCTTTGACCCAGCTGTTTGTCTACTACAAGCCATATAACAAAATGAGGTCAAAGAGGGATTGAAGTGAGGGAGAGCCCCATGTTACTAACTGCACTTTTTGTGGAAGAAACAAGAAATTTGAGTTACTCAGAGAAACTAGGGAAGATTTGTATGAACTTATGTAGAAAGAAGAAAGCATAATCAAGAGATATGTTTCATGGAAAGAAAAACATCCCCAAAAATGAAGGTTAAGATAAATAACTAATATTAATCAGAAGACTGATGAAACATGTTTTTTCCTCTCAACAGGTTGATGGGTTGTTTTGGGTGTGGAATAGTTTGTCAGTAGTGTGTCAGTTTAACTTGCTTAACTGTTTTTGTTACAAAGGGGAGTGGTAGCAGAGATAAATATAAAAATGCTGGTTTTTTTTTAAATGCAAAAACTTTTTTTTGAAAATGAAGTTAAAGGGGCAGTGAATAGAGCACTGGCCCTGGAGTCAGGAAAACCTGAGTTCAAATGTGGCCTCATACACTTGACACACGTACTACCTGTGTGACCTTGGGTAAGTCACTTAACCCCAAATTGCCCTGACTTCCATCCTCAAAAAGAAAAAAAAATTAAAAAAAGAAAATGAAGTCAAAACCAGAAGCAATCAGTGAAAGTTACATAGAAGCCAACTTATTCTTAAAGTCAAGAAAAATGTCTACCAATGAGGGCTGTCCAAAAAGTAGAATTGTCTGTCTTAAGAATGAGAGGTCTTCAAGCTTGGGTGCTCTGGAAATTCTAGTGTTCTCCTGCCTCCATGCCATCATTTCTCTTTCTAGTCCACCCTTCATAACCAACATGTGAAGGAAATAACTCCTGCAGAGAAGGAGTCAGCCATCCCTATCGACTACAACCAATTGTCACTTATAGACCATAGAAGTCAGCCTAGTTGATGCAGTAAGGTATGCTGAGGGGGAGACAGAAGGCCACATGTACAGTTGAGCTATCATCACTATCACCTTGACCACCATATCCTGTCAGACAGTGGTAGTGATGGTCCAGGACCCTAAACCTAAGAGTTTTTTGGAATAGCAATGCATTCAGCCCAGTGTCCATGACCATCATCTTGGAAAGCAATCCCCATGAAGATTCAACCTGAGAACTCTTCATACAGGTACTACAGCCACATCTATTGAAGACCCAGAATAGAAAGTTCTTGTCAGCAAAGTCTTTGGCACCATCAAATGGTTCAACATCAGACACCTACTTTTATCAGTAGAAATGACATTTTAAAATGAGGTATTACTATCTGCTTTGCCACCACATCCTAGAGACCACCAGACCTTTCCATGTAACTTATAGCTAAAACCCTCCCTATGAATTACCCACTCCATTTAAATATGGGATCCTTGAGAGCAGAGATTACATTTCTTTTATACAAATTGGTTAGTATAGTGCTTTCCCCAAAATAAATGCTTACTTTGCAGATGAGATAACTAAAGTTCAGAGAAAGTAAATGACTTGCCCATTGTCACAAAGCTGGTCAGAGGCAGAAATAAAATCCAATTTTTCTAAATTTAAGTCTAGTCACTTCCCATTTCCTAATAAATTTTTTTTAAATATTCTCCGTTTAAATAATATCCGCCACAATCTTTTAGGGCATTATCTGAAATACTTAAAAAGAATGCTGCTGCCATCAAAAAAATAAGAATTAAGTTCTTCAAATGCATAGAGAAAGACCTTTCCTTTACTGATTTAATTATTTTTAAGCACAAAAAGACAAGTGGCAGAGCAATCTCTCAGTCCAATGTTCTTTAAACTTTTTCCATGAGTTGTAAAATGGCCCTTTCGCCCCTATTTTCAATTCTCCTTCTAAAAGAATCATTAGGGACCAAAATTAAATTGCTCTTAGCTAAGTAGAGCAGGGCAGATTTTCTCTTCAACCTTTTGGAGTTTAAAGCAGTTTAATTTTAAATGCAAACTGCACTTGCAAAGGTTTTCTGGTCCTTACAATAGCATTCAATTGAGGGTCTGATTGTGCTGGGGTGGTGTAGGAAAAGGGAAGGAGAATTGATTTGATTGGATTTGATTTGTCTTAAAGGATCTTAAAGGATGAGGAATTTGAGAGCCCTCTTGTTGGTTGGCCTGCTCCTTTGAAGCAGATAGCAGGGTTATGATGTGAAGGGAAGAAATCAGGAGACCCATCATTTCAGGACCTATTGCAATTATTTAGCTAATCAGCTGTGTCAAAGGAAAACACTATCCTATTACCTCCCTGACCACTGTAAGAAAACAAAAGTTTTCCTACCAGGAGGAATACAAAGAAAAGAGGAGAGTTTGTGTGCTAGTGAAAGTGAACCAGGTAGAGAAAAAAAAAAAGAGGAAGAGGAATGTGGATCAGAAGTAAGGGGGAAGGGGGGGGAGAAAAAAGAGACAAAGAGGGGGAAGAAGGGGAGATAAAAAGAAGCGGAGTAGTAGGAGAAGAGAAAGGAAAGATGGGATGGAGGGGTTGCAGAGAATGGAAGTAGAGGGAGGAGGAAGAATCAAAAAAAGAGTAGGAAACAATGGCAAGGAGAATAGAAGAGCAAAAGGAAGGAGATAGGAGACAGAGAGACTAAGAGGAGGAAGAAAAAAGATTAAGGGGAGAGAGAGATGAAAAGAGATGAAAGCTATTCAAGGATAGGAGAATAATTGCCACAGAAAGCTTCACCCTAGGGCAGAATATACTAACTTTCTGAATTGCAAATGACCACACTAACTACCTTACACACAGTAGGCATGCCATAACTGTTGAACGGGTTAAAGCTCTTCTGGTTACAAAATAGAACAGGAACAATGAAATGAAGGGCAGAAGAAGAATTTCTAACCTCTAAAACACATGCACTTGCAATTTCTGTACAATCTAATTAGTAAGCAGGGCCAGAGGACTAAGAATCAATATATTTGGGATGTTTTTCCCTGTGTGGTAAGTGGATTTCGTAAACTCATTTCCCATCTGTAAGCTAAAGCTTCTGTTTCTAGGAAGAGAACATTATGATGGTGAATTCCTATTTTCTTCCTCCTCCACTGAAATTCTCCTTGAATCTTTCATCATGGTATAAAGGTAACCTAGGGTCTTTTTTCTCTCAGAGAAGGGTAAGCTTTTGTAGTTCTTATCAAATTGGAAAGTCCTAGAGAATGAGTCTGCATGCATGCCAGTCATCCAGTGACCAGTCTACATTAACTGAGAGACTCTCAGTCTGAAGGTTAGTCAGCAGGAAATGGATGTTTCTAAACACAGCATCTCATGAACACTGTCTATCAAGGCATGAACAAATTATAATTCAAATCAGTGCAATTCATACTAATAGAAACACTGATTCTTGAAATGTTGAAGTATATTCTATATCAAAAACAAAATGGGTAAATGATAGAATGTTAGTAAATTATTTCACCATCAATAGATGTCTCCAATCAACCTCTGTCATTTTTAAATGCAAGTGGAACTTCAGAATTTTTGGTTTCATAAGAGCCACATCACAGACACCTGGTCTATGTTCAGTCAACAAGCATTTATTAAGCACTTACTAAGTGCCAACTACACACGTTATTGAAAGAATATCAAAGTCGAGTTAGAGAGAGGGTCCATAGGAACACACCCAAGAGATTTGTTCTCTGCTTTGTCTCATTCTACCTATCTATCAATAATGTGGTTGAAGAAGTTGAAAGCAGACCTATCAAATAGGGGGATGATTCAGCCCCACTCTTAAGATTCTTTTGGAGCCTGATACTTACAAGATAATATTCAATAGAGATAAATCTAGTCTTTTACTTGCCAAAAAAAAAAATCAATTATGCAAAAACAGGATGAGTAAAACATGGCTCCAAAGCATTTTATAGAGAAAAGACACGGGTTTTAGTTGACTATAAATTTATATGTGTAAGTGGGATATGGCAACAAACACATTTAATTTGGTCTTATGTTATAGTCATATACACATAAGGTATAATGAAGGAAATAATAGTATTAAATAAAGGTCAGGCCAGATCTAGAGTACTGTTTCAGTTCATGATGGAATATTTGGGGAAAGATATTGATAATGTAGCATGCAGCCAGAAATTAGTAACCAAAATATTTAAAGGATGACAGCACATAGCGTATGAGAAATGGTTGCAAAAACCAGGGATGAAGCATTTAGAGAGACATGGTAGCTGTCTTCAAATATTTTATATCACAGCACTTAGATGTGAAAGGCTATCAGATGGAAGGAGGATTAAACATATTGTCCTTGACTTCAGAGGGCAGAAATCTCGATCCACAGAATTAATGTCAAATGCAAGGAGACTAGGTTACAATATAAGCTAGAAAAAGAAAAAAGTAATAAAGTAAAACTTTCCAGCAATTAGATCTGTCCAAAAACATTGGGGGGAGAGAGATTTTTCTGCCAGATAATGAGTTCACAGTCAGTGAAGGTATTTAAGCAGACACTACATCAATATTTTTTCAGGGATATTGTGGAGAGAATTCATGCTTATGGAATGGGACTCAACAACCTTTCTACCTCTAGGATGGTAGAAGTCTAAAAATGAAAAAAAAAATTGGTGGTTTTGCAACTACTCTGTTATTCTATTCCAAGAATAACGGGCATCTGTGTTTCTCCTAAAAGCTGTATTCCTGCTCTGTCTAAAAACAAAATGGAAAACAAATTTTCATTTCACTGTATCATTCTATATGACCTTTCTCCAAAATGAGAAAATAATAATCCCTGCTTCTACATAAGTATACAGTAATAGCATTCTCTACAGAAAAACACTGATCACAAGAAAGCATTACGGGAAAACTATAAAGGACTAACACTCCCTGACCATTGCCTTGACTCAATCAACAAATGTTCATTAGGCACTTATTATGTGCCAGGCACTGGGAATACAAAGATAAAAGTTAAATAATCCCTGTCCTGCAAGAGTGTGTGATGTATGAGGAAGACTTCCAAGTTAATATGTCCAATATTCAGTTGATAATATAAGTTCAGGAGAGAAATTAGAACTAGTTATATCAATATTGATATCAATATAGATATATCTAGGGGTCATCTTCATAGTGATGATAATTACCAATATGAACATACGAAGTCATCAAGAAAGAAAGAGTGTAGAGAAGAGAAGATGCTACAGAATAGAGTGTTTGGGTGCATCCATAGTTGGGGAATACTGTATGGATTATAATATAGAAAAGGCAATTAAATAAAAAGTGGTCATACAAGAAAAAGAAAAAAGAGAGAGAACAGTCAAGGAAATCCAGACATAAGAGAGCATCCTGAAGGAGAGAATGGTCAATTGTGTCAAATGAAGCAGAGAGATCAGAAGGAGAATTAGAGATAAAACATCCCATTTGGCAATTAAGACAGCATTGATAATGTTAGAAAAAGTAGTTTCAGTTGATTGATGAGGTCAGAAGCCAGATTGCATACAGTCGAGAAGTGAGTAAATAGAGAGGATGTGGAGACAAGGGGTAGAGCATGCTTAATAGGACTTTGATTATGGAAGGGAGCCTTTTCTAAAAAGGGTCAAGCATCCATCAGGTGGTATAGGAGAAAAGAGCAATAAATCAGAGATCCAAGGACCTGGATTCAAATCTGGACTTAATTGCTGGGTTTGAAACTTTCCTCAGTCACTTCCTGTGTGTTAATTAACCTCTCCGTGCCTTGGTTGATTTATTGGTGAAATAATTATCATTACAGTCTGATGATAGCTCGAGGAGATGGTAGCTTAGTGAGGGTTAGCTAGAAGATACCTGAGGAGGTGGAGCAGAAGTCTGGAGAGGAGCACCAGTTGGTTAAATGACCGTGGCTGGGACTCCTCATGAAATAGAGGTCTCAACTATTAGGAGAATGAGCCTCAAGATTGAGGGTTGGATAGCTGATAGAGGACGGGTGAAGAGAAAATACAGAGAAGGCATCAAATTGGAAGTGAAATGGGCCACTCATGAAATAGAGGTCAGGGTGAGGGGATGACAATGGAGGAGAGGGGAGGGGAAAGGCTCAAGGGCATAGAGGGGTTGGCCTTAGTAATGAAAAGAGCTATCTCTTCTTCAGAGCTTACAGGAGAGAAAATTGTGAATTATTTCAAGGGATTATACAATACAGATAAGAAGGAAAGAGGGTTTTCAAAGGGAAATACCTGTTTTCTCAATAAGCAAAGTCCATAGCAGTAGGGGTTAGGGGTTTGGGGAATCAATATTCAAGACTTAAGGAAAGAAGAGTATTATGAAGAGTAGGATAGAGAATCATCTAGTGAGGAGTAAAAGGATTGTCTCAATGCACAGAAGACGTTAGATAATATACATTTCCAGTAAAATCTGGCAGTAAGTTTCTCCAACTACATTCAATGGCACATGAGTAGAAGTGGATTTAGCAGAAGGCAGGAGTATTCCAGGGCTGGGGTTCTGCAAAGCAAGAGCAGCTATAAGACAAAGGCTCAAGGAATTAGAGTAAATGATAGGGTTGTATTGAATTTCTCTAAATGTTTTTTATTGTGCATCATTATTAGTTTAAAAAAAAACTGTGAGCATGCACACCCACCAGTATAGGTATATTTACCCATTTACAAATTATATGTTCATTCAACTGTACTAATAATTATAAATGTTATAAAATTTATACAATGAATGGATATTTGTAAAGGATGAACTAAAGATGAAATAATATTTGATCTTAGAGTCAACAGGGAGTCACTGGAGTGTACTGAGTAGGGGAATGACATAATTAGATATGCATTTAGGAAAATTAGTTTGTCAACTATTTGGAGAATGGTTTATATAGTTGAGCAAATTAAGGCGGAAAATTCAATTAAAAGGCTAGAGGACTTGAACTAGGGGAGTGGATATGTTAATAGAGAGATGGACAGAAGAGATGCTATAGAGATATAAATAGCATGATTTGGTGATTTATAGAGTCTGATAGGAACTGATATGTAGGGTGAGGAAAAGTGGGGAATAAAGTATAACACCAAAGCTGTAAAGCTAGAGGACTGGAAGGACTGTAGTGGCTTGTATAGAAATGAAGAAATTTAGAAGAGATGTGAGTTTTTGGGGGGAACAGGGGGAGAGGGAGGGAGTAATGAAATCTATTTTGGATGTTTTCAGTTAGAGATGCCTACTGGACACGCAGTTTGAAATATCCAGTAAGGAAAGTTTGCTTGTGTGGCTGCTGTAAGTACTGGGTCAGATCAGGTTTTATACCCCCAGAGGGGCCTACTCACAGGGCAGTCACATAGGAGGCCAGTGGTGAGAGGGGATAGAGAGGGGGAATGTTGAAGGGGATAGTTGTGTTTGTGACATCCATGATTGGCTGGGGACATGGGTGCTTGGTGAGGTGTGATACATCTTATCCTCCAGCTAGATGACTATGCACTCCTTGGGGTCAAATTAATATCCTCTTGGTATTAGGCCTTAGTTCCCATTTTAGAGACTATTAAACTAAAAGGCCAACACTGGGAAGGGTAAAAAGTAAATTGGGCTTTCAGCTAGCAGAGAAGAGAAGTAGGAAGCAATGGAAGGAAGTTCTATACAAGCAGATTATGACACCATAGCAGGAAAAATAAGTCAACCAAAAATGGAATGGGCCATCTTGAGAGGTAGTAAGCACCTCACCACTGGAGGGAGGCTTTCTAGTGGAGCCTGTATTTCTTAGGATTTTTATAAAGAAAATTCCAAATGAGGTACAAGTTAGACCAGATGCCTTCTAACATCCAATTCTAAGAATAGTGGACTGGTAAATGATTAACTGGCTTTTTAGGAGGAAAAACATATATATGTATGTGGATGTGTGTGTTTATGTATGTACGTAGATATATGTATATATGTATAAATAGGGATATATTTTTCAGTATACAGCTTTTGTTTCATCAGCAGTATTATTAATTTTCCATAACTTTCTTAAGTCTAGGACAAAATAATAACTTATTATCCTGATATTATCCTTAATATCCTGATCTGTAACATTTGCTTATTTCTGAAAAGTTAAAAAATGCTCACACTGATTTTTAAAAAAATCGGTTCTTGAGAACCCATAGGAACTGGCTCCAGCACATCCCCTGCTTCCTACTCTGAGACTCTGATTTCTTTTACTTTAGAGAATGAAAAAGTCAGAAAAGACCCGAGGTACATATATTGGAGGATATTAGGAAGAGGACTCCCATCTAGATACTCTTCAAATAAGTAACTGATTTGGTTTCAAAATGGCTCACTGTAAGTAAACCTTTATTCTAGCTGAGCAGTTTAAAGAGAATGGAAGCTGACAGCAAGAGGAAGGAAGGTTTGCTATCTACATGCATCACATAGTAGGAATTATTGTTTGTTGGCACTAACAAAGAGAATGGAACTGAATCCTAAGAGGTCCTCGGTATGCTGGATTTCTATGATTTATTATTCAGTTAAAACCTCTAAAGAGGGAAATAAGACCTCGTTGTCAACTCTGATTTATATTCTCTCATTTCGCAATTCAATGAGCAAGTCAGGTGGGCATTGCTGAAAACTGGTTATGGATTTCACCCAAAGACATATAATTGTATTTGTATTCAAACTTTAGGTTTCATTCTCTGTGTGATTTTATTTTTAGCTCCTTCCTTTCATTTAATTTTTATTTATTTATTTCCTTCACCTACTCAGTCTAAAATGACAAGAGTGAACTGCTTAATTTTCCTCCTTTCCTTTTGGCTCCATTCTGGGGTCCCTAGTGCTGCCAGAGGAATGTTTTGTTGTTGTTGTCATTGATGTTGCAGTTTTGTTTTTCCACTGCACAATTGAAATTCACTGTCAATCAAATCCACTGCCTGAACTCTAACCTTCCGCATTAGGGTGTAAAGGAACCACTATACAGACTTTTTTTTTCCTGAATCATCTCTGTAATTTCCAGATTACAGACTCATCAATATTCTCCTGAGGAAGTAATATGGTTCCCCATCATGGAACACCAACATCTCGGAAAAATCTAATTTCAAGTGTTCAAGTGCCACTGGCAAGAAGTCTAATGGGTACAAATAAGCTCCAACTTACTTCCAAAATTCATTTGTTTTTGAGAAGTATTGCACTCCCCACTTTCTCCACCATCAAGGCTATGCATGATCAGAAAAGGAATTGGCATTTCCACGTGTTGAGAATGAGAGATCGTAGAGAGAGAGATGATAGCTAAAGTAGTAACTGGTGCAATTTAGATTAAATATTCACATGAAAGACTCCAACATGTTAAGTAAACCCTAAAAATAGATTTTTTTTCAATTAATTTTTTTCAATTAGCAAATACTTATTATGTCTCCTTCCCACCGCCGCATGCACACACTGAAAACAAACAAAAACAAAATAAGCAAACAAAAAAAAAAACCCTTGGTACAAATAACTATAGTCAATCAAAAGAAATTATCGCATTGGCTAAGTCCAAAAATATGTCTCATCTTTCATATTTAGTCTCTCCCCTCTAAGGCAGGAGATATAGAACATACTTCCTCATTGGTCCTCCAGAATCATAGATGGTCGCTGCATTGATCAGAGTTAATAAGAAATGGAAGAATAATTTATACTATAATAACAACAAGGAAAAAAGTAGTTTCCAGGGAGAATTTGTAGAAGGATGCATATAGGCATCATACAGGATGACAAGGTATAGAGAAGAGATTGTAATCTGGACCAATGAAGGGAATATCCTCCTCAATAAGGGAAGGAAGGAAATAAGCATGTATTAAACACCTCCTATGACAGATGCTGTGCTAATAACCTTATAAATATTATTTCCTTTGATCCTCACATAAAACCTAGAACGTATTGTTTTCCACATTTTACATATGAAGAAGTTAAGGCAACAGAGGTTAAATGATTTGACCAAAGTGTCCTCACTAGTAATGTATCTGAGGCTGAATATGAATTCAGATCTTCTTGATTCCAGGCCCAGAATTCTATCCATTGTGACACTTAGCTACTTCAATGTCATCACAAATCTATGAAACCTCCTTTAACTCAGGTTCCTCTCCATGGTGACCCAAGCCTCTGCTTTAAAGATCTTAACGCAGGTTTTCTTTACTCCAGCATGAACAAATTTATGCTGCCAATTAGGAAGATGAGGACAAGGCAATAGGGGAGGGGAGAAAGAGAGTGGACAAAAGTAATTGGAAAATAATCAAGAAGATACTACATTTTGTAGTGGAAAGTGCTTTGTACTTAGAGTCAGAGGAACTGTGTTTGAGTTCTGTCTCTGCTAACCTATGACCTATATGCCTTTGGATAAGTCACTTAACCTCTATGAGCCTTTGTTCTTTCATCTGTAAAATAATGGGGTTTGATTAAATGATCTCTAAGATCTTTTGTATTATCCTATGAACCAAAACATACCTTGGTAGGGACAAGGCACGTGTTCTTTCAGAAAGAATTTTATTTTTACCAGTGAAATAGAGGGAGTAAAGGGCTTAATCAGATGACACTTGTTTCCAGACAGGAGGGTCATATACAAAGAAAGGGAAATGAGAAAACATATTCCTGAAACAGTGACAAGCATGCCATTTTCTCAGGCAGGGATCCATTTCTCTACATACTGACTTTAATGCCTGTCTCCATGCTCAATCGCCCTTCCAGAAATAGCTCAGGATGGTTGAGGTAATTGTTATATCTATAGTCACTTGAGGGTGTCTTCAGTATTTTCTACTTTCTCAAAAAGGCTAAGTTGAACCAGGCTGTATAATTGCTCACCAAGACATTTTGAAGAAGTTATCATAAATCACTGGCTAAAGAAGTATTAATGTTGAAGGGTCGTCTAGTCCAATCCCTAGCCTCTAGGAAAGATTCTATGCTTAATGATCCCAGAAAGATGGTTGTCCGATTTTTTTTCTTGCCTTTAAATTTCTTCAAGAAGGATGTTTTATAACCCAGTACTACATCCTCCAATCAGCATACAAGACAAGTCTAACTCCCAAGGTTTAGGGAAGCAAAACGGTTATTAAGTAGAAGCCGCATGGCTTCTGTTCAGGTAAGCTGTTTTGTACAATTAGTCTCCAAGTTTTATTTACATCGTGACCACAAGACACCCCATGCACCACCTTTCTGATGCATCCTTGTAGTCACTGCCTTTGGGTTTAATGTGTAGCACTGTAGTGAGAAACCTTTATACACTGTAGGTACTAAGTGCCATGACTAACATTATATCTCAGCCCTCCATCAAACATGAATCTGTAGCATTTCCATAATATAGATTCAGACCCTTCTTCCAATTCTAGTCTATTGCTATGCAACCTGAAGTGTGATAGTCTTTTCTTTGATGTTAGAAGCTGAGCAGGGTTAGAGTTGGCTATTATTTGGATGAGAAATCTCATTTATGTAATGATTGCTGCACAGCAGAATGGGGAAAACCCTGCATTCAGATTCAGAAGATTCCAGTTCTCTAATTCTGCCTCTGCTATTTACTCTGTTGGGAGCTGAGACAAGTCACTCCCTCACCAGTGGTCAAGTCCTGTCATTCTTGTTTCTTTGTAAAATCTCGTACATATCCCCCTTCTCTCCTCTGACACTACAACTACCCTAGCACAGGTCCTTCTCACCTCACGTCTGGATTATTGCAGTCCTTGTCTCAAGTCTCTTCCCACACTAGACCATCCTCTATCCAGCTACAAAAATGATCTTCCTAAAGCACATGTGTTGCTATATCATCCCCTACCCCCATTCAATCCATTCCTATGGCTCCACCAGTATCAAATATAAACCTTCTGTTTGGCTTCTAAAACTCCTCATAACTTGGCCCTTTCCTACCTTTCTAATCTCATACCTTACTCACCTGTGCACAGTGGTGTACTGGCAAGTGTTTAACAATGAGTTGTCTGGGGCAAAAGAAAAAAACATATGCACAGGACACACTATTATGCTTAATCTGCATTATGAACATTTTCTCCACCACTTTCTTAAGTCTAGACAATCAATAAAACAGTAAGACAAGCCCTGGTTTGTATCATTTGTCAATTTCCAAAGTATAAATGCTCACACTGAGAATTTAAGATTAGTTCTCCTGAACCAGTTCAAGATGGCTCCTACATACCAGTGTCTATGCATACTCTATGATCCAATGACACAGGTCTCCTTGCTGTTTCTCCAACACAACAGGCTGTCTCCTGACTGGACGTTTTCAGTAACTGTCCTTCACGTATAGAATTCTTTCCTTCTTTATCTCTACCCTACAGCTTCTTGGATTTCCTTCAAGTTGTTATTCAGTTGTGTCTGGCTCTGTGATCCCTTTTAGGATTTTCTTGGCAAAGATAGTAGAATGGTCTTGCAGTTCCTTCTCCAGCTCATTTTACAGATGAGGAAACTGAGACAAACAAGGTTAAGTGACTTGCTGAGTGTCGCACAGCTAAGCAAGGGTATGAGGCAAGATATGAACTCATGAAGATGGAAAATGAGTCTTCCTGATTCTGAGCCCAGCACTCTATCACTGCACCACCTGGCTAAACCTGGCATAGTAGTAGGAGTTCCTTCAAGACATATCAAATCCTAACTACTACTTCCTACCTTTCCTAGTTCTCTCCTCACCCACTCACAGCTTAATTATTATTATTAATTATTAATTCAAATTTATCCCGCACATGACCTCTTTGTTCATAGTTGTTTTCATTGTCTCTCCCCACAAGACTGTAAGCTCCTTGAGAGCAGGGACCATATATTTTGTCTTTTTTTGTTTCCTTAGCATTTAATGCAATGCCTAGCACACAATAAGTGTATAAGACATTCTTAATTTAAAGCCAACAATCAAGGAGCAATAAGACTACAACTGTCTCTTAAATGAGACTATAAGTTCCTCGAGCTTAGAACATGTAGGATATAGCTCCTTCATATTTCCCATATTGCTTACCAAAATACATAGTCCCTCAAACAGGTCCTCAATAAATACTTCTTAGATAATTGACAGAAATGTAAAAGAAATATATTAAGCCAACGTGATTGGTATTACCATAATGATACTTTGTTTTTATCTCTATTCTTTTTAATTTCCAGGTACAATTTATAATACTGAGTTTGATATTATACAACTGAATAAGGGTGGTTGCCCAGAGAAGTAAGAAAAGAAATAAGCATTTATTAAATACCTGCTGTGTACCAAGCATCATGCCAAACACTTTACAAGGATTATGTCACTTGATTCTCACAATACCCCTGAGAAGAAGGTACTACTATTATCCCATTTGTACTTGAGGTAACTGAGATAAACAGAGGTTAAGTTACTTGCCCAGGGACATACAGCTACTAAGTGTCAAAGACCCGAGTTAAACTTGGTCTTCCTGACTTCAGGCTCTGCTCTCTATCCATGGCTCCACCAAGCTGCAAGGAGAATTCTGCTGAAATCTTCCCTAGAGAGGGTTTCATCTAGGTTTATTTAATGACCAAAATAAAATAAATCCACAGACTGTCACACATTCAATCTGGTGATTCTGCCCCAATGACAGTCACTGACCACTTTAGAAATGAAGTAAAAGTAATAAAGTAATAAATTTGGGAAAATAGCCCTATATTTCAAATATTAAAATAAGTTGTTCTCATATAGTCCCTCTTTCTCTATAGACAACGACTGTGTTTCATATTCTTCTCTGAAAAGAATATCACTTTTCAGGTTGCAAAACTGATAAAGAATCGGTGGAGTATGGGTGTCAAATGACATATACAATTACATGCAGTCATAACTTGTTAACCTACCATTTTGGTTTGCATGACTGCACAAGAGAGAGTAATCTTTGAGATCTATTTAAAAATAAATACAATCTTTATTTATAATAAAACTGAGGCAGAGAGGGCAATGACTAACCTAAGGCCTATGATTAACCTAAGGACAGAATACAATCCAGCATCCTGAAAGATTTAGTATCTTTAAAAGCATAAAATGTCTCCATGCTCTTAGCTTTCCAGTTATACTTTAATCTAAGTTTTACTAGACTGAAGCTATTCATAATCCCAAGGAGAAGAGACATGGCAAAGTGGGTCAAAATAATCTCAAATGGAACTGTGCTAAAAGCCATCTCTTGCACCCAGCAGAAAATATATATTCACTAAAACAAAAGCTGAGAAGCTAGAATTTATCAGCCAATAAATACACCCTCCAAACAGCTACTGACTTCATTTAGGGAAATAAATAGATACATAGCCATATATCCATCTCAAGGACATGAGCTTTTTGTATTCCAGGCACTACACACCATGCAGGATTTGGGAGAACAAGAAGAGATATACCCAATGAGAGTATCTCTATAGAATCCCATTTTCTGAGACAAACTACCTTTCTCCTAGCTGTCCCTGTGTTTGCTCCTTCAGGCAGCAGGTGAGTGGCTGCCCAAGTCAGACCACTTCTTCAGTTTCGATAACATTCCTTACTGCTCAGGGTATTAGGGGTCTTAATGGGGGAAAGACACATTTCCTTGAATTAGTGCAAATCATTTTGCTGGGGATAGTATAACTAGCAGTAATTTTCAGATCAATTTACATGATATTCCACTTATTTTATGCAGCTCCACATTGCTCCTCCACTTGACTGCGCTAATAACATGGGCCCTTAAAAATTAAAACTTTTCATCTTTGCAGAGCTCATATTTTCAATACTTACATATTGAGACATCTCCTTTGGAGTCAAATGGCTTAACTGTTTAGCTTCTGCCAGGAACATTTGTGTAGTTCTGAGTCCTTCATTCCAGTGAAACCAAAGCCAAGAATAAAAAGGAATAGTGCGTGTTTCTCCCTACAGCAGTCTCTTTTCTCCTTCACCACTATCATTTATTCCCTAAGTCTATTTATCAGTAACCAATTAATACACATTTATTAAGTGGTTACTATGTACTAGACACCAAATTGTGACACACCTAGCTGGGGAGTGACTTACCTCACTTTTCTGAATTTCAAATGAGAAAGTCTGAAAAATAATTTCCAAGGTCTAAGCACCTGGATAACCATTAGTAAACACACTATTCAAATACTGGAAAATCAGAATTGAGCTCTCACTTAGGTTCTGTGTTCTTTGTCAATAAAGGAAAAAATATTTATTGAATATCTATTAATCACCAGGCACTGTGTTATGTTCATGGGATACAAATCAAAAAGCAAAATACCACCTGCTCTCAAGCAGCTTACATTACTCTGGGGGTATAAGATACCTCTCTGACTTCCTTTGTTTACCTGCTCCAACATACATGCACACGCATATATGTGCATGTACATACATACTCATATAAGACTATTTGCCAAGTCAATATAACATAGTTGAAAAAGCCAGTGCTTCAAGGGGAAGGCCAGACTTTAAATCCTAATTTGGATATTTAATAACAATGTGACCTTGGGCAAGTTAGAGTTTTCCAAAATACTGCCCAGAATTGGAAGAGATCTCAGAATTCATCTACACCATTCCTTTCCTGAAACAAGAATCCCCAATTGAATATTCATGACAAATGGTCATCTAGATTTTTTTCTTGAAAATTTCTATTAGAATTCAACTCCCTGGGGGGCGGAGCCAAGATGGCAGCTGGAAAGCAGGGACTAGCATAAGCTCCCCACCAAGTCCCTCCAAAAACCTATAAAAAATGGCTCTGAACCAATTCTAGAACTGCGGAAACCACAAAATGTCAGAGGGAAGCAGGGCTCCAGCCCAGGACAGCCTGGATGGTCTCTAGTTAAGGTCTATCCTGCATGGAGCTTGGAGCT
>CM053625.1:250056156-250087085 GCA_028646595.1 Phalanger gymnotis
AATTTCTAATGTCTCTCACACTTACTGAATTTTAAGTCCCAAGGTCTCCTTCCATTTTCACATTCTTCGCGAAGTTCTTTTTGAGCTGCTTCCAAGGGTTGGGAGGGGATGAACAAAGTACTGAGTATAAAGAGCTGAGAAATAAGCATTGAGATAGTGATAAACTGTTAAGAGCATGTTTTCAGTCTGCAGCAGATTCAGGGTCATCAGGAAAGTGACAGCACAATATTAACCCCTTTGAATTTCTTTCTCATTTGTGCTAGAAGAAGAGGCCCTATTCTCTCTTCCTGTCTATGGCTATTCTCCAGTTGGGGAGAACTTATTATGTCTGGGGATAAATGTTTTTGATACCACATAAAGAGCTCGTCGGCCAAATATTCCCTTTTCTTGTCTCAAAACGTATCTAGAGATAAGAGAAACAAAATACCAAAATAGGGGTGGTTGACCCTACCTTTCTGACTTCTTTCCTCAATCCCCCCACCCAACTCTTTCCTCATTTGACTTCAGTGACAATGCAGTCTCCTAGTTTTCTTTATGCCAGCCTTCTTATTGTGACTATCTCCCAATACTTATCCCTTTGTCCTCTATTCTTGTCATTGTCATTTGGAATGTATATTTGACCCCAAAGACTAGAAGGAGCTGCTAGACTTTATTTAGAAGGAGAGTGACAAAGTCAGAGTCATGCTTAAGGTAAGTAAGTCACTTTGGGAACTAAGTAAAGGAAGGCCTGGAATAGAGAGGGACTTGAGACAGCGAGACCAGTTAAGAAGAGTTTGGAATAGTCTAGGTATGAGGACTAATGACATCATGGATGATGTCCTGACTTGTGCTTACTCCAGAAGTGCTAGTCCTCCTGAACACCCCCATACACCCTTTCCTCTACTTACCACAATCACAAAAGAGTTAGAAGAAGCTATAATACAGAAAATGCTTTAAATATCACATAATGATTTTCACGGATTGTTACAAGTATGCTGGCCTGGTTCTGAATTACAAAATATAACAGACACTCCATATAGAAGACAGAAGCAAAACATTTATTCAGACAACAGAAAGCCAAATCCCAATACCACTAAACCAAATCCATCATAGTAAAAAAGTAGTTAAAACACATTATCACTACAGAGAGCAGCTCCATTCCAAAGCCATTCCCATGCCTCCCCCGCCCCTCCCCACCCCACCCCCAACCCCTGCTGGGGCCTTCACACAAACACTCACAGCAAGCTGCCTGCCTCCTCTCTCTCCCTCAGCTCTAATTGCTCTGACTTCCTTCCTGCTCTACCCTTTCCTGTTCTACTCATTCAGCAAGCTCCTCCCACATGTGACTTAGGTTTCCTGTGATGTAAGCAGGTCACATGGGCCTATTAATGGTTGGGAAGATCTTTAAATTTATATTACCATTACACATGCTCATCACAAGAACTAGATTTAGTTTAAAAAAATGAAAAAGACTGACGACCTTTGTCCTATTTCCTCAAGGCAACACAATTGCTACCTTTTAGTCTTAATTAGGCCAATACAAACACCCTAGTCTTTCTATACATCTATATCCCTTCTCTTTTCTCAGCCATTCAAACTCATTCCTGGCAGATGAAAGAGTAGATGTTGGAGTCCACTAGCAATGTCATCTTTTTTCTCCCATCTAGACTGAAAATTCCTCAGGATCAAAGACTAAATGCCCTATCCCATCAATATCACAACACCCACGAATGTGTATGCACATATTATGAGTGCTTCATCGACAATGGTAAGCCTCTAGAAATACAAAAAAAAATCCTACCAAGCCTCAGCAGATGGTCTCCTAGAGCTCCTGCTGCCAAAAAATAAAATAGCTTATCACCTATAAGCTCCTTGAGAGTAGAGAACAATCATTTGCCTTTCTTTGTATCCAATCGCGTAGTACAATATCTGGCACATAGTAGGTACTTAATAAATGCTTCTTTACTTGACCTTTTGGTTAATTCTATATTAAGAGTCTCTTGGTATTTAATTAGGATCATATTAGAACAACACTATGCCTTGGGACCAATACCTGAAGGCTTTGAGTTAGGGAATAACCACAAATCGCTCAATCAGCATGCATTTGTTTATTAAGCATCTACTATGTTCCAGGTATTGTGCTAGACATTAGGGATACAAATATAAAAGAATTAAACAATTCTTACTTGCTAGGAGATTAGATTCTATTGGGAGAGACAACATAAGAATTAATATATAAAGAATATATAGAGACGTAAAAAAACTAAGTAGGTAGGGAGGGCATTAACAGTTAGGATAAATCAGGAAAAGGTTCATGTAGAAGATGCTGCTTAAACCATGTTTTGAAGAGAAAAATTCTAAGAGGCAGACGTGAGGAAGACTACTCCTCTAGGCATGGGAGCTGACTAGAGCAAAGACATGAAGACAAGTGATTGAGAGCTATGTGCGAAAAAAGAGAGATACCAATTTGGCTGGACCATAAAGTTTGGGAAGGAGGATAATGTATAATGAGGTTGTAAAGATAAATTGTGGCAAGGTTGTAGAGAGCTTTGAAAGCCAGAGAAGTTTATATTTGATCCCAGAGGCAATAGGGAAACATTGGAGTTTATTGAATAAAACAATAGACTCTACACTAAAGAAAATCACTGTGGTAGTTATGTTAATAGCGGAGCACAAGGGGGAGAGACTTGAGACAGGGAACTTAAGAGCAATAATCTAGTCAAAAAGTGAAGAGTCCTTCTTGCCTTTATGAAGATGGGGACTGTTTTAGAAAGAGTAGAACAAAGAAAGGATCAGGAAGAGAGAGACAAATGCTGATAGTGTGAAGTCAATAAGCAAGAAAGAATAATTGACAGTGTGAACACAATCAGAGAAAGGATTTTGTTAACGTGAACACAGAAAGTGATAGTTGGTAGTGTGAACACAGAGAGACAATTGCTGGCTGGCAATGTGAACACAATCAGATGAAGATGCATGTAGACAGAATTAAGGTTCCCTGTAAAGGTACTGGCATGAGCAAGCAAAAGGATCACATCTTCATTAGAGACTGCAGTAAAAAAGTGGGGATGCTAGGGTATATAATGGTAAGAAATTATAAGATTAGGGAGAACTCACAGAAAAGATGAAGATGGTTCTTTACATGTCTAGTCTTAATAACACAGAGTCACCTCGATGCCTTGGGATTATTTTCTAGCATAGGTCTATTGCCCCTTTAACTTACCTTGCAGACAAAGATCCTTTTTCCCATTTACATATTGATTCTGCATGGGGAAAAAGTGTTACTAGACATGTTATAGTGAAAGTTATTTCTAAAGACCTATGAATTCATCAAATGGCTAGCAGGGGTGGAGAGCCTGTGAATTTGTTCTGTGAAGTGTGGATTCAGTAAAAGGGATGCACTTGAGGACCTAGAGGGCCACGTGTGACCTCCAGGTCACAGGTTCCCCACCCTGACACTACAGACTATCTCCACTTAGATAAATTACGACCTTTCCATGTCACAGATGACCATATTGAGTCATTGTGACCATAAAAATGTAGATGTTTATCACTTGATAGCCAATTTTCTCATGATGAACTTCCTCACTTTTGGACAATAGACATGGCCCAGCTTGGAACATGCATTCAAGTCTTTTATATCTTGGTAGGATGTCCCAGACCTTGCACTCCACTGGTAGAGCTTTTAAGAACACAAGGTCACCTTGAAGTCATGATATGGCAACTAATGGAGAACTAAGCATGTAGTAGATAATAAATTCATTCTCAGTGACTTGATTCTAATTAAAAGACTATGCGGGTCCATCTGTGGCTATCCAGATTGGTAATCTAGGAGCACAACCACCTGCAATATGAATCTCAACAAGGAACTCAATAATTTTTCTGCCTTTTTCTGTAGTGAGCATTGTTAGTTCTCCATCCAGTGTTAGTAAAAGTAAGCGAGCACAAGATACAGTGGGGGAAAAGTCTCTCAATTTCTGCTCAAGTAGTTAGATAGGAAAATAAAACTCTGTTTTGCCAAGACTAAGTGTCTTTTTGTTCAACATCCAGGGCCCAGCAGTCACTTGTCACCCTTTCGCAAAGGGAGTGGATGGGAAAGGAAAAAGGCAAAGGATGTCTCTAATGGGGCACCAAATTAGCACAAGGGAAAAAAAAAAAACAAGTGCTACTCATTATGAATTGTTAATGGGCTGTTTACAGCTAAAGCTGTCACAGAAAACAAGAGACTCTGGTAAGTCAATAATTTATTTCAGACTGTAGAATTAATTAGGAAGACAATTAAATAATTGCGAGAAAGCAAAAAATGTTTTTGGACATTTTGTTTTTAGAACCCAATAGTGGTTTGCAGGGTGTTTGGGTAGTACATAGGAGAAAAAAAAGAAGGTACTGGGGAAAAGGAAATAACATATTCCAGGTGTTGCTATATTAGACAGATGTTGAGGAACTAGATTTTTCTATCAATTCTGTCAAAGGAAATTGAGTCAAACGGCAGGAAGCAATTAATCTCACTAGGTCTGAAAAATGTGCAAATGTTCTTATAGTTTCATGGGAGATTGCAATGGGCAAGCATCTAGCATCAAGAATGTGTTTTACCTCGTTTTGAGAGTGAATAATGAGCAAGAAAGCTTTGCCTTTTACATCTGGCTACTTAGATATTGATAGTGAACTCAACCTAAGAGTCCTGCCACATGTATTGCTATGGCACCTCCTCTTCAAAATCACATTATGGACTTTATTACTCTAAGATTAATCTTCAACATAAGTCCTTGAGATAATTTAGTTGTGGATCTTAAGGCAGATAATCAATGTATCTATCAATAAACATTTATTAAGCACCTTCTATGTGCCAGGTACTCTGCTAAGCTCTGGTAAAATCCCATTCCAATAAACATAAGTGGTCCATGAAAAAAAAAGCATATTTTATACAGAAAGATCATACAATTTGGAGTTGGGTAGAAAACTAAAAATCAACTAATCTTACCCCTCATTTCACAAATAAGGAAACTGATACCCAGAGTGGTTAAGTGACTTGACCAAAGTTACAAAGGTAGTAAATAGCACTGCAGAAACCCAAACTATGTCTGTCTTAAGACTCCAGATCCACAGCTCTTTCTACCCTATCATGTCTGCATTGAGTGAAGCAATTGCTATTACTTAATAATTTCTAGTATTTAGACATAATAATTACTTAATAGTCAATAAATATTTCTAATACTTAATAAAATTACCTGATAATTTATATTAATTAATAACTACTTAAAATACTTTGTAATTGTGCCTTGCTGAGCTGCTTAAAAAGGATTACCCATAGCAAATGTTTCCTCTGGTTCTTAATATTATAACAGTCATTCCCAGTATGGAAGAGGAGAAAAGTTCTTTTGTCCCCTCAACAAATAATATTGGAAGATGCAGAATGGAGTGCTGCAGAGAACACTGGCCAGGACGTCAGAGGAAATGGGTTTGAACTATGAGAGGTTCAGTTTCCTCATTTTTAAGATAAAAGAGTTAGTAGATTAGCTGACCTCCCAAATCCCTCACAGCCCTAAATCCTGCGATTCCTTCAACTCTCCTTTTTCACTTCAAATAGGAAAGCAGTGTGATGCAGTGGAAATCAAAGCAGATTTGGAGTCAAAAGACCTAGTTTTGAATCTTGGCTCTGCCCCTTAATTCTCATGTGACCTTGAGCAAATCACTTAACCTCTCTCAAGACTTCATTTCCTTATCTTCAAAGAAAGGTGGCAGGGCTGTTTGACCTCTAAGGTCCCTTCCAATTCTAAATCTAAGAGCCTATGATGCTATCCTATACCTATTAGTATCATCGCTCCAAGAAGAGATTTGGGAATATGATTGACCCATTCCTCTTCTTTGCTAATAATTCAGGATCTCTGTTTAGTTGGCAGTAGAATACTACCCTGCCTGGGAAAACCTCCAAACCAATTTGACTTATTAAAGGGGAAAGCCTAAGAACATAGATCTAAAACTAAAATGGACCTTAGAGGTCATAAATCCCACCCCACAAATATTTTACAGATAAAGAAACTGAGATAAGAGAAGCAAAATAATATCACTATTGTTTATTTACATATTGCTTTCAGGTTTTATAAAATGCTTTATATATTTGATCCTCACAACAACTCCCTGAGTTAGGGGCTATGATTATCTCCAATTTATAGATGAGGAAATTGAGGCCCAGACAGCTTAAATTACTTTCGAACTGTTATCTTCCTGATTCCAAGTCAAGTGTTCTATCCACTACTTCATTCTGCCTGTATTAAAAGGAAGCATATGGATGTTCAGGGACATTTCTAGTTCAGTACAAACATGTGCATCCACCTAAAACAACATCCATAAATTGAAGGTAAAATCCTTAACAGTAAACCTAACTAGGCAGGAAGAGAGAGAAGTTTTGCCGCTTCTTTTTATCCCTCACTAAAGAAAGGAAGGCAGAAAGAAGAGTAGCAATGATGGTTGCTTCCCTGCCCAAACACCCTACACTCAAAAAGAGAACAAGTATATTTTCCTTCCTGCCAGAAAGGCTGGGAGAGCTAAAAGGCTTAATCAGAATCACTTGTGTCTTTACACTCTTTTCCCCCAACTTTAGTAGAGACAGGTCAGTTTTATTTACCTTCCAATCTCTATTGGCCAGTACCTCCAGTACCATTCTTCTTTCTGCCTTCCTTTCTCTAGCAAGGACAAAAGCAAGGGGCAAAGCTTCTCTCTCTTTCTGCCTGGAGGCAAGGTGGCACCTTCTGTATTCAAAGTCCTATGCCAGTGCCATAGGCCCTAGTGGAGTACTGCTAAGGACAAGTCAATTCTGAATCAAGAAAGGCACTCACTTTGTGAAAGAAACCAACTTACTTAATCCATTCACACGACTCATTACTGGTCTTCTTTCCAGACTCAGTCTCCAGTCCTTTTGCCTCACCAGCCACATTGCTACCCTGGAGAAACCTCTAGCCTGAGGTCCTGCTCTTCTGATTAGTAACTCCATTCATGGGACTACCATTTTAGGAAGGACCACCAGTCATGTGGGAGCTTACTCATGCCTGAATTCGTTCTCCAGACTTCTCATTTTCCACCTACTCTTCAACTCTTATCTTTTTAGCACCCCTTTATGTGTTGTTTTTCTCCACTAAAATGTTAGGACATTGAGGGTAGAACTGTCTTGTTCTTATATTCACTTATATTTGCATTTATACTTCTCTCCCAGATACTTTTCAGTACCATTTTTGTGTTGTCTTACCCCCGTTGAAACACAAGCTCTTCAAAGGTAGGGTAGAGACTATCTTGTTGACTTGTATTTGTATCTTGTCCTTAGCACAATGCCTGGCACATAGTAAGCACTTGATAAATGCTTTATTTATCCATCTACCAAAAGGTAAGATAATCTAGTCATAGGGGTGGAGAACCTGCAGCCTCAAGGTCACATGTGGCCTTCTAGATCCTTGAGTGCAGCCTTTTGACTGATTCCAAGTTTTATAGAACAAATCCTTTTATTGAGGAGATTTGTTCTGTGAAGTTTGGATTCCATCAAAGGGCCACACTTAGGACCTAGAGGGCCACATGTGACCTTGAAGCTGCAGGTTTCCCACTCCTGAACTACTGCAATGGTCCCCAAAGTGGGAAGGGGGTGAATATCTGAAAGGCCATGGCATAAACCTAACCAAAGGAGAGGGAGAAGATGAGTATATCACATCCTCTTCACAGTAATCAATTATGGGATTTTTCTTAAAAAGAAAACAGAAAACAAAAAATACCCCTAGCCTTTATCCACTATAGCCCAATAATGTCCTACTCTAGCCCACTGGGTTCTTGAGAAATTTCTCAAACTTTCCACTAGGCATCAGCTCCTCAAAGCACTTTTAACTTAAGTCTAGCCTGGGTACCCATAACAGCATTTCTACATATTACTTTGGAAAATCACCCTATCCCCATTCTCCCTATTTCTACCTAGATCTCTTCATCTAGGCATCATAGCAGATGTTCTTCATCTAATGGATTCAGCACTCCTGGGCAGTCACAGGCAATTGAGAACCCTATCACCCTTTCTCATTTTGGGTAGGTTAGAGTCAGACCCACAGCATGAACAGGCATGTAAGGATTGCTATCTATATCACCAATCTCATTATAATATCTTTTCCACAAAATTCATTTCCCTTCTGATCTTCTCCATTTCCATCAACTTTTAAACTATGATCTCATTACGTACCACCATGTTTGTCATAGTCACCAAGATTTATCCTCAGGTTAATACTCAACTCTTCACTTTCACACACCTCATGGATCCCAGCAGATGCCAAATATTATCCATTATAACTCCAAGTACCCCTTGCAAATTTCTCCTCTTTAATCACACAACCACCACCTTAATTCACACTCTTATCACATCTGTTTTAGAATATTTAAATGGTCTTTTAACAGTTTTCTCTGGTTCAAGTTTCTCCCTGATCCAATCCATCCTCCACAGGCCTGTCAGTGTTCCCAAAATACAGGTCATGTCACCCCCTCCAACATAGTCAAACTCCAGTGGTTCCCTATTACTACCTTGATCAAATATAAATTCATTTGTTTTGCATTTTAAGCCTTTCACTACCTTCTCCAACCTATTTGTCCAACCATATTATAAATTACTTCCCTTCTTTCATTCTGTGGTCTAACCAAAATGACTTTGCTGTTCCTCATATTCACCTAAGAATACCATCAAAACATCCCAATATGTAAAGAATATTAAGCTATGATCACATCTATGAAGGAGGACCACATAAAGAAAGAGAAATGATATAGAAATATCACAGAAAAAGAAATAGAAAAATGACATAGAAAAATTCTCTGCTGATTTTAAAGACCAGCAGATAGACTGGCAGAACTGGATCCAGGAAGATCAAGGTTCAAATCTCATCTCAGAGCCATGGCTTGTTATGTGACCATGAACAAATCATTCAACCTTCCTGTGCCTCAGTCAACTTTTTAACACTTTAAGTTGGAAGTGGGGCCTTATCCAAATATATTGATTCATATTCTGAATAGAGAAAGAGTATATTAGTATGCCCTCCTCCATTCCAAAGGGCTACATGATAATTAGATGTCAATGGAAAATCTTGAAATTGCCAAGAAACTAAACAGGCAGTTTCTCAACACAGCCTTTTGCCAGAGGAACTAGTGTAATTCCAAAGTCACTCACTAAAACTAGAAAACACAGCTAACAAAGAGAGAAGAATTTTGAACAGAAAAGTGATTGTTGTATTCATGACATTCTCTAAACCTTTTTCTCCTTCCTCCCAACCCCTGTAGAGTTAAGAAAACTCCTTTCTTCTCAGGACTTCACTAAAAACATATACAAAGTCTTTGGTTTTGCTTTTTGTGCTGCAGAATAGGCATGTGATTTCTAACAATGTATTGATTACAATGCAATTCAACTACCCACTAAAATATATGTTCTAGAGTATGCATTACAATCATACTTGATCAGTATTCAACACAGTGTCTGGCACTTAGTATTTGCTGATTTGATTGACTGATCACCATTTTATCGTTAAAGAAAGAGGCGGAGATAATAAATTATTTTTTCTAGGTAAAGTAATGAGGACAAAATGTATCTAGTAAATGGAGGAAGTCAATCCTTCCTTCCATTGCTGAGAGATATTTCTTTTATGTATGACCTTGGGTAAGTTTACCTATCTGGCCCTCTATTTTCTCCCCTCTAAAAATGAGAGCTTTGAATTAGATGATCTCAAAGGTCTCTTCCATCACTGAGTTTTGGAATTGTTATTAACCAGAGAGGATGAATCTCAGAGAAGGCATAGGATTCTGAACCCCTAACACAACTCCATACTCAGTTCTCAGCTCCCCCTATTCCTACCTACAGATGACCCACGGGCAGTTCAACAATGTGACAAGACTGACCAAATATGAGCCCCAAATTATTAACGATTTTCCTGGATAATTACTCTCTTATTATTCTCTTCCCTTTAAGTGGTGCAACTAAAATGAGATGTTCACTAGACAATGTATGCCCACTCTCCCCATCCTGTCCTTTCTTGCATTGCATACTCTTCTCCTTTGTCTTAGATAAGATTCATTGTAAAAGAATTAGTAGACTTCTCATGAATTGAGGGGTTACAAAAGGGGAGTTTATGTTTGATGTTATTCTTAATGAGAATAAGTAGTGATGGAGATGGGATCTGAATCTCTAAAAGGAAAAGACCATGTCTTTGGGATCTGGACCTCAAAAAGGAAAACCCCTGGATTTTCCCACATGGCCCAGGTCCCTGGCATTCACCTGGGGCACCTAACTCTTCCCAGTTAATCCTTTCATTGTGGCCTTCCTTCATTGTCTGACCTGGCCCATCCCTAGACCACCACTCATTAATTCCATCTAGATCCCTTCTCTGTTCCCAAACTATTTGGCCATTCCTAAATCACATCCAGATCTTCCCCATATAAAAGGTCCATCTTGCCTCCATTAAAGTGTGCTAATTCCTTAAGAGTCTGGCCTGGCTGTAACAGTATCACAAAGGCTCAGAATCAATCTGACCTGCCTGTCAATACAATCATCACAAATGCTCAGATTCTTAAAATCTTGCCCACCCCAACCAATATTTTTGGGTCAAATTCATTCGAGACAGGGCCCACATTGTTTGCCCTTGAATTCTGAGGTCCCAGCACCCCTAGACCTCTACAGTAGCATTTATGTAAAACAAAGCGCTTTGCCTATCTCATCTCATTTGATTCTCATAATAACCATGGAAGGCAGATGCTGTTATTATCTCCATTTCATAGATGAGGAAATTGAGGCTGAGAGAGGCTAAGTAATTTACTGAGTTGTCAAATGTCTGAGGTAGAATTTTAACTCAGGTCTTCCTCACTCCAAATCCAGTGCCATACTTATTGTTCCAAACCTGTCTGGATTCATATCTGAAGTCTTTCCAGTTTCATTGAATCTGTCGGAGCCTATATTTCATCAGCAGGGACTCCATGAATTCAGGGTCACCTCCATGGACTCATGGGTCACACCTTGATGCAGCAATAGAGGAGGATTTTGGGGGAAGATCCTAATAACAGAATATTTCAAGGACCAGCCTACCTAATACAGAGAGAATCATCACCTGACTACTGAAAAATAAGTAGCAAATCCCTAGGACATTGCAAATCCAGATACAAATTAAAATATAAAATAGCCCTTACTCCTGTGCAACCCTGGTTGTCACTGCAGTGAGGCCTGAAGAGTGATAGAAAAAAAGGCAAAAAATAGTATTCAAAATCACATTGCTTTTAGACTCATTTAGAAAAAGTATTTTAGCTATTTATAAACTAATATTATTCTTTTTCCAATGACAAAGAAGTTGATAAACTCAGTATAAATGTAAGAGGCAGATGTAAAAAAAGGTTGTACTACTTGAAAAACAATATCTCAAGTTCTCTTTGGAAAGGTAAATAAATGAATTGATGGACTTTATTTCACCATGTGCCTGGGGCAACAAGAAACATCATTTCAAAGAACACTTGTTCGTCATACTTTTTCAGTACTCCTGGTTAGCTTAGGCAATAAACTACCCAAAGACCTATGCAGCCAAGCAGGGCATATGCCAGTATCTGTTGCAGGAGCTGATTAGAGAAGCAGTGTGGTATGATGGAAAGTGCACCACTGAAGGCCCAGCCTTTACAGCATGCACAGATTTACCCTTCTCTCTTGCTTATACAGATTGTAAGCAATAGTCTTGATACGGTGATGGGACCTGGACCCCTAAAAGCAACTTGGTCTTTGTAAGCAACCCAGTTCCTGAATTTTCCCATACATTTCAGCAGCCCAGATCACTGGCATCTCCCCCACGGCATCTGGCCCACCCCAGCACACCTAGACCACTTAACTAGCTTGCTTTACAGTCCTTTCACAGTCACTCTTGGGCCACCTCAGACTACTTGCATATACCACCCACTCCATAACCCCATCTAGATCACCAAATTAGACTACTTAATACTCCTTTCACTATTTCACTATTTCACCTGGACCAGCCCAGACTACTTACCACTCCTTAACCCCATTCAGATCCTTTCACTGTCCTTTTTGTATATAAACATCAGTCTCACCTTCACTAAGCTGAAGATTCACTAGGATTCTATTCTGCTCCTATTGGCCCTAAACCTTGTCACTTGACTGGAAGGTTTGAGTGTGAATTTGTTACAAGCCAAAGCTGCCCTGTATCCAGACATTTTGGGGTTCCCAGGAACCCCAAATCACTTTGTTTCCTTTTGTTGTTGTTCAGTCATTTTTAGACTTGTCCAACTCTTTATGACCCCATTTGGGGTTTTCTTGACAAAGATACTGCAGTGGTTTGCCATTTCTTTCTCCAGCTCATTTTACATATGAGGAAATTGAAACAAACAGGGTTAAGTGACTTGCTCAGAGTCATACACCTAGTAATCATTTGAGGCCACATTTGAACTCAGGAAGCTGAGTCTTGATGACTCCAGGAAGGGCACTCTATCCACTGTGCCACTTTGCTGCCATCTCCTGAGTCCAATTAAACACTGAAATTTTGGTCAGCCTCCTTTTAGGCATGAATGACTGGGTTACTAATGGTGTCTGGTAATGAAAAGTCTTTTGGTTGGCTGAGGAGCTACAAGGACTGGCAATAACTCAGAATACCTCATTTCTTACTAAGCCTTAATCACTGGATGGGCTTTTGTCTCAGACAAACTGAGACCTGTTAAAGACCTTAGCTTAGAAAGGCCAAGGTCCACCAATGCATCCTGAACCATCTCCAGTTGTCCTGATCAATATCTGGCCACTGGACCTAAATGGCTCTGGAGGAGGAAGTGAGGCTGGTTACTTTGCACAGACCTCTCTCACTTAAATCCAACTCACTTGAATGTCATGGTATCACCTCTCTAATGTCATGATCCTCTTCAAGAATGAAGGACAAACAGCATTGGCTGACTGACGGTTTTATATCCATGATCCTATCATCCTATGACTTTCTTTTCAGTTGTGGAGTGGTCATGAATGGGAAAGACTTCATGGAGTAGGTGGGTCCCTACTTAGGCCAGGAAGGAAGGGCAAAATGGGTACAGGGGAGAGGAACCAATTCTAGACATGGAGGAGAGCACAAGGAAATTTATAAGTGCAAAAGTTGGCAGCACGAGAACACAAAATCACATCCAGGTGAGAAATGGAGAGAGGGCTGACCTGTGTTTTCTTCTTAAATTGCAGTTCTGTGAGGAGAGGTCTTTGTCGTCTAATTAGAAGGAGGGAAGGGACCTCAGTGGTGAGAGGGTACTGATGAGGTATACTTTCTAGGACTGATGTGATCTTACCAAGAAACTTAGAGATCATCTGTTCCAATTCTCTTATGCGACAGATTATATTATTTCTTAAATGCCTATTATGTAACAGATACGTGGAATCATCTCCATAGAGATGATGATTGAATCCATGAAAGCTGATGAGGTCACCAAGTAAGTATAGATTAAAAAGAGAAGAAGCTCCCAGGACAGATACTTGAGCAGTACCCACAAATAGAGGACATGAAGAACCAGTAAAGGATAGTGAAAAGGAGTAATTGGGTACATAGGTGAAGAGTGAGGGAGGTCAGTGTCAAAAAAAAATCTAGAAGAAATAAAAACTCAAAGGAAATAGTGATACTTTAAAATGATTGCACTAGCAATTTAGATTTGAAGATCTTTCCCACCCATTAATAGGCCATGTGACCTGCTTACATCACAGGGAGGCTAAGTCTCATGTGGTGGGAGGAGCTTCCTGACAGGAAAAGGAAGTTATGTCACAGGAAATGCTGAGAGAGAGAGATGTTATGGCTACTAATGGCTGCTAATGGCCACCCTCGTGATTGTTAGAACTGAACAGGCTGACTTAGCTGTACTGTGAGTTTGTTTTAGGGAAGACCCCAGGAGGGGGTCAGAGAGGTCACAAATGATATTATGAATTGAATGTTTTACTGCTGTCATAGACTGGATAAATGGCTTGTGGGATATGGTTCTCTGGTGTCTGAATAAATGGTTTACTTCTTCTACCTTCTATGTTGAGAGTCTCCTATACTTTGCGATACAGAACCACATAGGCATTTTGACAATTGTCATCTACATTGTTATTTTCACCTTATCGTTACAATGATATAGACAGATCAGGGAGAATCAGTACTGAAAAAAAACAAACTAAACTAAAAAGACCATTAGATTCGGCTAAGAAGAGATTAAAGATAACTCCATACAGGGAAGCTTCCACTGAATGGTGAGTCTAAAAGCCAGAATGTAGAGGATTTAGATGTCTGTGGGAAAAAGTGATTGCAGAAGTCTTTTCCAAGCAGTTTAGTCATGACTGGCAAGAGAGAGAGAGATGAAAAAGTACCAACAAAAAGGCTAAGATCCTGTGAATTTTGGTTTCAGCTTTATTTCCTTTTGTTTGTTTTTAAGAAAAAGGAAATCACTATTTGTAGGCAGCCTAGAAGCGATAAGAAGATAGAGATAAATTGAAGAAAAGAGATAAAGGGTGTGGAATGATAGAGGAAGATAGGATGAGGATATATGCAAAAGGGATTATTCTGGCTACAAGAGGGGGACACCTCTTCTTCTGATACTGGTAAGAAAAAGGTCTTAGTGAAGGAAGGTATCTGAATAATGTGAGATTAGGAAGAAGGGATAAAGAGGAACTTTCAGAAAATCTCATTATTTTTTTGAAGTTATGAGCCAAGGTTCATTGGATTAGAGGACAGAGAAGGTATTATTTGTTGTTCAGTTATTTCAGTCATGTCAAACTCTTCATGAACCCCCCCCATTTTGGGGTTTTCTTGGCAAAGATACTGGAGTGGCTTGCCATTTCTTTCTCCAGCTCATTTTAAAGATGAGGAAATTGAAACAAATAGGGTTAAGTGACTTGCTCAGAGTCACACACCTAGTAATCATCTGAGGCCAGATTTGAACTCAGATGAGTCTTCCTGACTCCAGGCTGGGCATTTTATCCCCTGTGCCACCTAGCTATATAGTGGGGAAGGTTTATGGGATGTTTAATAAAAGATGAGAAAGTTTGGAACAGCTACTATCAAGAGTGAGATAGGAAATCAAGGAATAAAATGTCTAGTGGCACTGAGGGCCAAAGTGAGACGTCCAAAGAACAAACAACAACAACAGGGAAGACACACCTTTATTGGGGCCAAGTGGCACAGTTTCATAATTTCCACTATCCCTATTCAGTAGTAATTTAACTTCAGCTGAACCTTGAAGGAAGCTTGGGGAATCCATAGGGCAAAGGTGAGGAAGAAGTACATTTTGAACATGGATGCTTTGCACATCCTTTGCACAGAGATGCAGGATGAATATCATGTTCAGGGAATAGCTAGTAGATCTGTTGGACTGAAACACAAAATACCTCAGGGAGAGTAAACTATGATTACCCTGGAAAGATAGGGTGGAGTCACATTGGGAAGGACTTTAAATGCAAAACCAAGGCATTTATTTTATCATAGAGGCAAATAGAGAACAATTGTCACTCCTACAACTGAAGGAAAGAAATAAGCATTTATTAAGCACCTATTCCCTTGCTAAGTATTTTACAAATACTATCTCATTTGATCACCACTAGAACCCTGGGGGTAGATGCTATTATTATTCTCATTTTAGAGTTGAAGAAACTGAAGGAGATAGAGATAAGTGACTTACCCAGGGGCAAAAAGCTAGAAAGTATCTGATGCCAGATTTGTATTCAGGTCTCCCTGACTCCAAGGCAAACTCTAGCCACCTAGCTGCCTTGGTCCTTAGAAGAAAATGTCATTTATGATTAGAGCTGAACTCTAGGAATATCATCTTGGCAGATGTATGGAGGATACATTGGAAGGGGGAGAAACTGAAGACCTACCTGAGAGAAGATGTGCTAAATATCTGAACTAAGGTGATGTCCAGGTGAATAGTAAGGACACAATCAGTTTCAGGTCAAATGTTGGAAGGAAGAATTGATAAGATTTACCAGAAGATGGATATTGGATGGGGGATAAAGAGAAAGGCAGAGCTAAGACTGTGAACCTGGGAAACTGAAAAGGATGTTTGGATCCTCAATAGAAATAGGGAAGTGGGGTTAAAGATAATGATTTCTATTTTAGACATGTTGAGTTTGACATGCCTGTGGAATATCTTACTAGAAATACAATAAACAGAAGTACAATGGACAATTAGTGATTCAAGACTGGGCAGCTAGGTGGCACAGTGGATAAGAGCACCAGGCCTAGAGTCAGAAAGACTCATCTTCCTGAATTCAAATCTGGCCTCACACACTTACTAGCTACACGACCTTTGGCAAATCATTTAACCCTGTTTACCTCAATTTCCTTATTTGTAAAATAAGCTGGAGAAGGAAATGGCAAACCGCTCCAGTATCTTTGCCAAGAAAACCTCAAAATGAAGTCACAAAGAGTGGGACATGACTGAAAAAGGACTGAATAACTGATTCAAGACTACTGTTTAGGAGAGAAATTTACAATGAAAAAAAAATGTGAGATAAAACTTTGAAGGATTTCCTGGTGCCACACTGTGATGAGTCTTGAATACCAAAGAAAAGTGTTATATTTTACTTAATACAGGGTGTTCCTGAAGTCTGGACACATAGGCAAAAATGCATATTTTCAAGAAATGAAATAAATGAAATTTTCAACAATGTTTTATTTAATTAGAATATTAACAAATAACATCTTCAATATGATTTCCATCATTTATGATGCAAAGTTTGATACACTTTGCAAGATTCACGTGAACTTGATGCAATAACTTCACATTGCCGTCAATCTTCTGATGTGTCCAGACTTTAGGGACACCCTATGGAGTTAGGAATTTCATTTATTTGAGGAGTACAGTGACATTGTTGAAGTGTAGGGGTGCTGCAACCCCAAAATACCAACGCGTGGATCCTGCCCGAATGAATTCAACCCAAGCCTTCTTTCAGCCACAGAAAAACAAGGTTTATTAAAAATTTGCCATATTGGCCAGAATCTTAAGGAATCTGAACATTTGTGTCACTAATATAAGTGAGCCAGATGGAATCCAAGTGCTTTCATGGAGGCAAGATGGATCTTTTATACCAAAGGATTGCAGGAGGGATCTAAGAGAGACCAAGTAGTCTGCGGTGACTGAAGGAGGGGTCTAGAGAGGATTTTGGTGGGAATGGCCAATAGACTAGGGTGACTATGTGGTAACAGAGAAGGGTGGGAATGATGTGGGCACAGTCTCTGGGAACCCCCTTGAACCTGGAGTACAGTCTCTGGGAGTCCCCTTGAACTCTCCTTGAGTCTTCCAACTGGATCTGGCCTTCCCCTAAGGCCATGGGCCTTGCATTATCATTGGGCCCAAGTCTCTGTCTAGCCTAGCCCTCCATTGTCCAGCTGTTTCCCACACTTAATCCTGATCAAAATATCTATACCCTAGCTCTATTACGCTAGCCCTCTATTGTCTGTCATTTCCATGTAGCCTTCAGCTATTTCCCACCCTGGAGTCTGACCTCATCTCAGTCCCATCAAGCTCCTCCTTAGACTCCTCCTCAAGGCCCTCCCTAAACCCCTCTTCTAGTCACCCCAGACCACCCTACAATCTTTGTGTATATAATCTCCATAGGTTGAATCTGGCCCGCTTGTGGAAACAGGTGTCACAAAGGGCGGGATTTCTTAAGACAACCCCTTAATGACAAACCTTTAATAAACTTTGACTTTTCCCTCGGCTGAAAAGGCTTGAGTTGAATTCTTTCGGCAGGACCTGGCATGTCGGTACTTCGGGGTGTCGAGCACCCCTCAACCCCAAAGCCTCTTCAGGAACACCAGGGACCTGGACCATGTGGCCAAGGGAGAATGTGGTCTAGACAGGATCAATGGTGGAAAGTCTGGGGTGGGGCCAGATGCAGACAATGAAAGGCCAATTGACCAAGCTGTAGATGCCTCAGCAAAATGACAGATCAAGTGGGAAGATTCAAGGACAGTTCAAGGGGGTTTCCAGAGCCTGTACCCCATGATTATGACCAGGTAAATGAACTAAATGAAAAAGAATTTATTGAATGCTTATTATGTGCGCATCTCTGTGCTAAGTGCTGGGGAGAAAGAAAAGCAAAACAGTCCATTGTAGTAGGAGGAAACAACGCATACAGGATGTTTTAGCTACAATTCAGATAAAAAGATTCATAGACTTTAAAGCACAGCACCAAAGCAGATGGTAAAGCATCTTCTTTAATGTCATTTCCATGAATAAAACCTTATCAATTTCTGGTATTGAACCATTTGACAGTGCCAAGGACTTTGGTGGTGAAAATTTTCTTTCCTGGTTCTTTAGTAGCTGTAATTGCTGAGCAGGTGAATGCTGCAGCACCTTCAGAGGAAGTTACCAGATTACACTTCTGTGAGAGTTCTGACCCTGGATTATGGCTGGTAGGAACAGACTGGAAGCAAGACTGGCTCTTGGGCTTACTTCCTCATCAGTGGTAGTTGGTTGGTGATCAACAATCATACTAGCAGGTATGGCAGGTCTCCTCCAGATTAGGTTGTTTTTCTCAATGATGCTTCAGGAGCTAGTCTGGAAGCAGGTCCCATTCATGGTCTGGGATTGATGAGTTTCGGGGTTGAGGGGTGCTCGAGACGCCAGGTCCTGCCGAATGAATTCGACTCAAGCCTTCTCAGCCAAGGAAAAACGAAGTTTGTTAAGATTTGCCACATTGGGTAGACTCTTAAGAAGCCTGAGCATTTGTGACACTAATGCCAGTGGGCCAGATCCATCTGAGCTGAGCTACATTGAATCTGAGTGCCTTCATGGAGGTAAGATGGAACTTATATACAGAAAGATTGTGGGAGGGATTGAGGGGTGGTCAAGAAGTCTGGGGTAACTAAAAGAGGGGTTTAGGGAGAATCTTGAGGAGGAGTCTAAGGAGGATCTTGATGAGACTGAGGTGACCAGAGGTCAAGACTCCAGGAAACAAGAGAATGGGATTTTGATGGGATTATGGGTAGGAATCAGCTGGACAGTAGAGGTCTAGGCCAGGTAGAGATTTGGGCTTAGATAATGAGAGGCTTATGGCCTCAGGCGAAAGCCAGATCTAGTGGAAAGATTCAAGGAGAGTTCAAGGGGTTTCCCAAAGACTGTACTCCAGATTCAAGGGGGTTCCTAGAGACTATACCCTCCCTCATCAGGAGGTTGGGGACCATTGCTATTTCCAAGACTCTTGGCCTCTGAGATCTAGACTGTCTCCACTGAAGTCTGAAGGGAAGTGATGGTGAAGGAGGTTGGGTTCTCCTGATATATGCTAATACTTGATTTTTCCTTAATATGCCCTGCTGCTTTAGAGAGCATTTGTATGCTTCAAGAGTGGCAGTTGTTGTCAACTGGTATTAATGTTGGTGGTTGTGATGGAGGACTTCTTCTCTACGAAAGTGGAAAGTAATGGGTAACGAAGGTACTAACATACCATCACACAGGGATACAGTCTACTGCCTCATTCTTAGCTCTTTCTAATATCTCCAAGACAAACTTGGCTGTATATTGTTGGGATTGGATGTCCATTTAAAGAGAGATTGATCCACAGGGGCCTTTCATCTGATCTGAAAAACAAGATAACTACACTACAATAAAGCAAAGCCTCCATTTCATCTACATACCACATATTGCTTGTATTTTTTGATAACTTATTGGCAGATTTACAGATAAATCCCTGTGATTTGGCTAGCAGAGGGAGGATTTTATCCTCATAAATTATTGTCAGGATCACTCCTATTATCGTCTACATGAATTGAGGGACCAAATATTTGCTCAAAGGTAATCAGCATGGGAAAGAAGGAGAAAAGACAAGAGTTGTTTTCTGAATTTGTTCTTCATTCATTAGGCTTCCTGGGGGAAGGGGATGAGACCAGGATGTTTGCATGAGGCCAGATGGCTAGTCTCTGCTACCTCTAAACATTAAAACACTGGGCATCTGGAAAAAAGATCAGATCCTCTGGAAGCCACCCACTGATCACTCCTGGATGATCAAGACATTCAATTTGCCTAAGTTATTGGACCAGATAAACTCCCTAAGCCCCCTCCAGGTCTATTATGCTCTTAGTCAGTGGGGCAATCCGATTTGAAATTGAATGAAGTTAGTGAGTCTGACCTGACTCAACAGAATTTTAATGCACAGTGAGTCTCTAGTCAATAGCTCTTTGAGTCACTTGCCATACCAGAAACATAAGGAAAAGGTATGTACTAGACCAGTTGCTTTTGTCTACCATTATTTCCTCATTTGTAAGATAGGGTACCTTGCTGGGTTGTTGTGATGAAATAACTTTGTAAACTTTAAAACACTAAAGAAATGTGAGTTCATCCTTTGACACTGCAGAGATAGGTGTTGACTCTAATGGACCAAATGACTTTTTCTATAGAACAGATTTTTATCCATAGTGCCATCTTCTAGAGCCTACAGTAAGGCACAAAAAGTGAGCTCAGCCAGTATAGCATGATCTTTAGAAGGTCCATCCCGAAACAAGAATAACAGAATAATTCAGAATAGAATAGAATAATTTAGAAATAGAATTACAACCATGTCTCAATGAATTTGTGATTTTTATAAGAGAGAGATTTGGGGTCCCTATTCTTCTCTCCTTAACCTTACACGCTCATTTCGTAAAATTCTTGATCATGTCTCTCTGTAAATCCTCCACAGAGCCTCCTGAGCCTTTTCATATCCTGGAGATACCAATTTAAACTACCCCACAATTATCCTTCTGGTTCACCATGTGTCAATTTCACCTCTTGTTCTGGCCATACATAATCTTGATATGCCATTTGGAGCATTTCTTGAACATAAATCTTTTTTGGGGGGGTAGGAGGGCCAAGGATAATATGACTGCTTATCTCCTATTAAACAGAAAATTGTTTCATTAAGAACAGAGGTTGTTTCGTGTATGTCTTTATATCTCCAGCACCTAGAACAATGTCTAAATTGAGTAGCTTAATAAATACACGTAACATTGATTGATAGCTTGATACACACACACACACACACACACACACACACTCATAGAATTTTAGACTTGGGAGAAACATTGGAAATCATCTAGTCCAACCTGCTCATTTTTCAAATAAAGAAATGAAGGCCCAGAACAGGGAAGTGATTTATCCAATGTCAATTATTGCCAAACCTATGACTAAAATCTTCATCTCCTTATTAACCTTCCAAACATCTAATTCCTTTCTTTCCCTTCCTTTCTACTCATTTGAACAAATATCCCTGATTGTCATAGTAACCTCTTTGCACCTAGTACAGAAGCTCCCTACATACAGTGACCACTGATGACATGTAATTGATTGACCACAAAAAGCCAAAATTGGGTAGGAAGAAAGTAAGCCTCAGATAAGAGACCACTTGGTAAAATGGAAAGACCTTGTGGGTATTTGGGATTCTGGAGTTAAATCCAAATGTAGAATTGATAAGATGTAATAGCCATGTAAAACTGGGCAATTCACTTTACTTTCTCTAAGACTTAGTTTTCTTATCTGTCAAGTGGTGGAAAGTGCTTTGTAAACCTTAAATACTTATGTAAATGAGTTGATAAGGGCAAAAAGGGTGCTACAAAAATCAAGAATTGTACAAGTTTAAAGAAAGGAGAGTTCCAGGTAGGACAGAGTGAGGTTCCAATTGAAGGAGATTCTTGAGTACTTAAGAACAGATAAGACTTCCATCAGTAAAAATGAGGGATGGAGGGACATTCTGGGCACAAGGCACTGTGTGGAAATAAGTTGGAATATAGAATGTGCTGCTGAAGATTTGTTAATACTTGGTCCCTGATCCCCTGAACTAACATTAAATCATACTATTGCTACACTGAGTGTATGTGTGGGTATTTCCAAATCTCACCTGGTTTCTAGAAGCATGAATAAAGTCTCTAAGATGGAAATGTGAAGAATCCAGTTCATAGCATTGAGTGGTGAATAGTTAGAGAACAAATGATTTTCTCAAAAGATTACATGTAGCAACAGAGCCAAGGTTTAATGGGTACATAAATGATTATATTTACCCTCCCCCCCCAAAAAAATTTGCTGCATAGGTGTGAAATCACAAGAAGATAATGCAAATGAACCTGTAGTTTGGGACAAATTACAAACGTGTCAACATTAATATGCAAAACACCAATATTGCTCATATATGATGTATTGAATTACTAAAGAGGATTCTTTTTTATTTCATTGCCAACCTAGATCAGTGAGCCTTTCACAAACCAAACTAGCAGAGAGGAGAATATGGCCATGTTTTCCTGGTTGTTCAGTCTGCAGGACTTGCCAGTGAAAGCTGATAATGGGATAGAAAGAGAAGTGGCATAACTGAAGGAGACCTTAACAAATAGAGTGCAAGAGGAGCCACATTTTGCATGCAAACAACACCACTGGGAATAAAGCTTTCTGGCAATTAGGTTGTGTTTATCCCAAAATGTTCATGGAAAATAGAGAGGATTTGCCTTTTACAGGCAAGTGATAATAGTAGGGTTCCGGCAAATATAAATCAGGGCAACTTCAATAAAAACCACAAAATATGTTTAAATATTCATATTTTGACCATTCCCCCTTGACTAGAAATAGAGCCTCTGATGGTGATATGATAAAGAGCTAATTCTAGTTTTTCAAAAACAGGAGTGCTATCTAGTCCTACCTCCACCCTACTTCTAAAAACAACCACTTAAAATGTCATCAGATTTAGAGCTGGAAGGAACCTTGGAAGACTAATTTCCTTAGTCTAACACCTTCATTTTATTGATGGAAAAACTAAGGACAAGAAAAGTTTAATGAGTTCTTCAAGGTTTTACAGGGAGTAAGTGGAACAGGTAGGATTCAAGCCCAGGTTTTCTTACTCCAAATCCAGTGGTAGTTGCCATATACCACACTAGTATTTACCAGGCTGGATTACTGGTACCCGCTTTCCCAGGGTAGATGGGAACCAACTTCTCCCCTCTTCCATATCCTTCATAAACAAATGATCATAAGACCACAGATTTCTACCTGGAAAGATTGGTCTGATTATCTTCCCTCTATAAACCCACCCTTTTGCCCAATTTCCCTATTTCTGGTATTCCCCCTTGTCACCCAAGAGGAATATCTTAATGTTGACTTCATCTCTTCTTTCTCCATCACCCCCCTCCATATCCAGTCAGTTGCCATGTTCTCTAAATTCTGTCTCCACTCTGTTTCATGAGTGTCCCTTCCTATTTACTTAACTTTCTTTTTTTTTTTTTTTTTGAAGGAGAGAGACGCAGTTTTATTTTCAAATAGCGTTTTTGTCGGTAATTTACTCACCTGGGCTCTTTTTTTAAAATTACTTAACTTTCAATCCATATTCTGGTCTCCATGTCTTCTCCTTAGTACCATTGTAATAACTTCCCAAGTGTTCTCCCTGGTTCCTGTCAGTGAGTCAATAAGCTTACTATGTGCTTACTATGTGCTAGGCACTGTGCTGGGAATATAAGGAAATGTACAAAACTCTTTCCTCCTTAGTCCATCCTTCACACAGTTGCAATCATCTCCACAATGAATAGGTCACTCTCACATTTGAAAACCTTCAGGGGTTTATCTCCCAATTGTTTAGAGAAGTGGTGCCAGACTATTCTGATCATGCTCTCCAGTAAATATAAAACAGCATGTACATATATTTGCTTATTTGTGAATATATGTATGTATGAATAGATAATAGATATGAACATACACATTAGAATACTAATAATAATAGATATTATGAAACATACATAAAATCAAAATTGATAAAAGAAAACATAAAGTTGAAATTATATTTGTTCCTGGAGCCGGTAGGAAGCTACTGTATGTTATTGAGTAGGAAAGTGACCAATTCAGACCTAAACTTAAGCAAATCACTTTGGAGCTGTATGGAAGATATATAAGAAAGGTGAAGTCAGGAAGACCAATTAGGAGTGTATTGCAATACTCCAGGCAAGATGTGATGACAGCCCGAACTAGGGTTGTAACTGTGTGAGTAGTTCATCTGTTCCTTGATAGAAGAAACCATATTTTTTTTTCATGATTTTGTCCCTGGTGCAGTATAGTTGGCACATAATAAATGCTTACTATCTTCAATCAAATGTTGTGGGTAGATCTCTACTTAAATATGGGTTGAACTAAATAGCTTCTGATGTCTTTTCTAATACCAGGATTTTCATCTAAGCTCTGTTACTAAACAGCTATCTGACCTTGGCCAATTGGTTTCCTTAAACTCTTTCCTCATTTGAAAAGTGAGTGAGTTGGACTTGAAAATCTTGAAAAACAATAATGGAGAGTGGAGAGAAGGCTGGTCTTGGAAACAAGAAGACTTGAGTTCAAGTCTTTCCTCTAATAAATACTAATTGTTTTTATCATAGATGAGTCAATTAATTTTTACTACCCTTAGAAACTAAAGACTAAGAGCTACAAATGAGTTTCTCATATTCATGAGGGGAAGGAATGTCAAATTTCAAAGTTTTCATTCCAATGAGACCATCAATATGAATTTTTTTAAAAAAAGGTTTTCTCTGTCTAGATGATCTCAACAGCTTCAACGGATCTAATAATTATCGCTAAGGAGAGGACCCCCAAGTCCATATATCCAGTCCTAATTTCTCTTCAGCTCAAGTATTAGCAAATACCTACTGGGCAACAGCTCACCCTAAATGCTCTATGTACATCTAAAATTCAATATGTCCAGAAAAGCCAGGATTATCTTCCCCATTAAACTCAGTGCCCGTCAAAACTCTGCTGATTCTACTGAGACCACCATCACCCTGCCAGGCACCTAGGTTTGTGGCTTCCAAGTCAACTTTGAATATTCCTTGTCCGTCATCCCTGAAGATCAACCTCTTGCCAAATCATATTTATATCGCCTTCACAACTTTTCTCATGTGTTCCCTACTCTTCACTCACTCAGCTACTACTCTTATTCAGGGCCTATTCAGTCATCTTTCTCCTAAACTATTACAACAGCCTCCTAATTGTCCTCCCTGTTTCCAGCTTCATCAAATGTCCAATCCAGCCATCCGTATAGCTGACAAAATAATTTTACTAATGCAAAGATTTAATCATATCGCTAAAGATCTTTCACAATCTCATTGAAATCTTTCTTTCCAGCTTTATTTCACATTGCTATTGAATGAGTAATCTACATTCCAGGTAAACTGGAATATAAGCTATTCCCCTACCTTGTCATGGTATTTCCCACGTATTTCTCTGTTTTTTTTTTTTTTTCTGTGCTTTTGAACAGGTTACGGCTTAAATATACAATATTCTCCCTTCCATCTTGCCTAAACATTACCTTTCTTCAAGGCTAAGCTCATGCTTGCCATCCTCCTAGAGCCCGTAAGCATTACATATTCCCTCAATTTATTTTGTAATTAATTGTCTAAGTCTACAAAGAATCCTAAGGTTAGAATGTAAGTTCCTTGAGGACCTGTTTTGCAGTTTGACTTTGGATCCTTAGACTCTAGCACAATGCCTTATGTAAAGTTCTTTAATAGATATTTCTGAACTGAACTAAACTAGTTGAAAAGATCTATCTTAAAAGAGAGAATAGACTTGTTCTATTTGGCCCGAGACCAGAACTAGGAACACTGGATAATAGTTGCAAGGTCAGCCCTGAAGCAAGGAAAAACATCATAATGATAAAAATTATATAAAAGAAAAATGGGCTGCTCTGTATTCATTATTTACCTGGAAGTCTCCAAGTAGAAATTAGATGCTAAACTGGGGGTATTTTTTTTAACTTCCTCCTCAGGTTAGGATTAGACTAGACTTCCAAAATTTCTTCTTATTCTGAGTTTCTGAAATTCTTTGATTCCATGAAAAGCGTGGACTTAGTGTCATACAGCATGCATGCAATATTTATGTTGTAAATACAGACCTATGCCTTAGACAAAATCTATGCCTTGAAAATTGCCTGCAAGTGGAAATCTGTACCTCAAAAAAAAATTTCATTCCTTTCACAAAGGAAAATTATGGATTGTTTTTGTCCCTCCCTCCTCAAAATGCCACTTCCTTTCACCCAAATATGTCCAAATAACAAAGAAACAACTAAAAATCTAAATATGGGAGGAAGAGTAACAGGGAGATCAATGAGGAAGTCCTGTTTGACTAATAAATCTTCATAAGATAATTTACATAGCCAATCAGACAATAAACATATTGAGGGCTGAGCACTGAGGATACAAAGGAAAGGAAAAGAAATGACCCCTACTCTCAAACAGAGCACACTCTAATGGGTAAGACCACATGAAAAAAATTGTATTTGTATATATGTGTGTATGTGTGTTCATATTTATATGAAAGTAATCTCAGAAGGCAGGGATTTAGAAGTGCCTTTTAAGAGATCACTGCTTACTTTGGAAAGAGCAGTTTCAGTTGAATAATGTGGTCAGAAGTCAGACTGCAGACTTAAGATGAGACTGAAAAGAAAAGTGGCAGCATTGATTGTAGATCACTTTCTCAAGGAGTTCAGCTACAAAAGGGAGAAAAGATGTAGTATGATAGCTAGTAGGGATGGTACAATCAAATGAAAGTTTTCTAAGGGGGAAATGTGAGAATAATTTTAAGTAGCAAGGAAGCAGCCAATAGACAAGGAGACATTGAAGATTAGTGACTGTTTGAGGTTGAAAGAGAGGGAAATCTGCTGAAGACAGGATGGAATAAGCTGAAGGGTGCAAGTAAGGGAATTTGCCTTGGCAAGCAGACAAGGTTCATGGAAGAGATAGTAATGGAAAGCATTTGAATGATGTAAGATGAAAAGAGGAGAAGAGGGACTTCTCAGTGAAAGATAAAAGCCAAATGCATAATAAAGCATGAGAAGCTTCTTATTGCACATGTGGCATCAAATGGATTTGTTAACAGCAAACTGGAAAAGAGACCCAGTTGTAAGGCTATTATATCTAGGCCAATACTATATTCATCCATTTATATGTTAGTCTCATAACCCCTAAAAGTAGTCTGGACAGTAAAAACAGGTACAAATGACTATCATTTGTTAAAGAGAAAGAAATATGTAAAGAAAAACTTTGTATAGTGAGACATGAGCATATAGTGTTTTTCTTTTGACTTGAAGTTTTCAACAGCATGTACCATGTGGCATTCAAAGCTGCAGGCACACCAGTGTTAGAACTGTCAGGAAGATTAACAACAGGTATTTGAAAAGAAAACAGTCGGCAGTTAAGGAACTGTTCCTGCAATATGATTTACGGAGGATTTTCCTGACAGAGTCATGGCTTTGATATGAAACCAAGACACGTTTCGTGAAACTCAGCGATGTGGGTGTTCAGAGAAATAAGTTGTTTTTGACCAGAATGTGCTATTTGGTTATTCATTTCTAAAGGATGCTTTAGTTCTGTGAAGGAAAATGTCCAAGTGATGAGAAGAGAGCCTCCCTACCCCGATCAGGGAAGAATAATACCTTCATGTAACCCTTTTATGAATTCCCTGAACAACAGGTGACCCTTGCTTTTATATTTCGTGGAGACATTCGTTTATCAGCCTCATGTGATGCCTTGTGGAAACAACCTCACTATTTAATTGTGGTTGTAAAATAATTGATGCGTTAAAGATAAAAAGTGTCCTATAAAGCTGTATTTAATCAACGAGGGCACAAGGGAAAAAAAAGATATGGCATGAGAGCTTACTACTCTGATCACAGAATTGTTCAGACCACAAAATAGCTTGATCCCATGTACTCTTGAAGGATCTATCTTCATCAGAAACCTGGCTGATTAGGTAACCTACACCCAAAGAACTGACTTCCAAGTACCTAGAATCCAAAATCCATGTAAGTAACTTGGCTGCCCTCTTTCTTATCAAATCTGTGTTATTCAGGGTTATCTTTCCTTTCCCATACCTCTGCTTAGAAATAAACTACCTCAATTCAGATACAGAGGCCATGGGTTATCAGCTACTGCTTCTTACCACTAGGCATTGGGCCTCTGTGATAGAGACTGTTTCCCTCTACTCTGAGATCCCCAATGTCTTTGTAATCTAAGCTTTCTCCCCTTCCACCTTCCTCATCAGCTGGGTTCTGCTTGATAGAAGTAGTCGTAGCCTAAACCAGGTGTGTCTGCTGGAATAACTTGATTGAGAAGATTATATCTAAACAAAGATCAGCTATTAGCTTTCATCAACGCACATTTTTGCTCCACTTCATAGAAACAGCAGGTGAGTTAGACTGGTTGCTCACTAAAGAAAAACACATTAAGTAGGCTTAAATCTCAAGCAAGCATGGATACAGAAGTGTCATCTGTGATAAAAATCTAACCCGTAGGACATTGCTACAGCTATAATCTAGATGATTGAAATGAACATTACTATTTTAGGTTTAACACAGAGGATTTCATGCCTCAAGGGGTACTCTGAATTGCCCAGACAGTATCAGGCATCACTGAAAAATCTTTCTACATGCTACATAGCTGCAAAAATCAGAGAAAAATATTTACAACATACATCTTCAGCAATGGCTTCATGTTCAGTGCAAATGTATCAGCACAGCTATTTTTAAGCAAGATGAGAGGGGAGAAGTAAAGTGATAGCTATAAGAAAATTTTAAAATTGGCCAATATTTAGGAAGATATATGAAAAAGAAAGAATGAGCCAATTGCGTCATGATAAAAAGAAAACTGCGTTTTATACCAATTGGTTTCTTCCAGAATTTGCTTATCTTAATGAAAAGGTTATTCCTAAAGGACCTGAAGCTGCCTTTTTAATGAAGCAGTGCTAGAGGTTGATACATTGTTTGTCTTTGGCTACCAGGAGACCTGCTTTCAACACCAAGTTAGGCTACAAAGAAGTGAAAATGAGTTTGAAAAACCCTGGCACAATCTACGAAGATAATGTATTACTATTCAGGTGGACAGTATATCCCAAAATATCCTCATCTCTTAAATCTACATGCCCTTGCACCTCTCTGACACCATAGGTAAAGTATCATCAGAGATTTATCCAAACCAAATTTACAACTCTGCCTTCTCTTTTCTATTATGAATTCTAGAAACTGTCCTGGGATTTTTTTTCCAATTCTTTTAAGGATACAGTCACTGATTTTAAATGAAGTCACTGAAACTATAAAATGCACATGCAAAAATCACATGTTGTATATTTTATGCCAAGAAGCTAGTGAACTGGGGCAGGTGTAGGGATGCCAAGGTGAGGATAATCAAAAAGCGATTTGTAAATCTCAAATGCTGTAGAAATGAGAGACAGAATAACCAATCACTATGTAGTCAAAAAGGATTTATTACAATAAAGGAACAACTAACTAGAAGATAATTAAGAGTCAGCCTAAACAACAGACAGGAGGTTACAGAGGTTAACAGTTAAGCTGGCAAAGAAAACATTGGCACAGAAATAAGTTGAAAAGTCGTTTCAGGTGAGTAGTTGAACCAAAACAGAACTTAATAGGAGTGTCAAAGACTAAGGGTCACATGGAATAGTAGACCTTGCAATAGGTTTACACCAGAAGCAGGACATGATGAGGTACAGTCTAAGCCAATGTATTGAACACATAACTTTGACTGGCGTCCTTTGCTATGAGAAGTCTATGAATTGTAGATTCATAGAATTTAGAGCTAGACCAACCCTTACAGATCATGGAGACCAGCTCCTTCACTTTTAAGAAGAATTTGGGTCTTTTATTTCAGAATCCAGCAGTCTCTTCACAATGCCATGAACTGAAGAAGGCATGTCAGCAGCAGAAACTTTTTTTTGTTTTGGTTTGGTTTTGTACTCTTACCACCTACCTCAGTGTCTGGCCTATTATAGTAGATACTTATAATAGAAGATTTCAAACTCTTAGAGGATAAACATTTGCATTTGTGTTGCCAGAGCCTACAACATTGCCTAGCACATGATAACCACTTCATAAATGTGTCTCAGATCTAATTGAACTCACTTAATTAATTTGAATTTTGGAATTGTCGTTTGAAAATGGGAATGATAATATTATAATGCCTTCACCACAGTTATTTTGTGAAGCATAAGTAAAGTAAATGATATAAAGCATGTTACAAACCTTAAAGTATAATGTAAATCCCAGATAATATTGTGGTTATCATTGATTTTATACACAAAGGCACCAATTCTCTGAACTCTACTATTCTATTTTGATTTGTTGTACTGTTTTCTTCTGTGTAAAGCTCATCTCTCACATTCCTTCCTAATGCTTCCCTTCAAACTCTTTTCTATACAACTCTCTTATTCTAAGAGCTGACACATTCCATTACTAACTAATTCTGTAGGTTTTATCTCTTTCTTGTTTTCCCCAGGATCTCCTTTGCCATCTCTGCCTGTTGTCTTTGCTATAGGACAGGGATGGAGAAGAAGACTCTCTAGGGTGAAAAACAGTCAGGGCTGTCCATTTGGAAATCAATTCTGATGACTGAAAGTAAATGTCAAGGGGAAATGCTGGTAGAATATAGGTGAGGAAAAGCAAAGTGGGAGTGGATGTAAGTTCTATCAAGTTCAATTCTATTCTCTGAAATCTGTCATCAGGGAGAAAAAATGAGTTACAATAGATATGTGTCAGAGCCTTACCCCTAGAAATACTGGCAGAAGAGCCTTTGGCTTGCTCAGATCACCTAATGCTTCCTTCATGTTTCAATTCTCCTCCCCTCTCCTGCCTTCCTATATCCCCTTTGGCAAACAGGATATTAGAAATGCAGGAAACGAAAACCAAAGCAAACCACAAAACAAATAAACAAGTATCTTTGTTCTACCAGATGTTTTAGCCACAACGACCAAATGGAGGACAAAGCTGATGTGTCAAGGATGAGAGTGTCCCCAAGTGTATTCTTATCTCATTGTGTCTACATGGTCTATCATAGAACTGAAGAAAGGAACAAATAAAGGATTTGAAGGGGCCAGGCTTGTATTATTGATCAAGTGACTAGGACTGGTTATTTTATCAGATAGACCCTGACACAAGCAGGAAACTATAATAGTTTTTTTTT
>CM053625.1:250087585-250105022 GCA_028646595.1 Phalanger gymnotis
AAAAAAAATAGGTTGGAACAAGATTTTAAAGAGATTTAAATGGATGGCAGAGGTATTAGTAGTTGATCCTGGAGATAATAGGAAGTCACTGTCATTTATTGACCATGAGAGTAACATGGCCACACGTGTTATTTGGAAATGTTCCTATGATGGCTACATAGATGTCTCCAAAATCTGTTTCCCTGACACCTGCCTCTGTTCTAAACTTCAAGCCCTCATTACCCATAGGCCAGTTTATTATCTTTTTCTCCCTCATTCTTCTTCCTCTTCCAACTTTATTTTTATCACATTCACACTGTCACTTAAAGCTTTAACATTTTCCTTACATTCTATTCTTCCATATAATCTATAGCAAAGTCCTACCGATTCTCCCTCAGAACAATTTCTTGATTCTGCTCCCTCTTTTATAATGTCACTGCCACCAGCAGACACAGGGCTTGCTGACCACCTACCTGGACTTCTACAATAATATCACAGCTTACATAACTCCCACCCCCAGGCATTTCCTCTTTAAATTATCCTTTGTGTTGCTGCTAGACTAATTTTTCTTGTGTGTAAATTTCTCACTCTTGGGTTTAGAATCCTTTGGTGGTTTTTAATACTACTAGATAAAGTTGGAATTCTCTAACTAGATTAAATATAATTAAAACTAAATTAACTAAACTTTAACTAAAATTTTTAAACTTTAAATTAACTTTAAATTAAATTTTAATTAAAAATTAATTCTCTAACTTTTGATGTTCTCCCTGTCGGCCCAGTCTCAGCTCATACGAGTCCCCCCACGTACTCTGTGCTGAAATAAAAGTGAATTATCCACTGGGTACTTTCCCACCATTGTCTCTTTTATCATCCTGTTCTCATATAGGAATGACATACATTTCCCATTCCTCCATCTCCGTCTTTTGACATTCTGCTATTCTTTAAGACTAGGATGAACTACCACCTTCGTCAGCGGAAAACGATTTTTACTTCTTGTAATCTTACATAGCACTTTATATTTATAACTAACCATATATTATTTTTTCCATTATCAGCTATAGTTATTAGTTATTATTTAGTGTTTTATATATATATACATATACATATATGCGAGTAGGTAAGGGAATAAGCATTTATATAATTCCTACTATGTTCCAGGGACTGTGCAAAGTGCTTTACAAATATTATTTCAATTGATCCTCACAACAACCCTGCAACATAGGTGCTTTTATTATCTCTATTTTAAATTTGAAGAAACTGAGAAAGAGAAAATGACTTGCCCAGGGTCACACAGCGAATAAGTGTCTGAGGCAAAATTTGAACTCAGGTCTTCCTGAGCCCAGGCCTACTCTGCCACCTACTTGCTCACATCTAGCTAACTAGCTATACACATGTACATATACGTATGCATACATGTATGTATGCATATGCATATATATATATATATGTATACGTAGCTGTTATAAACTCCATGAAGAAAAGTATCTTGCTTTAATTGTTTTTGACTTCCTCATCAAAAAGCATCATTCTTTGTACATACTAGAGTTTAATAAATGACTATTCAGTGAATGGATGGATGGAGGGAGGGAGGGATGGGGTGGAAAAACAACGACAGTAAGCTGGGAATCAGAAGGCCTAGTCATAGGCTCTAACTTTGTCATTTACTAGTTTTGTAACCTGAAACAAGCACTTAATGTCCTTAAACCTCTTTTCTAAATGAGGCTGATAATATTTAAGGTAGATAGAGAAAGAGTGCTGCACCTGGAGTTGGATCATCTGAGTTTAAACACAGCTTCATGCAATTCCTAGGTGTAAAACACTGAGCAAGTCACTTAAATCCTCTTGCCTCAGTTTCCTCATCTTAAAATGAGGATAAAACTAGCATGTATTGCCCAAAGTTTTTGTAAGGCTAAGGTCAGATAAAATTTGTATTTTGCAAATCTTAGGCAGTTAGGTAACACAGTAGGTAAAGTGCTGGTCCAGGAGTCAGAAAGACTCATAATCCTAAATTTAAATCTGGCCTCAGATACTTTACTAGCTAAGTGACCCTGGGCAAGTCACTTAATCCTGTTTGCCTCAGTTTCCTCATCTGCAAAATGAGCTGGAGAAGAAAATGGCAAACCTCTCCAATATCTCTGCCAAGAAAACCCCAAATGGGGTCATGGAGAGTAGGGTACAAATGAAAAATGACTGAATTGCACACCTTAAAGTGCTACACCAATACCTGCTAGTATTATTTTTATCGTCATTTTTGTGGTACACGTGACCATCTACATAAAAGCATTATCTAATCACATTTTGAACCTTGCAGAGACCCTGCTAAGCAGGTAGAGCAAATATTAGGTTTGTTATCTATAAAATAGAAATAATAAGGCAAAATGAGATTATGCCATTTGCCAAAGGTCAAGAAGCTAATAAATGGTAGAGTCAGGCCTCAAAACCAAGTTGACTAATTCCAAATCCCCTACTGTACTGTACAGTACTGTACATCTATGTGACAATTCAATTGTTAATTATGTTTCATGGTTTTCAAGATAAAAATAAGATACAAAAGAACAGAAGCAAAGGAGGACCTAGAAATTAGAAAATAATAAAAGAAATAGCATGAAGGAAGCAGAAAAAATCCTCAAACCAAGAAAGTTATGGTGAGGAAACTGTTTATTATTAACAGGATTTTGCTATATTTCTACATAATTTTATTTCTTTGTTTAGTAATCTGTTGGATGTATTCTAGAGATTCTAGCTTTTCTTATGGACTTTTTAAATATAATCTTAAGTATAATTTTCTCATTTTATTTTTCTTGCTTTTTTTGCGACATGGCTATTATGACTGCCTATGTATAACTGATATCATGTTGCTTGCTTTCTCAGTGGATGGAGGAGGAGGTAGAGGGAGGGAGAAAATTTGGAACTCATGGGTTTTTTTTTAATGTCAAAACAAAATAATTTTAAAAGAATAAAATAAAATAAAAATAAATTCTTTTTTAATTCTAAAGGTTCCAACTCTTTCAACAAGGATGCTGCCCTTATTCATAGAGCAAACTGTGCATCCATTGACTTTGAATAATTTTAGCATTTTTGTTATGTTATGAGATGTTACTCCCACATAAACTGCGATATGACCAGCTATGGAATGAGGCTATGGGTTTCTGAGGTGTCAAAGTGGAGAGCAAGGTATTGGCTTTTATATTTGTCCATCCAGAAGCCCCAGGAAGGAAGCCAGGCTGGAGTTTTCTAAGGGTCTAGGCTAAAAAACTTTAATTGTACTTATTGAACACATCTAAGCTTGGCAAAGGGGAGAGAAAAGTAGGAGGGAATTCTAGTACAGATGGAGGAAAAGAACACAGTGCAACAAGGCAATATCAGAAATTGGGTGGGGAAGTCAGCAGAATTAGAAAATTATATAAATGATGAAAGCAAACTCAAAACCAACAATTCAAAACAAGGTTGGAACTTAGGGAGATTTAGAAAGTTTAGTAATAGATTTTTAAAAGGGCAGCTAGGTGGCACAATAGATGGAGTGCCAGACCTGGAATCAGGGAGACTCTTCTTTGTGAGTTAAAATCTGACCCTGGATACTTACTAGCTGCATGACCCAAGGAAAGTCACTTAACCTTGTTTGCCTCAGTTTCCTCATCTGTAAAATGAGCTGGAAAAGGAAATGGCAAACCAGTATGTGTGCCAAGAAAATCCCAAAGGGGATGATGAAGAGACAGACATGACTGCAAAAATGATTGAACAATAGATAAAACTCAAGCTAAGACTTTCAACTTGTCTTTCTCAAGAGGTATATAGGTATATACAAATCAAAGCTAAAATGCATGCTGGCCTGCCTTAAGTCTCCCCAGACAACTTCTTGAACTTAGAGTCAGGAAGGCTTGGGTTCAAATTCTGAATGGTGACCATGTGACTAGAAGCAAGTCACTTAAAATCTCTATGTTTCAATTTCCCAATTCTAAAAATGTAGGTGATAACACCACTATTATGTACTACACTAGGTTGTTAGGATGTTTAAATGACTATATATGTATATTATATATAATATACATACTATACATTTCTTCGTGTATATATGTGTGTGTGTATACATCTCTGTGAATATATATCTGTATGTGTGTAGGTACACATATATACACACACATACATATACATATACACACACATACACACATATATGCACAAGGAAAAGGCTATACTTATATACTGAGGAAGTGGCACATTAACTGAATCCTAAAGTAATACAAAGATTCTGAAAGGGACAGATAAGGAAGAAGTGTTCTCCATGGAGTGAGGCATGACCTGCATGAATACACAGAGGCAGGAAACAGTAGAGCATGTGGTAATCCAGTCTGGCTTATCATAACATGAATGGAGGGGAATAGTATGACCTAAGAAGGTAAAGGTTGTGGAGAGTCTTTGATATTAGAATCAGTAGCAAATCAGAAGACTTTTAAATAGGAAAGAGGCACGATCAATCTTACAAGATTATTTTAGAAGCTATTTGGAGGATGGACTGGAGGGACGGATAACATTAGGAAGCTATTTCAAATATCTCCACAAGGGCACAATGGGGGCCTGTGGGGGTGGAAGTGAGAGACGTATTAAAAATAGAATCAGGTAGGATTTGGAAATTGATTGTATGTGGGTTAGGGAGTGGTTGAATGTGAGAAAAGGAAAGAGAGTCTGAGAACTGGAGGGAGGGAGGAGAAAAAGGAACAAATGGAGATACGCAAAGACACAGATGGAGAAAGAGATGAAGAGAGAGGAAAACTTCTCTGAACTTAGTAGCTGGATGGACGGTGGCACTCTAAACTTTTCAATGAGTCATTTTCACTAGTACTCTTTGAATAAATTCACTCCAGCATCTCCAAGAAACAGATAGAGGTGGTAAATATGGAAAGAGAACATTCCCTAGAACTGTTCTGAAATTAGATCTACCTAAACTGAGAGAGCAATGCAGAATATTCTCCATATCCTTCTATATAGAATACTAGTTCCAGTGGAAGTAGGTGAAAGGGGAGGGGCAGAACCCTTTCATTCCTATGAATGAACACTCTGAGATGCATACATAGCTGAGATCTTTTGCCTAAGAAGTAATTCCCACATCATGTTTCCTGGTGTTATGAGTTGTCATTTACTATATGTTTATGGTAATCAAAGGTATTACAAAATTAGTTATGACATTTTAAGCAGGCTCAAGATTGCCCACCCACAAACTGTACTATCCTTCTGTAGTTAAGTGGAATGCAACAAAGTAGAAAATTGATTTCTATCTTTTTAAGAACTAAAGAGAATTGGTTAAAAGAAAACATTCCTCTATATCATATGAATATCATTGAAAGGCAGCTCTGAGCACCTCATTTCCAGACAGGTAACAGGAAGAAAACGATTACTTCCTTTCATTGTCACTAGAATCATAGAATTTTAGAACTGGAAGAGAACTTGGAGATCTCCCACCCATTGAATCCAGATCTGAGAGAGGGGCTGTTATAGATGCCTAGCCTGGCCTCTCATTTTGCAAATGAAGGAACTGAGACCCAAAGAAGGAAAATGACTTCCCTGAGGTCACACAGGAAGCTAGTTGGAAAGGGAGCAGTCGAATTGTTAACTTCTTTACTCTTAATCCCGAATTTTTTCTAATATATATACCACACTGCCTCTCTCCCTCTGGTAGTGAAAGGGTTTCTTTGAAAAGTTATAACTAGACTTTGAGAATGAACTTCCCGATTCAATGTGTGAGATTTTCCCAATCAGAAGTAGCACCAACCCCTACCACATAGCTTCCTTCCAAAGCATACGAAATTCCCATCTCCAAGGACTAAAACATGTAAAAGACATAGCCCACACTTGATGGGTCGACAGAATGAAACCCCCCTTCTTTCTTTTGGTCAGTAAACAAACCTATAGAGAATAGCTTTCTAGTGTGTTGACGCTGTCCTAGCAGTTCATTAATCCCAGAAAAATCTCTCCAAACTTACTGATGCGTGGATTCCATTTTCAAATTTCTCATTAGTTCCTCTTTATGGATTAAATGCTGATGTTCACGAGTGAATGCACACAGCTTCAGCTGATGGATGTAATTGGGTTGTAATGGATTTTAGCTGCTGTTCCTTTTGATCTAGCCAATTTGAAATGCAGTATCAATGTATTCTCTGCATCTCTCTGTAGGGAATGAGAAATTGAAACCTACAAGATGAAATTTATCAACTTTTATAAAGTCGGCTTCAACCATCATAAAACTGTTAAACTTCTCATTATCATTCTACTGCAGTTATTTCTCGAACTCTGGTCTGGCAGTCAAAATATTAAAGTGTATTTGAAATAAGTAGAGTTGATCCTTCAATATTCTGGGTGTCCTCAACATTGATTTAGGTGCTGTGAATATTACCAAGCGAGGACGACATTAACACAGCAAAAATTTAACAGCAGAAACATAAAATGACAAGGAAGGATTTAAAGGTTGCAAAACCCCTTCCAATTTTACATAAAAAAAAATGATTTGCAGCTACACCAGGTTCAATAACAAAGATTAGATGTTTCAACTTCTCAGAAATTGCACCTGTGCTGTTCTTCATGTGCAGAGGCCAAGAAAGACATTTAATGAAATGGAAAAGTTGCTTTACATTTCCTCTAGTTTTTTATAAAACAAAAGGTGTTAATAGCCCAATTAGCTTGTGTTGTGTTGGTCACTTTCATTTAATTCCTAGAGGCTCTCTGCGGGATTTTTTGCGTTATTGAGACCCCTTAACTAAATATACTTTATGAGGCCCACCTTCATTACCACTCATATTGACCAAGGCCTGCAACTTTATTTGGCTTTTAAAAACTAAACATTTTAAATTTCTCTAGTAATAAAACATCATCAAAGTCAACGTTGATTAATGCTAGCAATGTAGGATACAGTGTGAAATTGTAATTTTTTTTAAGAATTTCAGTGATTGACAGGCAGAATGGAAAAAAAAAAACCTAGTCCATCCTAATCTGATGATTAAATCTTTTCTATTGCTAGAGGTAGTAAAAGTTCTACCAGCCTTAAGATCATCTAAAATGGAAAAAAAAAAAGACAAGAAAAAATATGGCCTAGTGACCAGATTGTAACATTGGCTACCTATTACAAAGAGGTGCTGAGCCTTTATATGACTTGAGAGGCAGCATTGTATAATGAATAGCAAGATCGGAGAAATGGAGAAGATAACAGGTTCATCTGCCACCTCCAACACTACTAGCTGGTGTTACCTATGGTCCTATAAGCTGTGTGAGAGTGGACAAATCATTTAATGTCTTTGAGCCTCTAGCAAAACTTTAAAACTTCTCTATGAAGCTTTAGAAAGGCCTAATTCCCACTAAAATTGCAGACCTTAATAATTAAAATGTGTCTTTGTCTTTGTTCTCTTACTCTAAACATTGTCAGTTTTACAGCTCCACAAGAAAGCAAACCTTCTTCTAATTAATGAAAGTTATCCAGCAAAAATACCATATTGGAATTGAAAATTGTACTTTTTAATGTTTTGACTGCTTTTTATTAATAATAATAAACATATACATTTTACTTCACATCTTAAAAACACTTGACAAACATTAAGTAATTAGTTAATTGAACAGAAAGCCATGATGAGTTTAATTTGAATCTCTCAGAGGATATTCAGTACTTCTTGGTTCTAGCTGGTTTGGAAATAATGAGGATAACCTTTCTTGTGATATTTGGCTGCTAGATCAAGGCAGGAAAGAACCTAGAAGCATGACAATGAGAGGTTTTTGGTTTTTTTTAAAGGTCAATTGCATTTTTTTAACCTCAAAGAAATGAGGTTAAATATCAGTTTTTGATAATATTCTAGAACTACTCATACACATGTCTGGGTGCATGCATGTGTGTGCGTGCATACACATACACATACACACACACACACACACACACACACCAGCTGGAACTATTCTTACCTCAATGGCAAAGTCCAGAAGAAAATGTATGATTTTGTATTGACTTTGTATTAAAATTGTATTGACTCTTAATCAGATATATTCCCTGCCCTGCTAGCACAGAGTGAATGTAAATACTAAATAGAAACTGTTTCTCTTTTGTCCAGGAACCCTGAGGATCTTCACTTGTGTAACAGCAATTTAGATTTGAAGATCTTTCCCATCTATTAATAGGCCATGTGACCTGCTTACATCACAGGAAGCCTGGGTCACATGTGGTAGGAGGAGCTTGCTGAAAGGAAAAGGAAGTTGTGTCACAGGAAATGCTGAGAGAGCCATTATGGCTGTTAATGACAGAGTTGAGGGAAAGAGAGCCAACATGTGATAGCTATACTGTAATTTTTGATTGTTTCATGGGAAGGCCCCAGCAGGGGGCAGAGAGGTTTTGGGACGGCAAGCCTCCATGCTGTGATATTATATATCGAATTCTTTGCTGCTGTGATGGATTGGGCAGATGGCTTACAGGATATGGTTCTCTGGTGCTAAATAAATGGTTTACTTCTACCTTCTATGTGGAAAGTCTTGTATATTTTGAGATACAGAACTGCATAGGCATTTTGACAAGCACCATCTATATTGTTATTATTGCCTTACTGATACACCACCCCATTGATTAATTTCTTAAAGAGCCACATTCACTGAATGGGCGTTACCTCACTCACAGTGAGCACCTGAAAAAACATTAGCCTGAAAGGGTTAGGGTCTCCCAATGCATTCTGAGTCATCTCCAGCCGTCCTAGTGAATATCAGGCCATTGGACCCAGATGGCTCTGGAGAAGAAAGTGAGACTGGTGACCTTGCACAGCTCTCCCTCACTCAAATCAAAGTCAAGTACAAGTCATGTCATCATTTCTCTGATGTCATGGTCCTCTTCGAGAACACAGGACAAACACAACAACAATCATACATATAAAGAAATATACCCCTTTTAAAATATTAAGGTAAGAAAATAATGTGCTACTTGTAAATTAATTATTCTTTGTTACTCATTCAAATCTATTTTCTTCTCTTTGGAGGCAGGAAAAGTTGAAGATGTCTGATTAAATTTATAATTTATTAATTCAAAAGATCAATAACTTGATTCACTTCCTAAAGTTTCTGTTAAGTTCTTAAAGTTTCTATTTATTTCAGACTTCTTACCCAAAGTTAACACTTTTCTGTAGGAGTGCATTCTTTTTTCCTGAGAAATATTCAGATGAAATGGTGAATAGTCAGAAGAGCCATCTCATAACTCAGCAAAACCTGTTTAGTCTGGACCAGATCTTCATTAACAATGACATCTTCTCCTAAGGCAACCAGCTCTCCAGTTCCCTCTTGCAGTTTATTCACCCGTAGAAAGATACAGACACAAAAATTCCCTACCAGGAATCTCTGCTCTTCCAGTAAGCACAAAGGAGCGATTTTATTACTGTACAAGCTCAAGCCTGAAGAATAGTCGAGATGGACAGACTCATACTAGTGAAGAATTGGACTAGGGTTCCTACGGTTGTGTGCAAAAAGATACGATCGCTAATGATTCTGCAAGTTTTTTTCTATTAAGAAAACCTCCAACATTTCACAATGATAATTTGTCTCACACGCCAAGAGGAAAGCACGTGGGTCACCAATGCTAAATAATGTCCAATGTTCTTTCTAGATGATTGTCTTGATGGGAAGGGAGTCTTCAGTAGATTAATAATCTCTTTTGGCTGGCTGATTTCTTTTCACCTGACTTTGTCTGCATGTTCATGTTTTTCTGCTGCGTTAAGTTTTGAAAGTTCTTTCCTAGACATATCTTCACATTTTGGAATTTGGTTACAAATGAGGGCACAGAATCAACAGTCCAGTTTAAAGACAAACTAACAAGGCAGTAAAAGTAGCTATCTGAAGAGTAGCAGAAAAAAGAAACAGGATGGCTAAACCAAATTGCATACTTGCTTCCTGTGTGTAGATTAGTTTCTATTTTGTTTCTGCGTTTTTTAGAATATGACAAGAGTTTGCAACCTGCCAATACAGACATCTAAGCAGACATCATCATCCTAGCATAAAAATGGGGTCGGGCACACCTCATGAAAAGAAACGAAGAAAGGAAAAAGAAAAAGAGAAAAGGAAAAAGAGGAGAGGAAAGGAAAGGGAAAAGAGGGAAAGAAAGGGAAAAGAGGAAAGGAAAGGGAAAAGAGGAAAGGAAAAAGGAAAGAAAAAAAAGGAGAGGAGAGGAGAGGAGAAAGGAAAGGGAAATGAAGGAATGATTATTAAATGTTATGTTTCAGGCACTGTGTTAAACACTAAAGATGTCATATCCCAACAGCTCTGGGAGATAGGTTCTGTTATTATTCCTGTTTTACAGTTAAGACAGGTAGACAGAGGTTGATTGACTTGCCCAAAGTCACACAGCTAGTATAGCTGTCTGAGGCTGAATTTGGATTCCTGTCTTTCTGATTCAAGGCCCAGTGCTCTATGCCTATACTTCCTTGTTGCCACTAGTGACATACCTAGGCACAACAGGCAGCCATAGCAATCATATGGTTTGCTGAAAGTGTTACCCCAAAAAGAAACACTGTGTACCTGATTTCATACAAATGTGGAGAACATAAGAGAAGTTTTCAGTAACTTTCAGATAATGTTATATTTGTGTTTCTGTCAATAACTCCTATGGGTACAATGATCATTTCTATAAAGCTGACACCCAAATCTACTTCTCCATCCCTGATCCAGGGATTTTTTTAAACTTTTTTGAATCATAAAAACATTTGGAAGTCTCATGTGGTCTCTAGACCCTATCTCAGACTAATACTTTTTGTCTACATTAATAATTAAAGGAAATAAATTTCAGTCAGGGATTAGTAAAAAGTAGGATTTAATTATTTCCTATCCATGTTCATGGACCTCCTGAAGGTACAGAGACCCTTGGCTAAGAATCCTTATTCTAATCTCCTGAATTCCAGTACTGAATCGCTGTCCGCTAGACATTTTTTTTTTACTGGTAATTCTAATTAAACATATCCCAAGTAGGATTCATTATCTTTTCTTCTAAATCCATTCCTCCCCCAAATTTCCCAAGTTCTCTATTGATTTCATATCCTGCTATCATTCTTCCAATCACCCAGGTTTTATAGCCTCAGAGTCTTATCATCGACTGTCTCATCTCCTTCACCTCCCATATCCAATCACTTGCTAGATGTTACAGACTGTACTTGTACAATGACTCTTTCCCAACTCATTCTCTTCAGTCTCATGGCCCCAGTTCTAGATCAGATCCTTATCATCTCCTCTGTGAACTATCATAATTGCCTCCAAATTCAGTCTTTTCCCATTTTAGTTAATTTTTCACTAAATTTACAAATTAACAGAGACTGACCATGTCACTCTTATGTTCAAAAGTCTTCCCTATGGTCTTTAGGTTAAGATACTAATTACTCATCCTGGGATTTATAGCCTTTTCTCCTCTAGCTTCTACTTACCTTTATAGATGTGTCATTAATATCATTTCAGGTTCGATTGGATTGGATATACTATATTCCAGCCAAATTAACCTACTAGCTGTTACACAATGAACTTGACATACCGTTTCCTGTCTCTTTACATTTTCATGGGTACTCCCTTTTGCCTGTAATAAACTCTCCTGTCACCTTCACCTCTTAGAAGCCAGGGCTTTTCTTAAGTCTTAGCTCCTGTGCCGTCTCCTATGCAATCTTCTCAGTTGTTAGTTCACACTCTCTCCTCAAGTTATGTCATCTACTTCAACCAGTAAATGTTTTATCCCTACCATCCAATGAAAGTTCCTTGAGGGAAGGAATCATTTCATTTTTTCTCTCTGTCTTGAGCTAGTGTAATTCCTTGCATACATTATGTGCTTGATAAATGTTTGCTGAATTTAATGAAATAAAATATTAAGTAAGACTTAGATTGATCAAGAAATGTAAATATGCTTAAAAGGTATCCTATATGTTGACAATATCTTCTCTGGAAGTTTCACGAAGACTATGGATGAGAACTACACAGAATGAGAACTTGCAAATGGTTTGAGATCCACAATGATAGTGGTGATACATACGTAAATGATGTCAGAAATCCATTGATAGATTCATGTATTAGGTCCTGGATAGAAAATTGATTTCTTAGAGATACAGGTTGTGACTAAAGATAGAAATTTTGGAAAAATAAGGTGAAAGTTGCAAGGTGAGCGGCTAGCTAATAAGAGTAACTAAGAAAGGGATTTACCTGTCTATAGCAAAGGCTAAAGCTTAAGAATAATGGATTCTTTGCCAGAAAAGAAGTAACCAAACAACCATCAGTAAAAACATTTTTGCCTAGTGTTCTGATCATCTGATCAAGAGGGATTCAAATTGAAAAGTGGGCAAAGGAACAAGCTGTCCATATACCTGACAAGCTTGATATCATAGAGAAAATAGAACATAGGAAGAATAACAGAGATGGAGTCAGTAATACACACACACACACACACACACACACATATGTATGACATATCATTACCTACAAACTAATTAGATTGATAGATTATTTGCATATTCCAGTGATGTTGTTATTCAAAACACTTTTTAATCAAAATCTTTCTCTGGAATTGTCTTTAGAGACATATAAGAATGTTAGTCCTACTTGTTTAACCCTCATTAAACCAAATTTTTTTTTCCTTGCTTGATAGGTCACCTTGTTCACTATACCTGACTCTTTGATCTGTTTTGAAAAATCAAAGTGATGCTTTAAGAATTGGTAAGTATTTCACCAGATTTTGAACAGTCTCTAGTCTACCATGGCACTTGCCAGCTTTCTTTCAATTATTTCTTTCCATTATAATCACTATAATTTAACACAGTGCTAGTAATGCTAACTTTAGCAATAAGACAAGAAAAAATCAGCTTAGTCAAAGAGGAAATAATAATCACTTTTTGTAGATGATTAATGCTCTACATAGAGAAGCTCATAGTCAACTAATATTAATTGTGAAAATAATTTCAACAAAATAGAAAAACATAAAACAAATCTGCACAAATTCCCTGCCTTTCTATATTACCAACAAAATCCAGAAGTAAAAGCTAAGGAAATCACTAAGGATAACTACAGAGTATATTAAATATTTAGGAGTCCTCTTAGCAAAACACATATAAAACTATATGACTAAAACTACAAAATAGTATTTTTAGACACATGGAGAGATTCAAATAAGTAGAGATAAATGAATTGTTCATGGCTATGCTACACCAATATAATAAAAATGACAATATTTCCTATATCAATTTAGTTATTCAGTGTCATACCAATCTAAAAACCAAAGCACTTCATTAGAAAGCTAGAAAAAAATAATAACAAAATTCATGTGAGGGAACAGAAGGTCATGATTCTCAAGGAAAATAATGAAAAAAGATAAAAGGAAGAAGATGATATAATACTACCAGATTTCAAACTATACTGTAATCCACAAATCATAAAAACAATTTGGTACTGGCTAAATCATAGAAAAGTCAACCAATGGAGCAGATTACACACACAACATACAAAAATAATTGAATATATTTGATAAACTCAAAGACTGCTACTATTGGAGTAAGAATGCACCATTCAACAAAAATTTACTTAGAAAATTTTTATAGAGAGATGGACAATGGAGGCATCCTTGAGATCCTGGGAGATAACCTCTTCTTGCCATATAACCTGGAAAATTTCAGTCAGCTTTTGTATAAGCAATGGATGCAAATAGATTGTCCTGTGACAATCACAGGGGGGGTCTCTCTTTCAATCATTCCCGGCAAGATTCTTGCCAGAGTCCTCCTTAATAGGCTGATCCTTCACTTGGAAAATGGTCATCTACCTGAGTGTCAGTGTGGCATCAGAAAGGGCCAAGGAAAGGTTTATATGTTGTTTGCTGCCTGAAAACTCCAGGAGAAATGCCAGGAGCAGAATTGTCAATCTGACCAAGGCCATCGATACTGTTAGTCATGAGAACTTATGGAAAGTTATGTCAAAATTTGGTTGCCCAGAGAAGTTCATCAGCATTGTACCTCAATTTCATGACAACATGCTTGCCCAAGGTTCTGGAAAATGAACAATGCTCTCTTACTTTCCCAGTCACCAGTAGAGTGAAACAAGGCTGTGTGCTTGCTCCCATGCTTTTTAGCTCAATGTTTTCAGCCACGTTGTCAAATGCTTTCAGTGAAGATGAACACGGCATCAAGGACAGCTAGAGCACGGATGGTAAATTCCTAACTTGAAAAGTCTACACTCCAAGACCAAAGTGAAGGGAATGTTGGTACATGATTTTCTGTTTGCAGATGATGGTGCACTCAATGCAGCCTCTGAAGCTCAGATGCCTCAAAGTACGGATCAATTCTCTGCTGCTTGTGCTTAATTTTGACCTGATCAATTCTCTGCTGCTTGTGCTTAATTTTGACCTAACAATTAACACCAAGAAAACACAGGTGCTCTATCAGCCACCATCATACCATTCATACATGGAACCATCAGTTATAGCAAATGGAGGAGTTTTGAATACTGTGGATAAGTTCACTTGCCTTGGTAGTGTATTTTTCAGGGATGTACACATTGATAATGAAGTTGACACATCTATTGCCAGAGCTAGCTCAGTGTTTGGGAGGCTCTGAAGGAAAGTATGGGAGAGAAGAGGTATTAGAGCTACTACCATACTGAAGGTCTACAGAGCCATGGTGCTGACCTCATTGTTGTATGCCTGTGAAACCTGGACAGTATACCAACGCCATACTAGGAAACTGAATCACTGCAATTTAGATTGTCTTAAGAAGATTCTGAAGATCGTCTGGCAGGATAACATCCTTACTTGAAATAAACTGTCAAGGATTCAAGAGAATGACTTCGATGGGCTGGCCACATTGTTTGAATGCAAAATGTATGCTTGCCAAAAAGGCTATTTTATGGAGAACTATCATAGGGCAAGCATTCACATGGTGGTCAGAAGAAGTGATACAGGGATGCTCTCAAGATCTTTCTTAAGAACTTTGGAATTGATTGTGTGACATGGGAGGCACTGGCACAGGACCATTTCAGTGTGGTGTGCCCACATCAGAGAAGGGGCTGTGCTCTATGAACAAAGCAGAATTGAGACAGTTCAAAGGAAACACAGGATGATTAAATTTTGAGTATCCACCCCAAATGTTCACATGGACTATTTTGTGCCCGGCCTGTGGTAGAGCATTCTGAGCTCATATTGGTCTGATCAGCCACAGTCAGAAACATTGAAACTTCATTCTAGCTAAGTGATGTCATTTTGGTCCCCTTTGAGAAGGAAGAACAACAACCATCACTTAGAAAACTGGAAATCAACATGGCAAGATTAGGCTTAAACAAAGATCTCACATCCTATACCACCACCCACACACAAAAAAGTCTCCAAGTGGATATATGACCTGGATATAAAAGTTCGAAACAAATTAGAGAAACAAGAAAATAACTTCCACCATAATGGCTGAGAGAATAATTTATCATGAGACAAGGAAGAGAGATGATAGATAATAAAAAATGGATAATTTCAATATCATAAAATCATTTTTATACAAAACCAATTCATTTGAAATTATAAAGGAAATAACTATGAGGGAAGAGGAATCTTTGCAGCAAATTTCTCTGAGAAAGATATGATATCTAACATATACAAGGAACCGATTGAAATTTATAACAAGAGCTATTTCTCCAATAGATAAATGGTTAAAGAATATTAATATGTTTGATAATCCCCTCAAAATCTACAATCAAACAAGAAATCTAAGCTGTCAACTGCCATATGAAAAAATGCTCCAAGTAACTATAAGTAACTAACAACTCTGAAATACCATTTAATACCTATCATACTAGCAAAAATGATATAAAAGGGAAAAAGAAAATTATTATAAGGGCAGGAGGAAGGCAGGCACCACTACATTGTTGGTTGAGCTCTGAAATGGTCCAACCACCTGCTATGTAAAATAATTTAGAACTGTGACCCCAAAGTAAGTAACTTATGCATTTCCTTTAAAGTATTAGGCTCATATTTCAAAGAGATTAAAGAAAAAATGAAAAATACCTAAACGTATGAAACATTTCTGCAGCACGTTTTATTTATAACAAAGAAATTAAAATGGAGATCTCAATACCTGGGAAATGGCTGAATCAATTTCTATGTGCTACAGAAACTTAATGAAATATTACTGAAGTATAAAAAATGATAAAAGTGTTGGCTTCAGAGAATAATAGTAGCAGCTAGCATTTCTATAATGCCTACTATGTGCCAGGCTCTGTGTTAAGTGGTTTACAAATATTTTATCCTCACAACAACCCTGAGAGGAAGGTGCTATTATTGTCTCTATTTCACAGGTAAAGAAACTGAAGCAAAGAGTTTGAGAGACTGTCCTGAGGTCTCATAGGTGGTGTCTGAAACCAGCCTTGAACTCCAGTCTTCCTGACCCTGTAGGCCCAGTACCATATCCACTATCCATAGCTACCTTTAAGAAACCTCTACAGAAACTTGAAAAGACCTATGAACTAATGAAGAGTGAATTGAGCAGAACTAAGAAAAACAGTTATTATAGTAACTACAACATTGAAAAAAAATTCAGGAATTTAGAAAGATTAAAGAAATCTCATCAATGTGATGACTAATCATGAGGCGAGAGACGTGATGACACATGGTACCAACCTCCTGATGGGAGGGGACCAAAGTTGAATCTTTATATATGACAAATATATAAATCTGTTTTTATTATGTTAATTTGTAATACAGATTGTATTTTTTCTCTTTTTATTTTTGTGGGGAGGAATTGGGAGATGGGTCACTAAGATTTAATGTTAGACCACCATGAACCATGTCCCATCCAAGCCTGAGGCTGTACAGAACATGAGATTTTGCCCTTTAGATAGAAAGACTGAGCATTTGTTAAGGCTTTAGTCTGTGCCAATCATTCCGCTAAGCACTAGGGATACAAATATGAAAGCAAAGACAGTCTCTGCCCTCAAGAAGCTTATAGTTTAGTAGGAAAAGAAAACACATATAGGGGTGCTAAAAGGGGGTGAGGGTACCCACACTTCTAGTGGGGAGGGAAGGAGAAGAGATTGCAAAAAAAATTGCATGGAGGCCTGATTCAAGGCAAGATAAGGCTGAAGGCTCACATATTATACAGCAAATCATGAGTGGATTTGAAATTGGGGTAGAGATGATCAGAGTGAGGCCCTGGTGAGGACACTGAATCTTTCTATTTCTTTCCATCCTCCTCAGCCTATATTAGAATCTCATTACCTTTCTCTTGTAGTATTGCAGCAGTATTTTTGGAAAGAGATTGGCTCATATGTAATATGAATTTTGAATAAAATAAGAAGAAAGAGCATTATTAGCAACTGGGTCAGTAAGTAAACATAATAGAAAATAATTGTAAATCTCACTGAAATAACATTTTTCAAAGTGTGAGAGGGTGGAATGCGATACCTGAGAGGACCGACCTGTCCAAAGGCAAGAGACACTGAACCAGACTCAATCCTTAGG
>CM053625.1:250105522-250139722 GCA_028646595.1 Phalanger gymnotis
GTAAGGATGAAAGATTACAAGTTTTCTCCCTCCCTTTAGAGGCTACAATTTACACTTTGAGGTCTATTTCCTTTTGTATCTCCACTGAAGATTTACTGTCTTCAACTGCTTAAGAAGTAGAGTGATTCAGGAAAGAGATATGGGGGCTCTACTACTGGAAATTAGAGTATCCTCTGGTGCCATGGGGACCGTCAGGCTTCTCATCTCCTTCCTGTTAGTTGGTGCTAAAAACCTCTCTTGCCCTTTTCAAAGGTCAGGGTCAGCAGATATTTTTGTAAGGGGCACATGAGAGCTGAAGAGATAAGTTAGTGAGCTGACAGTGAGAAACAGCTGCAAAGAGTTGCAGAGAAAGCTAGGAAAAGATGTTGTACTGGAATTGCTTCTCAGGTATCTGACTGATAGGAAGTCAGAACTCAATGGAAGTGTAACAGAATGAGGGAGGAGACAATCTTAGGTCCTAGTCAGGTATCTGAACCCCAGAAGGATGAACAGAGCAATAGAGGGAGAAAGAAGTGCACCATCATTGCATTTGGGGGGCAGAGGACCTGGGTTTGAATCCCAGCTCTGCTGCTGACTTACCTGTGTGACCCTGGTTATGTCACTTCTCTCTGGACCTCAGTTTTATCCTCTATTAAGTGTTGAGGCAACACTAGAGGATCTCTGAAGCCCTTCCAGCCATATACCCTATGATCCTGTTGTCATCTGTGGTACAGTTCCACCTCTACTCTCCCCTATTCTTGGCTCAGATAGATGGGGTTCAATCCTAGGGTTCAACTCCAACTCTACAATGTCAGTATCTCTCTTTAACTCTGTCCCCACTTTGTCGCAAACCTTATGGGACATCTTTAAAATGAAGCTTGGGTGTGGCTTGTCTCTAAGTATCCCTACTTGTGGGCAACAGGGTCTCTTCTTTCAAATGAAGGTACTCAATGCCTAATAGGGTAATTGGATGTAGAAACCTTTTTGTTTTACCTACCAAAAAGGATAAAATGTAGAGAACACAAAAGCATTCACAAACAAATGTGGCACATAAAGTACTCAAATAGCCCTTTATGCTCATTATACTCTTTTTTCAATATAAATGCTTTTTCTTGGTTTGCTGAGTACATATATTTCCTATTCAGCTTGAACCTTCATTATCCGAACAACTCATTACAATATCGTGGAGCGTGATCAAAGCTCAGATCTTCTATCTCCTCATAGCTTAGCTTTAGTGCCTTAGCTATAAGATCTTCCATTTGGAAGTCCTCTTCTCCTCAGAGAAGAAGAACTCAGCAACTACCTTCCCAGGCTCTCAGATTGAGGACTATATAACCTACAAGACTGAGAATGGCCTTTCTCAGGATCACTAGTGTCCAGCCTGTGCTCAAAAAAAGGAAACAGAGAGAAGACAGTCCAGAATTTGACGTTTAAGAAATCCGATCTCAAGCTCAGCTGAACAAGGATAGGCTGGAGGTGTAATGTTAATGGAATAGGAAGGTCTTCCCCATCCATTAATAGGCCTCTGTGACCACATGTGTTCAATCACAGCTGTGATACATCCTGAGTCACATAGAGCCCATTGGGGTAGGAACTTGCCTAAGAGGAAGCTTGCTTAGAGGAAGCTTGCTGGTAGGAAGGCTTTCACACCTTTTGGTACTAAGCTAATTAGGCACTGAGTCAAGAAAGTTGTGAAGCATTCTGGCTCTGAGCCTATTAGCCAAAAGTAGATATATATTCTGAGGTGAGATTTTGCTTTGGGGGCTTGTTCATGAAAAGGACCTTTTGATTCACTGAATGGGAATCTGAGCAGCTGTTTGTTAAGAGCTTCCCCCCTCCACACACACTACTCAGTTGTAGTGGTGCTTCCCGATCCCATGGTATATGTAGGTGGTTGTATTACTTTGATCAAACAGTTGGACCCATGTCTGTTGATCTTTGTGCTAATTTATCTGCTTGTATTTTCTCCACGTTCAGGGTGCTGACCTTTCCCCTGAACTAGTGAATGTAATTAAAGTAAGATTGCTAACCCCTTTAAAGTTGCTTTCCTTTAGAAAAACAGAGCAAACAAACTGTGCTAGCAGGCCATCCTGGATATGCCAGGGTGCTTGCTGTTATAGCAGGACACTAACTTGCTCTCCTGAGAGCCCTTATTTTCTGCTCTAAGGGAGCAGGGAGGAGAAATTGCCTTCTTTCTTGCTGTACTCAGGTCCAAGGGAGTTAGAGCTTGCAGAAAAGGGGAAAGGAAGAAACGATGTTTCATAGCTCATTCTTATAGACCAGGGGTGAGGAACCTGTGGCCTTGAGGCCACATATGGCTTTCTAGGTCCTCAAGTGCAGCCCTCTGACCAAATCTAAACTTCACAAAACAAATCCTTTAAGGAGCCACACTTGAGGACCTAGGAGGCCACATATGGCCTTGAGGCTGTAGGTTACTTGCCCCTATTATAATAGGTTTCCTCCAAGAGTCCATCTTCCTAGACTGTAATCACCTAATCATTAGGAGGCAGCCTCAATTACTGAAGAACAATATCTTGTTGAGGTCTATGGCATATGGCTCCCAGGTATTACATACCTGCTTTCACAGTGGGTCAAGCTCCATTGGGCATCCCCCACTCTCATCCCCTTCTGATAATGGCCTGTGTTCTATAATCTTATTAAGTTAGGGAGCGAGCAGCTCATCATATTGATAAGTTCCATTAAACGGTAAAGAAGACAGGGAAAATAAGAGACAGAGCCAGTGGGAAATAAAGAAAAAAAGTGAAAAAAAGATGAATCAATCATTTATTAAGTACCTTCTATTTGCCAGGAACTGTGCTTGGTGCTTGGAATAAAAAGGTAATGAAGAAACAGTTCCTTCCCTCCAGGAATTTAAATTCTACAATATGCTTACAAGTAGGTATATATCTATATTTGTATAATATACAGGTTTTATATAAACATTTTAGGTGTTCAGTCATTTCAGACTCTTCATGACCCCATTTGGGGTTTTCTTGGCAAAAACACTGGAGTGGTTTGCTGTTTTCTTCTCTAGCTCATTTTATAGCTGAAAAAACTGAACCAAACAGGGTTAAGTGACTTCATAGCTAGTAAGTATTTGAGGCTGGATTTGAAATCATGTCTTCCTGACTCTAGCCCCTGGACTCTATCTACTATGCCACCTTGCTGCTTCTATATAAACATACAAACCTGTTAAAAGGCAACACCTTGGAGAGGAAGGCACTAAGTGGGGGGAAGGGGAGGGGAGGGAGGGACCAGGAAAGGCTTCATGGAGAAAGTAGAAAGAAGGATTTTTTTAAAAAGAAGAAAATAGGAGAAAAGAAAAAAAAAACAACAAGCCTACAGCATGATCTCATCCAGAACTGCTGCTGTTCCCTGGCTATCTTCTCTGTCATATTCCTGAGCTGCTGACTCTCCCTCTAATTAAGTGCTTTATTTGTTGTCCCAGGCTTCTGATACTGAGCCTTAACCATTGTAACCCCACCCAATCCTGCTTGCTGCTCTCCTCTGATCATCTTTAAGTCATTCTCCTGCCTTCTAATCCTTTCTCTAGGCGCATTTTCTCTTTTTGCTCTGAGAACACTACCATTCCTGGAAAGAACGTGTCAAAACATTGTTCTGTTTCGGCATCATCCATCCCTGTGACTTCTCTGACCCAAACACCTCTCCCTAGCCACTTCTGCCTTATCCATATGGACTTCCTCTATTCAGTATAAGTTCCCCAAGGACAGGAGCCATTTGTAAATTATTTTGTTTTTATTGTTTATTGTTTTTTTGTTTCTGTTCTCAGTAATTAGCACAATGACTAGAATACAATAAACAATAAATGCTTTCTTTTTTCATTCATTCATACAAAGATTTTGATTGTGTCAGGAACCTTACTGAGCATATTGTCCAAACCATTCATTTTACAGATGCGGAGACTGAGAACCAGAAAGATAAAGCAACAATACCAAATGGCCCAGTTTATAACAAGCAAAGCCTGGATCTGAAGACAGTTGTTTCTGCTCCAAATCCAGTAACTTTTCATTACTCTACGGTACATGATTTTTTTAAATCGCAATATAGGTAACCTAACATATGACATTACTTTATAGATTTGAATGTTCTTTGCTGAGGATTTTGTTCCACCTTGTGGGTACATGTCCTAAAATTATAATGCATTGCCAACAGGTCCTTAGCGGTACCTAGATTGTGGTCTTATATTGCACATAGCTAGGCTTCCCATAGTCCTTTTATATGCTTTTAATTTAATAAAAATAGATTTATTAAAATAATACAAACATTGAATAGCACAATTTTCTATACTTTAAAAGGAATATGGACAGAGATATTTATGTATCTTTTAAAAATATATTTTAAGGAAAATTTAAAGAAATATAAATATTTAGAAGCAATAATAGGGTATCCAGTAAGATATTTAACTATTTTGAATCTCTACTTAACCTAACCATGATTTAGAACCACATGCTGCTAGAACTAAAGGAGATTGAATGGTAGCATGGGGATAGTTTCAAAGAGTAATGGATTTGTAATCAGAAAATGTGGGCGAGAGTCCTTTCTTTGCCACTTGCTCCTAACAAGAACTAAGAGAAACATATTTGCTCAGAGTTTTGAAAATTGAACCAAAAGGGCTGAACTAAAAAGGCAGAGGGCAGTGAGAAAATTGGTTATATACATACAGCCCAAGGTAGACACCTTTGCCAACAGATGCACCATAGAAAGAATTGAAGAGAGACACCATCAAGTCTGTAGGAACCAAATCTGAGAAAGGAGTTAGTCAAAAAAACCTGTGATCTTAGATGTCTTTAAATGAACACACTTTGATTTGCAAACAAGATGAACAAGAGATTCTAATGGGAGGAGTCAAATTTGACTTCACAATTATCACTGTAAATTAATGAGATAAGAACCACAGTAGAATAAAGATATAGCTTACTCTAAAGGAAAACGATAAATAAAAGCTTAAAGAGGGACACGGGAAAATTGTATATTAAGTAATACATTCACTTTCAGAAAATCTAGGAACTAGAAAGCAAAAGCATAGTGGAGGGTATTTGGGCGAAGATAGTGGAGAAGGAGCCGGAATGGATCTTTTTTTGTGGAGTATATTGACAGACCAGTTAAGCAGAAAGAAAAAGTAATTGAGGATTTCAGAAAGAGATCACAATTCAGGTAGAATCTGATAAAGTTGTAATAAGAGTCAATTATCTACAACTTTGGTAGTACTTTTCCTCTCTAAAAAAAGCAAAGCGACATATATGTAACCATGTGTTTAATATATGCAGCACATATATGTGTATATAGAGACAAACATGTGCACCCTGACCATGTATGTATTTGTACATACTTGTGTGTATAGGTGTGTACATGCATAGGTATTGGCATATATTCCTATATTTATATGTGTATACAATGTGCAAATATGTATGTGTATATATGTATATGTCTATATATATGTGCATATGTGTATGTACATGTATATATATATAAACATATGTGTATTCCCTAATGAAAATGCCATCATTCAAAAGATCAGGGAACCAACCAAAGAAAGTTCGTATCTATCTATCTATCTATCTATCTATCTATCTATCTATCTATCTATCTATCTATCTATCAACTGGAAGCAAGCTTAGAAATAATGGAGACTTTCTGGGCAAGGAGAGTGACAATTACATCTTAGAATTTGTGACACGGAAGAGAGGAAGTCAGTTATAGTCTGACATAAATCCTAGATTTGGGCAAAGCAGATTTCAAGAGGATCAGAGGAAGGGTAGATTGGATTCAATGGATTAAATTCTTTCAGAGGAAGTTAACCCAAGGGAGGTGGGAAGTTCCTGAGAATTAAATTTTGAAGACACACAAAAAAGAAACAACTCTGATGAAGAGGAAAAAGGGTTGGATAACAGGTTTCAATTGGATACAATGGGACAGGGTACTCACCAAACAACTTAAATTAAAAAAAAAATAGACAAACAGAAGATGGAAGAAAAGATAGGTAATGGACAATGAAAACAAAATGTAACACAGTCCTGTCAGAATGTTGTTAGTATTGCTAACAGCCAGAATACAATGAGTCTGGAAGGGCAAGTTAAGAATAACAACAAATGCAACAACAAGAACATTAATTTTTTTTCAAAGTTACAGTAGGGCACCTTTTGGCTCTCAGCTCATGGACTGTGAAAGTACCACTTCTTTTGGTTGATCTGACACCAGCAGGCACCCCACAACATCCAGGCCGAGCCTCCACTTCCGTTGCCTCCATGCCACCAAGTTTGAACCTAACGAAATTAAAGTCGTGTTTTTAAGGTGCACTGTGGATGAAGTTGGTGCCACACCTATTACGTATGCTCCCCAAAACAGGGTCCTTGGGTTTGTCCCCCCAAAGGTGGGTGATGACGTCGCCAAGGCAACTGATGACTAAATAGGGCCAAAGATCACACTGAAACTTGCCATTCAGAACAGACAGGCCAACATTGCATAAATTTTTTTTTAAAGTTATGGTAGGGCAAACAAGAAAGTTTAAAGAGGGATAAAATCACAACTTAGGGTACTTAGAACAATGATACATGATAATGGAGAAAAGGTAAAGCTACTAAATTCTTATTTTGATTCATCTCTGGACTGAAAAAGATAGAACAACCATTGAAAATGGGAAATCAACATGCAAAATAATTAAGGAAACAGTGAAAGATCATCTAAACCACCTTTGATGAGTGTGCCATCTGACCCATGTGAACTACCTCCTAAGCTGCTGGTATTATTACTGAGTCACTCTGAGGGATTTCTGAAAGACCATGGAGATGTGGAGAGGTATTAAGCACTGGACAACAGCAGATATCTTGATTTTTTTTTTAAAAAGGAAAAAGTAAATGCTGTTTGCTAACTATAGACCAGTGGACTTAGCTTTGGTTTTTGTCTTAATACTACAATATGTTGTTAAAAGGGTGCTGAACAGAAAACTGATCATAATCAATATCATCATAAGCAAATCATACAAGACTAACTTTATTTGCTTTTTTTGGTAGCAGAGTAACTAATTTGGTAGATTAAAGAATGTTCTAAAGGAACTTTGCCTAGATTTTAGTGCAAGGATTCTGGATTTCCTAAGAATGGTCTGAAACCAGCGGCTTGACCCCATAGGTTATTTTTTGGGAGGCTTATGGCCTTACCAGTATTTAAAACAAGACTTAGTTATGACTCATGCTTAAGTGTCTCCAAATGTGAGTCATAGTCTCTACAATTTTGAAATATGTACTCAATATATAATATAGGTATTACATACTGATTTGGGATAACTTTCTTTTTTCACCCACCACAGCAGAGATACTTAAGATGATAAGGACTTGCTAGGAACATGAGAAAAATGAAAATACAAAGTCCTCAGACAATCCTTTAGACTTCTCCTGGAATATAGACCCTGTTGGAGCCAAAGCCAAAAATCCACATTCACCTCAGATCTGTACTGTCTGAGCAACTCACTGAAATTTCTGGGAAAGATTTGGAAAATAGGGCAGGTTTCTGGCCCACCATGATGTGTTGCTATGCTTTTATGTGGCAGAACCCTTCCTTCTCCAAGGATCATGCTGTTAAGGAAATTTTTTCCCCTTATGTTATCCAGTGGTGAAATTTTCAAACTCAGGTACTCTTGAATTTGGAATTTCTGATAAAATAGCCTACAAATTAGAAGAGTACATTCTCAGGAAAACCTTTGCTCAGAAAAGGTAACAAAGGCAGTAGAAGATAGGCAGGGATTCAGCATCCTGCAACTCCCTTCCCAATTTCTACACATTTCTCTTGAAGGTCATGATTTTCTCTCCCTGGTTGGGGAAGAGGGGTGAAGGATGGAAGGGGATGGTTTGGATCTAAAAAAGTGTCAGATTTTCTCTTAGACAACTGGGGAATGGCTAAGGAAATTGTGGTATATAAATATAAGGAAATATTATTGAACTATAAAAATGATGAAAGAGAATCCTGGGTAGTATGTTTGAATGATGCAAAGTGAATCAAACAGAACCATAAGAACAGTTTATATAAAGACAACATTGTAAAGAAAAGCAATTTTGAAAGGCTTAAAACTGAGCAGGCATGTTAAAGAGACTCATCAAATTGTTCATGGCCTTCCCCCAGTTGTACCTGCATTACACTGGCAAAGCACTTGGCAAAGCCTCTCATTCTAGTTTTAGGGAAAAGAGAGGAAATGGGGGCTATGCAAGACTTAATAGGTGGACTCAAAGAGGATTCAGTAATTCAGTTCATTTTCACCTTGGAAGTAGATTTGCTCCAAGGATCTACGCCTGTCCCTGTGTTGTTTAATATTATTATTAATGACTTGGCAGGCTTATCAAGCTTGCAGGTGGAACAAAACAAGGAAGGATGGCTAATATAGGATTAAAAATGTTTTGCTTGACTTCCTATTTATAATGAGTATTGTATTTCTTGTTTTCTCAATGAGTGAGGGAGAAGTGGAGGAAGGGAGAGAATTTGGAACCGAAAATAAAAATAAATTAATAATATTATAAAGTATTCAAAAAAGTTTGTTATAATACTAGCCCAAATTGAATATAATCAGATTCAGTAAGGATAAATGTAAGATCTTATATTTGGGCTCAAAAATAAACTTTGTAAGTACAAAGATCAGAGTCTGACTAGATAGTAGTTTATTTATAAAAGATCTAGAGGCTTTAGAGTTCTGTTAGATTAACATAATTCATTGGTGTGATATGGAAGCCATGAGGGCTAATAATAATAAAAGCTAACATTTATGCAGCACTTTAAGGTTTGCAGGTTGCTTTAAAAATATTATCTCATTTGATCCCTACAACAAACCTGAGAAGTTCTATTATTATTATTTTCATTTCATGGATGAAGAACCTGAGTTAAACAAGGTCAAGCAACTTGCCCAGAATCAAACTGTAAGTATCTGAGGTTGGATTTGAACTCATGTCTTCCTTACTTCAGGTTCGGTGCTCTACTGACTTTAATAGCTGGCTGCAATGAAATTGTAGGCTGCATTAAGAGAGAGATAGTGTTCAGGACTTGTGAGGTAATCATCTCCGTCCTGGTCAGCTACAACTTTAGTATTGTGCTTAGTTCTGAATATCATATTTTATGAAAGACGTTGATAAATTGGACAATTTTATAGAGGCCAGTCAAGATTATAAAAAAACATTGGGTTCATGCCATTTGAGTATTGGTCAAAGTTTCTGGGTATACATGTATGTTAAAGAAGTGATGATTTGGTGGTGGTGGTGGTGGGGAAAGGAAAGGAACAAGTATTTATATAGAATTTACTACAAGCCAGGGACAGTATTAAGCTCTTTATAAACATCTCATGTGATCCTCACCACACCCTGTGAGGTAGGGACTATTATTATCTCCAGTTTTTGCAGGTGAGTTAATAGAGGCAAACAGGGGTTAGGTTACTTGCCTAGAGTCACACTGATAGTAAACATGTGAGGATTTAACTCAGGTCTTCCTGAATCCAGGCACAGTGCTCTATTCACTTTTCTACCTAGCTGCCTTATAGTCTGGGGGGTGGGGAGAAGGGGAGTGAATAAGACTATTGTCAAGTATCTGAAAGGCTATCATATCAAAGAAAGAGTAAAAGGAACTACATGTACAAATAATACATGTAGCAGTAGTAGCCCCAAACTAAAAATTAAGGAAGGGCTCACTGATTGAGGAATGTCTAAAAATTTATCCTATGTAAGTGCAATAGAATATTATTGTGCTCGATGAAATATCAAAATGGCCAGTTTCAGGGTAAACTGGGAAGATCTCTATGAGCTGATACTGAGTGAAGTGAGAAGTAGGAATTGAATTTTCACAATGACAGAAACATTATAAAAGTTAGATGTAGCGGGGATTCTCATTCAGATATAGATTGACTTGTAGCTTCTTTCTAAAACTAAGATTTTGTGATGCTTCAGTTGGGTCTCTACCTCTCAGTAGCCTCAGTATCCTCATGAGGGTGTTTAAATAGATGATTTTTAATATCCCTTCCAACTCTAGACTCATGTGATACTGCAGATCATTTTGTCTGATTCTCCTATTTTATAGATGAGGAAATTGTGTCCCAGAAGTGATAATGTCATGTTCAAAGCCATGAAATCAGATTTTGGTAGAACTAGAAGTACAGGACAAATTTACTTATTCAAAATTCCATGGCTCTTCCAACAATCATGAGGTTTCTTTGCTTTGAACAGGTTGTTACCTCCTTGTAACTCAGTGCCAAGCTTGCTGGGCTTTGCTCAGCTAAGGCGCTTGACCTCCCGAGTCAGACTAAAAAAAAAGGTCTGCTACAGGATTCAATTTATCCTGCTCCTCAATCTAGCCGGAGAGATCTATCTACATAGCATTATGGGAACATAGCTATAGAGCTAGTAGAGATCTTAGGGGCCATCAAATCCAACCCTTTCATTTTATACGGGTAGCTTGATGTATTGGCAACACTGCTAGACTTGGAGTCAGAAGACCTCTCTGTGTTTTCAGTAGTGATCTTGCCCTTATAATTCAGTTAACTTCTCTAATCCTTAGTTTCCTTGTGTTGGGAATGAGACAGAGAGGTTAAGTGACTTCCTCAGGACCACTGGACTTGTCCAATTGGGATTTGAACTCAGCACTTCCTGACTTCAAGTCCAGTACCCACTATGAAAACCCTCTCCTTCCATAGTCCTTGGTTCCACCCCAATACCTTTGCTTTCACCCTTCTCTGGATGTGGGCAAAAGAAGTGATGTACTTTTTATACTACAACATCCTACTACCTTCAGAATACACTGAGGAAATATGTCAGAAAAATGCTTAAAGTTGATAGGCGAGAGCTTTTCAGAGACAAACTAAGTAAACCTGGGCTATCCTGAGGCCTTATATCCTGGCCAGCCTGACTTGTCCATTGGGGGAGGAGTGAGAATCCTTCTCAGCATATTGAAAAAGGTGATTGATTACACCTGGTCAGAGCCTTTGTAGTAACTGTGGACCACTGGAGGCATTCACTTTTTATTATCCAATTTAGAATGATAACAATAATTCAAATATCTGTAATATTTTAAAGTTTACAATGTGTTTTTCTCCCTCTCTCAAAAAAAGAAAAGAAACCAAATAAATCCAGGGAGAGTATATTGGTAAAGCATTATTGTCTACATTTTCTAGATAAAGAGCACCAGGCACATAAAGGTTAAGTGATTAGCCCATGGTCACACACCTAATTAGAATCAAAGTTGAAATGGGATCCCAGGTCTTCTGACCTCAATACCAGTGCTTTTTTCAGTAAACTAAAGCTTTCATAAGACAAACAGTAACCAAAGAATTCAGTCTCTCTCATAGTAACAGTGAATTCATTCTTGCTGTCTGGTAAATAAGGGAGCTACACAAGACCTTATGTTTTTTGTATCCTTCCTTCTGATTGATGTTTCCCTTGACGAGAGTTTTGTTCTTATAAATTCCCTTTTCTTCTCCCTTGAAGAATTTGAAGCACAGTTCAGTTTTTAAAAATAGCTATTTATTCATACATCATTGAAAATTGGAGATCTTGGGATCTTAGAGTTCATCTGGTCCAACCTCCTAATCTTAAAGATAAGCAAACTAACGGAGCAATCAGAATATATGCCATCTTGGAGTGGGGGGGAGGGTAGAAATGGGGAGAAAATTTGTAATTCAAATGCTTGTGAAAATCAGTGCTGAAAACTAAAAATACTAAATAAATAAAAAAGTAAAAAAAGAAAAACTAATAAAAAATTTAAAACAAACAAAAAAAACCCAAAAAATTAAGATAAGCAAACTGAGGCCCCAGAGGAGAAAATATTTTTTCTAAAATCATACAAATAGCAGCAGTATGATTTGAACAAAAGTCCTATTGACTTTAAACCTCATCTTCTTTCATTGGGTCTTGTTTTCTCTGCCTCTAGAAGCTCATTATCTTAAAAGGCATATGATTTTTTGGGAAATGTTTCACTGAATCACTGAAATTTTAGAATTCAATGGTAGTGACCTCAGTGGCCTTTTAGTTGAACCCATATATGAAAAAGAATCCATTTTACAGAGCACCTGATACATGGCTATCCAACATCTATTTGAAGGTCTTGAAAGAGGAAAAAAGCCTGTTTTCTTTGAGAATCCACTTTGCTTTTCAATAATTCTGATTGCATGGATTTTTTTTTTCTTTCCCGCAAGCCTAAGTTTGTCTTTCTGTAATCTTCAAATGTTGCTACTAGTTTTTTTTTTCCCTCTGAGACCAAAGAGGCCTTATTCCTTTTCCATATGGCAGCCCTTCTAGATAGTTGTCATGTTCCCTCCACATGTTCCCTTCTCCATTGCAAACAATTCTAGTTACTTTAAACAATCCCCAAATCACATGAACTCAGGGCCCTTTACCACCCTATTTGTCCTTTTCTGAATACAATCTAGTTTACCAATGTCCTCGTGAAGCTGTTTTTATAGTCACCCTAAACAATACACTAGGGCTCCTGTTCTTTTTTTTTCCCTACCAAAAGAAATAATAATACAAATAACTCACATTTTATAACACCAATAACTCATACCTCTGTATTCCACTTTCCATATGACAATCCTATAAGATTAAGTATTCCACACACAATGCGTAGAGGTTATACTTTCTAGCAACTAGCACAATAATGAAGTAGTCTGTACTGTGAGTTGGTAACCTTCTCCCCTCTCCCCCTATCCTTGATAGAGGCTAATATTCAAGCAGAGACTGAATGATCACCTGTCAGATGTGCTGTAGAAAATATTATTGCATTATATAAAAGGTTGGACCAAATTATCACTAAGGTTCTTTTTAATTCTAGCATTCTATTCTTTTATCTATATTTTATACCCAAAGAAACTACGGATTAGAGGGGTGAACTGACTTGTAAGGGTTCGGATCACTAGTAAATGTCAGAGTAAGGGCTTGAATATAGACAAGTCTCATGACACCAAGTTCAATGCTTCTGCCACCACATCATACTACCTCTGAGAATCCCATGCCTCATTTTAACCTTCTCATTGATGTACTGATACTAAATCATAAGCTTCAAGAAAGTATGGATGAAAAGAATTCTCATGCAGGATTATTGGCTACTGTTAATCCCTGAAGAATATTCCTCTGGTTTACTGTGTTGGACAGAGTTTTTAATCATATAGAGGCCTGTACTTGAAGCTAACGCGGCCCCAGCTCCTTTGTTTACATTATAAATTGTGCCCATGACATTTGCTTACTTTTGCTATAAATCCATCCTTATTATCCCTCTATATCTACCATGATTTAGTCAATCCATTTCTTACACAGCAGTATGGGTTTGTAGCTTTGGGGCATATTGTTCTACTCCTTCATTTCTGATGCAGGCCACTGTTGCTGCATCATTTAAACATCCTAACGACGAGGACTATTGGTAAGCATCGGAATCCAGGAATGAAGGATGCCACTTAAGTCTCTCAGATCATTATTTTACCCCAAACTGAGGGCCATCTCAGATCAGTGCCGTAATACCATGTCGAATTTACTGTTCTTGTCCTAATGACACACACATTATATTGTCAATTCCAAGTTACTGGGCAACTCTGTTCTAAAGTGTTTGCATTCATCATATTGACAGTGATGTTAATCAAATTGACTATCCTTAACAAAACGCCCTGCTTCATTTGTGCTATATTGCTTTTCTGCCTACGGGGAACATTTACACAATTAACAAAAGCAGATCGAATGCTAATAAAGAAAACAAATGAAGATTTATTCATAATCCACAAAAGAACTGCAATAATTTAATTAAGGTATATGCTACTTTGGGAAGCAGCAGTGATAAGAAAAAAATGAAGAAAAAAATTCTTTGTGCGAAGGTGAAAGGAGGGGCTGAAGGAGCTCATTAAAAAATTCTGCTGCTACCTGAACCTCACAGCCTTTGGAATTTTCATTGATTTCATCTCAAAGAACAATAGACAGGAATTCATTGAAGAAGGGAGTTAGCACCTGGGTGGGGGGTGGGGGAGCATCAATCAGATCCTGAAGCTTGCCAAGTAGATGAAGGATGTGGAGACACTAAGGAGGGAGAACAACTTTCTAGGATGTTAGGAGAGAGTGAAAGTAGGGTATTTTAATGGGATGAAACTGAGCAAAAAAAAAAATCCAGTTGATAATCGAAAAACGTTTCCTGGCAGCCCAAATTTATTCATTCCTAAGCAATGTTGTTGGACATCCTGTGGAGCTGCCTCCTTTTTTATTTTTAAAGTTTTATTCTCAACTCTTAACAAGGAAATGAAAGTCCTGCAATTATGCTTTGGAGGGAACTTTCTGAAGATTGCTGTCTAGCTTGTATTAGCAATGATATTGAGGAGGCAATGGTGTTTTAATGAAGGCTAAAAGATGAAGTCAGGAACATGTGATTCAAATCCTACCTCCAACGTATTAGCTGTGTGACCACAAGTAAGTTACAACCTTCCTGAGCCTCAGTCTTCTCGTCTATAAAATGGAGATAATATCTGTAGTCTCTAAATCATAGGGCAGTAAATGGAATAACATAGGTAAAGTGCTTTTCAAACTGTTTATTGCCAATTGTTAATTATAGAACTCAAGTACACAATAGAGGTGGAAAAAGGTAGATCTTTGGGTCACAATTTAGATGCTGAGCCACACCAAACACTTCACTCTAGGACCTTTCTCCTCATTGACTTTCGGAGCGGCTTCTAGCTTCCTGTTAAGGAAGGCTGCGCAATTCATTAGCAGATACTTATCAAGCACATTCTAAACCTCCAGTTCTGGGTTCTGTACCTCCAGGTGGATACTATGAAGTAAGAAGCTTATGAGCTAGTCGGAGAGACAAGATTCACTTGAACACAATAATTAGCAAATAATGCAGGGTCATGTCATTCGATGCTAAATCATGTGAAGTTCTATTGGAATTTAGAGAAGGAGGAGCGGAATTCTCACGGGTGGCAGAGAAAAATGCCAGTGATGGTGACGGCTTTTCACACGAGCCTTCCGAGAGTCCAAAGCCCTTTGCATCTATTGTCTTTGATTTTTGTAACAACCCTGTAAGAGAGGTAGTCATCATAATATCATTGCTCAATTTGCAGATAAGAGAGCTGAAACTCCAAAAGATCCTAACTTCGAGTTTTCGAAGGGACCTTAAAGATCATCTGGCCGTATTCCCTTATTTTGTATGTGAAGAAACTGAGGCCCAGAGAACTGAAGCGACTTTCCCAGTATCGCACAGGTGGCAGAGCTAGGTGCTCTGATGTGATCTAGTCTTCTTTTCATTTCACCATAAGGCTTTTCCTTACTTAACTCCAGTTCCTTCTACCTCTACTTTAGCTACTCAACTTTAGAATAGTCACACCATTGGAATCGTGGCCACTGGGATTTCATTTACTTTCAAGATTTTGAATGTATCTTCTCCCGGAAATTACTGTGTTTATATTTTGCTTTTAGTTTTTCCGTGTACATACTTCTTTATCCCAACAGAATGTAAGATCCTTGAGGGCAAGAACAGCTTCATTTTTGTCTTTTTGTACTAGCACCTAGCAAAATGCCTGGTACATAATGTATACTTAATAATGATTATTGCTTAATAACTTAATGATGCTTATTAAATGATTAAATTTAACACTGCTACTTCCAACTCTATGACTCCTGTACTTGTTCTTCATCCTTATCTTATCTAGAATATCTTGATCCCTTCCCTTTTCTTACTATTCTGAGTTCATTTTCTTGAATACCCACCCAGCTGGGCTCACCATCAGGGTGAGCTACTTCAGGGCTAGACTCATTTCTTGAAAGCTCTTGCTCCATTAACAACTTCAACTTTAGACATCTTACCATTATCCAACCCTGGCCAATTCCCATCATCCACTTTCTTTTCCTTCACATCCTGTCTGCCTCCAAACCATTCTGGCTGTTGTTAACTGGCCAACAACAGGTCCCAAACCGAGCCCTGTTTGGTGATCATTTGGTCTCTGATTTGCTCAGAATGATTGTAAATGCAATTATTTCTCTTTTGGCCAGAAACCCTGAGGGTCTTCCCCTCCCAGATTGATTTTTTTAACTAGGTGAAGAGGCCATTGTCAGCGTCTTTTCTTATTAAACCTTAATCACTGAATGGGTGTTGCCTCAGTCAACCTGAGACCTGTTAAAGACCTTAGCCTGGAAAAGCCAAGGTCCCCTACTGCATCCTGGGCCATCTCCAATTGTCCTGATCTATATCTGCCCACTGGACTTCGATGGTACCAGAACAGAAAGTGAGGCTGGTAACTTTGCACAGTCCTTCCTCACTTAAATCCATTTCACTGGCATGCCATGGCAGCACCTCCCTGATGTCATGATCCTCTTCAAGAACTAAGGACAAATAACAACAGCCAAGATAAGATCACCAGGAATCAGCCATAGAATGAAGTCTGGACTAGGACATTGGTAAGTAAGTCCTGTTCCTGGACCTTAAAAAATGGAAAGGATTCATAGAGACAGATGTAAGTAAGGACAACACAAAGAATTGCATTTTTTAAAAAATGAGTATCCTGTCACTCCATATGGTCACATAAAGATAAAACTGGTTTTAAATTCTGTTAATTTAATTTCTCAAAACACAAAGGTCATTCTCAGAAAATTATTTCTGCACTGGTGGAATCTAGTTTCTTAGTTTTTTTTTTTTCAACTATTCAGTTCAATTCAACAGGCATTTATTAAATGTCTTCTGTAGGATTTAAATACAGGTTTAGTGACTTCAAATCCAGTGCTCTTTTTACATTTTGCAAACATTAAATATTTACTAAATATAAGACACTATACTGGGTTCTGGGTATATAAAGGGAAAATGAAAATATAGATTTTATCTCTATGAAAACACATTCTACTGGGGAATATAATAGGGATATATTTTACCTTTGTGATAAGTACTGATGAGTAAATATAGAGTAATTTCAGGAAAGAGAAAGAACCAAAAACTAGCAGGATTAAGGAAGATATCATGAAGAAGATGATCCTTGAAATATGATTTGAGGTAAGTCAAGGATTCTATGAGGTGCGGATGAGGCATGAATATATTCTAGGCATGAGGGATAGCTCAGCAAAGGGACAAAGGCCAAAGGCAGTGATCAGTAGTAACTCGACCACTGAGGCAAGATCATAGAAGGGTAGTAGTGTGAAATTCCCAGAAAGGTTGACTGGGGCCAGATTGTGAAGGGCCTTAAAAGCCAAGCCTGAAGAGTCTGTATATTATGCTTGGCTCCAGAGGCATAGGGAACCGCTAAAAATTATTGCACAGGAGAGTGACAAGGTCAGAGCAGTGTTTTAGGAAGATTATTTTGGCTGCTGTCTGGAGGCAGCTGTCATGGGGAGTGCAGAGACTAGAAACAGGAAGACTAATTAAGAGACTATTGCAATAGTCTAAATCAGAAGTGTCAAACTCGTGGTTTGTGGCCTGCAACAGGAGTGTGGCTCAACCACATTAAAATGTATTTGGAAAATATTTAGCAAAACAAATATAAATAGAATAGAACATAGATAATGTTAATATGTGGTTTTCTAAGTGAATATGTTGCTCTTAGGGATCCTTACATATGACCTAGTGGCTGATTTCTATTTGAGTTTAACACCACTGGTCTAAGTGAAAGGAAATAAATGTATGAACTATGTTGGTGTCTAGATGCAAGAAATACTTAGAAAATAGAACCAGAGTGTGTGTCTAGATGCAAGAAATACTTAGAAAATAGAACCAACAGGAATTGACAATTGATTGGATGTGGCACATGAGGAAGAAGGAAGAGTAAAAGATGACTTGGGTTATAAACCATGTTGAATTGAAGGGAGATGGTGCCTTTAAAGGAAATAGGCAAGTTTGAAGAAGCAGTGAGTTTAGTGGGGAAGACTTGATGTGATGTGTTCAGATTCTAACACTATATCCAGTGGAGATATCTAAGAGGTTTTTGGAAATGTGGGACTAGAACTCAGAAAAGAGATTAGGGCTAGATATAAATTTAGGAATTATACACAAAGGAATGATGATTGAACCCATGAGAGCTTAATCCATTATGTCTCAGAGAGAAGGTTTACAGAGGAGAGAAAAAAATGACATTTAGAGGGTACCAACTATTTAGTGAGTGAAAGTGGAAATGGAGACTGAGAAAGAATGGACAAAAACGAAAGAAGAGATCTCTTTCAGATAGTGACTTGCAGTTTCATGCACAATTATCTCTTTTTTTATTGTACTGTGTTCATTTTATTGTACTGCGTGAAATGCTTATGTTGTTCCCTGAATTGAAAATAAAATAAATTTAAAAAATGAAAACAAGAGGAGAAAAAGGAAAGGGCAGCATAAAATAAGTTGAAGGAGGACACTGTATCCAGGACAAGGGAATAGGCAACAGTGTCAGAAACTGCAGAGATAACAAGAAGGATAATTTAAATAAATTCGTTTACTTAAAAACATTAAATGTCTACTGAGTGCAGAGCACTGTGGCCAGCCCTGGGTGAGATGCCATTATCATGCACAATGCATTCCTTGCTCTTGAGCAGCAGGGTGGTATGACACAAATATGGATATGTATAACAACAAATAATGTATGATAAATGCATGAGAGGTATAAAAAAAGAGGCATTTTAGTGTAAGGGAGGAAGCACTTTATTTCACCTTAGGACACCTGGATTCTAGTCTTCATGTCAGTGACTAGTTTTGTGATCTAGGTGAAGTCAATTCTCTCTCTTTGTCTCAGTTCTTTATCTCTAAAACAAAGGGCTTGGGGGCAGGTAGGTGGTGCAATGAGTAGAGCACCAGTCCTGGAGTCAGGAGGACCTGAGTTCAAATCCAGCCTCAGATACTTGACACGCTTATTGGCTGTGTGACCTTGGGCAAGTCATTTAACCCCAATTTTTAACCCCTTCTCCCCTCAAAAAAAATGAAGGGTTAAACTCTAAACTATTAGCTTTCATTCATCTCTTAATCCTTTGAGCTTATAAATACTTAGGCTGGACTTAATATAGACAGATATCATGGAGTTATAGTTTCAATAAATGACGGAGTAGTCATTTCTGCAAAGAAATTTGGTCCCTTTTCTCTTTTCAGTCTATTCTTTATTCTCTGCCATTCCTGAACAGTGTCAAGTCCTAACCTCGATTTTCCTGATGCTGACATTAGACTTATGCATACAGATAATATCCACACATCATTTGGCTACATAGAGGAACTTTTTTTTTTCAATTTCTTGGTGTTATGAGCTGCTTTTTCTGTGCCACCATGAATGAAAGAAAACTGCCGTCCAGCCCTAGAAGGTCTAATCCTACTAGTTGATATGTGGGCTATGCAGCATCTACTCTGGACAGTAAGCTCATTCATTTCAGTGAGACACAACGTCTGAAGCACAAGGCCCCAGTGGACTCCCTTTTCCATACAGCACACACGGAGGCACAAATATAAAGAAATGACTTGTAAAATTCTATTTGATGCAGGACACATTCACACACAGAGAGAATGAAAATCAAATGCAAATCCAGCTTCTCAAACACACACAAACTGTCAATAGCTGCTTCCCTATTTCATCTAGATCCTATTTTGATGGAATGATGCTCCATGCAAAAAAGTGATGTTGCATTTCTCACTTCCTCTTTGACCTCAACTTCCATCCCATTTCATACTGGTAAATTTGTTATTCAGTCCTTCAGTAGTGCCTGACTCTTTATGGCCCCATTTGGGGTTTTCTTGGCAAAGATACTGGAGTGGTTTGCTATTTCCCTTTCCAGCTCATTTTTAGCTGAGGAAACTGAGGCAAGCAGGGTCAGGTGACCTGCCCAGGGTCATGTAGATAATACGTATATGAGGTAGGATTTGAACTCAAGTCTTTTTGACCCTAGACCTGATGCTCCATCTACTGCTCCAAATAGCTTTCCCTAGTTAGACAAATAGATATTTATAGATAGATGTTCATCTGTAAAAGTCATTTCCTGAGAATGGCCTCTGTGCTTTTTAGAAATTGAATGAAGTTTAAAACCAGTTTTATGTTTGTAGACATAAACATAATATATAGATATATCTAGATAGATTATATCTATCTGTAGATTATTTATAGCCATATCCATATATATGGAATATGCATTGTAAGCATATATATGCACATAAACATATATATGTATGAATTTATGTACATATTCAATCCTAGTTCTAAATATGTGACTCTGTGTAAGTAACTTAGTCTCTCTGAGACTCAATTTCTTCCTCTGTAAAATGGGCACAATAATATGTACACTACTTGTCTCACAAGATTGTTGGAAGGATTGTAAGAGGAAAGTAGTCTGAAAATTTTTAAGCCTATAGAAATGTGAGTTGTTTTATTTCATAATATTCTTGTAGACAATGCCAAAGAGAATTTTTTGGGAGGTGAGGAGTCTGGGAGATTAAATGCTTTAAATTTAAAGCAATTTGTCCCTTCAATTTGGAGCAATAAATTAAACATAAGCCATTAGGTAGGAGATAGGACTTAAAGCAAACCCATGTCAAAGGAGGCTTAAGGTATAAAGCCTCATGTATTAGAATGTTTAGCCTGTTTTACATAATGCATCTGTATATAGAGATTCACCGCTCCAGTTTGTGGCACTGATTAATGCTTATACAGATGGAGGCTTCTTGTGAAAAATTATTCAAATAATAAAATGGAGTCTGAGCAGATTTATTGTCAAAGTAGGAAGTCTGAGTAGTAAGCATAAGTAACTAGTTGTATAAAGCATGCTAGGTTTCCCTCCGCTCTAGACCCTTAGTGATCTACTCATCCTAAGAGTGAATCCTTTACCTCCACGGATTGAAAATTTCTTAAGTTTGTCCTTTGAGGTTGTCTTTGGCCCTATCCTCTCTTTGCTGATCTCATACACTCCCATGGTTTTACAAAGGATTGCAGATTTAGATTTGAAAAGGATCTTAAAGTTTATCTGTTTTGCTCATTTTACCAGTAAGGGAATTAAGGCCTGGAAAAGGTGAGGCCCGAAAAAGCCTTTATTTGGTGAAGGTCATACAGGTAGAAGTGGTAGAAAGAAGCTTTGAACGTAGGTTCTCTGATTTTAAATTGGACACTCCTCCCATTCTACCATTCTGCTTTAAGTATGACCTTTCCGCTCATGACTCTCAAATCTTCATTTCTAGACCTGACTTTTCTCTCAAGCTCCACTGCCACATCTGTACTTGCTTCTTTCTTCTAAGTGGCCCAGTACCCTCCTGACCTCAAATATAACATGTCCAAAATTGGACTCAATCTCCTCCTACCCAAACCAGTTCTTCTTGCTAACATGTCCAATTTTGTGAATTAGGACCATGAATCTCCCCATTATCTATGCTTTAAAACTTGGGATCATCTTTTATTCTTTCTTTTCCTTAACCCCTACATTTTCGGTTATCAAACAGACGCTACCTCTAAAACATCCTTACATCTGTCCCTTCCTTTCCATTCAGTTAAAAAAAAAAAAAACCTTTACCAAATGGCTATTCCACATCACCATCCTAGTTCAGACCCTTATTACCTTTTTTTTTTCTTTTTTGGCCTATCGTGATAGCCTCTAAATTAATTTCTATGTCTCCAGTCTCTCATCTTCTATGACATTCTGAATACTGCTGCCAGATTAATCTGCCTAAAGTCATCATCTCTGGAGATACCACTCCCCTGGTAAAAAATAAACTTTATTCCTCTCTCCCTGCCAAATTAAGTCCACAGACTTCAGCCTGACATTCAAAGGCCACTGCAATAGTGCTTCAACCTTTCTTTCCAGCCTTAATTACCATTTTCCCTCCAACGTTTATTGGTAGTTCCAGCTACTTTGAACTGTTAGATGAACATAGCCTGTGCTTCTCTGTGTCTAGGCCTTTGAAGTGGACACATCTATCTGATGTGTCTTCCTCATGAATCTCTACTTTCCAAAATTCTACTCATAATTTAAGTCAAGCTCAAGCCTCACCTTCTCCATAAAGCCTTCTTTGATCCCCAAACCAGATGTTATCTTTCTATTCTAAAATAACGAAGGTTTACCTCACTTCCAACACCCATATTCTGACTTGTACTGTAGTTACATATATTTATTCTACTAGGTTATAAGCTCCCTGAGGGAAGGGACTATTTATGTCATTACTATAAATATTATTTAATCCTTAAATGTTAATACTTGGCAGTACTAACTTTAACTATTATTTAGTTCAATTTCTTCCTTTAAAAATGAAGAAACTGATGCTAGAGAGGTTGAGTGAGTTGCTGAAGGTCATCCATCTGGGTAGTTCTTTATTCAAATCTCAAACTTATGTTTCTGATTCCTATGTCTATTTATTCCCATGTCTATATATTGAATTAGACAAGGAAGAATCTTGGGAAGTCTCTAAATGGGTTAATATTGTTGCACAGGGAACACATCAATAAGCTAGAAAAAAATGTACAAAGAATTTAAAAGGGGGCAGCTAAGAGGACAAATACAAAGGATGCAAGGCTCTTGTAAGAACACGGAGAAGGCCAAAGCGCTATATGAAATAAATCTTTCAAATAAATGTTAGGGACAACAAAAAGAGGTTTTAAAACCATGTTAGGGTCAAGGGAAAAGAACAAAGAAAGACTAGGAGGGATGCTTGGTAGTGAATACCATGAGGATAAAGACATGAGAAGATGGAACACAGTTTGCCTTTATTTTCTCTGAATAATCTTTGAACTGGAAAGGATAGAATAAAGTTACTATTTATTTTTAGATTCCTTCTAATGTGTTGATATGGTAAGAAAGCACAGAGATGCCCTGAGTGAATGTAACAAGGCCAGGAAAAATAAGATTGCAGATACCTGAAAAAAATGATGGATGTGATCACAACTAGGTTGTGATCTATGAAAAATCATAGAAAATAGGAGACATCCTTACATGATGAGAAACAGGAAAATGTTGTCCCAATTTTCAAAAAGGGGAAAAAGCTGGATCTTTCAAATTATAGACTAAGCTTGACATTGATTCCTGGCAAATTCTGGAATGGTTTCTGAGAAACCAAAAATCATTGATCACTACCAGTCAGCTTAGGTTAATTTAGAGCTGGTCGTCCCAGACAAACATAATTTCCTTTTTTGATTATGCACCAATATTTGATGAATTTACGATCTCATTGACTTAAGTATTCATCTATCACAGGGGGATAGGTAAGGAACGAAAGAGAATAAACATACACTCATGCTAGGCATGATTTTAAGTCCATTGCTGTTATTATCCCCATTTTTTTATAGTTGGGGAAACTAAGGCAAACAGAGGTTAAGTGACTTGCCCAACACTATCCCACTAATAAATATCTGAGTTGGGATTTGAGCTCAAGTCTTTCTGACTCCAGGCCCAGTGGCTTAACCATTGCTCCATCTAGTTGCCATGGAGATGTGCAGCTCATCCATGTCTTCTCATTCTGTGTAATTCTTATCTGTCTTTTTCTAAATTCTCCACAGAGGATTTTTCAGTACCCTGGAGTACATTCTTTATGTTGTTTAATATTTTGTGGCTATCAGTGCAAAACAAAGGCTGTCTATCCACTATTCACATGACTTACTGCTACATGAATTGTTCATGTATTTTCTGGTTATAGATACCTTTTTTGCTGTCATTTTATATTACTTTTCAAATGTATACCACCTGTGGTAATATGTTGCAGCCTACTTATATCTACTGTGCCCCTCTTCACTGTACTTTGGATTGCTCACAATTTTCATCACCTTAAACACAGAACCAGGAGCAACATATGGAATTTACAAAGGAATAAATTCCATCTTAAGTAAAGGAAAACAAATGAATAAACAAAAAATTCCTCACAATTAATTATTCCAAAATGGAATACGATGGCTGAGGAAGTAATAGGTTATTACTGAGGGTATTATGGGAATTGAGTGACCACACTGACTGTTTCGTAACTCAATTCTGGAGTTAACTCAGTTCTCTTTCTATTCAATTATGGGTCTAGTGCAATTTTTGCCTTGTGAGAAAACTTTATTCAGTTATGGGGATTGTAAGAAATATTTATTACATTGTTTGAATTTAACCCTGCATAGCTGGGAAACTAGACCACCTCTACATGTTTTTAAAAGACCCTTAAGTAAGGACCTAGATTATGCTTACCAGAAACTCAGTCAAATCTGATGATTGATGAAAGTTTTCTCATAACTGTCCATCTCAAGCAACCCACCTGTCTTATCAGAAAACTCGCCTCATGCTGGTTAATTAATTATTATTTTCATGGTCCTTTGATTGGATACAGACTCTTGGGGGGAGTGAGGCACCTCTTTTTCTGATTTCAGGGAATTGCATCTGTTTGCTTTCCTTTCTCAACTTGGAAAGCTCCTAATCTTTCTTCCAGTTAGAAATCGAATTATCTAATTATACATCCTTTTTATATACTGTTTCTTGTTATTTTTTAATGAATAAAAATCTGTTTCTCCCTATATTTGGAGTTAAGTGCCAAGCTGAGGAAGGCCTGATCTTGATTTGTTATGTAATTAGCACGCATTGCTTAATAAACCAACATGCTCAAAAGCTCAAGTCTTTGTTTCCTCAATTATTTCAGATTTCATCCTCCACATTACTCACCAGAAATCTTCAAGCAAAGGCTAAATGATCATTTGCCAAGTAGGTTATCCTGTGTATCTTGTTTACAACTATTTGTTGACATTTTGTCTCCCCTCTCTCATTTGACCATTGAGTTCCGTAAGAGCAGATTTTTTTTTGCCTTTTTTTATTCCCAGTGCTTAGCATGGTAACTGGCATGTAGCTGGGGCTTAATAAATGCTCGTTGAGCTCTTACCCAAAGGGGATTCTTGTCCAAGTATGGGCTTGACTGGATGGCCTTTGAGGTCCCTTCAAAATCAGAGATTCAATAATTCTCCCAAAATCATGGTGTTCTATGATTCACAGGCAAATCACAACACCAGGAAATTAATTGCATGGAAAAAAATGGGATTTTGTGTTAGGGAGGTGATTATAGCCACTGCTGTGTACAATTTCTTAAATGCAAAACACTTGCTCTTCTTCCCTTTTAAGAAATTCTTGGATCAGATAATTGTTAGTTTGTTTTATCTGTCCAAGGCATACATCCTGATGGAAAAAGCTCGGAGTTGAGTACCTACCTTCCTGACATTATCTGGGTAATATTCATTCATCTCCTTATTTGAATGTTCTTCCTTTTATATTCTGCAAGAATTGATTGTCATTGGGATCATTCAACTTTAATTATTCAATTTGCTTAAACACCTTGTGTTTTGGAGTCTGAAACACAAATTTTTTTTTCTTCTGGAAATGATCTATGGTTTTGTTTGATGCTTTGTTTTCTATATTAAGAAATTCTGGGAAGCTTGTGTGTGTGTGTGTGTGCGCGCGTGTGTTTTATTTACTGTATTATTGTATTTCGACTTGTTTTTCTACAGGAATGCTTTTTTTCCTTTTCTCCCTTTAAAATATTTATGGTGCTTGGAACAGTTTTTTCTTGCCGGGGCCATTCCTAGTTCTCGTAAGTTTCTGGTTGTCTCTTTATGGGGACCCGGGCTGGAAAATTTACTTACTGCAGTTTTTCCTTGGATTTCTTGATCCAGTGCTCTTAAAAAAAAATCTTTATTGTAGCAGTTCTGCTGGTGTTCGCCTATTCTGCTTCTCCTTACTCATCCATTTTGAGGATAATACCTACTTCCTCCTTATAGGTTGATCAACGACACACATGGACAATTGTCAAATAAAATTTGTAAAGATAACAAAGGGGCCTTAACTGTTGATATATTTTAAATAGTTTTTGGAGTAATAGTACCATCTGTGATATTTTTAATTCTTAAGGCATCATTTCTTCTTTGAAATAGCTTAAAAATCAGTTCCTGTGTATCTTTATAATTGTGTCACTCCTAGCCTGGATTTATTTTAGCTTACTGTATTTATTCCTTAAAGGTCAATCATACACCAAAATATTTAATTTTAATTGTGACTGTTCCATTATAATTTTGCTATAGAAATATTGGAATATTTCTTCCATTCTACAGTGGATTGACTGAATTTCCTAAGACATTGTTCCCTATTCTTACCTTCAATCATGAGCACCAGAGTAGATGGCACTTGAGCTTTAAGTAATTACTTTATTTAGCCTACACATCTTGGCCTAAAAGATAGGGATAAGGAGCTCAAATGTAATTTCTCATCTTTATATTCAGTAAGCCATATTCCATTCTACTCCTAGCCTCATGACACTTGTAGGTAGTCATATTCCTACCTTTTCACTCCTCAAACATCACTCAGACATCAGTTGCTAAGGTACCACCTCTGTGGTTCTTTGACTATGTGTCAAAATGATTGGCATGCATTAATGTAAGCCTGGATATGCTTAACCCAAACTCCAGCTGGGTCTTTCCATCTTTGTCCTGGTAATGGTCCTGTTGTGATTATGTGTCAGCAACTCTATTCATTTTCTGCTTATCTTTTCTAGTTGACTTTCTTACAGTTTTTTCTACTTGTCTTCTTCCTATTTCTCTCTAGCAAATTTAATGCTTTAGACCCATGGATTAAAAAAATCACTTTTGCTCCTCCTTATCTTATGCTTCCCTTTATACTTAAAATAATGTCCTTACTATACATTTTCAAAATAAAGATAACAATGTTATTTATTGCAAAAGTCATTGAGGGATCTTTTGTTTACATTGTGGGAGACTGAACCAGCTTTTACTTAGATTCAGCTGACTCTTGCCCTTAACCAGTTAAATTTTCCAGGTCTTGTTTAACATAAGCACTGAAAAGTGAAAAGACTCACTGTCACATGAAATTGTGTTTTTTGTTGCCTTTGGTGACATAAGGAAATCCGCTCTTCCAAATTCTTTATTGAGCTTTCTGAGGAGGACCTGTGGCTTTCTTGGAAGCATATGAAATTGAATGAGTAGATTAGAAAGTTTCAGTAAGGCACTTGATAAAGTCTTTTATAATATTCTTGGGGAGAAGATGGAACATTTTGGACTTGAAGATAGTTTATTTAGAAAAAGATTTGTGCAGAGACCCTTGTAGTCATGGAGATCTGACTTCAGGTCCTATTGTGGTTATATGCTAGTTATATAGCCATGCCCCAGAAAACTCTCTTAGACTAGAAGTTGAATGAGAATTGCTGATTTGCTTCAGTAGAGGGAGTTTGCACACACTAGTTCCCCACATTAATGAGATCACAGATCTGAAGGCCCCTTTCTATCGCTCCTTAAAAACAGTAAGGACATTTTAGTGGATTTGAGGCTAGTAAACTGCAAAGATCTAAAGATGGCTTGGATGGGCTTTTATAACTATATAGAGGGAGGGTTCAACTTCAATGTCCCAGTGCTAAGTCCTTAACTGTTGCTTTCAAAAAATTTATTAATGAATCAAATTCAAGATATCTCCCAAATTTGTTCACATCAAGTAATATATCTTTAAAGATTTAAAGACATATAACATTTTTCATATGCATCTGAATAATAATTTAAAAAGCGAGTCCAAAAATAAGGAGACACATTTGTTCACAAGAATTTTTTAAACCACTTTCATAGAACAGATCCATCACAGAATTTAAGTCAGAGAAGAATTCTCCATAAATGGTCAAGCCCTCCATATACTCTTGTTTGTAGGTGATATTGGGATAATTGCATCAAACCTCAGATCGTTATAGAACTCTCTACGTGAGAATCATAACCTCTCAAAAAGAGTTTAATTTACCTGTTTTCATTGGAAAAACCAAGTGGAAAATAATGTCTTTTGGTCAACCAAGAAGTGATGTTGGATGGGAAACCCTAAGAGCTAATCTTTGTATTTGGGATTAGGGAAATCATTACAAATGGATAATGTGTGTGGGCCAGAAATTAAGAAGAGGGAGGCTTACATAATATTTGACATATTCTTTAGAGTGAATTTATTGGAGAACAAAGACTATGATCACACTAGATGGGCAGGCCTGAATAGGTTATATATTCTCCATTGCTGAGAATAAACCTCAGAAACTGATCTCCCTGACTTAAGTTTCTCCCCTCTCTGATTCATTTTCTACAAGACTGCCAAAGTTATATGTCTAAAGCACAAGTCTGACCATATCACTTCACTGCTCAATAAACATAAATGGTCTCCATTTTTTTCAGTAGGATAAAATACATGTTACCATTCTATTTACCATTTAAAGGCCTTTCCAATGCTGGCTAAACACTACCTTCTTTAAGAAATATATTTATTTTGTTTTTAACTTATGGAATAAAATAAGCATTTCCATAATGGAATATAATTAAAAAAAGATGATTGCACATGAAACTGCAAATATATTATGTACAACTTGCTGTCTCTTTTAAATATATAATAAAGTTATCATGTAAATGTCTTTTTCCCCCTTTTTTCTTTCTCCCTCTGCCCCAAAGATGGCTACCATTAGACACAAATATATAATATACACATGTGTGTAGGTGTTTGTAAAATCATTTTATACATGCTTCTATTTATGAGTTCTTTCTTTGGATGAAGATAGCAACTTCCTTCATATGTCCTTTATAATTAATTTGGGTATTTGTAATAGTCAAAATGACTTATTTTTTCAAAGTTGTTCTTAAAACAAAGTTGCTGTTTCTATATACAATGTTCTCTTGGTTCATAATACCTTTTTTTAGGATTTTTATTCATCACTCTCTTTCATTTATTCACATTTTGGTCTAGCAAATCTATTTTACTCTTCTTGACTCATGGGATTTTAATTCCTTTTTATACACTTTTCCATAGGCTATCACCCACCCCAAGAATATACTCTCTATTCAATTCCACCTTGTAGAAGACCTAGTTGCTTTCAAAGGTCACCTTAAATGACAGATTCTATGTAAAATATTTCCTATTCCTCCCAGTTAGTAGTGCCTCCCTCAAAAAATTACCTTGTATTTAGAAATGTTTTAATGTATCTCAAATATGCTAATATAGGTATGCATTCTATGTCACAATTGAATGTGAATTTCTAGAAAAAAGGGCCTGTTTCATTTTTGTGTTTGTCTTAGCATCTAGTAGGGTGCCTGACACAGAGTAGGTGTTTAATAAATGCATATTGGTGATTGATTTGATATCCATATTGATGAGATCACAGTTTCAGCTGAGGTATTAGAATTAGATGACTATATAATGATATGCTTATCTTGAAGATGACAAGGTTAGGTGGGATAGATAATATACTAGATGGTAGAATTAGGATCCAAAAAGTTCTTGATGGTATTAAATGATAGCTGTGTAACCTTTTATTACAATATTAATTTAATAAGTTGATATTTAATAGGGATGGATGTACAGTTCAACATTTGGGTCCTAAAATTCTATTGCCAAAGTATAGTGTGGGAGAGATGTGGCCAGCTATAAGTTCGTCTTCAAAAGTACTGAAATGTCAGGGGTGGGGAACCTGCAGCCTCAAGGCCACACGTGGCCCTCTGGGTCCTCAAGTGCAGCCCTTTGACTGAATCCAAACTTCACAGAATAAATCCCCTTTAATAAAAGAATTTGTTCTGTAAAACTTGGCCTCAGTCAAAATGCTGCACCCAAAGACCTAGAAGGTCACATGTGGCTTTGAGGTTGCAGGTTCCCCACCCCTGGTAAATTAACAGTGTGATGTGAAAACCATAAAGTGTAATGTGATATCAGGATATAATAACAGAAGTATTTCATATAAATGATATAATAAAGAAGGTATTTATCTTATTGTGTTCTTTTCTTGTCAGATCATATATAGAATTCTGTGCACTTCATATCCGAAAGGACATTGATAAGTTAGAGCAAACCAGGAAGTAGGTTATAGGAAGCTGAGACTGCTTAAAACCATGATAGAGCTGGACCTCTCGAAAATGGAATTTACTATGGAGAACATAAGGCAAAAAACCAAATTGAACAAATATTTATTAACTGCCTACTATGTATAGGTAAGAAATTCTTATAGGCAATCAGAATACAAAGCAGAGAAAAAGTGACAGGTTGCTTTCGGAGAACTTAAATTATATTGGCAGAGTGTTGTTTGGTGCAAAGCAGAGATACAGACAGTATTCTAGGAAATTTTGAGGAGGGATACCTTGATCTGTCACTTGAAGGTTAACAATTACCATGCTCAAAACAACACTTTGAAGAAGACGGTTCATTTGATAGGTGAAGAAATATAATTTGAGAGGTGAAATGGCCTACACAGTCAGTCGATAAACATTCATTAAGCACTTCTTATGTGCCAGGCACTGTGCTAAGTGCTGGGGATACAAAAAAAACCAGAACAAAACAAAAAAGGCAAAATACAGTCCCTGACCTCGAGGAGCTCACAACCCCAGCATCACAAAGTGAGAAAATGTTAAAGCCAGGACTAGAACTTGGGTCTCCTGATCCAATAGAGTGCTTTTTTTTTTTTTTTTAGCACAATATGTTGTAAAGGGTTAACTTACCTGAATCCTGCTCTCTATATCTTTATTAAAATCTTCTAGTCTTCTCCTTTTGTGAAATAAATATGGTCAAATAATCAAAAGAAACTAAATATATGACCGCAAAGATAAAAAAGACAAAATTAGGTATACAAAGATATTTATAGCAGCTCTATGTGTATGTTAGTAAAATTCTTTAAACAAAGAGATGCTCTTCAGTTGGGGAATAACTGAATAAATCATGGTATATGAAAATATCGCCCTGGAACATCCCTCTGTCATTGCAGCCCCTTCTTTTGGTCAGTTTCTCCTATAACCTCTTTTAAGGAAAGTGCCCAGGCCAGCCAAATTCACATCTTCGTATCTCTCTGTGCTCTGCTTCTCACTCTCTGGAATTCTTATACCATCATCTTCCCCTTCTTCACTTGTGGGTACCTCCTTGCCATCCCTCTTTTAGCTTCTTTTTAGGTATTGTCTTCTTTTATTAGAACGTAAGGTCCTTGAGGGCAACGAGTATCTGTTTTTGCTTCGTTTTGTGTTCTCAGCTCTGTGCCTGGCACAAAACAAGTACTTAATAAATGTTTGTTAACTTGACTTCCCAGCTGGAGAAAAAAGCTAATTGATTCTCCCCCTTTTATCTCTAGTCCTAGGCTAGCCCTTTATTCATTGGTAGAGCTGGGAAGTCTCATTGTTTTATGGGTCCCCCCCCAAGCTTATTTTCCTTTCCCATCTTTTCTTCTCCATGACAATGAGTTTCATGGATCATCTGCAGATGTGAACATTATCCCTAAGATCATCAATTTACACTTAGGAAAAGGGAGTCTCAATTGTAAACTTCTGAAGAAAATGGGGATGGGGCAATTTGGAGCACTCTCTCAAACCACCTGTTTTAGTAGGTTTCTTGAAAGTAAGGGAGTCAAACGACAGAAGGAGAGACGTTGACTTCAAAGAGAAATCTTTGTCTCAAATGGCAGTGAGTCAGTCTATTAACTTTGTAGAGAAATATAACTTTTTAAAACTCTCTTGACAATGTATATCCTTTGCCTACATTAAAATTATGCATGATTTTGTAATAGAAATCATGAAAAGATATCATTATTAATAATAATGTTGAAAAAATAATAATTGTAATTTTGTAAATAATAATATTGACAGTCTTATATCTGGTTCCCCATTGAATTTCCTTATTTTAATTTAAAACAAGTCTAAATTGAAAATGCTCACTCAGAAACACGCGGTGTGAAATGGTATGATAATTTGGCTAACTCTATTGCTGAGAGAAGGAATTTAATTTTTTTAATTATAGCCACCCAAATAAACTGATACTGATTACAACAAAAATGTTTACTTTTTTCCTAATAATCATTATATTAAATTGTAAAAGTGATTAAAGTTCAGTTGCATATATTGCCTCATTTTAAATAATATTTATATATAAACTAACCTTTGAAAGGAAAGAATGTCTTCAGATGTGACTTTCTTCTCTTCTACCCCTGGCACACCAGTTATACACTCACAGGAAAGCTATTGAACAATTGACCAGTGCTACCAAACATATCATTTAAAAATCCACCAGATAGAATAGTAACAAAAGTCAAGGATAAGTTTCAATTTGAAAACAGCCTTAATAATGCAACGAAAGACACTTTAAGGTTTGTTTCTGCAAAACTTTTGTGATGGTCTATGATGACTTTAAGATGGCCTGTAATGTGGATGGCCAGCAATAATGTTTTTTAAATAGTCTAACATCTTTGCTGCAAGAACACAAATATTCATAACATCATGATCATGTGATTTAACTGTTGATAAGTGAGAGGGAGGGAACAAGCATTTATTAAGGTCCTGCTATGTTCCAGGTACTTACTAAATGCTTTAAAAATATTATATCCTTTGATCCTCATAACAGCCTTATGAGGGAGGTATTGTTATGATCCCTATTTTACAGTTGTGAAAATTGAGGGATCTCAGAGATTAAGTGACCTGCCTATTGTCATATAGATATGATGTGTCTGAAACTATTACTTAACTTAGGTCTTTCTGACTTCAGTCCTACAGCTCCTTTCACTGTGCTACCTAGCTGATGAGGTACAACTCAGTGTGCAGAATATAAATGGAAGTATGTACATTCATCCAACAATCTACTGGGAACTGGACTGTGTTCAAATGTCAAATGTTTGTGAAGGCTTGAAAACAATGTGGTGACAGTTTTAGACACTATAAAGACTGTTGCCCTTAGAGATGGTCAATTTGATACACTTGATGCACAAGCAGTAACGTCATTGCACACTTCATTGGGACAACTTGAAATATTGTAGAACAAACTTCGAATACTTCAAACATATGCATTCCTGCTGTCACTGCAGAAAAAATATTTTTAACATAATTGAGCAGTGATTTATTGCTACAGGCTCTATTAAAGAATTTTTAGTCTAAACTTGGACCATTGTCACAAAACCCCAAAAGGATAATGAACCATTAAATCAGAACTATTAATCTATTATCCATAAAGGAAAAAATGTGCTTTTTAAAGAATGGCTATGACTATGACAGCTGTTGGAGGTGGACAATAAGCTGGTCCCAGAATTGAATTGGAAAAGAAAACAGGACTCAGGAAGACTTCTACAAACTGATGCAAAGTGAACACAGAACCAGAACAATTTATATAATAGCAGCATTGTAAAGATAGACAACTTGGAAAGACTTAAGAGCTCCGATCAATGAAATGACCTATAACATGGTTTCAGATGAACCATGCTGCTCATCTGGTAGAGAGGCAGATACAGGAAAAAAAGCAAACATTTTCAGATATAACCGTTATGGGATTTATTTTTCTTGAGAGTATATATTTTTACAACAAAATTTTTGCTTTTCTTTGTAATGTGAGAGGGGGAAGTAGAAAGAGAAAGAAAAGAAGTGCTTGTCGGTTGGGGGGAAAAGGTAATACAAAATAGAAAAGAGTAAACTGAGTTAAATTTGGAAAGCTGATAAGCACTTTCAAATATCCCAAGAATACCTATTCCCATCGGATATAAAAACTTTTTAACACTAATATTTCCCTACTGATGCAATGCGTCTACAAATTATGAAATGCATTCTCCAAAGAATCAAATTGTGGGAGACCCAAAGGGCATAAGAGACTTGGTAAGCATTAATAGATTGCAAATTAATAAGAATGATATTAATAATAATAAACATTTTGTAACACTGTAAGGCTTGAAAAACATTTTCCCTGTAACCATTTGTATGAGAAATGGAATAAGGGAAAGGAGGAAGGAAGTAAGCATTTAATAAGCACCTACTGTGTACCAGGCACTGTTCTAAGCTCTGGAGATACAAATAGCAGCAAATAAAAATTGTACCTGCTCTCAAGGAGCTTATATTCTAATGGAGAAAGCCAACACACCTCAAAAACAAAGACCTGACCTAAAATAATCTATTCAGTGCCATACCAATCGAACTACCAAAAAATTATTTTACAGAGCTGGATAAAATAATAACAAAATTCATCCAGAAAAACAAGAGATCTAGAATATCTAGGGTATTAATGAAAAGAAATGCTAGGGAAGGTAGCCTAGCCATACCAGATATTATACTGTACTATAAAGCGGCAGTCATCAAAACTACCTGGTACTGGCTAAGAAACCCGGTCGTGGCTCAGTGGAATAGGATAGGTACACTAGATGGAGAAGTCAATGACTATAGCAATCTACTCTTTGATTAAACCAAAGAATCCAGCTTCTGGGCTAAGAATTCACTATTCCACAAAAACTGCTGGGAAAATTGGAAAATGGTAGGGCAGAAACTGGGCATAGACCAATATCTTACACCATACACCAAAATAAAGTCAAAATGGGTTC
>CM053625.1:250140222-250156408 GCA_028646595.1 Phalanger gymnotis
TTGGCTTAGCTTTGCTCCCCTCAGCTGGGAGCTGGGAGTTCCGTGCGGGACAGACCTTACCCCGAGACCATCCAGGCTGTCCTGGGCTGGAGCCCTGCTTGCCTCTGCCACTTTGTGGGTTCTGCAGTTCCAGAATTGGTTCGGAGCCATTTTTTTTATAGGTTTTTGGAGAGACTTGGTGGGGAGCTCACACCAGTTACTGCTTTCCAGTCACCATCTTGTCTCCGTCCCACCTAATCTTCACATTTTTACAGAAGAGGAAACTGAGGCCCAGAGAAATGAAACCTCTAGCTCAAGTTCACATAGCTAGCAAGTAGCGATGCTGACATGATCTCTTAAGTCCTGCATGACTCTCTGGCATCTTATATTTATAGGATTCCGTGGCTATCTTAATGCCTGAATTGTTTCAGCTTATTAAGTGGAAAAGAAATGCTAGGCAGAATATAAAAAGATGTGCTTTGCTGGACGCTTTCTCTAAAGATCACAGTGTCAGCTTTGACACGATACTTAGTTAACAACAATACAGTAAAAGATGGTTGACTTTTAGAAACTAGAAATACTCAGACATACAGCCCTTGTCTCCATTCCTGAACTTTTTCTTCCTGGTGTGTATATATTTTTCATTAAGTATTCCCTGGTCCTTGTGATACTGAAGTTATTCAGCATAATGCCCATTCATTAGAAATGCTTTACACTTATCAGATCTTGAAGATGGACTTATCAGCTCTTTCCTTCAACTCCATGTCTCAGATTAATATGCATTGTGATGGAACTTATTTGACAGGGTTGAATGGGTCAGCCCACAAGGAGACAACATTACTAACACCAGGCTATTGGAATTGGAATTAGAGCAAGCATGTGTTTCTTTTTCTAAGTCACAGGTACAACATGCACCAGATTAATAATAAAAAGAGCTGTGTTCAAATTCTGACCCTGCCACTCACTATGCATTTGACCTGGTCAGAGTATTGTGGAGTGGTTTCTTATTCAGGTAGTTATTAGTTGAACTATAGGGTATCCTAAACTTCTTAGTGCAATTTTACCTACACTAAGACTTTTGAGACACCATATTTATGGCTTCCAAAGTCCCTTCCAACCTTGAGATTTTGAGATTTATGGAAATAATTAATCCTCTCTGGTACTCAATTTTTCCATCTATAAAAAGAGGAAGAAGTGGATAATTACTAAGGTATTTCCCTTCTTTAAAGTTTTATGATCCTATGACCCAATAGTTCAAACCTTATCGAACATACTCTTAACCATAAGTAAACTCCCTCCATTGATATGTCATCCCTTCTACGACTGAGTAGATGGTCTTTGAGAGCTGATTTGTCTAAAAATTTCATCAATCCAATGGAAAAAAAAAGGTTAATTGAGTGCCCACTATGTGGAAGTCACTGTTCTAGGCTTGGGGAAACAGACGGAGAAAAAATAGTTGCTGCCTTCAAGGAACTTGTGTTCAGTTGGAGGGAAGGTAATATGTAAGTAAATGCAATATATATACACACACACATATATATATATATATATATGCAAAGTAATATGAAGTAACTTGCAAAGGAGAATGTTAATAATTACAGGAGTGAAGAAAGGTCTCTTGAAGGTAATATCATTAGAGCTGTGTTTTGAAGGAAGCTGGTAAATTCTGTGAGGTAGAAGTAAGAAGGGAGTGTATTCTAAATGTGGGGGACCATTCATGTAAAGTCATGGGCTTGAGAAATGGATCGTGCATGGGGAATATTGAGCAAGCCAGCTTGACTAGAACATAAAAGTTAGTCAATCAATAAGCATTTATTGAGTACCTACAATATTCCAGATACTTGCTTAGCACTGGGGATACAAAGAAAGGCAAAAAACAACATCCCTGTCCTTAGAAAGTTCACAGTCTAATGGAGGAGGTAACAATCAAACAAATATTTACAAATAAGCTATATATGATAAATTAGAAATAATTAACAAAAGAAAGGCACTAGAATTAAGAGATATGAGTGAATCCTTCCTGTAAAAGGTGGAATTTTAGCTGAGACTTGAAGAGATGGTGTATCTTGTTCATGGAACAGCAAGTAGACCAGTATCACTGAATCAAAGAGAATGTTGGGGAGGGTATAAGGTATAGGAAGACTTGAAATGAGTGTGTTGGTGGGGACTATTATGAAAGACTTTGAACACAGAGCATTTTGTATTTGATTCTTGAGGTTATGAGAAGCTTCTTGAGTTTATTGTGCATAGGGGTAACAGGATGAGATCAAACCTTTAGAAAAAATCACTTTGGCCACTGAAGGAAAGTTGGACTGGAGTGGGGAGAGACCTGTGGCAAGGCAAGTGAAACCAACTCATTGATGAGTCTCTTGAAATATAGTTGGGCTGACATTTATCAAATAATAAATAAGCATTTATTAAGTACCTGCTATGGATCTAGCACTATGCTAAGTGCCAAGCATACAGACAAAAAAATGAAACATTGGACATAGCACATATCAGGCCTACCTTGAAATCTTTTTAGCTTAGTAGAACCATCTAGACCTCGTACTCTGCTAATAGAGTTTATGAGAACCCAGTCACCTCCATAGGATAGACAAGCACTGGAGGATGCATTGGTAGAGAAACGAGCATGTCCGAGCACATAAAAGGGATAGGGAGGAAATGATGAGAGATGTATTTTCACTGGTTGATTTGTCCATTTCCCCCCTAATCCCAGCATTTTACCATATACTTCATTATAGCTTATTCATTTAATTTCAATGTTCCCAATGAGACTGGGGAGTTTGAGAGAGTCATAATGGGAAACTAAGCCTCTCATTTCAAGACTGATAACAGCCTGAGTCCATTATTATGTGGCACCTCATCTCAGTTCCTGCCAGACAGGTGGCAAGCCTTTATTTCTTTTGGTCTATTTTAGTTCTGTCTTTCTCAAATGATAGCTCCATCTGTCTATGTTGTCGATCTGCCTGGGAGATATGATGAGAGCTAAGAATTTAGAAGTGTAAGGTTGGCTTTCCAAATGACCACTTCCATACAGCACACACCATTGTTAGCATCTGTCTCCCTTGCCTTCCTCATGATTTCATTTGGAGATGGTGTTTTCTCCTTAGAGACAGTCCTTCCTACCACCATTTATATATAGAGTGACAAAAGACAGAGGTTTGTACTGATACTGTAAACATTTAGTGGATAAAGAGATTCAACCATCTGGATTTTTCACCTGTGTAAAATTCATAGGGAAGTAATGAATGGCCTTGTTCAGTGACCACTGGAGCCAGACAGTCACACTCACAAAAATAAATTTAACCCCAGATTGCACTGCTAACAGCTCCTTGGCAATAGGAGAGATCATTTCTGTTTACACCTTGAACTTCCATAAAATCAAGTGGCAGTTTCTGTAGCTAGAATACTGGCACACTTGGTCACAGACAAGCACAGAGAGCTACTGATCTCACAAAGTTGCTAGGTGTTGTTTTTTTTTTCATTTTTGAAGCATATAACCTTTAAAATCAGGTCAACTTCTGAAAGACGAATCACATCACGTCTCGAAACAAAACCCCACATCTATTCCTTCAATACATCCCCAAGGACTCCTTTTCATAATTCATGTTTTAAAAAATGTTCAGTTGCCATTTAAAGAAGAACACAGGAAGAAACCCTCTTCTGTCCTCAAGGGAAAAAGGGAACATGGGGCTCTGGTGCATGGGCAGAGCTCCTGGGATGGCATCTTTCCATATTGAGAGCCTGGGAAGCTTCCTTCTAAAAGACTCATGATGAGGTAAAGGAAGTACATTGGAACAGCTGTGGAGCTAAGTAGACATTCTGTAATTGTTCTGGTCAGTTAAACACATGCCTTGACTACAAGGCATTCAAAAAAGGACTGGAAACTTCAGATCTCTTCTCTTTCCCTCATTCATTTCTTTTCTCTTGGGATCTAAATAAGGAAATGGAATCCCCAGGCTTGGTAGCTTTGAAATGTTGAGACAGTGAGCCACAGGAATCCAGAAGTCAGAGTTTAGGCCAGATTTCTCATCCAGAAAAGTATTAATGCCCTGGGGAGCATGGAGCAACTTTGGGAACTACAGCCCAGCAGAAGTAAACAACCAGTAGCTATGCTGCATCTGGACATACTACATATTTAATAAATGTTTGTTCTCTTCACTTTGTGGTAAAAATGCTATGTAGGAGCTGAGCTAAGTTTCAAGCCAACTCCAACAGAGATTAAGGTGGGGTAGGAACAAGTATACGCCAGAGGAAATGCGGGGAAAATTTGCTCTTGTTATATCTTTGAATTGTTATTTGCTATATCAATGACCAAGATTTTCAATCTCAGAAACATCTTTGAACCTTCATTCTCCCTCACTCTACCCACCAGCATTGAATTAGTTGTCACATCTTATCAATTATACCTCTGCAGCATCTCTAGCAACTATCTTATCTACAATCACCCAGACAAAACCCTCCTTTGGACCTGCATCATCTCTTGCTGGGAACATTCCAATAGCTCTCATGGCTTTTCTTTCCTCAAGCTTCTCTTCTTTCCCAACCATGCTCCACACAGTGACCAAATTGTTATCCCTAAAGCACAGGTGTGACCACAACTCTCACTTTTTCAAGAAGCCTTAGAGTCTCCCTTTTATATCTGGGACCATATACAAACTCTTTTGGTTGGCATTTAGAAGTGTTTCATAATCTGACTTCAACTTATATTTCCAAATTTATTTTACTTTACTCCACTTTGCACGCTTTCTGTTTCAACCAAACTTGGTTTGGAAGCAACATACGCAGTGTTCCCTGCATATAAAATTCCATATCTGGCCTCTAAATCTTTGCACAAGTATCCTGTCCACCATGAGGGGAAAATTATTCTTTCTTACTTCTACCTCCTGGAAACACAATATTCCTCGATGATTCAGCTCAAGTATTAACTTCTACAGAAAAGTTTTCCTAATCCCACTCAGTCCTGAGTGTACGTAAGTGTACTCTCTTTGAAATTACTTGGTATTTAATTATCTCAAATGTTGTTTCCTGCTCTTCCCAGTAAAATGGAAAGTTCTTAAAGGCAGGAATTGACCCAATACAAGCTCTCTAATCCCAAACACTGCCTCTCTTAATACAATCTAAAATTATATTAACATGTGTACTTGCCATATTGCACTAACCACAATAGAACCTGGAGTCCAGTAAAACCCCTAGGTTTAAGACAAACTGCTTCCCCATCTTGCCTTTATAAAATTTAAACTGAGGATCCTTTTTATATTTATGCATACTAAAATTTATGTGTTCATGTTTGGGCCCCTGATTTTTGCCCATTGAGATATTTTTTACATCATGATTTCACCATGAGATAGCCAGGAGACATAATGGATTAAATGCTAGACTTGGAGTAGGGAAATACTGGAATTCAATCCTACCTCAAATATTTATCAACACGTTTTATATATGTGTGTATGTATGAGTATATACATGTATATGTAGGTGTGTATATGTATATATGTATATGCACCCACACATGTATATGTATATATAAATAAAATTATTTCTATCCTCAGCACTTGGCACAGTGTCTAACACATAGGAGATGTTAAATAACTGTTTCTTGAATTAGATGGAATTAAATAACTTGGATAAAGGCACAGATGTTTAGCTTATGAGCTTGAAGATGACACTGCAGGTGACAGACTTATAAGCACAATGGACAGGATGACAATTATTTTGTGGGACTTAAGGACTGGAGACAGCAATCTATGATTTCATTGGAATGGGGAACTCTCAATGAGAAATCTTCCTCTCAAAACAAATTGGCATCTGTTCTACAATCTATAGGCAGAGAATTGCCTGGGGCCACTGAGATATTAAATGACTTGCCCAGGGCCATAAGACTATATGTGTGTGTATGTATGCATATGTATATATGTGTATATATGTATATGTGTGTATATGTATGCATGTGTGTATATGTATATATGTATGTGTGTGTATATATATACATATACATATATATGCATATATATACATATATACGTATATATATATATGAAAGATCACTTTTGAAACCGGGTCTTCTCAATCCTGGGGCCAACTCTCTGTCTGCTATGCCCCAGCTGCCTAATGTCAGAGTAAGGACTATAAAAACAATCATTCCTCTATACTGTGCCTTGATTAGACTATATCTAGAGTATTATTTAATTCTGAGTAAAACGTTTTTTAAAAAAAATCATTAAGATGCCAAGCATCCAGAGGAAGGTGATTATCTGTATGACCAAGAGATATTAGTCTGATGAAGAGAAGACTTAGGTGAGACATAGCTAACTTTAAACATCTGTAGGGTTGTCATATTGGAAAAGGGCTCAGACTTATCCTCCTTGGCTCCAAATTACACAATTAGCAGCAGTGAGTAGAAATTTCAAGGAGTCCCATTTAGAAATGAAAAAAAAAACTGCTCATAGTTGTAGACATCCTAAAGTAGAAGAGGATTCTTTGGGACATATGGGCAATTGACACAAATATGTAAAACAAAATATTCCCCTCAATATGGGTTTTTCTGCAAAGGTTGATGACTCCTTGTTGAATTTGTTATAGGAGAGGTTGGTTCATACACTGTTTGCACTGGTTGGCTGCTGAGGTGCCTTCCAACTCAGAGATTTAGAGGGTTATAGAATCATGTAGAGAGAGTTGGAAAGGACCTTAGAGGTTATTCAGATGAACCCCTTCATTGTACCAATGAGGAAATAGAATATTAGAAAGGCTGAATGAGCTGCCGGTATCCCACAGCTAGTTAAGTTTCAGAAGTGGGATTTGAAACCAGGTTTTTCTGACTCCTGTGTCATTAAGTTTATGCCTTCACTATGCTAGACCCTAAAGGAATTTTTTTAAATGGTCCTTATCTTCAAGGAGTCTATAATCTGGGCACTGAGAAGAACACATACAAGGTGCTTAATAAATATTTGTTGAATTCATGCTAGGCAAATGCAAATAAAATAATCAGAGAATAATGCAGTGTTAAATTATATGAGAGGGACTTAGAGTGCAATAGCAGGTCAGAGAAGGAAGAGATTAATATGTACTGGAGTCATTGGAGAAGACAGCCTGGAGGTGGGAGGACGTGCATTGGGCCTTGAAGGATGGATGTAATATATAACTTGATATTCTCCAAATGGATACATGGCCTAAATATAAAAAGGTCACATTGCAGAAGAAAATAAATAGAGGAGAAAAGAAAGAATCTTTTACATCCATGATTATTATCGGGAGAAATCTTAAAGAAGCAAAAGCATACTGGGTGATTACAAAAGGCAAATAGACTTAAATTTTATAACATTTAAAAGCTATCATGTAAACAAAATAAGTGAGCTAGAATAAAAGAAGCTGTTGTTGAAAGAAAAGTATTTATATGAATTTCTCTGATAAAAGTTTGATATCTGAGATATACAATTGACAAAAAAATACGAAGTGGAATTCCCCAATAAGTAAGTAATCAAAGAAGAATAGTTGTTTTCAGAGGAAGAATTGTAAATGATTACTAACCATATGGGGGGAAATGTTTTGAATTACTACTAATCAGAAAAATACACGTTTTCCTTTTTAATATCATTTTTAATTTGTGGAATAAAACAAGCATTTCTATAACAGTACAATAAAAAGATGATTGTACGTAAAACTGTAAATCCACTATGCACAACGTACTATTCCTTTCAGATACACAACAAAATTATCATATGATTTTTTCTTCCCCCCCCCCACCCTAGAGATGGCTACCATTAGACACCTATGGGTATCCAAACACACATTAGACACATACATGTGTCATATATATGTAAAATTTTTCTATACATACTTCTATTTATCCATTCTTCCTGTGGAGGCAGATAAAATTTTTTCTTTATATGTCTTTTATAGTTAATTTATAGTCACACGAAAATACTCTAAATCATTATTGATTGGAGAAATGCAGACTAAAACAACCCTGAGATATCATTTTACACTTAACAGATTGATTGAAATGATTGAAGGAGAAAGTGACAAACATTAGAGAGGATATGGAAAAATTAGCACACTAATTCATTGTTGGTGGAATTGTAAATTATTCCCAAAGATTTATTAAAGTACCTATGCCCTTTGACCCACCAATACCACTGCTTGGTCTATTTCCAAAGATGATGAGGGGAAAAAGGAAAAGAGTCTATATGTTCTAAAATGTTTATAGCTGGTCTCTTTGTGGTGGCAAAGAACTGGAAATTCCAGGGATGACCATCTGTTGGATAATGGCTGAACGAGTCGCGGTATATGATTATGATGGAATAGTACCGTGCTATGAGAAATGATAAGCACAATGATTTTTAAACAATTTTTAAACAATTAAAACAACTCTGGTTTCACCTCATATCCATTCAATTGTCAAAAATGACAAAAGAAATAAACAGTCAATGGTGAAGGGATTATACATATGTGGGTATACTAAGGCACTGTTAGTAGGACTGAAATTTGATACAACCATTCTGGAAAATAATTGAAATTGTGAGAGAAATGTCCCTACACTGTTCATAGCCTTTGATCCACCAAACCTGCTACTGAGATTCTGGCACAAGGAAATTAATGACAAAAATAAAGGCCTTATATATTGTAAATTATTCACAGGAGCACTTTTTTGTGGTGGTGGTAGGGAACCTAGAAACAAATGGGTGCCCATTGAGTAGCAAATGGCAAAACAAAATGTAGTTTATTGATGCAATAGAGCATTATTGTACCTTAAGAAATGGTAAATGTGACTAATACCAAGAAGCATAAGAATATATCTCATGTAAACTGATGCAGACAATTCCTTTTGACTCCCCAGCCATCCTTTCCACATAAGAACTACCTACGCAACATCTATTTGCCAATAATGGATTCCCCCAATTGTGACTGCATACCTGGTGGCTCTTATTCCTTTGCAGGCTCCTAAATTCTGCTACCAACTTCCTGAAAGAAAAGCCACTGACCTTGCTGCCCAGTGGAATGTATCAAGCGTGCCCATAGCGGTGTCTGCAAAGCCCCTCAGACTGACAAACGTACCTGCTGCCATTGATTTTCCTCTTTCCCTATGCTTGTAAATAGAGCAATCTGTTCAGACTTGTCCTTTCATATGCCATGCAAATGTTCTCTACTCTTTTTTTCTGTGAAATATGTGAATAGAAATAAAATCCCTGAATATCCTCAAAATATGGGATACAATATGGGATACAAAATATGGGAAGGAAGGAGGGAAGGAAGGAAGGAAGGAAGGAAGGAAGGAAGGAAGGAAGGAAGGAAGGAAGGAAGGAAGGAAGGAAGGAGGGAAGGAAGGAAAAAAAACAATAATTAAATACCTACTATCCTACTATACAAGAAACACTGTGAAATGCAAAACAAATCGTTCTAACATTGTTCCTTGGGTGGCCTCTTTCTTTTAAGACACTGGCAGATTTTGGAGTAATATAATAGACAGCTATATAAATCTATACCTGTTCACACACATGTTACCAAGAAATAATTGTGTTACACACAAACATTTAGACATTCACTTTGTGGCTATAACTATACTAAAGAATGATTTCTGGACATTTGAGTTAAGAGAAGACACTTGAGCTGGACAGGAGATTCTCCTACCCCAACTGATATACATGTTATAATGTGATCAAAGGAAAATGCCACCAAATCAGGCTGCGCACTGAGATTGTTAAAGCACCCAACAAGATATTGCAACCTGTGTGTATATATGTTTTATCTCTGGAGGGAGATGGGAAAAATATAAGCAGAATGCTAAGATTGAGTTGTCATTTCACCCAATATGCACAAGCATAATTGATCAGAAATTTAAAAGTTTCTACAGTTGATTGAGTCAGCATGTGACATTTCTAGTGCATGAATGCAATATTTTAAGAAATGATACCACAGGTTTTATAACATATTTGTTGATGTGGAGACAAGGTCGATGTAGGCATATGGACTTGTGCTTTGGAGTCTCAGAAGATGGAGAAGATAAAGGGGCCCACAATCAGTACATCTGAAAGGCCATTTGAAAGTCTTACAGAACAGCTATGGCCTCACTTCAGAAAGCTCTGTTAGAAATGTATCAGTCTGACAGGATACTTGAGTTCTCTGCCAAGATCTTTAATGAAGTGTTTGAGTACTAAGAAATCTTCCTGGGAATGGAAAGCAAAATGATAAAACAGGAAGTTCCCATTCCAAATAGTTGAAAGATCATACAACTTACTGGTCTAGAAGATAACCCAGGGAATGGTTCGGGCCCTGTGAATACAATATGTCATAACCCAATCATTACCCGTTGGGCAGTTAGTAAGACTCTCTTTTGAGTAAGTGGAAGAAATAAAAGAATTAGGCAAACAAACTCGAAGAACTCTCTCACAAGTTATAGAATGTCAATTATAGCAGCAAATGTGATTAGATAAGGAAGAAACTGAGTCTTGACACATGCCCAAGGAAAATCATTCAAATCTGTCATGGCCCTAGGTGGACCTCTATTCAGATAGGAGACAATATATCAATATACACACAGACCATTTCTTGTCTATATCTCAAGTTGTGGAGAAGTAACCCACAGAACAAGGCAATAGCAAGCGTTAGCCTGAGCCATCCACAAGGTCAGGACTGGGATTGTAAGTCAGGGTACTCACAATGAGCCTGGGTAAGAGGCACTCTCTTTCTTGCCTAATACTTTTGTGGCGAAGACACAAAATGAGCAAAGGGCACTCATAAAGTACATGACAATCAACCTGAATCATCTACAAGTTCAGAATTAGGATTGTAAGTTAGTAGGTCTGAGCCTGCTGACAAACAATCAGAAGCATCCATAAATTGAGGAGATTATGGGAGAAGTGTCAGCCCTATGAGGTAGGTGACCAAATTCAAATATGTTGCTTTAAGAAATATGGAAGTCATGACCCCAAAGCCAAATGACATTGATTGTAAAATTGCTTGCTTTTGTGCATAAATTTAACATTTGCTATTATAGGCTACATTTGACCTATGTGTTTTCTAGGTGATATGTTCTTATTAATGCGCTAAGCATTATTGTTATATATGCTTTTATGTAACATTATGTACTTAACACAGCTATAGCGCTTGTCGCACATTTCTGCATGCGAACTGTGCATCTCATCTCTGATGGTAACTGAACGTAACTTTCTTGTGTTTTGCTATATGTTTTCTAGTATATTGATATTTGTGTCCACGTTTTTTTTGTTCAGTCATTTTTCAGTCACGTCTGACTTTTCATGACCCATTTGGAGTTTTCTTGGCAAAGACACTGGAGTGCCTTGCCATTTCTTTTTCCAGCTCATTTTACACATGAGGAATTTGAGGCAAACAGGGTTAAGTGACTTGCCTAGCATCACACAGCTAGTGAGTGTCTGAGGCTGGATTTGAACTCAGGAATATGAATCTTTCTGACTCCAGCCCCAGCACTCTATCCACTATGCCAATACCTGCCTTGACCATATTTTAAAATACATAATTTTTCAAATATTCTAATTCTGACAACATGAATTTCTAGTGCGGATGTTATGTTTTAAATATTTGTGTGTGCATTGTACTATGCAGTTTGATGGTATGTGTTAATTTATGTAGCTTGAGATCAACACCTGGGAGCATACATATGTATTCCAGAGAACTGGAATTTCTCAACTAGGGGAACAATGTAGGGAGACTGAGGTTTTTCACTGGTCAGAATACAGCACACAGTAATCACTCCTCGCTGCTGACAGATATGCATAATAAAGATAAGAAAGTCATTCATCGATGTGGAATGCAGGAGGCAGCAAATATTGGACCAAAACCTGAGGTAAGAGAGGTCTGTTAAATGTAGTCAGATCCTTAATGAATCTTTGACTGAGAAACCCTGGCAACCACTGGCAAAGAGGATAGATGTTTATTTTAGGAAAGAAGAGATATCAAGCTCCAGCTTCATCCCTGCTCTATTGTTTTGAAAGGATAGTACCCAGAGCTGAAATGAGAGCTCCAGAGGATCCCTCCCTCTCTATCTCCATGAAAAGCTTTCACATTCAGGGGGAAAGGAAGGATAAGTGGAGAATTGAGGAAACTGCTATGAAAGATTCACGTGGGACAAATTTATCCAGCAATGACAGGTTGTGTGAAGATGATGTGGGATTGTCAGACTCTTTTATGATCCCTTCCTTCAGCCTGGCTCATCCACCTTTTGAAGGCGCACACAGCCCAATTGGGGAAGCAGCCTTGAAATCAATTGACAGAGCAGGGAAAGTATTAATAGCATCTGCAGCCACAAGACACTCCGCTATAGTGAGATTTGTTATAGGGCAAAAATGACAGTCATATAACAACATCTTACTGATATGGGCTTCCCAAACAGGGTTGAAACTAAGGATGGATACTTCTGACAGCGAGCGGAGGCAGCCCAAGTTAGAGATTTGATAGAGCAAACAGGCCTACAAATGAAGTGGTACAAGAGGAGAAATGGACGACGACTGTGCCGGTTAAGGAAGGAAGTAGGTCAGACACCAGGCTCTTGTGATGAATGTGGAGTCTGTACGTTCAGCTACGTAAGCGCTGTTCATTATTTCCTTTTTTTTTTTAATGCCCCTTAGCGCATACCAATCAGCAGCTCAGCCATTGCCTATTAGGCATCCATTGATGCAGCTAGTACTTAACACTAGATGGGCTCTGCAAGAATCTTCTGATTATGATTATCAATAATGATTGATTAAAGTGAAATAGAATCTATCTGATTGTGGAGGCGTAATGCAGAGAAGCAAATGAAGTAGTTATCAAATTCATGCTGCTTATGATAAAAATTACTAATAATACTGGGAAAAACAAATTGGTTCAGAAGCTAGCCAGTCAAAACTTGTTGATTTGTTACTTTGAACTCATGATATCTCCTGTCAGTTGAATTGCTGACTTTAAGCCATCAAGTTAATATAACCTGAGCTATTGATTTGATCTTGTTAAGGTAGGAAAGTTCTATAAGGAATTGTGGAGTCACATGCATAAATCAAACCAGGATATGGTCTTAATATTCATCACTGCTTTGATTTGCTGCATTGCAGAATTTTTTCCACCTTGAGAGAGTTTAGATTCACTTGAACTTCAACTGTTATATAGCACCAACATGGATTTTCTGCTGTCATATTAAACTCCAAATGTCCAAAACCGAAATCACTATCTTCCCCCCTGCATCTTCCCTTCCTCCTAACTTTAATATTTCTGTTGAGGGCATCACCATCCTCCTAATCAAATAGTTTCATAACAGCAGAGTCACCCTTGACTCTTCCCTCCCAGCCTTGTCCACTCCACCTCCACAATATCTCTCACACCTGTCATCAATTTTTTTATTCCCGCTGGAATTTCTCTAGTTCTGGCCCTCATCATCTCTCACCTAGAATAGTGCAATACCTCCTTAATTGGTCTTCCTAACTCAAGTCTCTCCTTTCACCAATCCATCCTTCATACAGCTGCCAAAATAATCCACCTAAGGCATCTGTCTCACTGTATCATTCATTTACTCAAAAACATCCAGTCACTTCCTATTACCTGCAGAATTCAACACACACTTATTAAAAATCTTCTGTGTGCTGGATATCAACACAGAATCTACTGGCATCAGGGATAGAAAGGCAAAAAAATGTTCCTGCACTCAGAAAGCTTATAATCTTCTTGGAAGAAATGACATACACACATATATGCAAATGCAAAGTATGAAAGGAGAGAACACCAACGACTGAGTGTGAAACCATAGTGAGGTCTGAAAATGTGGTAGGGTCAGAAAAAGCTTAGCATAATAGATAACCCTTGAGCTGACGTTGGAAGGAAGCTAGGGATTCTTAGAAGTAGTTGTAATGAAAGAGCATAAGGGAGAGTACAAAAAAGGAAGATTAGATGCCAAGTTTTGAGAATAACTAGTACACTATTCTGGCTGAAATGTGGAATGCATAAGGAGAAATATTATGAAATAAGTAAGAAAGATAGATGGGACCCAGCTTGAGCATGGTCATACTGAGAAGTTTATGTTTAATTCTAAAGGCAATAAGGAATAAGACTCCACTGAAGATTTTTAAGTACAGAAGTGACATGGTCAGAAAATGTGTCATAAATTTGGGAGGAGTATAGAGAATTGACTTCAAGGGAAGAAACTGGAAGCTGGGAGACTACTGAAAAGGTAAAAACTAAAAAAGAACTCCTTTGTCATTTAAGAACATCCACAATCTGGCTCCAATCTGTTTTTGCAGCCTTATTTCCCATTGCTTGCAGTCATAGAATCCACTCTCCCCCTTATTTTACAGATAAAGAAATTGAAACCCAGAAAGTCAAACTCATTGTCCAAAGTCACATGACTTGTGTCAGAGTTGGGGTGCAAATGGAGGTCCTCTTATTCCAAATCCAGAGTTCATTTCATTGTGCCATATTTCTCTAATCCTTCTTCTCATCAAAAAAGGACAATATTTATACAAGGATGGGGCCCACCATATGCCAACAAACACAAAAGACCTGGACTCCTTGATTCAAATACCAATTGACATAGCTAGAAAGATGGACGGAGGGTGGCTTTATCAAGCAAAAATGCCTCACTGAGTTGGAGAAAGTGTCACATACCTATAATCCCTCCTGCTAAGGAAGTAGAAGCATATAGGTTGTTTGAGCCCAGGATTTCTGCTGGTCTAACAGCCATGTGGTGTCCCTAGTAAGTCAGGCACCAATATTGTGAACCCCTAGGAGCAGAAGGTTACAAGGGTGCTTGAGGTAGGAAGAAGCAGACCAAGGGGAAGAATAAATAATATACTACAGACAAAGGATAACAGTATGAGAAAAGCTATAGAGACAGTAGAGCACAAGACAATTAGTAAACCTGTTCACTTGGAGCGAGATACTGGGAGATACAGTTGGAGCAGTAGGCAAATGAAGGCTAAGGCTGCAGAGAATATTAAAGGCCAACCTAATGAGTTTGGGCTTAAAACTTCAAAAGCACCACTTTTTGTATATAATTCCCTTATTCACAAACATCCCCCAAAAAAGAGTATAAAAATCTAGTTGCCCTGTATATGATGGATTGGAGAATGGAGACAATTCTTAAGTTAAAGACTATTTTGTAGTCTAGCCATGAGCTGTTAAGGACCTAGACAAAGGTGATTTGAACAGAAACATATATGGCTGCATTAGAGAGTTGGTTTTTTTTTTATTTTTTAGGCTGGGTCTCCCTATCTTGACCAGGTCGAAAGTATAGGAGCTACTCACAGGCTCAATTCCACTAACGATTAGCATAAGAGCTTTGACCTACTCCATTTATGACATGAGCTGGCTCATACCTCTTTGGGCAACCTAGTTACCCCACACATATTCCAAGGGCTCACCACATCAATGGTGGTCTAACCATAAAGAAGATATCCAATTGGCATAATCCTCTGCAGCTCAGAATTCCCAAGCTCAAAAGATGCTCCAGCCTCGGTCTCTTGGTAGTTTGTATTACAGATGTCTGTCATCACACCTGGTGAGAGATATGAAGAAGGAAAAATTAAGAAGATTTGTGTTGGATCAATTGTGGGGATCAAGGGTAGAGAAGAGTCAAAAATGACTACTGAAAATAGGCGGATTCCTTCCAAATTCCTTTTATGACTCAAATATGGTGCTTTTACCTAAACCAGGAAGAGCCAAAACAAAGAAAGAAAATTATAAATCAATCTCCCTAATGAATATAGATGAAAAAATTTTAAATAAAATATTAGCAGAGATTACAGAAACTTATCATGAGGATAACACACTGTGACCAGGTGGGATTTATACCAGAAATATAAGGCTGGTTCAATATTATGAAAACTATCTGCATAATTGAACATATCAATAACAAAATAAACAGAAATCATATGATTATCTCAATAGATGCAGGAAAAGCTTTTGACAAAATACAGCACCCATTCCTGTTAAAAAAAAACAGAGAGCATGGGAATAAATAATTTTCCTTAAAATGATGAGTAATATCTATCTAAAACCATCAGCATGCATTATAAGTAATGAGGATAAGCTAGAAGCATTTCCAGTAAGATCAGGGGTGAAACAATGATGTCCATTATCACCACTGCTGTTCAAAATGATACTAGAAATATAAGCTTTAGCAATAAGAGGAAAAAAAGAAATTGAAGAAGATGGCAGCTGGGAAGCAGTGACTGGCGTGAGCTCCCCACCAAATCCCTCCAAA
>CM053625.1:250156908-250179308 GCA_028646595.1 Phalanger gymnotis
CCAAGATCGCAGAGTGAAAGCAGGGACTTGCTTGAGCTCTCTCTCGAATGCCTCCATATTAATGTAAAAAGTGACTCTAAACAAATTCTAGAGCTACAGAACCAAAAAAATGACAGAGCGAAAAAAATCTCCAGCCCCAGGCAGCCTGGAAGGTCAACTGGAATTTATATCTCACAGTGCTGGGAGTAGAGCATAGCTTAGTGTGGGCTGCCCCAGCACAGACTGGGCTGGAGCAGACCTGGAGGAGCAGGCCTCAGAGCACTGAACCACTGGCAGCTGTGGCAGATTTCAGACTTCTCAACACAAAAACGCCAAAGACAACTTAGCAGGTCAGTGGGAAAACACTGTTGGACCTAGGGGAGAGAAGAGTGAGATCCATCCCCAGCCCTGGGGTGGTGGAGGTGGCTGCAGGAGCAGCAGGAGCAGCAGCAGCAGCAGCAGCAGAAGCAGCAGCAGCAGGAGCAGCTACTTCTGGTCCACAGTGGTGGTGGCGGGGAATCAAGTGGCTGATCAGAGTGGGAGTGCAGGGATCTCTTTGCTGGCACTGAGACAGGATTCTCTTGCTTTGCCCTGCTTGAATCTGGATGGTAGTCTTGGGGTAAGGAGGAGTGCTGGTGTGGAAAAGCTTGTGGAGAGGGAGTCCTCCTCATAGTTCCAAGGCAGAAAAGAGTGTTTGAGGTCACCTGCAGACTAGAGCACAGACCAGGAGAGGAATAAACACCTCTCCTTGGATCGTACCACCTCAGAAGAAGTGAAAATTTACAAGTGCCTACAAGTAGCTCTGAAAACAGCTGCACACAATCCCAGAAGCTAGGGACAGAGCACTCTCCACTCTGGAAGCAGAGTCATACCTTGACAAAAAGCTCAAAAGTCAAGTAATTGGCTGGGAAAATGAGCAGACAGGGTAAAAAAAAAAACTCAGGCTATAGAATCTTACTTGGATGACAAAGAAAATCAAAATATTCAACCAGAAGAAGACAACAAAGTAAAAGATCCTGCATCAAAAACCTCCAAGAAAAATAGGAATTGTCACAGGCCATGGAAGAGCTCAAAAAGGTTTCTGAAAATCAAGTAAAATAAGTTGAGGAAAAATTGGAAAAGAAATGGGCGATCCAAAAAAAACTATGAAAAATGAGTCAACAGCTTGCTAAAGGAAGTGCAAAAAAATACTGAAGAAAATAACACCTTAAAAAATAGACTAACCCAAATGGCAAAAGAGGTCTAAGAAGCCAATGAGGAGAAGAATGCCTTAAAAAGTGGAATTGGCCAAATGGAAAAAGAGGCCCAAAAGCTCATTGAAGAAAAGAATTCCTTAAAAATTAGAATGGAGCAAATGGAAGCTAATGACTTTATGAGAAATCAAGAAGTTATAAAACAGAACCAAAAGAATGAAAAAAACAGAAGACAATGTGAAGTATCTCATTGGAAATACCACTGACCTGGAAAATAGATCCAGGAGACATAATTTTAAAATTATTGTACTACCTAAAAGCCATGATCAAAAAAAGAGCCAGCCCAACTGAGTAATGGAATTTCTTATTCATCACTAATACAATGCCCCAACCATGAACTCCGCAAGGATTCCACAAAAGGGGAAAACAGAACTTCCAGTGCGTTGTTTGTTTTTGGCTCACATATGTATACTTTATACATGGGTCTCCTTCGGGTTCTCTACTGGCTCTTGAATGTGGATGGGCCTCTTCCTGTTTAAACTTGATAGGAGGAGGTTACCAATCCCCTGATAAAACACAGGTAGGTACAATTTAGTGCAAATAATGAATCCCATGAAATGGTACCACGTATTTGGATTAGCAGTATTAAAAGTTATATTTATGTAAAATATGGCCATTGGTTCCAGCCCCCTGAAAATATGCAGTGCAAATTTAAATAATGTGACCACTTCAGGGGATTTATTAACGCACTAATTGGGGCCCAGCAGTGCTGCACCAGTGGATGTCTCATTGCTTCTGCAAATGTACTTTTACATGTAGAGACCTTCACTAAACCCAACATGTTGGAGCCCTATCCTCTGTATTTGGCAAGCAGCCATCCCATGTGAGAATCCAGCCCTATATACCAAAACATTTACTCATGAGAATCTCTATGTCAGACCTAACAAAGCTTACACAAGAACTGTGAAGATCAGTCACCTTCTGCTTTCAGCATAACTGATGACTAGCTAACATTTCTGCAGAGTTCTAAGCAAATATTATCTCATTTTAGTCTCACAACAACCTTGGGATTAGATGCTATTAATATTCCCATTTTAAAGGAGAGAAAAGTAAGGCAGACAGAGGTTAAGTGACTTAGCCCAGGGTCACACAGCTAGTAAATATCTGAGGCTAGATTTCAACTAAGGTCCTTCCAACTCTATGTCTGGCTCTCTATGTGTCACCTAACTATCTCAATGAAAGTGGGAGTTGGGGAATTGGCCACAAAGAGAGTTCTACATGTGAAGGTTTCATTTGGATACATTTGAGGCACATCACATTTGCAAGAACCAAGTAGAGAAATTCTCCACTTACTCCTTTCATGCTTTCATACTCTAGTTTTGTAGGGATTACACACAATAATAAAAACACACAAAACACCTGTATTTTAATTGAGAAAAAAAGATCACTATAGTGTATATGCATATGTGTGAGTACCAATACATGGATATATATTTGAATATAATAATCTTAAATAATTAATTTCCAATTTGTGTTTTGCCTTTCCAAAGTATTTTAATCTACAATCATAGATTAGGGAGCCATGAATTCAGTTTACAAAAAGTTTCCACCCGTGGGGCATATATGACATCTGCACTCATATCTAGAAATCACTTTTAGTGTTAACGCAATCAATTGGCCTAAGGTTCAAGGTGGGGATATGTTGCAGAATGGGGCAGAAAGACTACTCAAACTGTTATAACTTCAAAAACAAGGCTGAATTCAGTGGATTCCATCACTGAATGGCTTGAACAACATGGTGACCACTGAATCATCAGAATCTACCTTTAGAGGGGAGTAGGAAGATCATTGGATTTGAATTCAGAAGAACTGCATTCAAATCCTATTTTATTAGGATTTGATCTTGGTCATGGTCAGTACTTAACCTTGCCAGGTCTCTGTTTTCTTATTTGTAAAATTAAGGAATGGGAACAACATATTTCTATGGTCTTCTCTTGCCACAAATCTAAGATCCTAGGATGCTTTTTCCTTTCACACATGTTTTATGGTTTGTTTTTTTTTTTTTTTTTACCTAGCCTGTTGACAACCTGGCCACTGAAATAGTTCCAAATAGCATTTAAATTTTTAGAAAAATTAAGTTGGCTTCCAGAAACTGATTTATGAGCATAGGAAGAAATTGCTTTTTCTGACATCTGTCTCTGGCTGACTTGTAGGATTTGAAAATTTTCTTCAAAAATACAATGAGTACATAAGTGCAGATGATATTTTTAACAGTATAATTCTTATTTATTCCAGTCCAAGAGACAAATTTAATAATAAAACAGGAAGAACTACAGAAAAGGACAAGAATTTTGAAGGTCAAGATAAGCATTTTCCTTTAACAAGGTTATTTTGACATTACTAAATATAACAGCCACAAAACACTGAGGAGCAGTATTAGATTAATGATAGCACCAGAGATATTAACAAGTCCAATTTGTTAGCCACCCTTTCCCCTCAATCCTTCAATATTGTTCAGGGCATCGGAAAGAGAGATGAAAGGGGATCCTAATCCAACTGAGGCTACTGTCAGTTTCTGCCCCCATTCAGTTCAATGAAAAAGAATCACCAACAAAATATTGTCTTATCCAGGCTCTCCACAAAAATCAATAATCAATCTTTTCAGAAGGAATACAAGAACATTTTCTGTGCAACCACAGAACATTCACTTTGAATTGGCAGTAAACATCCTCATTTCCTATCCCTTTGTGTATTTAGGAAAGAGACTCCATTATTTAAAAAGATAAAGTAAGGAATTCCTAAGAGTGAGGCAATGTAATTTGGATAGCTTTAGTCCATGTCTACATGAATACAACCATCCCAAATCAAAAGCAAAAAAAAAAAAGAGAGAGAGAGAGAGAAAAGAGGAGATCCATTAAAAATTAGTCTTGACTCTTCTGAACAATAAGGTCCATTCAATTTCTAACTCTGCTGAATCCAGTAAATTCTTTATTCCCCTTTGTTTAAGGAGCACCTTTATACCTTGCTCCTCTGGGTAACTCACAAGAACTTGGCTTAAGCAAACTTCTTAAGTTTAGACTAGAATTTCTGGCAAGTATATGCTCAGTTCCAGACTAGTTCAAATCTAAAGCGTTCATCGAACTCCAAGCTAGAAGGAACTTTTGAGATCCTCTAGTCTAGCCCAACCTCTCCATTCTACAGATGAGAAAATGAAAACCTAGAGAGGTGATATCACTTACTGCCCAATGGTCTTGAGTAGCAAAGCAAAGATTCAATCCCAGGCCCTCTACCAAAGTTAGAGCTGTTCCCACAACACCATAGATGCCTCATGTTCCTGATTCCCAATAACAGGACCAAAGAAAGAAAGGTCATCTTGTCCAATTTGACCACATAATTCAGACTTGAAACACCTAATCCAGTTTGAGAACAACTGAGCCCAATAGAAACATATAAGTGAGCCCGACATCAGCCAAGTCTACTAAGACTACTTTCATGATCGAATTGAAACTACATAGTTGTATTCCCTAGTCATCTTAAAGAAAGATTGAGATGGGCTAAGATTCAATTGGATTGGAAGGTGCCAGTGAATTGAATACACATAGCTCACAGCCATAGAGGCTTGACCACTTACTCTACAGTGAATGGACTAGGAAAGCATGAAGTTATCTGCACTGACATTCATTCAGTGGTAGGCTGGATAATTTGCTACTATATGGCTTAGTACCATTAATTTGTGATTAAGATTTCAAATCTAGTTTGGGTCACTGATTTTAGCAAAGCAAATTGCCAGTGTGAAGAGCATTGGATTTGGAACCAAAAGACCTAGGTTCAAATTCCAAGCTTGTCCTCGCTACCTTTTTGTTATTGTTCAGTCATTTCAGTCATGTCCAACTCTCTGTGACCTCATTTGGGGTTTTCTTAGCAAAGATACTGGAGTGGTTTGCCATTTCCTTCTCCAGCTCATTTTACAGACGAAGAAACTAAAGCAAACAACATTAAGTGACTTACCCAAGGTCATATAGCTAGTAAATGCCTGACACCAAATTTGAAGTCAGAAAAATGAGTCTTCCTGACTCCAGGGCTGGCACTCTATCCCCTGTACCACCTAGCTACCCTGTCTTTGCTACCCAGGTGACCTTAAATAAGTCATTTTCCCACTCTGAGCCCGAGGTTCTTCATCTTGAAAATGAGATGGAAAATAAGAGAGGAAATCTCACCAGCTTCCATAGTTTTAATTACCACAACAATGCTGATTCTTAGATATACTTAAGGAGCTGTCCTTCTCAATTGGCAGACTCACTTCTCCAACTGCCTATTAGACATCTCACACTGAGATGTCACAAGACAACCTAAACATGTCCCAAACTGAACTCATTATCTTCCCCAAAGACCTTCCCCCACGTTTGAACTTTCTCTTTATTGTCAAAAGAACCACCAATTTCCAAATCACTCAGGATAGACTCCTAGGTGTCATCCTTGGCTTCTCACACCCCATAAAATCTGTTGGCAAGTCCTGTTAATTTTACCATCATAACATCTCACATATGCCCCCCATTCTTTTTTCTGATGCTACTGCTCCAGTGCAACAGGTCATCATCAACAGCCTGGACTATTACAATATTACTAGTGGTTACTCCTCCTACCTCAAGTTTCTTCCCCACTCCAGGCTATCCTCCACTCATCCCTCATATTTATCTTGGTGAAGTGCAGATCTGATTGTGACTCTCACTCTCTCTGTCTCTGTCTCTCTGTATCTCTTTGTCTCTTTGTATCTCTCTCTGTCTCTGTCTCTGCTGAAATGCAGATCTCATTATATCTCTTACTCTGTCTCTGTCTCTCTCTGTCTCTTTGTGTCTCTCTCTGCTTCTCTGTCTCACACACACAGACACACACACACAACATACATTCAACAGCTCCAGTGGCTTCTTATCACCTCTAGGATCAAATATAAACTCCTTTGGCATTCAAATACCTTCACAACCTTGGTTCCCTCCTACCTTTCCAGTCTCCTTATCCTTTATACTCCTCCCAACCTCCCCCCAACACACTTATTCTGTGATCTAGTGACATTGGTCCTCTTATTGTCCAGCTCTAGACTCTAGGCATTTTCACAGGCTGTCCTCCATGCCTGGAATACTCTTTTTCCTCATCTCCATCTCCTGGCTTTCTTAGCTTCCTTCAAGTCTCGTCTAAACTCCTATCTTCTCTAAGGTGGCTTTCCTGACTCCCCCATTAATGAAAATGCCCTCACTTTATTATTTCCAATTTATCTTGTTTGTACATAGTTGATTTCATATTGTTTCCCCATTAGACTGTGAACTCCTTGAGACTAGGAACTGTCTTTTGCCTTTCTTTGTACCCCCAAGACTTAGCATAGTGTCTGGCATGTAGTAGCCACTTAATAAATGCTTTTGGCTGAAATTCTGTATTGAGAAGAGAGAAGAATATTGTTTTGTAATCTAGAGAATTAGAAAAGATGATCTATAAAGTCACTTTAATCTCTAAGTCTATGATCTTATGAAAGGTATCCCAAATAGCCCTTTTCAGAGAGAATTATATTTGAGTTGAGGGGACACCATATTCCCCATTAGAAATCGAGAAACCACATCAAAAATCGGTAACAAAAAGTACACATAAAGGAAACAGATGCATTGGAGAGAAATATATATTACCACATTCTTAATGGAGGGCAGTACTAGGTAATAGAATTAATGTGATTTTCTAATAACTTAATGGAAAAAACTAATTTCCCACTAACTATTAGCATAAGTGTTCTGGTTCATCTACAAAATGGAGGAACTAAAAAAAATAACCTAAAAGTCAATCTGCTTTCTATAAGTTGATTACACAATGGGAATTGATTTGGAAGTGATCTCAGTATAGTTTAAATATATCCCAAGCTGTAGCATGCATGAACATTAGAGGATTGATGTATTCATAAAAACAAGGAACATTAATTCCTTAATGCTTGAGGAAAAAAATCTCTAAAGACAAAAATGCCATTTTAGATGACTTGAAATGGGAAATTATGTCTTAAAAAGCAGCACATATTCTTGCCATAAATATTAGATTCACACATTCACAGAGGCCACAGATTCAGTTTGAACAAGAACTTATTTCTGGCAAAGGAAAGAAGGAAATGTGTATTCTTTACTGAACACTGATTGCACCCAAGGGAGTTCAGTCAAGCCACTCCCATCTGAAACATAGTCAGAGCTAGTAACATCAGAACATATTCTTTCCAAGCTAAATGCGAGAAGTAATGATATAATCCAGAAGAGAGGGAGGCATCAATCACCATATATTTACTGAGTATCTATGCTGGGCCCAGAGCTATACAAGGTATTATGCATTATCAAAGAGGTATAGAAGAGAGCCCCTGCAACAGTTTGGGGGAACGAGATAGATAGAAAATTGTTAGAGAGCAAGACAAGGCCCTTTGTGTTGGAGGAATCATATAATTCAACCTCTATCTCTAAAGCATGACTGCATTTTATGACATCTCTAACAAGTAGTTATCTAGTATTTCCTTGAATACCTCCAATTATGAGGGACTCACTATTTTCCACTGGAGACAAAGCATGTATAGAGAGTATGCTCTCTGAGTACACTATCCCAGAGTCAGTCTGCTACATCTCCCTCTAGGTGATCCTTCTAGGGACCTAGGGGTACCCCTGAAGGCTTGGAATGGTTAAAGCCATCACTTTGATTCCCTGTTCCAATTATGTTCCCCCTAACTATTAGCCACCAATGACCCTAGTTATTTTTAACTAGTTAATATCATTTATCTTTTATAAAAGGATTTACTTTAAAGAAACAACAAGAATAAAAGCACAAAATTTCCCCCCAATACCTTGGTGGGGATAGATTCTCCCCTATACTACTGCAGTTTCAAGGGATGGTGGGCTCAGACTCAGCATGGGATCTGCGTATCAATCCAGGGTTAGCTATATATGCTGGCATAGATTGGGCTTCTGGTTTCCTGCACCTTAGGTGGACTACCGGATTCCCAGGATGTTCTAAATGGCTTGTTCTCCTGACCTTTGAAAACTTGCAAGGCTGTAGCCTCCAAATTAATTCACCTAAAACAATAGAAAAAATACTGAGAAATTCACAGATTTAAGGCCCATATTCACAGGGCCACAAGTTGGCCTTAGACAGTGAGAAGACTTAAGCAAGGCATTCTCTCACAAGAAGATATGTAGTAGAAAAAATAGCAGTTGGAGAGAACCAAGAGCAGAGGCCCAGTCAGGAGAGACCAGAGGCCAAATTATGTACTGATAAATTCTTCCAAAGTTCTGCTGTTGCTGCCAGTCAAAAGTCTCCTCTTCAACACATAGTAGGCTAAAACTAGTTACAGTATTTCTACACATGTTACAAAATCTCTCCAAGAAACTTCCACTACATTTCTTCATGATTCTTCCAGAAGCAAGCTCCCCAGCCTCTACCATGTAAGGAATTAGATCAGAGACACTCTGCACATGCCCACAGGGACTAGCCTCACTCATCAGTACCAGAGATTTGCTTGATCTAGACGATATACTTATTTTATGACCTTAAACAAGTGACAATATCTCTGAGTCTCAGTTTCTCCATCTGTAAAAGTTGGTAATAATGCTTACACTACCAGTGACCACACAGGAGGAAGATACCTGATAAACCTTATAAAAATATGACCTAATTATCCTCAAGTTGTTTCTTATATTGAACACTAATATGTCTCCAAATGACTTGATTTCACTAGTCTTACTTCTAGCAATAAAGTACATATGAGTGCACAGTTGAACTATTAGAGACTAAGTACATGTTGAATATATTACCAACTGTGCAGTGATTCATTTAATTAAATAAATTAAAGAAGGTAGAGAGAATTGGAAGATTTCTCATTGAATGGTAAGAGCAATAGTAAGAGACCTTTAGGATACTATGTGCTCATTTACATACACATGTAATCTTAGGGTAAGTTAGACTTGAGGAAATGCCAGATTCTAAGCTATTAGATAGTAAGAGTGACAACAAAGAATGGATACCTTTATTCTTAAGATTTGCTGGTCATACAGTTGTCTCTGCCTCTAATTTCCTGGATTTATTGAAAAGAAGTAACATCAGGGTTGATGCTGGTTTTCTTGGTCATAAAGCTTAGTAAGTGTAGTAAAGGGAAGGAGTGTTAGTTAGAAGACATGGCTGAGAGTGTTTGTGCAGAGTTTCTGTAGCATCCAGAGGAGGACCAACAAAATTGTGCAGAGCCTTAAGCCTCTTTTACTCAAGGATCAGTTGAAAGAACTGGTAACATTCAAAATGGAGAAGACTCACAGTGCATAGAATAGTTGTGTACATGTATTTAAAGGACCATTAAACAGAAGGGAGGTTAGTTATTCTCTTTTGTCTGAGAGGAAAGTACAAGGAACAATGTATACAAATTTCAAAATGAGGAAAATTGAGCTTGATGTCAGGAAAACCTTTCTAATGACTATTGTTCTTATTCAATAATTTCAGCTGTGTCTAATTTTTTGTGACCCGTTTGGTTTGTTTTGTTTTGGTTTTCTTCTTAGGCTTTTTTTTTTGGCAAAGATACTAGAGTAGTTTGCCAATTTCTTCCCCAGCTCATTTTATAGAAGAAGAAACTGAGGCAAACAAGGTCAAGTGACTTGCCCAGGGTCACACAGCTAGTAAGTGTCGGAGGCACCTAGCCACCTTCCTAATGATTAGAGCTGTCCCAAAGTGGAATGAGATTCTTCAAAAGTGGTGGGTTCACTCTCCTTGAAGATCTTCCAGTGGAGCATACTTGCCCACTTCTCAAGTCTGTTATAGTAAAGATTCTTTTCTGTCATATATTGGACTAGATGACCACTGAGGTCTCTTCCAACCCTCAAATTATGCAATTGGTTGAGTGTTTCAGCATTCTTGAGTAGGAATCCAATAGGAGGAGTTAGTCTGTGCATGAAATATATTAAATCATAAGTAAGAATCTGATTCCTAGTGCCCAAGCCTCTTCATTTCAATTCTTCAAGAGATCTCATTGATATTCATGTTTCCTCCAGATAAAAACTTATACATGCCCTCTTGTGTGTTTCCTACCTTATAACTATACATACATAGGTAATATGCATATGTATGAGATAAGGCATTTATGGATTGTTGTCATCTATTACTTCTCTGAATCAGCTATTTTCTAAGCTCTTCTAGTTCTTTGTTGGGAAGAGATCCCCTAGGAAGGCACAAAGGGATGAAGATTTGGAGAGGCAGTGACAACTGTAAGGGAGCTTCTTCTAGCCTGCTACCTCTTCCTTCTTCCTTCATGGTTTCCAGATCAGTTCATAAATATCAAGATGGCAAACACTAGCCTTGAGGCTCCTTCCCCAAACCCTTAGATAACCCTAGGACAACTGCGTGAACTTTTTTCCAAAGCCTTGGGCACCCAGCTTTTCCTCATATGCCAGCATACTCAATTTATGACCAGCTTAATGCCTAGTAAGAACTGTCTATTGGATGTTTGAATTATTTCCAGCCCTCCCTGTTCATAGAGTTGATTGAGTAAGAAGCCTACAACCCAGTAAGGATTTCAGAGAGTGATGAGGGATAACCAGCTTTTACAGATATTTTTGACACACATACATGATAATGCCATTTGGGCTGCATAATGCTCCCACATTTTACCAATCATTTGTCTTGAATCACACAATTAATCACATTTTTCAGGATCTGAGGGAATTGTGGCATAATGTTACCTTGTTGTGGTACCATGAATGATTCTGGAGATCCTGCCTAGCTCATGCAAATGGCCCATCCAGTCCCTAAGAACCAGTTCTTAACAGGAAAATTCCATTTGTTTACAACTGAATGTCCTGGCTTTGTGACTTAGATTTCTCTTGGTTTTCCTTCTACCCATCTATCCACTCCTTAATCCGCTTTGTGGCATCATCATCCACATCCTCTTCTACCACCGGGGCACCCTCATCCCTTTTGCTGCTTAACTGCTTTCGTGGCTTGGATTAGATGATAGTCAACAGCTCCATTCCTTCTGGTGACATGGAAGAACACCAAACTTTAGTATCTTCTCATACCTCTATGCCTTATGATCCCATTGCACTATCATCTGACCTACTCATATAATGCAAGGACCCTTGACCTTGTCTGTAGCACACTCGCTGTACCCCAGCACTTTCCAGTCTTTCCATGTGTCCTGGAGCTGAACTTTTAAGTATTGTTTCTCTGTAATTAGAGCATGAGTTCCTTGAGTGAAAGGACATTTTCAATTTTTTCTAATTGTATCCCCACTGATTAGCATAGTTCTTGGCACAGAGAAAACACTTATTAAGTGGTTGTTGTTTTTGTTTTTTTCATTCATTCATTCCTGCCTCCTGTGTGTATACTCCACACCTCTGTCTCAGACCTTCTCTTTTTCTCTATATATTCTCTCTCTCTCAGCAGTTTCATCAACTTTCATGAGTTTAATGATCATCTCTGGATCATAACTCCTGGAGCTTAATATCCAGCACTAGTTTCTTTCTTGAGTTCTAGGCCTGAACCACCAATTGTCTACCGAGTATTTCTATCTGGATATTCTGTATCCTGTAGACATCTCAAACACAGTATGTTCAAAACAAATCTCATTATCTTTTCCAATCATAGCCTCTTCCTAATTTTCTTCACTGTTAAGGTTATTCCTATCCTTCTAATCACCCAGGTTGGCAAACTCAGAATTACTCCTGATTCCTCTCTCTCTCTCTCTCTCTCTCTCTCTCTCTCTCTCTCTCTCTCTCTCTCTCGGTCCCCATATCCTATCAGTTGCCAAATTTTGCCAGTTCTACCTCCAGGACATCTTTAGGTTTTATCTCCTCCTTTCCCCTCACAGAAACACTACCTTAGTTAAGTCTTTCATGGACCCTTCTCTGGGACATTGCAATGTTCTCGATTATTCTCCCTCGGCCAATCACTCCCAATCTAGCATGCAAATAGAATCACAAACTGCATCTTGGATCACTATCTTCAAAACTAAATCACGTACAATAAAAAAATTTAAATGGAATTATGACCCAAATAATAATTGTGCGATGACTCTCTTTGTATATCCACAGCATGCATTTCATAAGAGTTATAATATTTACCTTGGGGCAGCCAGGTGACACAGTGGATAGAGTGCCAGCCCTGGAGTCAGGAAGACTTACCTTCCTGAGTTCAAATCTGGCCTCAGACACTTACTAGTTGTGTGACCCTAGGCTAGTCATTTAACCCTGTTTCCCTTAGTTTCCCCATCTGTAAAGTGAGCTGGAGAAGGAAATGGCAAACTGCTCTAGTATCTTTGATAAGAAAACCCCAAATGAGGTCACAAAGAGTTGGATGTGACTGAAAATGACTGAACAACAACATAATATTCACCTAATATCCCTCACCATAATCCTGATGGTTGATAATTCTATAAGACATCATCATTAACCAGCATTTCTTAAGCACTTAGTAGGTCCTAGGCACTGTGCTAAACATTGGGGGTTAAAAGACAAAGACATGGTCCTTGCTCTGAAGTGACAGTTAAAAATTACGCATTCTGAAATATCAATACTCTCTGTAGGGTGGATGTTTCACACAGACTAATGATTAATTGCCACTACTCTCCTGGGGAGGTTCTGCAGGACAGGAACTAGATCTGATTTAGCAAAAGGGATATTCCTCTGCCTATTCCTATAGGAATTGAGCCAACTGGGTGATAAACCAGTCCTGATCTGGGAAGTGTTGTGCCACTCTCCAGATCCGTACTGTTTCTCATTGATCCTTTCTTCAGCCAGCATACCTGGAACCAAACTTCTATCCACCACACCCATGTGCTTATAGTAGTGGTGGCCAAGCTGCCTTTAGACACCAGAGCCTGGTAGACTGGGATGACTCTAGGAACCCTCCATAAACCATACAACCCAAAACTAGTTCTAACCCACCAAAGTGGGTTCTAAGTGTTCTAACCCACCAAAATGAAATGTTAGGGGAAATAGCATTGGAAAAGAAATCATCTTGGAGTCATTTGCAATTCACAGCTGCATTTGATTAAATAAAAAAGCAAATGAAACAGCAAAGTTAATGTTTCCTTCTAGCCAGCAAAAGGGAAACAATAAGCCAAAGTGTTGTTTTGAAAGTCTGCACTTTAGAATATCAGCCTGTTCTGTGTTGGATCTCACCCAGCTTATTTCCCTTGGAAATCGAGCTGCTGCTTGAATTTTGATCCCTAACCTCCACCTTGAGCTGTGTGTACCTCTCTAAACAGAATTGTATTTTCTTGCATCCAGCTCTTCAGGGTCCTTCTCAGCAGCCTTTGTTTTATAGTAGAACTGCTCCTGTCTGTTTGTTCCCTTTGATATGATACTTCATTCGGCAGATGAATTCCAATGCTTTCTGCTCCCTCTCTCACTCGTTTGCTCCAAGCTGGCACTGAGGACATCATTCATTTATTGGCAGCTTGGGGCCCTGCATCGTCTCAGGCCCAACTTGCAATGTGGACACCTGTAGGGGCCCATGGCATTTCCCTGACCTTATGTTGCCTGAACAGTAGGTGATACAAGAAACAGAGTGAGAAGTCATTTTGACTGAACTGCAGGCGGGCCCCCTCTCAAGTCAACAAACGTTTTTGAGCCCCTACTGTGTGCAGTCTAAGGCACTGTGCTAGGTGTTTGGAGACTTACATCATTCACATGAGACTTGGTAACCTACAATCACTTTGAAATAAATAGTAGCCATCTGTATCTCACAGCTGCCTGAACTTTGGGTGCACAGCTGGCTGTTCTACAGCCAGATGTTAGCACAGGATGTCTCACTGATCTCTACTTTATCAGGAAGCACCTTCCTGGACACAAGGAGGAGAAATACATCTGAATATGAAATGATAAGATTAGTGGGAATACTATTCCATGTACAGTGAGCTGATGAAATTCATATTTCTACTTGGAGTACTCTAACTACTGACATGGAGAGAATGTCATAATGCTAACTACTTATGAAATGTGCACGTATTGTCCATATGCTTCACGATTCATCACATGCAAGGAGATTGTTCCCTGAAGACCAGGCTCTTGTCCGAAGTAAAACTGTGAACTAATTTCCATTTATCCTTTTTGTCAGAGGAAGGTAACCATACTCATGGGGGCTAAAGTTCTTTTGTAAATGAATAAAATGCCCATTCTGAGGAGGATGCACATTTTAAAAACCTCTAAGCCGTGGCAAGCCTCTGGGCATCTCCTCTGCCCTAAATTGTCTTGTTTACCCTTTCCTCTGCTTTCCGTTTTTCTACCAAACAGAATAAATCCATAAAGAATGTGGCTATTTCCTATTGCTCATCTTCTGGGAAGAATAGACTACAGCTCTCTCTCATGTAGCTATATTGGATCTTTGGGCCCTAATGGGAGATGAAATGTATTTTTCTGTCAGTAAAAGTCATCCAAAATGACTTGAAGACTCACAGGGAACAGAGCGACATGGCAGGAAGATGACATTTTTATACAGTCACTTTTGGACAACCTCGATCCAGCTTTTCAGAAAGGGGGTGGAAACACTTCCCCAAACTCCAGAGAACATCCAAGAGTTAGAGGATCCACGCTTATTAGAATACACAGCAGGTTGCTTTTGTTCTGCCCACACTCTAAAGCCATAAACCTTTTCCTTCCTCTGCACAAATCCATCTCAGGAGCCCTCTCAGAGTTGTCAATACAGTCATTACCAATTATGTCATGCCGAGGGAAGTGAAGATTAATAAGTCTGAGGTGAAACATCCCCATGACTTATAATCTGGCATGTAACTGTCTGTAACAAGCATTGGGAACCTGTCATTAAAAGACATTAACTGGAGAAAGTTAGAGCTCCTTATTGATCACCAAACATGTATAGTTTATTGTTGAATGATGCTTTAATTTACATTCAAAGTGAAGCTGTAGGTGAACATAATTTGAGTATGGAGAGCTGCATGCTGAAACCATCTGGTCCTACAATTCGACAATGACTGATAAGCATCTTCTCAGAACACTGTAGTAGTATTTCCTAGCTGTAGCAGAGAGGATATGACTCTGGCACAGGCAGCGTGTGTTATGATTTGAATATACCACCATCTACTAACCAGAGAGATCTATTGTTTTGTGGTTACTTTCTCCAGCAACAGGATATTATCTGATTATCTAGGTGCTCAGAAGCAAATGTTTTTTTTTTTAAATTTTATCTTTCTACTTTCAATTTTTCCTTTCTAATCACTCAACTCTTGAAGTAGAGCACATAGTTAACTAAGCTACTCGTCCCCCTTCCCGTGCCTGTGTTTAGATGACCGCTTATGGAGAGTTGCAGAGGGTAAGAATGACTGTGTGGTTTTACTATGCTGAATGTTGGGTATAAGAGGACATTGGTTCAGGGAATTAGATTGAAAGCCATGAATATCAAACATAATCACGGCAATCCTGGGATATTGATAGCAAAACTAGTGTTAGCTCAGTTTTGCACCTACTATGCGCAAGCCACTGTGCTATGTGATTCACAGTAATTCGTTTATCAAAAGCGCTGATGTTCTTTCCCACAGTGACTCTAGGACGTAGAGAGTGCAGATATTATCGTATGTATTTTACAAATGAGGAAACCGAATCTCAGAGAGATTGAGGAGCTTACAATCACAGAGTTTAGATCTAAAAGGTACCTTAGAGAAAATGGAAGTTAATCCCTTCATTTTATGGATGAGGAAACTTAGCCAAAGAGAAAGTCCCTTGGCCAAAGCTGCCTAGATAGCAGGTAGCAAAGTCAGGATTTAACTCCAAATTGAATTTTTGCTTTCCTCCTCCGACCACATTGCACTGCATCTCCAACATCAGGTTTAATGAGATACATTAGCATTCAAAATTACACTTGAGGGGAAATTTTCTAGCCAATGTTAAATGTCTGAGATCATATAGCTGGTAAGTATCAGAGCCTGCATATGAACCCAGAACTCCTAACTACAAATTTAGGATACTTCCTACTATACTAGGATGCTTCTCTGATAAAACACAATGGGGCTATCTTTCAAAGGTCTTCTACTAGGTGACCAATATAGAATCCAGCTATTAAGGACTAAAATAGGTTATATTAGATCAGTGGGTAGTTGAGTAAATACATTAGAAGTATATGTCAATGTATATACATATATGTGTGTGTATATGCATGTATGTGTGTACACAAATATACATATTGTGTTAGTCTGATGTGTGTGTATATATGTATGTGTGTGTGTATATATATGCATATATATCAGGCTAAGATGTGAAGTAGCATACAAATTGTATGACGAAAATGACAATTTGTTAAAAGAAAAAGATGAGTCTATGAGTACAAGGTAGAAAATGTCTAGCAGAAGCATTAAAAAAGGAAGTCGGCCTCACCTGGTTGGCAGAGAGCTCTTAAGGGAATGTGATGGAGAATGTCAATGTGTGGAACAGCATGTTTCCTGTATTTATGCAACTGTAGAAAAATATACTTGTTCATTTTGACGTCAGGCAGCTGAGGTGCATGGTGGACATCAGCTAAATTTAGGGTAATCCAAACATATCTTCCCAATGGCTAATCCTAGAAGATATAAAACAGAAAAGGAAATGTAGGATGGATTTGCTGTCAGTGAATGAGATTGTGCAACTCAGCCCTGCTACAGATAGGTAAAGACGGGAGACCCAGAAAATGTGCTCCTCTAAATACCCTTGAGAAGACTGGGAATATGTCTATTTCCTGAAGTTGCTTTGCTGAGGGTATTGGAAAGCTGGCATCAATGCCTCCCACATCCCAGAACTTCATCCTTTATAGCCATCATTGTGCACCTTTTGACTGAGTTCTCCTCATTGTGAAAACAAATAGGATGGATTATTAGAAGACATAGGGCTAGCTAGGTACACTGCAGTAAGGTGAAGAGAGACTAAAATAGTGTTTATTTGTTTGTTCATTTTTAACAGAGCTTTAAATCTCAAAGATGAAAATCTGACAAACAGCATCCAAGGCAAAGAACAATGGATTAGCAAGGAAGCTTTGATAAATTTTCATTCTGGGAAAATATAAAGAATAAAGAGACAAATCATCAGATAGAAACCCAAGACCTTCTGCTCATGCATCAAATGGCTAAAGAGAAATAAGTAAAAAAATTAAAAATAACACACTTGATAAACAGAATGCGCTTGCTTTTGATCCAGTGACAGATTGTGGGTAAGGAAAATGGGTCTCCTGCACACAAATGTATATGTGTGTGTATTTATATATGTATATATACACATGTATATATACCTACACATATATGTATATATACACAAGTGTATAGGTAGGTATATGTGTGTATATACATACATACACACATGTGTGTGTATGTGTGCAGTTCTTTACTGGTTGAAATTACATCTTGCAGGGCATACTCTCCCTTTTGAAGTCTGTCATCCTAGAGGAGGTTTATGTGGATTCAGCCTATCTCCGTGCTATTTACCAGTGAAGTGCTCAAGAATTCCACACACCCTATTACTCCCTAATGCATCTGAGCCCTTGAGAGTAACCTTGGTCTATCAGGCCACTGAGAATTCCCTGTTTGTCAGAAATTGACGTCCCTGGAGCTGGAGCTAAATTTCCCACACAGGCATCCTTAGCATGTTCAACCACCAACGAGCCTGGCACCCGTTAAGCTATGAAATGCAGAGATTTGTCCTATGCTTTCTATGAGCCCCTACCCCCTTAGGAAAGCAATGATTTTTTTCTTTTTGTAATAATCCACAGTCTGTGGATCCCTATCATCTGGGGGAAACTATAATAGAAGAAAAGATGTACCAACATGGTCTCGTCAAGCAAGCTACGGGCCATCATTTCTTATGATTAGATTAGAGAAATCCCAGGGTAGTTTAGGGTGATTCATAGAAAAACATATTCCTAGTTACCTGGGGAGAAGTTTCTCAGGTTACAACTCCCAGATTCCAGACTCAGTGCCTTAAATTTGATTAATGGTGCATATTGCTTGGTATTAAACAGCATAAAGCTAGAATTTAACGATATATGGTACTGGAAGAAACTTCATATTACAGTAGACCAGAACAGGGAGGTATGTTTGCTTGACAGGAAACATACCTAGTCTGAACCCTACCTAATCCTTTTTCTCATGACCAGATATTCATATGTGTTCGAGTCCGTTCATTTCTTCTGTCTACTATCTCTTGAACACCATACTGAAAAATTATTCTAATAGGTTAATGAGTCCACTAATCTATGAGAAAAGGACAAATTTTAGAAGCAAGGCACTTAGGGCTTAGGTGAAATAGTTTTCATGCTTTGAGCTTTCCTCACTGCTGATCACTCAAATGTGTTTTTGGACTGAATCTGCAGTTGTCTTGTAGTAGGGAATTCTCTGTGAGTAAATAACCTCTACCAATACATTTCTCATCTACATTTCAATTAGTTCTGCATACAGTAAGCAATTAATAAATGTTAATTGAATTGAATCGAATCTGAGCAAGGTCTAGAAGGATTATTAGTGAAACCACAAAATGTAGAGGATAAAATATCCCCTTAATTAACACTTTATTTATGAAATTACAGAAAGTCAGAGATCATTTCATCTTCATTATAAAGCTTGGGAAACTGAGGTTCTAAGATTTAAAAAATGGCTTATCCAAAGTCACACAGCTAATGAGCATCAGATATGAGATTTGAGCGAAGGCCTTCTGACTTTATGAATGGGCAGTGCTCTTTCAATACATCACAATGCTGAATAGTGCATGTGGGTCTGTGTGTGTGTAGTGTCTGTGTGTGTATATGTATGTGTATGTGTTTGTGTAGTTTGTATGGTGTGTGTGAGTTTCACAAGACATTCCGATTCATTAAAAGCACTGCATTTTTTTCCTGCATAATATCCAGCTGGCTCTTTTTGTCCTTTTTTATTATAGACCCAATTACTTATCCATTTGCAGTATATGTTCTGATGGGCCAACTCAATGCACTATCTATCCAGCTAGCTGTATTTGATTATCTGGGCATTAGAGAGTCCTAATTTACTTGTTTTTAACGTGCATAGATTGATAGGCCAGATTCTTTGGAGTGGCTGTGGATTTCATTAAGGAGACTTTGTCGTATTCAACGGTTTGTTGAAATGAGCACAAAGTTCTTGTGAAAGCCTCTGTAGGATCTTAGTATCAATAGGGAATCCCTCATGCATTTGGAATCTTCCCAGGACATCCTCCATGAAAGTGCCAAACACATGGCCTAGCATATGTCTCCTTCTTTCACACATCCTCTGATATTGATCATCAGAGAACTTTTGAATAAAATTACGCCTATGTTTGCATTTATTAAAGAATCTTGCATAATCTTAGCAAATTATGAGAGAGAACGCCCTGGAGAAAGTCTTTAAGGATATATTTTGCTTTGCTGAGTGAATTCTTTTCAGGGATTGTTGATTACTTTATAAAATAATTAACACTATGAGGTTTTATATTCTCTGCAGCTTTTTGTGATAATCTGCTCATACTTTCATCAAGGATACTTTCATTATAGGTATAGTCCTCCATTCTTAAAAGACTTTAGAGACTATAGAGCAAGCATATGGCTTTTTTTCCCTTGATCAACTCTTTTTAGTTAGAAATACAATCTGTGATTTCAATTGGGTCAATATCTTTTCCCTCTTTCCAACATCTTGAAAGCCAGTCTCTCTATCGTTTTAAAACTGTGTTGCTTCCAACATAGATTCCCATTCTCTATTTGGCCTGATTTAGCTGTAATTCTTGTCTTCTTTTTTTAATGTGCCATCTTCACTTCTTTATGTTTCATATCAGGGACTGAGATGTTAGAACCCACATGGGATAGTCTTATCATTAATGATGAAGAAAATAATTCATTCATGCATCCCTCCATGCAGTGAAGGAAAAGAGTTGACTATGAATCTTGAATGTTACATGCACTGATAGATGTAATCCTTCTGTCAGCTGGTTTTTCTTGCCCATTTTTTTTTAAATTTGAGTTATTGTTGCTATAAGAGAGTGTTCTCCGAAGTTGGATCTATGCTGGGAAATGATCTTAATATGAAACCCAAAAGGCACCAATATAACCTTTTTTAAAAGGAAAATAATTTTTGTTAAATGTTGACATATCTGTGTGTAAAATTTCATTTTGATGTCTTTTTTCATCCCATTTTCATCTAGACCCAAATTAAGGCACATAATCTTTGAATTTAGAACTGGAAGGAACAATAAAGATTACCTAATCCAATTCCCTCATTTTACAGATAAAGAAACTAAGTCCCAAAGCGATAAAGTCATTTGGCCAAAGCCAGACATAGTAAGTATTAGAGCTAATATTTGAACCTAGGTCTCTTCAATACATAGCTAACATTCTTTCCACTAGCATACTGCTTCCAAGGATTCTGCTATCTTTTACTAAATCTGGGAGGAACACAGACAACGTCACAACTGTATAATCATGCAGAATTTCCACTTATAAGCATAAGCCCTCTGTTAGTATACTCTGTTATACTCTCAGAAGTGTAGCCAGTCAGAACACCAGATCACCAGAGACATTCCTAACACTGACATTTCTACAGCACTTCAAAGTTTTCACAACTTTTTACATACATAATCACATTTGAGTTGCACCGTAACCCTGAAGGATGGAGACCTATTTTGTTGCCCATTCTAGGGAGAGAAAAACTGAAACTCCAGTAGATTAAGTGACTAATCTATGGCAAAACTGTTAAAAGGTATCAATAGCAGGAATCAAATCCCAGTCCAACACTCTATATAGTATGTATCATGTTGTTCTCCAGGGTACCCCCTCTAACTGAGATGGCATTTCATCAGTATGTGATTCCAGATTGGGTTCCTAATGTTTTTTTTTTCTCCCTTGCTGCACACTTTTGCCCATTTCTAACTCTAAATCTCTACACTGCAACAATCAGGGATCATAGCACAAGCAAGAAAAGAACTACATCAAGGACCAAAACACATGGCATTGAATCCTGAGGCTGACATGTGCTCACTATGTTTCCTGGTCAGGTTGCTTAACTTCTCTGAGCCTTAGTTTTCTTGTTTTTAAATGAGAGGAATAATATTTGTAAAACCTATCTCACAAGACTATCGTGAGGAAAATATTCTGTGTGTCCTATAAATACTAACTATATGGCTCCAGGACTTTATTTCCTGCCATGAAGATTCAGAATATTTCCCTGTTGACATCTATGACAAGCTTGAGGTACAAATACCATCTGCCCCCCGAACCTTGTATGACAGACAACCCCTGACCTCCACTAAAATGTCAGGAATCTGCTGTGCTTCAGCAATACGTTTCTTAACATGCACTAATACTTATGGGAATAATTAACAAAATGCAGAGACAGAAGAAAAAACTTCCAGAATGCATTCTTATTTTCAATATCAATCCTTATCTCTATCTAAATGGAAACAATTGCAATTTCATTCCTTTGGTAATTCAATAGGAATGAATCATGTTATTGAATATGGTGTCGCATGATGAGCAGGCCAATTGCTTTAAGCAGGAACCCAAGTCATCCACAACTCTCCTCCTAACCCTGCGTAGCCATTCAGTTACCGGTTTACCAGGTATTTACCAAGCGGTTGATCCCACCTCCGCAGTGTCTCTGATTTGTCCACATTACATGGCCCCCACCCTAGAGCAGGCCGCTATCACCCCTCACCGGCACCTCTGAAATAACTTCCTAATTGGACTTACAGCCTCCAATACCTTCCCTCTCCAATTCATTTTTCACACAGTAAACAAATTGATATTCCCAAAGCACAAGACTGATAATATCACTTCTGTGCTTAAGATATTTCTTTGACTTCTTTTACCTTGGGAATAAAATACATACTTCTTTATTTGGCTTTTCAATCTCTTTACAATTCAACTCTGTGAGGAAATCTTGGGCATAATGACAAAAAGGAACACAAAAGTTCAAAGAATCAAGAGTCGGGCAGTTTATTACTCATAGGCATGCAAGCTCAGAGCTCCTCAGCCCTCTAGTCCGTAAGGCAAGCATAAATAGTGGCAGGGCAGACATACAGTGGGAATCATACTCAGAGAGCCCAGATCTCTGGTCTTTGTCCTCCTATCTGATTGCTATTGCTAGACAGATTCACAGCGACGAAAGGAGGACCTTAGGGGCAATCAATCAGTGAGTGGCTTGGACTGTGACCTGACCCCCACCCCGCAACACAGGCATCATGAGTTTGCTAACCTTGCATCCATGGATTAGATAAGGTTTTACAA
>CM053625.1:250179808-250197745 GCA_028646595.1 Phalanger gymnotis
CTGGCTCCTTTCTTACTGCCTACAAACATACCTGTAACTCTGTGATCCTGAAAAAATCCTTACTTGATCTTTCCATCTCCGCTAATAGTAACTGTTTCTCTTTTGGCCCGGAACCCTCCAATTTTGGTTTTTTTTTTTTTTTTTGAGTTTTGACTAAAGGTGCCATCCCTTGATTAACTTCTTAAAGAGGTCTATTCACTGAATGGGTGTTACCTCACTCAAAGTGAGAACCTGAAAAGACCTTAGCATAAAAGGGCCAGGGTCTCCCAATGCATCCTGGGCCATCTTCAGTGGTCTTGCCGAATATCAGGCCACTGGACCGAGATGGCTCTGGAGGAGAAAATGAGGCTGGTGACCTTGCACAGCCCTCACTCACTCAGATCAAAGTCAACTGCAAGTCATAGCATCATTTCCCTGATGGCATGGTCCTCTTCGAGAACAAAGGACAAACACAACAACACAACTATGGTCCTATATCTCTTCTTCTCTACGTAGCTAAAGTCTTTGAAAAAGCCATGTACACTAAGTGCCTCAACTCTCTCTCTTCTTAGAGTCTTATAGTCTGGGTTCTGACTTTATCGTTACTGATCTCTCCAAGGTCACTAATGATCTAGAGTTGCTGAATCCACTGGCCTTTTCTTAATTCTCATTGTCTTTGACCTATCTGCATCCTTTGACACTGTTGAGCACCCTTTCCTCCTTGATATTCTCTTCTCTCTAGGTTTTTCGGTCACCACTCTCTCCTGGTTTTCTTCTTACCTATCTGACCACTCTTTCCCTGTCTCCTTTGCTGGATCCTTTTCCAAATCATGCCTTCCAATCATGGGGGGTCCAACAGAATTCTGTTGTGGGTTCTCTTCTCTTCTCCCTCTATACTACTTTGGCTGGTGAGCTAATAAACTCTCAAGAATTTAGTTACCATCTCTAGGGAGATGATGCACAATTATACTTATCTTGCCACAATCTCTACAGACCTCCAATCTCACATGTCCAACTGCCTTTCAGATGACTTGAATTAGACATCTAATAGACATCTTAAATTTAGTATGTGTAATACTGAACTCATTATCTCTCCCCCTAAACCCTCTTCCCCTATTACCATCCCTATTAGCGTAGAGAGCAACATCATCTTCCTAGTCCTTCAGGCTCATAACCTAAAAGTCATGCTGGATTCCTTGATATCTCTTGCCCCTCATATCAAATATGTTGCCAAGGTTTGTCAATTTTACCTTTACAACATCTCTTCTATATGTGCCTTTTTCTCCTCTCTTCCAACACTAATGTAGGCCCTTATCACCTCACCAAGGAAAACCTAGATTATTATAATAACCTATTCGTGGGTCTGTCTGCCTCAAGTCTCTTCCTACTCCAATTCATTCTCCATTCAACCACTAAAGTGATTTTCCTAAAGGACAAGTCCAAATTTGTCACCTCATCTATTCAAAAAATTCCAGTGACTTCCTTTTGCATCAGGGATCAAATATAAAATGCTCTGTTTGGCATTCAAATCTGGCTCCCTCCTATCATTCCAATCTTCTTACATATTACTCCCCAGCACATTCTCTTTGATCCAGTAATACTGGCCTCCTGGCTGTTCCATGAACAAGACACTCCATCTCTAAACTCAGGGCATTTTCTTTGGTTGTCCCCATGCCTGGAAAGTTCTCTCTCCTCCCCTCTGACTACTGACCTCCCTGGTTTTCTTTAAGTTCCAACTAAAAATCTCACCTTCTACAGGAAGCCATCTCCAAACTCCCTTAATTCTAATACTTTCACCCTATTAACTATTTCCTATTATCCCGTATGTAGCTTACTTTGTATATATTTGTTTGCATGTGTTCTCCTTCATTAGATTGTAAGCCTCTTGAGAATAAGGACGTCTTTTGCCTCTTTTTTGTATTCCCAGAATTTAGTACAGCGGCTGGCATGTAGTAGGTCTCAGGTTTTGTTATCTACCCTCTAGCTAGATTGTTATGGCCTCTGGAACTTTCAACCCAACTTTTAGCTAAACTCTTTTATATGTATTTTCTTCCCCAATTAGAATCTGAGCTCATCGAGAGCAGCAACTGTCTTCTTTTTCAATTTGTAGCCCCCAGCACTTAGCATGATCTTTGGTGAATAGTAAGTGCTTCATAAATGAGTTTTCATCCATTCATTCATTCATCTTCTGGGTGCTGAGGATAAAAACTAGTGTTTACTCTCAGTGCACTATCGTAAAATAGGTTTTGTCAAAGTAGGATCATCATCTGAGAAGTGTTGGGTGAAAAGAGAATTACGACTAATTTTGTGGAAAGGCTGATAGTTCTTTCCTTTTAATGAGCATGATTTTCATTGGCAACTTGTTATCTCTGAGAGCATGCACACATATGAGAACTCAACACATGGATTTTAATGTTTTTCCAAGTAGCTGTGGAAATTTGCAGGAACGTATGGTAACTATAAAATACCTTGTGTGCTTGGCAGTTTCCTGTGTAAACTACAACAAAGCAAACAAATGAAATTAAAACTGAAAATAAATTTAATTACAAATGTCAAAAAAAAGAATGACGGTGACAATTCGTGTGTTTGAAATAATTGTGTAGCACTATGATCAGTGTTTTAAGAGCCATAATCTGTAAAATGGGCATTGTATTTGAATTATCCATGTCATCAATGAATCAACAAACACTGCAAGCTGATTTGCCACAGTGGAGAAGTGCTTCCTCTAAAGTGGTCCTGGAAAATCAATAAGAATTCTAGCTCAAGAGTTCCTGATCATTTACTACAGAAAAGCACATGTGTAAGTTGGGGAAGGGTACTTTTTGTGGGTTTTACCAAGTAGCTTAGAGTGTACTGTATGCCATTATAACTTTTTTCTTAAATATTGAAATGAAGCCCATGCCATAAGATAGAGCTTTGAGAAAGTCCTTACACAGCTTCTAGAGGAACTGCATGTAGGATGGCCAAGATAAAGCAATAACTGTAAGGTAACACTTGCTTCCCCAGAAATGGCTCTATCTATACAATGGGGAAGATATGTGTGGGGTGTAGGGTGAGAGGCTCAAAAACATGTCATCAAATACTTACTGCCAGAGTCCATGGCCCATTTTACTATCACCTCCTTCCCAAAAGGATGAGGGACATCTCTGACTAGGACCAGGGTTCTCCATTAACCCCCAAAAACTATGCCTCCAAGCAGAAGAATTTCATCTTCCTTTCTTACATGTATACAAGGTAACCTACCCTGAGGATGGCAGCCATGGCACGGGACACCAGGGAGGCACAAGAAAAATTACACAAAAGAACTCTGCAGGAAAATAATTCTTTGATACTATGGATAATAGAGATTTTCCAGGGCCACAACTTCTAAGTAAATCTCACACTAGCCGGTCCCATAGACATCCATTGTGAATACTTCCCATGACATACCAATGGGAGAAGTCCTGGAAGCTCTAACTGCCCTCCCCCTGCCCCCAATAATTATTTTCTCTGGTTAGTGGGGCTAATTTTCTCTATTTTTATGTCTCTTCTATCATCTTTTTTTCTTTTTTTAAAATGTTTGACACGGCAATGATTACCTTCTGGAATAGCAATGAAATGTCCCCTCGAAGTGCACTCATTATGAGCAGAGAACTCATGCAGAAAGTTGATTGTTAGCTTAAATTGTTCAGGTCATTTAATTTCTGGGCATTTTTTCATACCTAGTTCAAGGTAACAACTGCTCTAGGATACCTAGCACACAATAAGAAATTATATCAGTCGATCTATCAACCGACATGCATTAATTTTGCATGTGCCAGATACAAATAAAAAGAAAGAAACAAACCCTACTCTCATGACATAGTTCTGGGAGGGCATCTAACATCAAAACTATCATCATTGTCATTATTAAAAGTACACTTGAGATGATATAGAAGGTTCTGGTACAATTCCTTTGTATAATGAAAAGATTCAGAATGGAATGAGTTACTTCCATCCCCTACAGTCTTTTTACAAAATATTGGAAAATTCCTTAGGCAACAGAGATTCTAGACCACTGCCATCTAAATTGGAATTCCCGTTAATGATGAAGAATTCTTTGAGGTGTCAACAGTAGGTACTACTACCAACAATCAGTTTGTAGAACTAATGATAGGAAAAATGCAAATTTTAAAAATCTGAGGTTTCAGGTCACAATTATGTTTGTCCTTCATTCTTAAATAGGACCATGATATCAGGGAGATGATGACATGACTTGCAATTGACTCTGATTTGAGTGAGAGAGCTATGCAAAGTCAGCAGCATCACTTTCTCCTCCAGAGCCATCTGGGTCCAGTGGCTAGGCTGACTGGAGATGGCCCAGGATGCACTGGGAGACCTTGGCCCTTTTAAGCTAAGGTCTTTTCAGGTTCTTCTCTTTAAGAAATGTCAAGGGATGGCCCCTTTAATAAAAAAAATCAAACTAAGAGGAAAAGACCCTCAGTTTGCTGACAAAAACAGAAACTGTTACTATTTACATTCACTCTGAGCCAGGAAGGCCCAAAAAATAACCATTAAGTGATTGGGCAGGGCCCTGCTTGGGCAGGGACCTATTGTTGTCGAATCTATGAGAGTGAATTGGGTTTAAGGCTTGATCTTTGAGAAAGAAATCTAGCCAGTAAACGGCCAAGTTATCTAGGTAGGTTTAGGCCATCAAAATTTACCTTCCTTTGGGCAGAACACTCTCAGGTAAGAGGAAAGGCAAGAAAAGGGGAGAGGAGGGAAGGAGAGGGGAGGAGGTCCGAGGTCATAATAAGCAAATTGGAAAAGATGACAAAAGGTAGAAATAGTCAGTGTTGAAGAGGTTGTGGACAGACAGACATGCTAATTTGCTGATAGAGCTGCGAAATAGTCTCCCCAGCCCAGAAAGCAATTTGTAATTATACAAAGAAAATTACTAAAATCACAGTGCTCTTTCATCCACAGAATCAGCTACCAGGCATATGCTGAAGATTGGTCAAAAATAGAACTGAAGCCACCATATACAACAAAATATTTATAGCAACACTTTTTATAGTAGCAAAGAATAAGCATTAATAAGTACCTTTCGAGTGGGCTATGTTAAACATACTATGGTATATAACCACAGTAGAATATCACTGGGGCACAAGAAACAAGGGATATAAAGGATTTAGAGACAAATAGAATGACATATGAACTGAAGGAAAGTGAAGTAAATAAAATCAGGAAAACAATATTTGTGTGTACGTGTAATTACTAAAAAGTAGTTGTCAGAAATGGGATAATTACGCTTATCTGTAACTGTGAAAAAGCCGTAGTATGCACAGTTGCCACACTGCAGTAAACCATCTAGGCAGACAGGCTAAACTAGTTTGAGGGTAAACAATAGGCCTCAAACCTGTCAATGATTTAGGGGGATTTCTACCCCAAGCATGTGAAGACTTTCCCAGTCAGAATGGGTGGATGAGAACAGTCATGTCCCAATGGCCATGAAGGCAGCTGACTCACTTCAAGTTCGGTCAAGCATCAAACATTCCAAGGCCGTCCACTGCGTCCAGGTGCCATCACCAGTTCTCTTAAACTTTTGTCCTGTCACTGGACTTATGACTCAGGAAGAGAGAGTAAGGCTGATGACTTTGTACAGCTTTGCCTCACAAATCCTATTCATGCATGTCAAGACATCTCCTGTGATGTCACTGGTCCTCTTTGGAAACAAAGGACAAACAATAAAAACAATTACTAAAACCCAATGTAAATGTAAAGGAAAAAAAACGGAATTGACTATTGTATAATTCTAATGGTCAGGCTTGGCCCAGAGAAAGAAATAAAAAAACCTATATCCTCTGTACTCTGTGAACAGACTTGGCTGATACATAGGTTAATTTGTGTAGAGTGTTGTTCTGTTTTTTTTTTTTCCCTCTCTTCCTTCCTTTGTTATTTGTTGTTAACAAGAGAAGTCTTTATAGGTGAGGATAAAAACAAAGATACATTGGGAAATAAAGGTCATATAAAGGAGATTTTAATAGTTTTAATCAGTTCCTAAGCATATGAAAAAAAGTTAGAAGCAATCTTAGGTATCATCTAATCTAAAGGTTTCATTTTACTGAGGAGAAAACTGGTGTCACAGAAGGGAGTGACTTTCCTAAATCCCTTCATTAAATATTTAAATAACCTGTAATTTTGTGAGTGAATGTAAGCCCCTGATGGATGAGGATACTATCTTCTCTATAACTTAGTCAATAGTCTTCAAGAGCAATTGTTTTTGAAAATAGCTCCTTCCTACTTACATAGCTTGTCCTTGAATGACAAATACATAGTCCATTAACAGGCCCGTCTTTGAAACATTTCCAAATCATTAGGATATAACAGAATACATACTTTCCCCCTATTATTTTCTGAGTTTCTTGATAGCAGGCCATTTGTCAGTTCTATCCTTGTATGCCTGGATCCTGGGGGTTTGCTTTTCATATATATATATATATACATATACATATATATATATATATATATATACATATATACACACACACACACACACACACATATATATATACACACATATATACATATATACATATATATATACGTATATATACATATATATACATATATATGTATGTATGTATAAGTTTGGTGTTATGCTGTTTTTGGTCTATACCTATGATTTAATCAGTGTGGAAATGCCCTCTACCAATGAAGATCAGCAGTTTATCTGCAACTTATTGTCTTACAGAGTTGTCTGGGGGTACTAATGGGTTAAGCCAGTGGTCAAAGAGCCAGTATTTTTCAGAGAAAGACTCAAATGTAGGTCTTCATGACTCAAAAGCCCACCTCTACCACTATACCCTGCCACTTTCCACTTTGCATCACCATCATTATTTTCATTACCTTCATCATCATCACCATCACCACATCTAGTCTTTAAATAGTGCTTTAAGATTTGTGAAGTACTTTAAAATATTATATCATTTGACAGATAGGTGGTGAAGTCTGTAGAGTGCTGTGCCTAGAATCAGAAAGATCTGAGTTCAAAATTGACTTCAGACATTTATTAGTCGTGTGACCTGAGTGAGCTACTTAACTTCTGTCAGCCTCAGTTTCCTCAACTCAAAAATGAGGGTGAAAATAGCACCTTGAGAAAGGTGTGAAAATTAAATGAATTAACATTTGTAGAAGTACTAAAGAGTGCCTGACATGGTAGAATTTAATAAATGCTTACTACCTTTCCCTTCCCCCCATCATTTGATCTTCACAACAACCTTGGAGGATGGGTGTTCATAGTAGCCACTTGATAAAAGTTTGTTGAAAATCTCTTGAAATGGCACTACTTTTTAATATAAGTTGAAGTTCCATATATGGAAAATACCCTTGGAAATCTATGACTAACTTCCAAGAGTGAGATTCTTCTAATGGCATTGTGTGCTTAGTTGGAATATTAGAAAACAGAATTACATTACATTCAGCTTTTACTGAAGCCACCTTTACATGGATCGGCAACGTGCTTGTGACTTTCAGTCTTAGAGAGCTGCCTGTGGTAATTCTGATTTCCTCTTGGTCACAAAGCTGAAGGAATTGAATCTAGATCTTCCATATGCCAAGGCCAGCTCTCTGTCCACCCCTGTGGGCTACATATCAACTTAGAAAACCACAAACTAGCATTTTCTACATTGGATTATATTTTTATTCTGCTAAACATTTGCCAATTACATTTTAATCTGTTTCAAGCCACCAGGGGGCAATAAGCAGAGTACAAGTTTGACATCTCTGTACTAAACAATGTAATTCACCTTATTTTTCTCCCCTCTGAAAGTGAACCATCTTTGGGATTTTAATGGCATGTTAATATCAAGATTATGTGATATGTATTGCTTTGTTCTTGGGCTTCCATCTAAACAGTTTTGAGTGACTTACTTTCTAATAGCATTTTTCTCTGAATAGCAACTGAAGGTCTAATTAAGAAGGGTACTTTGGGGGGCAGCTGGGTGGTGTAGTGAATAGAGCACCAGCCATAGAGTCAGGAGGACCTGAGTTCAAATCCAACCTCAGCCACTTGACACTTACTACCTGTGTGACCCTGGGCAAGTCACTTAAGCCAAAAAAAAGTATACTTTTAGTCATCCCACAATTTATCACATGCTTTAAACTTAGGTGAATTAGAAGCATGGAAAGCTGGAATTATGACATGTGTTTGGGCCTCACACATTGTCAGGAATAGAAATGATTTTCACTCAAAACCTACTATAATGTTTATATCAATAGACAAAGATAATTTATTCTGAGCAAGAATCCCAGCAAGTTGATTGATTGGCAGCAAATTCATCAGAGTAGTGACTTTTTTTCAGTTTCTTACTTGGAGTCTTAGAGAATACGTGGTCATTTTAGAGAATTCATGCTATAGTCAAAGTTGGAATGGGCGTGTATTAGATATTAGTAAGAAAGTGACCAGGTAGCTAAGTGGTACAGTGATTAGAGCGCCAGGGCTGGAGTCAGGAGGACCCCTCTTCCCCAGCTCAAGTCTGGCCAGATACTAGCTTCATGACCCTGAGCAAATTACTTAACACTGTTTGCCACAGTTTCCTCATCTGCAAAATGAGCGGGAGAAGGAAATGGCAAATCAGTTTAGTATCCTTGCCAAAAACAAAAAGTCCCCAATAGGGTCACAAAGAGTCAGACACAACTAAAAAATGATCGAATGAAAGCAAGTTGTAAATAAACAAGCCTATGATAATGTTGATTTTTTGGACTGCCAAATGATTCTGATAATCCCACCTATGCAGAATAAATTGTGCTATGTGAATGTAATGTAATATTATCATGTTGTAAGAAATGAACTGATGCAAAATAAAATAAGTAGAACCAAGAAAATAATTCATACAGTAACAACATTGTTACTGTGTAAATATACTCAGTATTTTAGATACAGTAATTCCTTCAACATTATAAAGAAAAACGACTTTGAAAGACAATATACTTGGTATATTTTTGTATACAGAAGATGTGTGGATTTGTTTTATCAATTATGTTTTTGGTTGCAAGGATTGTGTTTCTGCTCTTCTTTTGTGGGGGATAAGTTTTGAGGAGAAAAGAAACTTAACAATAGTAATAACAAAAGAAGGGGGAAAAGAGGGTCAAAAACAAAGGCATATTTTAAAAATGTACAGAAATGACAAGGAAATTCAGAAGGAAACAGCTAAGTAGGACAGTTTTGAAAATTAAATGTTGAATTTATTATTTTCTTTTTAAAAGAAATTACTATGTAATAAATACCCATGACTTCACATATAATCCTCTGTTTCTTTTCTTCTTTGTATGTGGAAATATCTCTTTATGTATGTGTTTGTAAAATTCAAGCTAAAAAATAAAAGTTAAAAAATATCCTGAATCACTATAGTCCTGTCTAATTTAAGATTTTGTTAAAGGCCTAATATACAAGTTATTGTATCCAGTTCCAAAGTTAGAAAGATGTAAAATGTCACTGTCTCTACCTACTCAGTATGACTAAAAGCACAGCTTCACTGGGTATGACGCAAAGTAAAAGAACTGCTTTTAATCTAGATGCCGTCCCTAACACAAAGGCTGAGAGTCTTTGTCAATTGGGAGAGGGAAAAAAAAGAAAAAAAAAACTATTGTATATGATGAAAGCTTAAGGCAAAGAAGAGAAAGTGACAAAGTATTCTACAAAAGTTTGAAGAAGTAAAGGTTATTTTCTAGTCATTGGAGATGTCCAAGGAGCAGGTGGCCCCCATGTCAGACCGTAAAGGGATTTGACTAAGTGGAACAGAGGAGAAGTGTTCCAGGCACATAGGACAGACTATACAAACATGTAGATAAGAAGAGGAATAGATGATCAAACAGTTTAGCTAAAATGTAAAGTATATGATAGGATATCAAGTAAATCAGTCTAGATAGGTGAGGTTGAAGCAGAGAGGGGAGGGTCTTCCACATAAGGTGAAAGGGCAGCTAGATGGTACAGTGGATGGAGTGCTGGGCCTAGAGACAGGAAGGCTCAAATCCGACCTCAGACACTTACTAACTATGTGACCCTAGGCAAATAACTTAATGCTATTTGCTTCAGTTTCCTCACCTGTAAAAAGAGCTGGAGAAGGAAATGGCAAAGCACTGAAATATCTTTGCCAAGAAAACCCTCAACAGGGTTACAAAGAGTCAGAAATGGCTTAAGAAGAACAACAAAATTTTATCCTATTGGGCAAAAGGAGAACTGGAATGTTTGTAAACAATTGAGTGACATAGTGACGCTCGTGTATTAGAAGGTCAGTATTAGAACAGAAAATGCAGTAGCTTTGGATTCAGAGGATCCGGGTTTGAATGTTTGCTCTGCTACATCCTGATTTCTACCTGCGTGATCCTGGGTAAGCCAGGACCTCCTGAGCTTCAGTATCCTCATTCACAATGATAGGGTTAGACTTGTTTGCTTATTTCAGTCATGTGTATATCTTCATGACCCCATTTGGGGTTTTCTTGGCAAAGATATTTCAGTGCTTTGCCATTTCCTTCTCCAACTTATTTTAGAGATGAAAAAACTGAGGCAAAGCAAGTTAAGTAACTTTCTCGGGATCACACCATTAGTAAGTGTCTGAGGCTGCATTTGAATTCAGATTTTCAGGACTCCAAGATTAATACTCTCTTTACTGCACCATTCTAAAAACTTGAATGCTATGATTATTTCGGCAACTGTGAAGATAGGAATGAAAGTAGGAAAGACCGAAGGAAGGAAGTTTAGATGAAGGATGATGATGCATGAGCATTGGTGGTAGCAATGAGAATGAAGAAGAGTTATGTGTAAGTCAGATTGATGTGAATTGATGACAGAATGGAGGTGAGTACTTAAAAGGGTGGAATTAGGGATGGCTCTATGCATCTAACACAAGAAAGTGGGTGGAAATTGATAGTACCTGCAGAAATAAGAAATTTCTCTTCAAAATGAGAAGAGGTAGTTTTAATGGAAAAGATGATTTCTGTTTGGAACACATTAAATGTAGGGAGCATTTGTGTTACCATATCCAGCAGGTCATTGGAGATTTAGGGCTAGGTTTCAGGAGAAACATTAGATACCTACTGCTATCTGTAGAGTACCGTAATCAGTACTGTAAGATACTAGAAGTTTAAAGAAAGACACAGTCCTTGCTCTTGGGAATTTGTGGTCAATAATAGCAATTCACACTAAGCAAGGTAGTGCAATTATACCCATTTTGCAGATGAGGAAACTGGGGCTCAGAGAGGTGAGGTGACTTGCTAATGGTGACATAAGTAGTAATTGCTGGAGCCAGGATTCAAGCCTAAGTTTTATAATTCTTTCCACACAGAGCTACAAATTAAACTATTAGAGTAGATAAAAAGAGAGCAGAGGACAGAGCTTTGAGGGACATTCAAGGATATAAGGAGACAACTGAACAAGAGAAAGAGGCCAGAGAGGAGTGGTGATGATATAAGAAGCAACCAAGCAGGTGGCAGGGTCACAGAGGCATAAATGGTGAGACAATTTTAAAAAAGATGGTAAATAGTGTCAAATGCTACAGAAAAGCCTAAGTGGATGAGGACTAAGAAGAAGCCATTGGATTTGACAGTTGAGGAAGATCATGGGTGACCTTCAAGATAGTATAATCTATGGAGATGAAGGCCATTAAGAGATTAAAGGAAGGAAAAGAAGTGGAAGCAAGAAGCGTAAATTAGCCTTTCCCACTATGCTTCACTATATAAATAGGGAATCTCTAAAGAAATAAAACAGTACAAAGTTTAAATGGAGTAAAAGTTTAGTAATGGTTTCATTTGTTATAACATGCTACTGTGCCAGAATTATACAGTAAATATGTGAAAATAATGAAACATGTTTATGGTCGGCATTTCAGGAACATATCCACTTCATATGTTAACTTTTTGGTTTTTTGATATTTTGTGCCAATCTTGCCCCTTCAGGGGACAAAGCAAAGCTCCTCACCCTAATTAAGCAGATGGCACATGGAGATTTGTTAAACAGATGTAACCCAAGTTTCAAACCTGGAGATTTTTTATAAGATTTTCCTAATTGGCAGAGAGAATGATGAGTCAATGTCATATGCTGTGTGAGGGGTGTAGTTGGTGCAAAAGCTTTAAAGAAAAGAAACATTCTTTTGGATTCTCTCTATTCTGCTGTGGCAAGAAACCACTAATCCAAGTGAACTGAGACCAAGAAAGACAGGAGTCTCCTCTCCAGTGATGTAGATTGAAAACTTATCCATGTTCTCTTAACCCATGTAATTCTTTTTCATGTCTTCTTAAAAATTCTTCAAGAGGAACCCACCCAACAAATTGGCACTATTTCTCTAGTTTTCTTGATATTCTGTGGATAGCGATGGAGCAAACAGACTGTCCACCAGCCATCTCTAACTCTTACCACATGATAGGCTCATGTTACTTTCTGTTAATATACCTCTCTGGCAACACAATGCTGATTTCATCATGTAATTCTTGGTTATTAAAGTGTTGCACCATACTCATACCCATCATTTGTGACTCTAATCCCTTCTTGATATTCCTCGACTTTAATTCTTTGGATGTCATAAGACTTTGTAATTCATGACTCACAGCCATGCAACATTGCTGAAACTATATTGCTTAAAAGAAGTCAATTTTTGAGGGTAGCAAAGAACAAAAAAACTAAGTAAATACTCATTAATTTGGGGATAGCTAAACAGACTGTGGTACATGATATAAATGTGGTACGTGTGGTATGTGATAGCTAAAAAGGCATGTGGTAATTTTACTATGCTGTAAAAAAGGTGACTATGATGAACAAAGATGTGTGAGAAGACAAATGAACCCTTACAGAACAAAGTTAGGAAAAACAGGAAAACAACATAAACAACAACTACAACAAAGCAGATAGAACAGGCAACAACAACAAATCAACAAAAGCTGAATGATGTGAAATTATAATGACCAAGTTTGGCCTCAAAGAAGAGGTATGAGAATGAACCTACCCTGCCGCTCCCCCCCCCCCCACACACACACCAAGTGGAAGTCCGGAGGTGTGGAGCAACACTACATTTAATGTCAGACTTTTTCGATGTACTGGATGATTTTGGGGGATTTTTAAAAATTTGTTATTGGGGATGGTTTTATGGGAGGGAAAATGAGTAGGGCTTCTTTGAGAGATGTGGGCAATGTTAAAAGTGAAAGATATCAATCAAATTTTATATTTAAAAAGAGGCACCTTTGTTTCAGGGAGAAGCTTTAGGCCATTAAAAGAACTGGGAAATTTCCCAAAGATGATCTAGCCAGTGATTTCACTAAGGTCACCTGCCAGGGAAGAAAAGCATTCCCCCAAATACAGATGTACTCCCCTTACACAACACATCCCGATTGAGGCCTTCTCCTTTGCCTCAGGCAGCACTAAAGCTCTAAATGAGAGGCTCAGAGCCCTTGACACCACCCCGATTTTACTGTAACCTCCTATTTCCCTAATCCCTGCACCTTTACCTGATAGGGGTTATTGGTCCATGGATCCTAGCCTCACTGAGTCGTAAAAGGACCTCAATTACAGATTTAAGATCTAGGTGGGAGAAAATTTTAACTAAATCACAGCTGTTGATTAGAAATTTTAAGTGCAATTTTTCTCCATCTTCTGGCTCATGATGAGGGGATAAATAGATTAATTTACCCTCTACCACTGCTCTCAAGTGATACGTTAAGAATCAGAAGAGTGTACGGGTCACTAGTTTATTTCAGCCATTTGGCTTTTCAGGAACAACAAAAAAAAGAATGATTTGGAGTGAAATCTCTGAGGGATTAATTAACTGAGCAAAGATATTCATAGCACTGGTTAAAGGTTGGACGAGCTACCAAAGGCTGAGTTCATTCTCTGGGTGCCACTGGCTACAAAATGTAATTAATCTAGTATATTAAATAGCTGTGTATTATCATGTGGCAAGGAGACAAATGATAATGTGCATGTATATACAAACTCATATATACACATACATATATACATATGTGTGTATATATATAGATATACCCACATGTTTAAACTACATCCTTTTGTCCCACTTGACAAATTACAATTTCTCTTTCTTCCTCTATCTGGAAAATAAAATATGCTAAGGATTCTAAGAATTATTGGGAGTAAGCTACTTTAAAACAACGTTTGCCACTGAGATTCAGAGATCTTCCCAAGGAACACTTGCCTATCCCTTATATTACTAAGTCTGTATGGTTTTGCTTCCAGGATGCCAACTAAAGAAAAGTTATGGAGTTTACTTAGTCATATACATTTGTGGAGTCAAGAAAGAATAGATGACGTGTATGTTCAAGTAACCTGTCTTGGGAACTTAAGTGATATATCTCCTCCTATTCCCCCCACCACTACCTCCAGACAATTCTGAGGGTTATGATGGTAGAAAGAAGAGAATTAAGTTGGGGCGGGGGGGATAGTTGTTTTGTAGGCTCACAGTTGGTCCCAACCAATGTTTACAGCCTTCTAATGCATCTTCTTTACATCAGTAACCAGTCTCGGCATCCAAGGCATAAGAGGAGCCCTTCTCCTTTTGTTTGCTCAAATTAATGTGCATTTCTTTATATGGAAAACAATGGAAAAAAATAGATCAGCACAAATTACTTTCTTTCTCAGGAAGTCATTAAAAGAATGTGATTAAAAATAGATATGGTTCTGCCTAAAGACAGGGGAATGGATAAAATCACCTCTCAAGCTCCTTCTGGGTCTACAATTCTGAGCTTTCATGACTTGGCTGAATATACATTCTGATCACAGAAATGGCATTTTCCTGAGTAGAGGACTGTCTTGGGAGGGTAGAGGTGGGGAGGGGGGATGGTATTGTCTGGTGTCATGGCAGTGGAATTAGCATGTTATTTTCTGACCTTAAAATCCTAAAGGATATTTCATTTAAATTTTGATTTAATTATTCATTAGGTATAATACACTTAACATTTCAATAATTAACTGCTTTAGCAATAAGGGAGAAAACCTGATTTATCTGTTTATTTCCGCCTTTAAAAGTGTCTAATTGCTCTTGTTATCCTCTACTTCATAATGTTTCAGTGATTAGAAAATATCAGGAATTATTTAAGAATGGTCCCAAGATACATTCTTGGGTCTTCTTTTCTTTCTCATACAAAGTCCTTTGAGGGCAAGTGTAGATTATGCATTTTTCTATATTCCATAAAGGTCCTAAAATCCTGAAGGAAGTTAAAATGTTAAATATGGTGATAATAATTAGCAATAAAACAAAATACATAAACTGCAGAAAAAACTTAAGGAAATGAGCAGATGCATAAGTTATGCTTGTGTCTACAATGCTTAACTACTTATATAGGTCAATGAGCTCTTTAGTGTGTGACCTCTCTCTGTCAATGCAGATTGCAACCCCTCCTTACCTTCTTATCCTGTTTGATTTTTGTCAATGACCTGCTGTAAATCCCTCCATATAGTAAATATCTAAAATGCTTACTGCTACTTAATGCTACGTGTCTCTGGGGACAAATTATGTCTTTGTATCACCCCTTGGGTCACTAGCATTCTTATTTCTCCTGGGATGAACAGTGTTGCATGAGTTGCATCCATGCAACATCACCTGGAAAATATAGCTGTTAAAGAGATGACCTTTTCACAGCAATGTGCCACTTGGGCCTTCGTAAGGACAGAAAAATTAACCAAAAATAATTTATTGTGAAAGGAAATATAGCAAAACAGAAAGAGCACTCGATTTCAAGTCAGAGATGCTGGGTTCAAATTCTGACTCTGATACTTAACTATTTTATGACCTTGGGAAAGTCACTTTACCTGTCTTGACCACAGTTCCGTCATTTGTAAGATAAGGAATTTGGACTAACTGGCCCCTAATATACCTTACAATTCCATATCCACGCTGCTGTGGTCTGTTCATTCTTCTGATGTTTTTCAGTTACAGGCTCAGCTCATTTTCCATCTGCCGCATAAATCTCAAACATATAACATGGGGTGAGAACGTGGAGGAACTTAGGGACGACCTGCATGAGCCATGAGTATCTATGTGACGTCCAGAGGATGTGGCAAAGACTTCTACCATATTTGGGAATAGTTTGCCCAGGGCAAACTTATGGAAGGATATGAATAAGAATCATATGGGATGGAAAGGTATTGGTCAGTTTCAGTTTCCATCATTACAGAGAATTCCTGTATTGATGAGATCAAAGATACATTGGAATGTTGAAGTAAAACTAATAGCTCCTTGTCCATCATTTTGTTTTATAAATGAACTTCTATTCTAAGCCAGTCTTGTTCACGGCCACCACATTTATCATCTAAGCAAGGTGGTCAAAACTGTTTGGTGGGCCAGTCAGTAGGTTTCTAAGATCTTTGGAGCTCCTCATGGTAGCAACCTTTTTATATTTGGTTAATTATAATAGCTAATACCTAACAGCATAAAGAACTTCAAGGTTTTCAAAGTACTTTACACATATTATCTCATTTGAGCTTTAAAATAAAATATCTTCATGGCTGGTGTCTTTATTATTCCCATTTTACAAATGGGGAAACTGAGGCTAAAAGCGGTTAGCTGACCTGACTTCGGGTCACAGAGCTAAATTTCTCTAAGAAATAGTGAGAGTCAATGTCTTTAGTTCTATTCATTCATCTGTTTCACAATTGACAACTTATGTAAGTAACTCAGGGTGAAGTTGTTGTAGTCCCTTGAAGTATTTTCCCCATCTTTATCTTTTCTTCTAATTTGGAACTTACTGTGATTTTTCCTCTACTTAGCTAATGGTTTAACTGTACAACTGATTCTGAAGTGTCTGTTAGGTTGGTTACCAGCCAGCAATCTTCTTACATTTTTCTTTCCTTTTCAGATTCTATGATCCAACAAACCTGGCCCATTTTCTGTCCCTCACACATGGCACTCCAACTCCCATCTCTGTGCTTTTGTACTAGTTGTTCCCCATACCTGGAACACTCTCACTCCTCACCCTTTACTTCTTAGAATCTCTATCTTCCTTCAAAACTCTCAAATTCCATCTTCTGTAAAAGGCCTGTCCCAGTCCTCCTAACTGCTAGAGCCTTCTCATCTAAGGTTTTCTATCTATTCTGTATGTATCTTGTATGTACCTATTTATTTGTGGTTGTCTTCTGCATTAGAATATAAGGCAGTCTTTGAAGGCAGGAACTATTTTTGCCTTGCTTTGTATCCTCAACATTTAGCATAATGCATGTCACATAGTAAGCACTTTTAATAAGTGCTTGTTTCCTTACTGTCTCTAAAAGTACTCAATTTTATTTTTCATTTAATGTTATTAGGTGTTCGCCATATTAAATATGTTTTGACTTCTTTAAAAAGATTTTCATATGTACATCATGAGGAGTCAGAGTAGTCTACAAACCTTTGGCTTCTGTTTTTTGTATCAGAAATCTTATTTTTAACATATTTTCTTTTTCCTTTCCTATGCCCATCTCTCTGCATTACAGTTAAAACATAGACTGATTTTAGAGACTTGTGCCTGATAGAATTTCATATTAGCTACAATTATCCTCACAATGCTCTGCGAATTTCCATAAATTGTGAGCATAGCAAAGAGAGATGACCCAGTGTCCCATGAAATCATGTTTCTTATTGCATTCAATAATCTTCCCTCAGCACCTGGAGCCTTCTCACCCCAAAATAGCCCTCTAACATGCTTGCCCCTTTATCTTGGATGAGTTTCTTCTGGGGCCTCTCTTTCAGGGAGAGGCCCAGGTGCCATACTGTGCCAGTAAGGCAAAATGGGCTTAGTTTAACAGGTGCCCTTGAGGAGTTTGGCTTTTGTTTATGGTGAAAGTACTTTCACCTGTTAAATGCTAAGCCCCAGGCCCAAAGCCCTATCAGGTGTGAAACCTGTGTGGGCGTAGATTAAGGACTTAAAAGGGGCCAATTCGGGAACCAAGGGGTCTCTGGACTCTGGTCTCTAGTCGTTGAGGCGGGACTTGAGAACGCCAGAGGCTTGGCTGCGAGGAGA
>CM053625.1:250198245-250226383 GCA_028646595.1 Phalanger gymnotis
ACCCCTGTGTGGACGCAGGAGTTCGAGAGAGGTCTTGAGGCCGGTGAATATGATTTATGCCATCTTATTTTTCTGTGGCCTCCTGGCTACTCTTGTGAGGCGGGCCTACTAGGCCTGGAGGATTGTGTTCACAATACTGGAATGGGGAGGTTGGTTCACTAATTTGTTGCTCTGGGCCCTGAATAAATTTTTTGATGCCTTCTGCTTGGAGAATTCTGTATACCCAACGATTTCGAACCACTCAGATATTTATATGATCCTTTTTGAGATCATAAATTCGGCCTTTCTACTACACATACCCAATTCCACTCCCAGCTATGCTTTGGACTCTTTGGCCTTCACCACCGGGCCCCCATTTGGGAATGAAATGAGGCTTAAGTGCCTGTTTTTAACTTCATCATGAGGAAGGATTCTGTAGTGGGTGTTTGCTTCTGAGAGGGTGTGTATCACAAAATGACTACAAGGTAAAAATAAAAAGTCCTCTTTTTTTAAAAAATAAAAATTAACAGATAAAATGCCCAGTCAAATGCCAAGTTAGGTAACTCACATTTGAGTTATCTAATCCAAGCTTTCAACTGGTACCTGATAGAGTACCATTTAAATAGCCACTGTCTAATAACACTTAACCAGTCACTTTTCAGGAGTAAGCAGACCAAAACCTTTTTGTAGATTTTACAAAGTCCTCTGAGGTGAGAGACGTTAAAGGGATTTCAATTATTATTACAGTATATGACTTCAACACAGGTAATAAAATGCATGTACTTTTTCCTTAATAGATAACATGTCACATGAAATCTCTGGCTTCTACTCTTTCATTCCTTAACCTTTCCTTCACACACATATAGGTTGTGTCAACAAATAATACAACCAAGACTTAACAATGAGGAAAAGCTTTACAAACCATTAAAAGGCCATATGTTTTATAAGAAAAGCAAATCTCCCGTGTATTTCCAAAGCTCATCCTGCCTTCAGGAGGAGCTCAACACAGTAAATATGGTTCAAAAGCCTAATCATTAATTCTATTTAGGCTTAATATGTCATAAAGCTAAGGAAAGAAGGACCATTTTCCTCTCTGCTGGGGCACAAAAACTATTAACTATTAACATTAACTATTCCAGCCATGACTCTAAATGATTTATTAATTCAATTTGGGAATGTGTGACTGTCAGATCATATAAGCCTGTATTATAAATAGACAATCTATATGAAGATTCTCATTCTTTCCCTTAGACTGACACTGGCCAGAGTTCACTTCTTGGTCTCTCCCTCTTACTTTCTTCTCTCTCTCTCTTTCTCTCTCCTGTCTCTCTCTTTTTCCTAAGCTCCTCTATTCTCCTTCCTTCTCCATCTTCCCAAAGTGAAAAAATCCCATTAGTGACTCAGTTGCTAGGTAAGAATTTTATTTTAATGAAAGGGAAAGGGGTCTGAGTTCTGACCCTATTTCATGAGAGCACCTCATGTGTTAAGGTTTCTTTTGTTCTAATATTTCCTAACACCAATAGAATGGGCGAGTTGGTGAACAAAGGGGCTCGAGAGGGGAATCAGAAGTCATCTATTCTAATCAGCACCTAAACACAAGTGTTCTCTAAAATATACACACCCAGGCTTTGCTTAAATAAGTTTAATGAAGGAAAAACTTCCATCCCCTTAATCAATCCATTCCCCTTTTGGACATCTCTACAGTATTTGTTAGGAAGTTGTTTTTCCCCCTTATATAAAGCTGAAGTGAGTTGTTCTGAAACTTCTGCCTGTGAAATGAACTGGATATGTCCTCTCTTAGCTATAACATCATGTAACCTCCTCTCTATAAGTGGTATATGGAGAATAGAAATATTCAATTTTTAACATGCAGTAATATATGATCAATATTCTTAGCGACATCCAGAATATTTATTTGTTCTTTATGATGCAGTGGAAAGGATGCTAGACTTGGAGTTATATACGAGCAATATTCAAATCCCATTTCTGTTAGTTACTACCTGGGTGACCTTCCTCAATGCAGTTCTTACTTTCTGCATCTATAAAAGAGGAAACTTGAACTAAATAATCTCTAAGGTCAATCAGGGAATTAGGGAATTTCCCAATTAGGGAAACAAAGGTAAAGAATTAAATAATCGTGAGCTTATATTCTAATAGGGAAGATAATAAGTACAATATCAAATATATATGGCATATATATACATGCGGAACAATTAAATACTATTTAAAGAGTTTTGGGAGTTAAGTAGCTTGGGAGAGAGAGCCCTAGCACTTGGGGAGAATAAGGAAATTCCATCTTGCAAGATGACAAATTTCTGGAGATCATGAAGTCCAGGAAAGTAGTCAGATGGGAAATTCAAAGCAGCCTGGTCAAGTCATGATGGGCTTTAAACATTAAACATGAGATTATATTTTATTCCAGAGGCAACAAGAAGTCACGGGAATTGGTTGATTGGGGCAAGGACACTTTCAGATCTGTACTTAAAGAAATTTACTTTGGCAGCAGTGTATAAAATGAATTTCAGTATGGAGAAAATGGAGGCAGAGAGAGCAATTAGGAGGCTATTGTAATAATCTGTGTGAGAGCTGATGAAGTTTCGAACTACATTTATAGCCATATGAGTGCAGAGAAGTCACATATGAGAGATGTTGTGAAGATAGAAATGGCAAAATTTGGCAACTGATTGGGTATGTGGAGAGAAGGAGAGTAAGCAGTCCTCCAGGATAATATTGAGACACTGGAAAGATGGCTATACTTTTTATGGAAATAAAAGGGGCTGGAGTGAGGGGGAAAGACAATGTGTTTTAGACATGTTGAGTTTAATACGTCTCTGGCGTATCCAGTTTGAAATGTCTAATAGGCAACTGGTTGAACTGAAAACTGAATCTTGAGGGAGAAACTAGGGCTGAATATATAGATCTGAGAGTCATCCACATAGAGAGGATAGCTTAACACATGGGAACTGATGGGAGGTTGCAGAGAGAGGGAGTGGGGAACTATATGCGGTCTCTTTCAGCAGACTACAAGATCCTAGAGGATAGGGGCTCTGTATATTACGAGCTAATTTAGTGTCTGGCATATTGTAGGCACTTAATAAAAGATTGTTGATTTATTTATTGACAAATCCAAAATAATTTCAAGAGGGGTTGGGCATTAGCAACTTGAAGTATCAGGAAGGGCTTTGTGTGAAAGATAGCACTTGAGCTGAGCTTTGAAGGAAGCTAGAGAATCTAACCAGTGATGATGTGAGAGTGCATTCCTGGAATGGGGTGGATGCAAAAAGGCAAAGAGGTTGGACATGGAAAGGCATGAACAAAGAACAGAAAGTAGTTCAGTTTGGCTAGAATATATAGACTGTCAAGGGGGAATGTTGTAATAATCCTGGAAGGTTAAACAAGAACCAGATTGTGAAGATATTTAAATGCTAACTAGAAGAATCCATATTTTTCTCTAGAAGTAATATGTGTTTGTCCTTTATTCGAGAAGAGGATCATGCCATCAGGGAAATGATGCTATGACTTGCAGTTGACTTTGATTTGAGTGAGGGAGGGCTGTGCAAGGTCACCAGCCTCACTTTCTCTTCCAGAGCCATCTGGGTCCAGTGGCCTGATATTCACCAGGACAACTGGAGATGGCCTAGGATGCATTAGGAAACCCTGGACCTTTCAGGCTAAGAGCTTTTCAGGTTCTCACTTTGAGTGAAGTAATGCCCACTTAGTGAATAGGCCTCTTTAGGAAGTGAATTTTGGGGAGGCAATCAGGGTTAAGTGACTTGCCCAGGATCACACAGCTAGTAAGTGTCAAATATCTGAGCCTGACTTGAACTCAGGTTCTCCTGACTCCAGGGTCAGTGCTTTATCTACTACGCCACCTAGTCGTCACATCCTAGAAGCAATAGAGAACCACTGGAGCTCCTTGATCATGTAAGTGATAAGAACAGACTTGTGCTTTAGGAATAGCAATTTAGCATCTATGTGGAAAGTGGATGGAAAGGGGAAAGGCTTTACAGGGAGACCAATTAGGATACTATCAAAATAATCAAGGCAAAAGGCATTTAGCCTAGAGTCTAAACTAGGATAGTGATCTTGTGAGGAGAAAGGGAAAACTTTAAGAGATGTGTGGAGGAAGGGAAAGTTTGAAGTGGTGCATGAAGGTAGAATACATTAGTATTACTACTTTTCTGAGGGCTCCTGAAACCATCTTCATCACTTCTGTTGATATAGACTGTTCACATGTTCCTCCAGATCCCTCTTTTATATATGGAAGAGCTTTCATTCTATTCCTATAGACATTCTGGATGACAAAACCAAGATTTTATGAATCACAGTTTAATTTTTTTAATCATGTGGTGGTGACTCATTTCCTAAGATGTTCTATGCATGATAAGTATGCAAAAAATCAAGGGATAATTTCAGAGATCAGAGACTTGCCTATGATTTACGTCTTCCTGAAGGTACCCTCACCTGCTTCTCAACTGATCTATGCTCAATAGGAAATGTTTATTCCCAGCATTTGACTACAAATTCCATAGGAAGTTGGTTTATTTTGGGTTCTGGAAGATATTATGGTGTTAAGCATTTACAGTGATGATGAAGAAAAGCATATGTTCACACACTGAAGGGTGAAGAAGAAATGTTTCATAAAATAAATAGTGGTCGTATTCTGGGGAATAGCCAACTCATGCCACTGCCTTATGTGCAGGGACATTTACAAAATGTGTGTGTGTGTGTGTGTGTGTGTGTGTGTGTGTGTGTGTGTGTGTGTGCGTGTGTGAAAATATCTCAAATTTTCTCTCTCTAAAGCAAAAAATTTTCGTTGCTGTTGCTCTCAGAACTAGTCATATATTGCATACCAAGTACCACAAACACAAAGCTGTCATTGTCCACATGACTCTGGCCTTTGTAAATGCTGGCAATTGAAGTTTAAAGACAAAATTGTGGATTTATATTTGAAAGCAAGACAAAGGAAACCGTTGAATTGTGGACAAATACATAAAACTGAAGATACTGTGCTAGTTATACGTTAATATTATGCTTATCTCACTCTAATACCTCACTCTGACATGGTAGTAACCTTGTGTTCAAAGAGGCTATGTATGCAGAGCACAAATATGAGGAGGTCTTACCAATGGGAAATGCATTGAAATATGCTTGGGGATAGATCAGGGCATCATCTGAGAATCTTATCTAGCTAAATCTAGTTAAGTTCATTGCCAGAATGTTAGCTATATAATCATTTGCTTCATTTTTGATCACTCCAATTCATGAAACTATTTGCATTTAAAGCATGGAGGTGAAACAATATTAAAATAACAGAATAACAGTGTAGGAAGGGACCTCGGGGACCCCTTAGATCAGCTTGTACCTGAATGAGAATTCCATCTGCACATATCCTCAACAAATGGTCCTTTAGCCTTTTCTGTGTTCTGGCTAAATGAGACCATTAGCTGTTCTCAATTCAATATCCCATGTTCCCTCAAGTTAGAGAGAAGCTTCTACATCTTGAGGCAGCAGTCTGTTCCATTTTTGGAGAGATTTAATCACTCAATTCTATTAGCAAGCATTAAATGCCATAAATACATATACACATAAATGCACATGTACATATGTATGTGTGTAAGGTGAGGCACCCTGCTGGGCATGAAACATACAAAGACAGGAATGAAATTATTCCTGCCTTCATGGAACTTACTTTCTACTTAAGTAACATAACTTATAAATAACTGAGTAAACAGACTTTAATTTGAGGAATGTTGGATGAGGGAAGATTTCTTGGAAGAAGACATGCATGAAGAAGGAATATCAGGATTCTGAGAGGTAGAGCTGGGAAAGAAGTGTACTCAAGTGATGGGGTTGGCTTGTGTTAAAGCACAGAGGCAGCCAAGGAAAGGCTGAGTTTGGAGAAAAACTAACAGAGCATCTGAGCTGGAACATAGGATGTGTGAATAACAATGATAAGAAATTGGAGTGAAAATGTATTTTAGAGTCAATGAATTTAGAATCCAACACATTTGGATTGGAATATGATGAAGTGCATATGGGTATAAGATAGATTATCTATCTACCCAAGGTTCCAATATTCAGTACTGGAATGTGACTTTAGGTGCCACAGGCTGGTTCTTGCAGGTAACTTCTAAGATCAACCTTGAAGAAGATTTTGTTAATAAACTCTGAATAATAAACACCTTCCTCTTTTTCCATTAAATTGAAGATGAAGCACCCTAGTAATACATCACAGAGAGTCTTATAGTGATAGTCAGTTTAGTTTCAATGGAAACTATTCCTGAGTCTTTCCAATAGGTGTGAGTTCTACAATCCTATCGAGTCCATCCACAAAAGGAATCGACCCCAATGAAAGTCTAAAACATAACACATACGAGTCTAATCATTCAAGAGCACCTTACCATAAAGAAATGAAAGATATTATTCCTGAAGACAATATCAATATATATTGAGCCTTGAATAAATTAATGTTTGTAGAATGTTTCTCATACTTCAAAATACTGTATGTGATGTTTATTACTATCATTATTATTATTTCCTTATCTTCCAGTGGAATTCAGCTAGAAAGGGGTGGGAGAACAAATCATAACCTACTATTATACAAGTATTATTTCATTTTATTCCTACAACAACCCCGGGAGGTACTGTAACGACAATGCTGCTTGCCGCTGTATAAGACCAATAACACTAGCACATAAGAAAGCTGCTAGCACAGGTTCTTTGATCTGCTTTTCTAAGGAGGGCAACTTTAAGAGGTTAACAATCTCACTTTAATCAACATACATACATCATTCACTTAGTTCAGGGGGAAAAGCCCGCACCCTGAGCTTCAGAGCAAATACAAACAGAAATTACAAACAGACACAATATAAACAGAGCAGACACACACAGCTATCAATGGACAGGCCTCTAGCTATCTGACCAAAGAATTACATAGTTACCAGACAGCAAGGCACCAATATCTGGGTTTTCAAAGCCAAGTGGCTACAGTGGCTACCCAGAGTCTCATCTGGTCAAATCACACGACACTCTTCCAGTGAGTGAGAGCCCCAAATAGTACGCTAACCTCTGAGTTAATATACCCTGTTCAGGGTCAAAGGGCATCACAACCATGTGACTCAAACCTATGTGAACTAGGCTTTCTGTTGACACAAGCAGGTCATCAAAGACTCCCAATTTAATCAAAGAAACAAAGGCCAGACTCATTAAAGGCACTTGATTGCAACAATGCTCCAAAAAACAAAACAGTAAAAAATGTCTCAGCCTAATTACCAATACAGGTACATGCTAGTATTATCCTCACTCTGCAGATAGGGAAACTGTGGTAAACAGATTAAGTGACTTACTTGGTAGGAAGTATCTGAGATGAGATTTGAACTTGGGTCTTCCCAACTCCAAGTCCAGTCTTCTATCCACTGTACTACCTAGTTGCCACCAAGTCAAGTCACTATCTTGTTACTACTGTTTTGATTTTCATGTTCTATTGACAATGCATAGGTAGGGGAGGAAATGAATTTTAGTATTTAAATAACAGTATTAGGACATAGACTCATCTTTTCCATAGGCTCTTTGAAAGCACCCTTGTACAACTCTAGTAGCAGACCAAAGAACAAGGATGATATGTACTTCTCACCTAAATTTGATCTTCTCTTCCTATTTTGAAAATTTTTGAAGATTATGAATATTTAGTAGGCAGTAAACATTAAAATATGGTTCTTGAGCTTTTATAAATCAACAATTTTACTGTTATTAATACTATTATCACTATTATTACTGTCATTATTATTTACTCTCAACAAGATTGGAGAAGAGAAGGAAGCAGCAAGGTGCTATGGAAAAGAGAATGAGATTTGGAAACAAAGGATATGAAATCATATCCCATCTCAGTCACTGTATCTAGGACTTTTAACAAGGTACATAGCCTGTCTGAGTCTCAGTTTACTTATCTGTAAATTAAGAGCTTTGTAATAGATTGCTTCTGAGGTCCCTTCTAATCTCTAAATTGATGATCCTATAATCTGCCAAACCAACCACTTCTGGGCTAAACTTTTATGCCTTATGCTACCAGGAACTTTAATTAGTATAGTTTGAGCCTTAAGCACCTTGAACCAAGTCTAGAGAATGATTTCATTGCCTTAAATTTTACTTTTTCAATTAATAAGTATTGTTTCCCCTCCCTTACACTCTTTCCATTGGAAAAAAAGAAAACAAAATACCCGTAACAAATATACATAATCAACCAAAATAATTCTCCATATTTGTCATGTCCAAAAATATGTGTTGAATTCTGTATACTTTGTTTATTACTCATCTGTCAAGAGATAGGTAGCATTCTTCATCATCAGTCATCTGGAATCATGGTTGACTTTTGTATTGATCAGTTATTAAATCTTTCAAAATTGTTAACTTTTATAATATCATTGTCATAGTATAAATCACCTATTTAGGCTAAAAACAAACAAACATGTGCATTTCCCTAGTTATGAGCATTATACCTCTCATAATTCTGCCTAAGGTCTGTGTCCATGGGGAGAATTCCAAAACCAATGAAATCAGGGACCCTTGAAGTAATTATCAATACCTACCTTCATAGCTTTTAGGATTTGTTTATTTAAGGATGAAAAAAGGTGCAATCCTTGTGTCATCCCCCAACAAAGAACATATTACACATAGGTCAAAAACATTTCCCTATTTCTAGTTCCTTCTTCCATTTCTTGCTTGCAGAACTTGACCAACTTGAACACAGTTACTAAGGGTGGGGAATTCTTGTTGCTTCCACATTATTGTCTTGGTGTAAAGTAAGGGCTCTTAACCTGGGGTCTACGTATTGATTTAAGGTTGTCTATGAATTTGGATAGAAAAAAATTTACATCATTATTTTCACTAACCTCTGACTGAAATTTAGCATTTCCTCCAATTATGATTTTAAAAGGAGAGAGGATTCTGGGAAGATGGCAGAGTAGGTCAGAAAAGTCCAAGTTCTCAAGATTTTCCCCCACAAAAAAAGATGAAACAGTACCTCAGGGTAAATAATAAGCAGTAAAAATAAATGAGTAGGTGCAGAATAGGACTCCTCCTAGGATAATGGATACAATCTGAAGAAAATCCCAGCGTGAGGTTTGGTCAGTGTGAAGAGTGAATACCTCTAGGCTAGGTCCTAGGTCTATTTAAACAACAAGTGGCAGCCCTGGGGTTAGCTGGGTTGGGAGGCTGCCCCGGCCCAAACAGCAGGAACTTTTACCCCCAGGACAGTGAGGGGTGTTGGGGATCTGAGACTTGGAAGATTGAAGGAACCTCTGCTGACAAGGAACAGCTGTGCTGCAGTGACATGGCTGAGGAAGAGACACCACTGGCTATGAGAACTTATAGGAAGCTGGAGGTCTTGGTTCCAGTTCTAAGCCAAAGGGGAGAACTGAGGGAAGATCCGAGGCCAGAGGCACCTCCCCCATACCCTAGGACTAGAGGTGATTCTAAAAGCTCAGCTACTGCTAAAAAAATGCATGGGCAAAGGAGAAAAAAATTCAACCATAGAAAATTACTATGGGAGTAGAGAAGACTGGGGTTCATCTTCAAAGGAGGATACTGAAGCAAAGAAACCCTCTTCTACCCCAGAGAATAATGTTAAGTGGTTACTCAAAAACAATTCATAGAAGAACTTTAAAAAGACCTTAAAAATCAAATGAGAGAGATTGAGGAAAAAACTTTAAAAAAAATAAGAACAATCCAAGAAAAACAAGAAGATTATGAAAAGAAAGTCAACCAATTAGAAATGGTATACATAAAAGTCTTCTAAATTCAGAAAGAAATAAAATGCTAAGGGGATAGAGAGGAGGGAGAGTCAGATAAAGGAGGGATCTCTAAAGGGGAGGGTGAGGGAATAGGTTGAAGGGTGTTTAGATTAATGGGAATGGGAGGATGGGGAGGGATCCTTGGAGAGGGGTTAGGTTAAGTAATAGGAGGGCAAGATAGAGGGTAGAAGTAAAGTAGTGGATGTAGGAGGAATAGGAACCCAGAGATGCTCACAAATATAAAAACAAAGATCAGAAGTAGAATTTGTCAGGGAAAGTATATCTATACATGTACGTATGTATATATGCATGTATTTACATATGTGTATCTATATATCTATATTTAACTATATCCAAGCTTAATTGTAGCCTTTGGCGGGGTGGGGGGAGGAAAAGAGAAAAGGGGGGAAGTACAAAGTAAAATATGCACAGCAGAGAACAAAAGAAAACTAAGAAGGAAGCAAAGAGAAGACAGACAGCTCTTGATACAACATGTAGTATTTACTATATAGGCTTTCTTGAAATGGAAATTTATTGCTATATATTTTAAATCTTCTCTTACATTCTACTGTGCACATGATACGTTTTTTTATTATTATGTATTTAAGTTTCAATATTTAAGTTTATTATGTTTCTTTTTCTTATTGTATATTTGTGTCAGTAATAAAAAATTATGATTTAAAAGTATATATATATATATATATTAATATATCATTCTAAAAAGGACTCATAGGACTTCACCAAAATGCCAAAGTGGGATATACAACAAAAAAAGTTAAGAACCCCTGGGTTAGATAGGCCATTGTTTTTCCCCTGTGTAACAGCTTAACCCATAATTTTACTTTTTTTTCTTTAAACTCCTATTATGAAGAATTTGGGTATTAGGCTGTTAACTCTAAATAGGTATATAGACACTTTGTGTCACCTCTCTCATCAGGTCTACCTTTAAAAGATGTTTTTGTTTCTTGCATCAACACGGACTTTAGGAATTTGGTGGGGAGAATATCTCCCTGATAGCTAGTCAGTTTCTTGCCATTCTCCCCAATGTCTTGTAGCCAGAATATAAATGGAATTTCCAAAGCAGGGATGGAGGGAGCTTGAAAAATTCATCAAAGTTCCTTTGAAATCTAGAAGGTAGGCTTATTGAATCTTTTGACTCATCATTTAGACTTCTTCCCTTTCACAGAGGAAAAGAAAACCAGACCCTGGTCACCCTGTCTTCTGTCCTCTGCCAATTCCTAAGAAACACAAGGGGTAAAATCTATAAGAATGCTAACAGACACTTCTCTACTCTCCAGACGGAAAATAGATAATTAAATGCATGTGTGTACCTTAACACTATTTATACTGGCTTGTGAATAGTCAATTAATATCTCCAAAGATTCCATGCATAACAAAGAAGTGGATAAGAATTGAGTCCTATCTGTTGCTATTGTGCATAGATCTCTGTTTTTCTCTTTGCTTTTCAGAATTTTGCAGGAGTCTGGGAAAAAGAACAAAACATTAATAGAAGAAAAAATGTCCTCACATTCTTTTTCTAGAGTATTTTCAGGGGGACTGACTATAGTGAAAAAATTTGATGTGTTCATAGGCCTGAATGAGCCCCCTTACTAGGTATGTGACCCCAAGAAACTCAAACTCTACCACAGTTTCTTCATTTATAAAACAAGGATGATAATAGTAGCTCTTACCTCCTATGACTATTGTGAGGATAAAATGAGATAATATTTGTTAAATGTTTCACAAACCTAAAAGTGCTATGTTTATGACTGTTATTATTATTATCTTTATCATTATTATACCAATAACACATTCTAATTCTCCTCTTAAGTTAGCAAAATTGAGATGTAATGAGCTCCTTGGGAAATTTCCAGTGCTTCTAGATCACTTGATTTTTTGAATACAGGAAAGGATAGGGCCTTCCATTGGGCTTTAATCACCATTTTTTCATTAAGTTGCACAGAGGGCTCAATACAAGCTCATGCTGCAGTCTCAAGAGCTTTCACCAAATGCCTATGAACTTTAAATTAGTGACTGGGAGCCTAGTTGTACCATGCTGAGGCCCTCAAGATAACAGCAGGCAACTAACCCCATGGGGGAGTTAAATTACATATCCCCCAGGAAAATAACCAACTCCCTTCAATTCATCTGTAAGATCTTAAAGCTTTACCACCTGAGGAGAAAACATGGATTGACCTACAGGGAAACCAGTCTGGACTAGAGAATATCCCAAAATGCTTCATACAACATTTCCATTCTTTCACATACCTCTTTCCTGAAAATGACATGAAAACTTTGAACCAGTTCCCTACTACTTGCCCCCTCAGGTAGAGAATACTTTTTCTTTACTATTCCTTAGATAGGTTTATCTATGGGGGAATAATGTGCCTATTGCTTCCATGATGTTACTGTTTGATGGAATATGCCTTTAAAAGAACTGATCTTCAAGCACCATTTACCAAGATTTCTATAAAAGGTGAACAAAGCTTGAATTTTGATAAAGCATTTTCTACTCTTAGTCTGGTTGACTCCCTTTGTTTGTGCAGATCACACCCCACATAAAACTAATAATAATCTTAGAGAGTTGACTTAGTCTCAGAAAGGTTAACAACTTGTTTGTGACCACGCAACAAGTTAAGTGTCAAAGGTAGTACGTGACCGAGGCATTTGGACTCTACTGGGTCATTTTGCCTCTCTACAAACAAAAAGATAGGTAAAATAATCTATGTGATTATGCAAAAAAAGGGTTAGGGGGTTGTTAGCAATGTGTTTGTCATATGCTTACATGAATTATAACAGAAGAAGAAATAGACATTCAAAACGGCAGCACCGTTTCCTATTCAAGCAGCATAAATATAGTTCTAATTAATTTAATTTGACAAACATTTATTAAGTATTTACTGTGTGCAGCTGAAGTCCCTTCTACAAAAAGCCATTCTCAGATCCCCTTAATCTGAGATTATACCCAATTTATCCTGTACCTATCTTTTTTGTACATTTTTTTTGCATATTGTCTCCACCATTAGACTATGAGTTTCTTGGGAACACAGACCAGTTTTTGCCTTTCTTTGTATCCCAGATGGTTCACACAGTGCCTGGAATGTAGTAGATGCTTAACAAATGCCAGTTTGACTGACTGGCGTTAAAACACCATGCTAAGGACTAGAGGGGACAATCAAAGGTTATATATGTTGCCGTTCCTGCCTTTACAATGCTAACAGTCTCTTAAGGATATGTAACACCAAAACAGTTAACTATAAAACAAAATAATAGCTAAATAGCATAAGAGAAATCAAGGTCATAAGAGGAAAATATCATTGCCAAATTAGAGATTGAGGAGGACTTTCACAGAGGAGGTGGTATTTCAAGTGGGCTTCAGAGGATAGGTAGTAAGTTTCATAGGAGAGAAAGGGATCCTGAGCATTAAGAACAATATGAAACAAGGCACAGAAATCTGATCGTGCAAGCATGAGCAGGACAGGAACTTGCAAAGTTTGGCTAGAGCAGAGAATACAAAGAAGGACGAGCAAATCTGAGAAGAAAGTTGGTACCAGATTAAAAAGGACCTTGATTGTCAACTAAGGAGTCTGACTCCAAAGTGTTGCTAGAATATGAGAAATTTCACAAGGGAAAAATGTAAAAGCTTTGTCAAAATCTATATGCACTTGTTAAAAGAGTCTTGTTTTCTTTTTTTTCCAACTGGCGTGGGAGAAGGTAGGAGAGAGAGAGAGAAAATAAATTTGTGTTAATTGAAAAATAAAAGCAAAAAATGAAACCTAGATACCCTACAATACATCTACTGTTTTCCTGTTCTCTATAAAAATCTGTCATTTGCAAGTGTAGATTTGGACTGATAAAAGGTAGTAGTGCCCAGGGTTAATCAGATAGAAGGAAAGGAGACATTTGCCTGTTGCAGAAACTTTGTTTCTCAAATGTCTTGACTAGTTGAAAAATGTGGGTTGGATGATAGTACAGTTAGTATATTTGTAAGTGGTTAAACATCCACCTCAAACCCAGAGTCATGTATCACTGTCAACCTTCAGGGTGAGCTCTAGTATTATGCCCCAGAAGTCTGTCCTTGGCCTTGTTCTGTCCAATTTTTTTTAATCAATGATTTTATTAGAGACACAGTAGAAATGTTTATCAAATTTTCAAATGTTAAACAGGTTGGAGAACAAATTCTTTGATTGACAGAAGGAGGGTCCAAAAACAATTCAATAGACTAGAATCCTAAACCTATCCCCAGCTGAAAATTGTCTAAAGGATATGAAGCGTTCTCAAAAGCAGAATTGCAAATTGTAGGCAACCATATGAAAACAGACTACAAATCTTTAACAATAAGAGAAATTAAAATAACCCCAAAGCTTCATTTCACGTCATGTAAATTGACAAAATGGGAACCCTCAATGTTAAAGGGTCCCATGGGAAATCACGGGAAACAGTACAACTGCTCTTGATATCAATTTTGGATGATAAAAACTACTTGTACTTTTTAGTACCCAGTAGAACCACTTTTGGGCATATGCCCCAAGGAAGTGAAAGCTAGAAAAAGGCCTCAATATATGAAAATATCCATAGTAGCATTTCTTGTGGCTGAAAATAGCTAGAAATAGTGGGTATCCGTTGATTGGGAAATGTTTGAAAAACTATGGTGTGTAAATGTGATTATTATTGTGGACTAAGAAGACAATATGAAGAATATAGAGAAATACGGGAAGATTTAAATGTTAGTGCAAAGCAAAATATTTAGAACCAGGAAACTAATATGGGCAATGACTATAGCAATGTCAAGGGAGGGGGAAGGAGGGAAAGGGAATGAGTATTGACATAGTACTTACTATGTGCCAGGTGCTGTAGGAAGCAATTTTGGAAATATCTCATTTGATCATCACAACAATCCTGTGAGACAGGTGCTAGTATCATCCCCCTTTTCCATTGGAGGAAACTGAGGCAAAAAGGTTGTGACTTGCCTGGGGTCATCCTGCTAGTAAATTTCTTCAAATGTGAGGACAGATTGAAATTCAGTTCTTCCTGAGTTTGGCCTTCTATCTGTTGTGCCACCAGCTGCCACAATGTAATGAAAAGATCACTAAAAGAAGAACATGTACTGAAAATATCCCTCTTCCCTTCCCTCCCCCATCAGCTATGACAAAGAATCAGGTCAGGACCTCATATACCATGACAGAATAGCTTACACATCATTAATATATTATATATGCTAATGTCTTGTGTTAGATATTTTTTGCACAATTTTCTTTGTCAAGAAGGAGGATTTAGTCTGAATGGACTATGTGAAAAATGAATACATGGATGAAGAAGAAAAATCATCTATAAGACATGTTTCTAGATGGGCCCAAACTAGCAATGTAAAACTTAATAGAGATGCATGTAAATTTCCATGTGTATGTTAAAAACAACATCACAAATACAACTCTACTCAAAAAATCATATGATAATAAAATTAGGGATTTTAGTTGACTGTAGTCTCAATATAGGTTAAAAGTGTGATATAGTTGCCAAAAAAGTATCTTTAGAGTATTGCTGAAGAATTGAGGTCACTATATACCTCACTGACAAGACTCCATCTAGTGTGTTAGGCTTATTTCAGTTTGACCTATTTTTAAAAAGGCACCAACAATCTTCAGCATTTCAAGTAGAGGAATACCAGTATGGAGAAGGGACTTGAAACCATATCATATGTCAAAGTGTTGAAAAAAAACAAGAATGGCTTAGCCTGGGGAACAAAAGTCTTATGAGAAACACAGGCATAATCTTCAAGGATTTACAGAGCTATTACACGATAGAGAGTTTACCTGTCCAGGACCAACGGATGGAAGGTTCAGGGAAGCAGTATTTAGTTATCTACAGAGAAGAACTTCCTACCAATTAGTCATCCCATAATGGCATGAGCTTCTCGACACTGGAAGAGATCAAGAAGTAAATTTATGAAGGTGGTTATAGTGGAAATTCCTGAACTGGTCAGAGGATTATACTGAAGATCTCTACGATCCTTTCCAAATCATACTTTCTCTGAAGCTATGACTTCTTTCTGTCCTCCAATTAATTCTATATATCATGGCTAGATTTTTGTTGTTGTTTGGTCATTTCAGTCATGTCTAACTCTTCATGACTCTATTTTGGGGGTTTATTGACAAATGTTCTGGAGCGGTTTACCATTTCCTTCTCCAGCTCATTTTATAGATGAGGAACAGAGGTTAACCAAGGTTAAGTAACTTGCCCAGCTCACATAGCTAGTAAGTTTCCAAAGCTGGATTTGAAGTCATGAAAATAAGTCTTCCTGATTCTAAGCCTAGTGCTCTATCCACTGTGCCACCTAGCTGCACCACACCCCAATGGCTAGATAAGTCTTCAGCAAGTACAATTCTTCATGCTGCTCCCATACTCAAAAATTTCCAATGACCCACCACCATTACACATTAACTACTGAATGAAGTCTTCAGTTTCTCAAATAGGTTGATAGTCCTTCACTAAGCAATCTCTGTCTAATCTCATTGGATATCTCAATTCCACTACACAGTTACATATCTTGGGCTCTACCTAAACTATATACCATTCTGTAAATATTTCAAGATTTCTGTGACTTTTTGTTCTTATTCCTTTATTCTTTAATGGTCTGTAGACTGTTAGGTAGATAAATGACTGATGTATTTGTAATTGAATAGATGCTCGATAAACACCTGACAAATGAATATATGAATATAAATTGGGAGAGAAACTAATCTCGTGAGGACTCACTGAAAGCATTTTTGGGACAATTACAGAAGCATTTAGAGTAGCCAGAATGACATATACTTGCCATGTTCTCATATGATTTTAATTTCTTTGGCATGGTCTCTATACTTTGAACTCTCATGCCTTTCCTTCAATCTGGGATCCATCCATCCCTCACTCACAATCAAACCTGGCTTTCCAAAACCTACCTATTTTTCAGGGCATGAATCCAAAGGTACTCCCTCCTTAGAGGCTTCTCTGTTCAACCCTACCAAAAGCATTCTTTCCCTCCTATGAATTCCACAGTGTTTTGCTTATTATTTTTTGAAGCTCTTAACATATTCTGCTTTGCATTATAGCTGAGTATTTATTTCCCCTACCAGGTTGTAACCATGCTTTAGTCATCTTTAATTGCCATCTAGAATGTGCCAACCCACAGGTTGGTGACAGCCTTCCACTTAATAAGCGCTCAATAAATATCTGATGAATGAATAGATACATAAGTATATTTATTTGTGTGCCAACCAACCAACTTTAATCGAAATGGAAAATATACTGCTGTACACTACAATGGGGTAAGTATGAGCTTTGTAAATCTTAAATCTGTGTGTAAATGCTATTATTATTCTTATCATCATCAATGGTATCTCTCTTTTTAAAAGGAGTTGACATACAAATGGCCTGAAGACAAGTCTCCACCCTGCTATCATTTCTTTATGTTTAATGAACTATAGACAATTTTGCAGGTAGATAAAATGATTTCTGTAATTGAGTAGATATTCAATAAATATTGAATGAATGAACATGGATTGGGATATAAACTCATCTTCTTTGTACTCACTGAAAATATCTTCAAAAAGGATGGCATATACTTTGTCCTCTTCTCATGTGGTTTCACTTTATTCTACTAGGTTTCTTCTACTGGTTTCTTTCTACTAGGCCTGTACATTGAAATTTTTTTCATTGTATGTAGTTTGAAGATTGTCAGTATACATTATAACGGCTTCTATCTAATTTTTTTCTTAAATATATTACAGATCAATATTATGATGGGGCAGTTGTAGAAGACAGTTCTATCTGCAATGATGCTCTGACTCCAATACAGTTTATTTCCCGGATTTTAAAGATAATTGGGGTTTTCTATCTGTAGTATGGGAATTTCTCGTCTGTCTCTTTGAAAGAAAAGTAAACTTCTGTTGCATAAATCTAGCCATCTATATTTCTTTCTAGGTCTGCCACAAATGCTATTTCCCCTCACAACTTTCTGTGATATGAGATTATTATCTCAACCTCACATTAGTGGGGTTCAAACAAAAGTACATTAATAGTAATAGTAGCAGTAGGAAGAGGAGGAGCAGAAGCAGCAGAAGCAGCAGTAGCAGCAGTAGTAATTTCACATTCATCCTTATTAATGTATATAATTGAAAGAGATTACAGTCTTAAGAGAATTTGTATACTGACTTTAATCAGTATATTTTTAGCATATGCATAATGTGCAATGTATAATTAATATCTTTGGATAATAGTAATTTATATAGTGTTTTAAGTTTTGCATATATATATATATATATATTGCCTCATTAGATGAAAAGTTTACATCAGTAGGGTTGGGAAGAGAGCAGGCACTAAATAAATGTTTAATGATTGATGGATTATTATATACATATTTATCTTTTTACATATTGTATCCCCAGTTAAAAATAAGCTCCTTATGGGCTGGGGTAGGTTTTTTTTTGTTTTTTTTTTATTTGTTTTTGTTCTTGTATCCTGAGAGCCAGCCTACTATCTAATACAAAAGTAGGTGCTTAATTCTTGGACTGCTTTGAAAGACATTTGAAGTCTTCAGGGGTCCAGAGTTTTATTGGTATGGACATTAGCTTTTGCTAAGACAGTACTCCATCTATAGCTAATCATTGGTCTTCATCACCCTATGACCATCTGGTCATGGGGCTCCCCAAACTTAGATAAACTGATCCTGAAATGACAGAATCAGAGCCCATCATCATACTCAAAGCCCTTCCAACTTGCTGGAACCTGCTACCACTTTCACACTGCCAGCATGGCCTTCAGGAACCTAGGATTACCTCAATATCACAACCTAATATAACTAAGGGTATTGATCACAATGAGAACAACCTCCCCGAAATGGGAATGGGAAAATAATCTGAATAAACAAATAAGATGTCTTCATATTAACAAAATGAAAAGCTTAACAAAAGAAAATTACCAGAAAGATTAAAATTATGTCAACAGATAAAGAGTTTGTAGAAACTCTGGCTTTAGGCAATTCTCATAAAGTAAAAATATATGAGAAAGAAGAATAATCGATAAAATGTGCATTTGTATAAATATTCTAGTGATGTAAACCATCCATTTGTATATGTTAGCACTCTTTCCTTTGAAATTTTAGATAGATTTTCTTTAGATTAGCTAATTTTATTTTTGCTTTTATTTAAGATTTTGAACAGTGTGACATGACTGATGAATCCCTGAACAAGCTTTCTTAGATAAATGGTAATATCTTCAGCCCTAATAAAAAAAAAAAAACGAAGAACAAGAATCCTTCCTGGGAGCAAGAGGGTATTATCTCCTGCCAGATATAAATTTGAAACACACTGACACTCAGACTTTAATTAACCCTTTTAAAAATAAAGACCTGTTTGAAAAAAAAAAACATTCTGAATGATAAGCCCATCTGACAGCCAACCTCATTTTAGGAAAATCAACTCTCTCTTCCTGTCTCAATTTTTCTGTGTTCTCACACCTTTGTATGTGAGGGGGCCCAGCTTTTTAAGAGACTGAGGCTTGCAATTGGCTAAAATGGAGGGAGGGTGATGATTAAAAGAAAATTTTACCCTTCCATCCTTTTGGCTTGGTAGCTCTCCTGATAGTGTCTCTCCACCTCCCTCTAATGATCTGCTCAGCAGGTGAGGGAGGGCAAGGAGAAATCAGGGCACTGTGGAATTCAAGGAGCAGGATCTGTCGATATAATTGGCACCTTATCTGTCAAAGAATCTCTCAGGAACTGACAAGTAAGAGACACATAATTACCAAGCATGATTCTCTCCTTGAAAGTAAAATTGAACTTAATAAACATGACGTCCGCAGGGTGCACAGTCAAAACAGCTCACCAATTGCAGCTCCATATAATTTCCCTTTCCTCAGCACCACCCAGTGCATCCCTTAATAAAATAACCTCTCAGAAAAACATTAATGATTTATTGCATCTTTCCATTTGTCATCCCACATATTTTCCACTTTCACTTGTGGCTGAATGGACAACTGAACCTTGAGACCTGGAGAAAGCAGACAGCACATTTCATTTTGGTCCCCTTCTGCCTTAGGGTTTTTCTGTTTTCCTCCATAACCAAAGCTCATTGCTATTACCACAGTTTGCAAAACAGGCCTCTGACTTTGACTTTGAGGAAGGAAAGGATCAGCTGGGGCCAATAGTCCAAGGATACCATCAGCTCCCCACCCCTCCCCCCATTCTAACACTGGCATGACAGCTGACATCAGATAAAAGCAAAGGACTAAACTGCTGGAAATATACTGTTGGGGAGGAGCTGTGTGTTTTGAAAGAAGGAAAATGTGAAAGTCTATTCAGACATTTTTATGGCAGAGCTGTACAACTCTGAGGAATCCACTTAACTGGGGGACTTACCCTGTGTGCCTATATTTGTGTTCTTCTGTGCAGTGTGTATGTCTTTAGGAATAGTTTTGTGTAATGGACTGGATTGTACCTGCTCTGTCTTAGGCACTGAGAATACAGAGAGACCGGGTAATGCTCATTTTATGTCACGAAGTCAGTGATAGCTGTGTCCTTGACAACAAAGTCTATCCTTTCCCAATCTATGCTTTGGGGCATTTCTGTGTAAGAGATGGAAGGACCCTGACAATATCACTATAAAAATCAGATATTCTGCATTCACACCTGACCTGTTACTTCTTTACATATTGAATAAAGAATATGTTTTATAGAATTTGTATAACACTTGAAAGTTAACAAAACACTTTCCTGACAGCAAACCTCTGGAGGAGTATAAGTGTTTTTTGTTACCATTTGTTTATTTTTTTGTTCAGCCCTATAGTTTCAGTGGTATTCCAAATTCCATCATATGGAAACTCATTCCACCAATACAGATTGGCACCGCATCCACAACTTACTACACCTGAGAAAATTGCTGATGTTTTTGTTGTGGTTGTTCGTTTCTTTGGTTGGGGGGCACTAGAGTTTCCTATAATCACGCAACTAGTACATGTCAGAGGCATGCCTCTCATGCAAATATTATTGTCCCTAATTTATAGATCAAGAACCTATGGCTCACAGAGAAGTAAATTGGCCCAGGTTACACATTTAGTAAATATCTGAGCTGTGGTTTGAAATATGGTCTCTTGACTTAAAATTCAGTGCTCTTTTCACACCACGATGGCTCTTTAATGATGTCAATGAAAAAAATATACTATGACTAAAGAACCAAATCTAAGGAATTTGCAAAGCTATGAAGGACATTTAACAAATCCATTAATTATGAACCTACTGTGAGCTCTAATTATGTGATCCTTTAAGCTAAATTCTTCTGCCTTCATTAGTGTCCATCGGCATAGTATGTCTGGGTTTGCACAATTACTAGGTTATTGATTGTTGATTGAGTGTTTGGGTTTCGTTTAGCAGTCCAGGCCTAGACTCAGTCAATATTTTTGCTGGAGGCCCCATCATCCTTCCAGACAGTGAAGTAATCTTGGTATCAGCTGTGATCATTCTCTCTCCCTCACACCCTATACACAGTTGCCAGCTTTTGTCCATCCTGCCTCTAAAATATGTCTCACATCTATCTCCTCTCTCACTAACGCAGCCCCTCCTGCAGTTCAATTCTTCATCATGTCACCTATACAATTGCAATAACCTAATTGGTCTTCCTACCTCCAGGCTCTTGCTTCTTCAATCCATCTTTCCCACATGTTGCCAAATAGACATTCCTAAAACCCAGACATGATCATGCCACTCTCATACTCAAAAAGTGTCAATGGCTCCACATGGCCTCTAGAATCAAATACAATCCTCCGTGTGGCATTTGAAGCTTTCTATATTCTACTGCTACCTAACTTTCCCATCTTTTTTGTTTGTGTCACTTCCCTTAGTGCACTCTTTTCCAGTCAAACTGGTCTGCTAGCTACTCCCATATACTGTACTCTGTATCCCACATATTTTTGAATAAATTATCCCCCCAAATCTGGCATGTGTTCCCTCCCAACTTATGATTTTTGTTTCACTTTTGTCTTTGTATTAGCGTCCTTAGCATATAGTTAAGTATTTAATAAACGTTTGTTGATTGATTCAATGTACAACTCAATTGCTGACTCCTATAAGAGGGCTTCCCTAGAACTCTGACCCCCAACCATATTAGCATTCTCTCCTTGTTTGAGTTACTTAGAATTGTATTGTATTGTGGAGTCAAACTAAAAATATCCCTTTCCTTCTTTAGAAATACAAGGAAAGAAATATCTCTCCAGTTTTAAGTCTCTTTTAGACTTACCAAAATGAAGAGAACCTTATCAATTTTTAATCTGGAGCAGGGGAGAGGGGGAATGTCCTGCACAGAAATATTTTTACATACTTTTTTTTTGAAAGCCTAACTAGTTTCTATCTTAACTATCCCACCCTCTCTCCAGGGCTCCTGATCAACCCAGGAAGGAAACCTCCCTAAAGTGATTAGGGTCATAATCAAACTGAATGCAAGTAGGTTTTCTTCTTAAATACAATTCAATTAGTTTATAAAAATATCTCTTGAGTTCATCTTTGATCAGGTGAAAAGGAAAATCCTTGGAAGGAGCAATTAATGAGACATCAAATGGCTTTAGGAAAATAATTCTCCAATGTCGACATTTTAAGTGACTAATGTTTTGTTTGATGAAGCAAAATGTTAACTGAACACCTGAACTGTGTGAACTCACCTTAGCTTGTTTTGTCTGAGACTACTATAAAATGTAACTCAAAAATGATGTGTGTAAGACAGACAGACAGAGACAGGGAGACAGAGACAGAGGCAGAAAGATTTTCAGTGGCAAGATGGATTTCTGTCCCTTTTGACTTCTTTCCCTCTGTAAGCAGAAATGCTTAGAGTGAGAAAACATTAACTAATTAAATTATTTCTACCAGGCTTATGTCCCCAAAACAGAGTTCAATGGTTTGGTTTTTCCTTTGACCATTTCATTCTTTGCATTTTCCTGCTTTCTTAATTTTTGTTGCTGTAAGCTAGCACCTAGTACCAGTGCCTGGTACATAACAATAATGCAGCAAATATTTGCTGAATAGTTACTCAGATATCGAATATTACATGATAATTCCAAGAGAGTGGTGCAAAACAACAGTACTCTGGTGGGTCCAAAGAGGAAGGTCACTATAGACTGGAGAGGGTGGAAAAAATCATTACAAAATGGCATTTATTTTGGACATTAAAAATTCTTAGGAATTCAACAGATAAAGAAAAGGGAGAACAACCCAATTTTAAGGAAGAGTTTGAGCAAAGGTACAGACAGGAGAATGCAGGCTTGGAAGTAGAAGGCTTTGGCTAGAACACTGAGTATATAAAAGGGAATGTTAGGAGATATAGTACAGTAATATGCTTGACAAAAAGAAATACAGTCAGGATTAGTACAGTTCAAATGTTAGGGTGAAGTTTTACCCACACAGACACCCTAATTGGTATAACCACAAAAGGATCAGACACTTCCTTTGAATTTGTGGTCCGTCCAATGGGTGCGATGAAATTTTATCTATATTCACAGGATGGTTTATGCCCTTTGATCTCTTTTTGAGATGTGAACCTCTTTGATTGGGTCAAGACAGAAGACAATGTGATTGACTGAGAGGGTCATTCATGCCCATTGGGCCAATGCATAAAATAACAATTAGGTTCAGTCAGGTGGCAAACCACTCTAATAGAGGAAAAGCTTCATTTCAAAGGATTCCAGATTAAGCCAAGCCACTGAAAGGGAATAGCCGGGGGGAGGGGGGGTGGCGGGGGAAGAAGGTGTTTCTACACACAAACACAAACACACACACACACACACACACACACACACACATATGTTTCTCCACTGACCATATCATCTGAGAGCCCAGAACAGCAGCCAACAATGGATCTAGCCAAGCTCTAGAAGTTGGGACCAATGTAATATCACACATTAAGCCAGGAGTAATAGTCACCTGAGGAAAAGGAAGATTTAGGGAACTTGACCACCTTGTGCTAAAAAGAAGTGAAGGCTATGGACTTTACATAGGAACCGACTATTGGGGATCAGCAGAGAAACTACGCCTAAGCAAGATTTCATAAGAATTCTATGAAGGGAGAAAAAGGATTCCAATAACCAGGAGTTGTGGGTTACCCCCTTTGTCATGTGTTCTCTACCTGTGTGCTTCACCGACTTTGTATGTTAAGTCTGTGTCCTTTCTCACCATGAGCCCTTTGAGGAAGAGAATGTACCAAACTTTTGAGGGTAATGTTCTTGTACTGCTATTTTTATGCCATTTTAGTAAACATTTTAGTAAACATTTACTAAAAGCCAACTGAAGTTTGGCTGGCCAGATAGGAAGTACACCAGTCAGTTGTGAGTGATAGTATTAGAAATCCAGACCCTCAGAGTTACCCCTAGAATCCTGAATAGCAATAGCAGTAACCCACTATTGAGTTGGCCCTCTAGTGTGACTAATGTGTTGGGGAAATGCCCTTGAGAGAGATGATAAATAAATAGACATTATAGATAGAGAGGAGATGGGTAGATAGATAGACAGATAGACAGACAGACAGACGGAGAGAGCGAGAGAGGGAGAGGGAGAAAGAGAGAGACAGAGAGAGAAAGAGAGAGAGAGAGATTAATTGCTTATGTCAGCCACTGTGTTAAGAACTGGGACTATAAACATAAGCAAGAGGAAAGAGTCCCTGTCCTTAAAGAGCTTATATTCTATCAAGAGAAGATAGCAAATGAAAAGAGTTGAAAAGGGCAGGGGAAGGGAGGGAAGGCATAGTGTAAAAGTCAGGAGACTCAATAACATATCCAGAAGAGTGAAGGAGTGAGCGTATTACACAGATAGGACACATTACTAGTGATATCCTGCAAGAATGTATATGAGTGTTGGCAAGAACTATATCGACTGATGCAAAGTGAATTGAGAAGAACCAGAAGATCATTGTACATAGTAAAAGCAATGTTATGATGATAATCATCTGTGAAAGACTTAGCTACTCTGATCAATACAATGATCCATGAAAATTCCAAAGCACTCAGAGTGAAAAAAATGCTATCCACCTATAGAGAAAGAACTGGTGAACTCTGAGTGCAAATTGAAGTATAATTTTCTCACTTTATTTTTCTTGCCTTTTTTTAAAATATAGCTAACATGGAATTGTGTTTTGTATAATTTCACATGCAATTGCCTTCTCAGTGAGGGGGCAGGGTAGAAAGGAAGGAGAAAATTTGGAACTCAAAATTTAAAAAGAACGTTAAAATTTTTTTAAAAAAGAATCTATGTGTGTGTTAGGATTAGAACTGGAAAGGACTTTGGGAAAAATCTGATCCAACATTATCAATTTTTTAAAGAAGAATTTTGAGCCCCAGAGAAGTTACTTATTCAACATCATGCAGAGATTCAAATGCACATCCCAGGGCTCCTTATCCAAATGTATGTGGTCACCTTCCCTGAAATTAATGATCTTAGTGACTTGGGGTACTGAGAGCTTGCCAGTATGTGTTAGAAGTAGGACTTGAACTCAGGTCTCCCTCATTCAGTGGCCAATTCCCTATCCGTGCTGCTACATACACTACCGATATATGTGGAATGTGTGTATTTATGCATAGATATATATGTATGCATACACATATACAAATATAAACATAGATATTACTTGGCAAATGCACCAAAGCAGCATCTTTCCAAGCAGATATTCTGAACTTTAAATTTTCATTTTTTCCTTCAAAGTGATTGTCCTTAGAAGCCAGGGACCTAGAAAAAACTCACGCTTTGATTTCTTTCAGAGAGAAAGAGGGCTTTAGGTTTTTTGGGGGGAGGGGGCGGTTATTTGATGAAGAGTGGTGAGGATGAGAAAAAGTATATTGACAACATTTCATCATTTGCACTCACCTTCTCATGGGAGCAACTTCAGTTAAAAATGACATGCCACCTGAAGCAGCCTGTTGCTCCAGGACAGATGGCCAAATGGTTCTGCCAGCAGGGCAGAAAATGTTATGGAGTGGGGCATTCCCCTGTAAAAGACCATATAGACTGCAGGGAAATTTCAGGCACACTTGTTCCAGAGCCTTTTGCTAAACGAAAAGGTCCCCTTTTGATCTGTATCAGATTTTATTTCCAAGTCCAATTTATCAGTGAAGGTAGAGCCCCCAATCAGATCATCAAGTTAATGTTATTTTTTCATTCCCCCACGGCAAGCTACAAAAGGCTGTTATGATTTCAGCAGTATGTTATGCTCAGTTCAAACCGAATCTGGCATCAGGTTCAACTGACACATGTAGATGACCTCCTGGGGCAGAAAGGTGCCAACAGGATCTTGGCATTCAACATAATAAAAACATTAAGTCACATATACACCACCTCCCTAACACAAGGCAACACACACCCAAGGAGGGAGAGGCAAAGGAGGAAGAAGATACACTGAATTGTTCTATTCTTCTGCACAAAAGTTAAGCTTCAAATCAGTGAACCCGGGTTTGAATTGCAGCTCTGCCATTTACTTCCTCTATTATATCTAATAAATTATATTTCACGAGGCTAGGTTTCCTTCTCTACAAAATAAAAATATTGGAATACATGATCTTTGAGTTCCCTTCAGTCAGAAGTCTGCTGGAGCTGACTTGAACTGGCTCACAAGCACCCCAATTGTTAAATTTTTGGTGTGATCATTTACACCTTGGAAATGGGTAAATGCTACAGATCTGAGCTTGATTTGTCATTGTGTTGGTTGTCTAGACTTAAGAAAATCATGGAGAAAATGTTTATAATGAAAATTAAATTTTAAAGTGTGTTGCGTGTCCATTTTTTCTAGAGAGATGTTTATTAAACATTTACCAGTTTACCCCTGCTTTCTAAACCCAATGGGAATGCCTTTTTATCTTAATTGGTAACATTGTTTAGATTGTTTTATTTTATTACAATTATAGAATTCTAGAGTTAGGGGAAAAACCCTCAAAATTCATCTATTCCAATGCATGGGTGTTACCATATCATTCCCTTATTCAAAAGAATTTTTTTCAATGATTCCCAATTACTTCTGCAGTTGAATACAAACTACTCTTTGGCACTTAAACCCTTCATAGGGTTTAAGCTAGCCTACCAATCTCAGTATACATCATTGCCCTCCACACTCTCTACAATCCAGCCGAATTTGCCTTCTTCCTGTTCTTCACGCCTGATATTTCAGCCCCCATTTCTGTACTTTTGTACAAGTTCGAATGCAGGCATAGAATGCATTCTCACCTCACTTTCCTCTCTTAGAATTCCTTTGCTATTGTTCAGTAATGTCCAACTCTTCAACACCGTTTGGGGTTTTCTTGACATATATACTGGAGTGGTATGCCATGTCCTTCTCCAGCTCATTTTGCAGATGAGGAAACTGAGGCAAACAGGGTTAAGTGACTTTCCCAGGGTCACACACTAGTGTCTGAGGCCAGATTTGAACTCAGGAAGAAGAATCTTCCTGACTTCCGGCCTGTCACTCTATCTACTGTGCTACCTAGCCACCCAGGTTGCTATTACTTTCCTTAAAAGCCTAGTTTAAGAGCTACTTTCTTATATGAGATCTTTCCTGATCATTCTAGTTTCCAGTGTTACCCCACCCCAACCCTTGTTGTTTCCAAATTTTTCAGTGTATTCTTATACATACATGTTGTCTCCCCCATTTGGAATGAAAACTTCTTGCGGACAAATACTGTTTGATTTTTTTTTTGTCTTTGTATTCCCAGAAACTAACACTATGCCTGGCACAAAGCAAATGCCTAATAGATGTTTGTACATTAACTGTTTCAATGTGCTATTTGATGCATGAATCTAAGAAATTATTTACTCATCCTGTATGAACACTACACATGACAGTGTCCTCGAAACTCCAAACCATTGCAGCTTTATACTTCCTGACTGCAAGAAGGGATCTGCCTGACCTGTGAAGCAGGTAAGTGGTACAGTATACAGAGTATTGAAACTGTAGTTGGGAAGACCTGAGTTCAAATCTGGCCCCAGATCTGACTGGGCAAGTTACTTTACTTCTGTCTGCCTCAGTTTCTTCATCTATAAATTGGGGATAATAATAATAATACCTAAACCCCAAGGTTGTTGTGAGGATATAATGAGATAATATTTGTAAAACATCTTGCAAACCTTAAAGTGCTATATAAATGCTAGCAATTATTATTTCTGTCTTTTCCTAGATCACTCCAAACCACCAACACTATTATTATATCAATCTCAAATGCACCAAGGATAGTTCTATTGCATCTTACTATTTGAATATCTGCCTATAAAGATTAACCCAAGTTAAGTCTCTCTGTCAGAACTAATCAAAAGGAGGGCAGAGCCAAGATGGCAACTGGAAAGCAGGGACTTGCATGAACTCCCCGCCAAGTCC
>CM053625.1:250226883-250237673 GCA_028646595.1 Phalanger gymnotis
CCGCTCGTCTCCTGGTCTGGTAGGTCCGCGTCTGTTCGCAGCCATGCACGCTGGGCTCAGCTCCGCTCCCCTCGGCTGGGGGCTGGGAGGTCCGTGTGGGACAGACTTTACTCAGAGACCATCCAGGCTGTCCTGGGCTGGGGCCCTGCTTCCCTCTGCCACTTTGTGGGTTCTGCAGCTCTAGAATTGGTTCAGAGCCATTGTTTTATATGTTTTTGGAGGGACTTGGTGGGGAGCTCACACCAGCCACTGCTTCCCAGCCGCCATCTTGGCTCCGCCCCCCGGGAATCTCTTTTTCTACCACCGCATCCAGCCCATATCGATTTTGTTCCCACATTTTAGGGGATCAGTGATTAGCATGCCAGTTCTATTTAACATTGGGTTCATTTTTACAGAGCACTATTTATTTCAGACATACCAAGAGCAAAAGCTAAGTATATAAACCTTTCTTCCAATACTTCAGCACTCCCCTATATGACCTCAGTCTCTTGAGGGGAAGGAGATTAGTCTCACAGATTAGCTCAATTTCTACATAGCATTAATCCCAGCAGGTTCAAGCCTCAAGCCTAGGTTGGCTGACAATCCTGGATCATTACCCCTTGAGTTTGGCTGCTGAGCTTGTTGAAATATCCAGCCTGGATTTCTAGACTCCAGGATCCCCATGGCTGATGCTCCCAGGCAGATTAGAAATTCTACTCTCTCTACTTAAAATGGTAAAGAATAAAGGAAAAGGCCAAAATTCTGGGTCTATTTCTTGGGACCATATGAACTTTGGTTGGGGGCAAGGAGGGATAGAGACCTTGGGCCCTCTCTCTTACCAACCATCAGGGGAAATAATATGCACATATATAAATAAATGCAAAACATATAATATATTCAAAATGATTATGTGGGGCACTAGCTCTAGTACCTAAGGAAATCAGGAAGTGTTTTATGAAGGAGATGATATTTGAGCAGAGCTTTGAGGGAAAGTATGAATCTCGAGAGGGAGAGGTGAGGAGTCTGTGAACTTTAGGCATAATTGCCATAACAATGGAGAAAGATGAGTCATTTGCCAGTTTTGGTCAAAGAAAATACAGCAGAAGAATTTCCTTTCCTTTTTTTTTTCTTTTCTTTTTAATTTTTATTTTCAGTTCCAAATTCTCTCCCTCCACTCTACTCCCTACCCATTGAGAAGGCAAGAAATATAATACTCATTATACACATGAAGCCAGGTAAAACATATCTCCATATTAGCTACGGGTGAAGGGGGAAAAGCAAGAAAACTAAAGAAAAAATTTGCTTTAATCTACACTCAGAGTTGATCAGCTTTCTATCTGGAGGTAGGTAGTGGCTCTTTCCACACTGAATATGTTGCTTTGTTTGGTCTCAGCTCCATTGAACAAGATACTCCCATGCCAGATACCTCCTGGTGTCCCTTTGATCCCCTCTCCCCTCTTTTCCTGCCTCTTTTATGTGTTGTCTCTCCCTCCCCCCATTAAATTATAAGCTCTTTGAGGATAGTGACTTTCTTTCTTTTTATTAATTGTATCCCAAGTGATTAGCACAGTGCCTGACACATAGTAAGTGCTTAATAAATATTTATTAGATTTGCGTGGATAGCAGTTTTCATCATGAGTCCTTTAAAATGTCATAGATCTTTGTACTGATCAGCATTGCTAAGTTTTTCATATGGTATCTAGCTTCTATTCACTTTACTTATCAGTTCACATGTGTCTTCTCAGATTTTTCTGAAATCAACCTCTTCATCATTTCTCTTTTTTTTTGGCAAGGCAATTGGGGTTAAGTGACTTGCCCAAGGTCACACAGCTAGTACATGTGTCAAGTGTCTGAGGCCACATTTGAACTCAGGTCCTCCTGACTCCAGGGCCAGTGCTCTACTGCACCACCTAGCTGCTCCTTCATCATTTCTTGTATCAAAATATTATTCCATCACAATCATATACCACAACTTGTTCAGCCATTTTTCAGTTGATGGGTATCCCCCCAGTTTTCCAATTCTTTACCACTACAAAAAGAGCTACTATAAATATTTTGTACATATGGGCCCTTTTCCTTTTTTTTAACCTCTGAAATACAGACCTACTAGTGGTATTGCTGGTTCAAAGAGTATGCAGTTTTATAGCCCTATGGGCATAGTTCCAAATTGCTCCCCAGTGTGGTTGGACCAATTCACAACTCCACTAAGAGTGCATTAATGTATCTATTTTTCAACATCCCTTCCAGCATTTGTCATTTTATTTTTCTGTCATCTTAGCCAATCTGATGAATGTCAACATAAGGATTTGTAAAAAACTCAGAAAAAACATAGCTTGGCTTAGTACATTTGACAAAATCCACTACAAACTATAGGACCCATAGGAACCAAAGATCTAAGAATGAACTTGAACCATGTTATGTGTTATATAGAATATCAGAACTGGAAGGGACCTTAGAGCACTGAGCATAGAACATAGGATAGGACATAATTCTAATGAACAAGAAGATAACATGGGTACAAAATGAGAGAAATGGAAGAGAATTTTAGGATCATCTTGCTAACCCATGCATTTGATAGATTAGAAAAGAGAGGCCCTAGCAAATTAAACAACTTGCCAATGTCACGCAACTAGTCAATGGCAATGTTAAAACAATAATCCAAGTCTTTCAAATTACAAACCATCTTTTTTTCCCTTCACTACCTCCTAAAAAAATCAGATTCCTAGGTTAAAAAATTAATCCCAAACTTAGAACCCACCACAAAAGTAATAATAGCTAGCACTTGTAGTGCTTTAAAGATTTTCAAGGCACTTTGTATATGTTTTCATTCGATCCTCACAGTAGATGAAGAATTTGAAGCTGAAAGATGTCAGCTGATTTGCCCAGGCTCACCCAGCTAGGAAGCCTCTAAGATGGGATTTGAATTCATATCTCCCTGACCTCAAGACCAGGACTCTACCTACTACATCACCTAACTGCCTTAAGAGAGCATAGCAGGGTGAAAAAAGTATTGGCCTGGGAGCTAGGATTTTTGTGTTCTAGTCCCAGCTGTCACTGACTGACTCTCTATATGACGCTGAGCAAGTTACTTCTCCCAACCCCCACAACCTTCAGCCTCATATCTCTAAGATTCCTTCCAACTCAAATATTATGTGCCTGCCTATCTAAGTCTAAGGTGACAAAGCACCCATAATCTGCATATCTTGAAAGTGCTGATATGTGTCTGAATAATGGGAAGAGTAAATTGTTAATTCTATACCAATTCTCATTGATGTACTTTTAAGGATTCTCTTTCCTTCTTGGCCCGGTTAGTCTTCTTTACCCCTGTATTCATTTAAGGACTTTGCTTAAGCCCAAAAGATAGTCATCCTATTTTCTCTCCTTAGTTTCCATCTCCATGGGAAGAACACTAGATTAGTAGTCCAAAAGATTTGGGTTCAAGTAGAAGTTCCAACACTCACCAATGTGCAAGTATGGAAAAGTAATTTCTCTCTGGGTATAAATTTTCTCATCTTAAAAGTGGAGATCATGGCAACCAGAGTGTAAGCCATCTTGGAGTGGGGCGGGGGGAGGAAATGGGGAGAAAATGTGTAATCCAAACACCTGTGAAAATCAATGCTGAAAACCAAACATGTTAAAAATAAATTAAAAGAAAAAAAAGTGGGGATCATAATATTTGTATTCCCTACAGTTCAATAATCTCCAGTGGCTCCCTATTATCCGATCAAATAAAAATCTTCCATTTGGCTTTTCAAATTCTTTATAACATCAATCTGCCTACCATTCTACTCTTCTGACACCTTACTCCCTTCCACTATGATCTAGTGCCACTTGCCTTCTTGCTGTTCCTTGCACAAAATTCTCCATCTCTTGATTCCAGACATATTAACTGTCTGACCTACTTGCCTAGAAATATCTCCCTCCTCATCTCTGATTCCTAGCTTCCTTATCATCTTTCAGTTTTCTTCTAAACTCCACCTTCTGCAAGAAGCCATTGCTGATTTTCCTTAATTTTAGTACCTTCTTTCTGTGATTATCTCTAATTTATCCTGTATATATCTCAGTTGTACATAGTTGTTCTCATGTTGTCTCTCCCCATTAGACTGTAAGCTCCTTGATAGCAGGGATCAATTTTTGCCTTTCTTTGTATCCCTGGCACTTAGCACAGTGCCTGGCACATAGTGGGTACTTAATAAATGCTTATTGACTCATTGACTGACTACCCTCTCCCCTCCACTACTTGCAGGGTTGTTTCAAGGTAAGTTCTTTGTAAATCTTAAAGGTCTAGAAAACTGAAAATGACTTTGTCTCCTGGGAAGTGTCAATTTCCCTAATGATTTTACTCTGCTGCATTCTCTCCTTTGATGATGGGCATGTTATTTATGCAATTTGAAGAAGGTTTCATTTGAAAAGATGTGTATACTTGGACGGGGGCGTGTTTATCGTTCATGTTTGTCATTATGCTGGAATGGCAATAGCTTTTCTCATTTTCTGTCTCCTGTGCCTCCTCAATTTGTCTTCCTCTCACTCATCTCTCTTCAAAAACACTCTGACTAAATCTATAATTGTTTTAATTTATAACAGATTAAAAGGGCCTGGCTGATATTCACATAGCTTCTTATGAAACAAGATCACCTGTGCCCAAGGCTTTTGATCTAATGGACTTTCAATTTGCTTCCTCTACTCAGTTCATCAGATATGGCCCAAGGATCTCCCCTAAATACCTGTGTGACCTTTGGAAGGTAGTTTAACCTCTACATCTCAGTTTCTGAACATGTTTTCAACTTTTCCTCAATTTTTCCCAAGTATCTCCTTTACATTTCTCTTTTTTAAATGTGATTTCTGGCCTTCTTTGCGGTGCAAATCCCTCCAAATAACCACTTTCCTTCCTATTCAGATGAAGTCTTTCTCCTTCCTGCTACTCCTTCTCCCATAACCTTCTCCACCAAAAGACATGAGCTTTCTCCTTTAAACATGGGTATTTGACCTATCACAAGATAATTATCTACAGACCATGGAAATTAGACTAAGCATGTATATTTATAAAAAGGTAAGTAATGTCCTTCAGCTCACCTCTCCAAATGTTAATCTAGAAGCAACTGCCTACCTTGACTACCCCTACCTAGTCCCAACTCTGTCCCAGGATAATAAGGGTGAGTGAATTGTCCAAGGTCACAGAGTTAATAAGTATCAAGCTGGAATTTTAACCAGGTCTTCTGATTCCCACTCCATTATTCATTCCTCTGTGCCACCTGGACATTATTCAAGAGAGAGACAGAGACAGAAGGAAAGGGAGAGGGAAAGAGAGAGAAGGGAAGAGAGAGGGAGAGACAGAGACAGACAGAGACAAAGAGACAGATTCTCAAGGATCAGTTCAGATACCACCTTCTCCATGAAGCCTTTCCTGATCCCAGAAGGCAAAATAATTTCTCCCTCCTCTCCTTTCCTTTTTTTTCCAGCACTTTTACTGTACCTGATCTCCCCTTCATCATATCAACCCCTCCCCCACTGAATTGCAAACTTCTTTAGGGCAGAGATGATATCAGTTCTTATCTTTGTGTCACCAGCACCTGCACAGTCATTTGCACACTTGCACAGATGCAAGTATTGGGAGGATCTTTGATTTCCTCAATGTAAAACCCTTGCTGTAGTCTATGGGAGCACCTTCTGTCAACCCATCTATTACTCAGGAAACAAGTCCTAGGGAGTTGCCTCAGGAACACAGAGGCTAGGATGGGTGATTGGCCCAGGGTCACAGAACCTGTTAAGTGTCAAAAGCAAAATTTGAACATAGGTCTCTCTGTGTCCTAGGACTAACTCTACCCACTCTGCCATGCTATCTTTTGCTCATAGTAGGCACAAATTACATAGCATTTTATAGTCATCGACTCATTTAACCCTTGCAACCACCCCATAAGATAGATAGTACAAGTATTATTATCCCCATTTCGTAGATGAAGAAACTGAGGAATAGAAGAAGAATCCTGTCCATGGTTACACAGCTCCTAATGACAAAAATCGAAAACTTTGGGTTCTATTATGTTACATCCGGCTCCCCAAAACAACTCTCATGACATTTTTCCTAATATTTGTGCCAAGGAAAACCCAAACTCATTTTTCTGAAGCCAGAGGGTCTTCTTATTTTAACATGACAGAATATGAATGAATATCCTTTAACTCACAGAGAACTCACTCATACAATTTCAATGATCACCTCCCATGCTCTTTTTTAAGATGGTAGAGTGGAAAGAGCGCTGACCCTGAAGTCAAAGAACCTGGGTTCAAATCCCTTTTACTACTTGCATCACCTTAAGCTTAGACTTTACCTCCCTGAGACTCAGTTTCCTCATCTGTAAAGTGAGGCAGCTCATCCAAATACTAGTTGAGGCAATCTCTAGAGCAATCATCCTAGGACTCTCTGATCTATCTACATCTCTCCTGAACTCCAGACCTATATCATTAACTGTCTTTCAGACATTTTCAATGCCAAATATTCAATGTGTTTGAGGTGGTACAGTAGATAGGGTACTGGACCTGGAATCATTAGTTCAAATCCAGCCTCAGACCCTTACAAGGTGTGTGATCCCAGGCAAGTCACTTTATCTTTGTTTGCCTCAATTCCCTCAATTGTAAAATGGAGATGATAATAGCACTACCTCAAAGGGCTGTTGTGAAGATCAAATGAGATGTTTCTAAAGTTCTTAGCATAGTGCATGACATAGTAGGTGCTATATGTTGTTATCATTATCATCATCATCATCATTATCATTTCTCCCCAAATCCTGCCCTCTTCCATTTTCTTTTGTGGGTACCACTATCCTTCCAGTCATCCAGATTTTTATCAGCCCTTTCCTATATTCAAATAACCGCAGCCAATCAATAGCTAAATTTTGTCTACCTTCACAAAATCTCTCACATTCATCCCAACACTCTCCCCTCACGTAGCCACCACCCCAAATCAGGCCTTCATCACCTCCTACCTCAGCCTCTTGATTGGTCTCCCCATCTCCCATTCTGGTCTCTCCCTTTTCCAAAACATCTTTCACACATCTATCAAAATGACACTCCTAAAGCACCGTTTTCCCTATGTCATTCTCTTGCTCCCAGAACTCCAGTGGCTTCCTAATGCCTACTGGATAAAACACACATTCCTCTCTGTTATTTAAAGCACTTCACAATTTTGCCCTCTCTTGCCTTTCAGGTTTCTTACATGTCATTCATCTTCACATACACTATGTTTCAGTCAAAACTGCCCCACTTGCCATTCCCACATGTGGTATTCCCTGTCCTATCCCTGACTTTGTATGGGTTGCGCCACCCCATGTCTGGATTATTCTGTCTCCTCACTCTTTCCTCTTAGAAGCTCTAGCTTCCTTCAAAGCCCAGCTTGTGTCACCTCCTATAGGAGGCCTAGCCTACTTCTTCCTAGTTGCTAGTGCCCTCCTCCACCCTGAAATTACTTTGCACTGACTTTGTGTATGTGTGTGTGTACATAATTATCTTTTTACATGGACTGTGGTACTTTTACATCTGTAGCCCCAACATAGCACAGCATTTAACATATATTGCAGAAGGTATTGAATAAAAGCTTCTTGAATCAATCAATCAGGTAAAGAATTTTTTAAATGGATGCAAATATTCACATACTCTTTGGCTAGCTCTTCTTATACCACAGAGTAAAGTGGAAATGTATCTATCTCCTAGTTAATTGGATCAGTATAGTCAGCTAAATGGGCGGGACACAGGTCCCCAATTCCCTTATGAGTCTCTCTCTCTGTCTCTGTGTATCTCTCTTCATGTGTGTGTATAAATTGTTACACTTATGTGTATATATATATTTATATACTTAAATATGCGTGTATGCCTACATAAAACTATACGTATATATACACACAGAAGTATATATATATATGAATAAAACATATTTACACATGTATACATATATAAGTATAGATGTAAAAGAATTCTTATACTCATATCTGTATATGTAAGACTGCATATACCTATACATGTATATATGCATATGTATATGTATTACATATGTATGCAATATATCTATTATGTTAAATTAAGGGGACCAAAGACTTGAGAAATTTAGTATAATGAGAAAGTACTGGATTGAGGACACTTGGGTTTGTATCCTAGTTCTGTCATAAATTTGACATCCAATTTCCTTAACTATAAAATAAAAGAGTTTGACTAGATGATTTCTAAGGTCCCTTCCAGCTCTGAAACTCAGCAATTCTAGAAACTCTTTGGCAAATCTTTTCCTCCTAAGGCTGAGTAGACAGCCCCATCTCTCTTCCTCTCGTGAGATCTGTATAGGTAGCATGTTGTTGGAGCAACAGTTTACTCCATTGATAAATTGTTGCAATACTCCTGATGATACACAGGGGTAATACAGTATCAGAGTGAGCTCATCTGATAGCAGGCATGAGTAATACATCATCAGAATTCGTGGCTCTGATGATGTATTACTCAAAAAGAATGCAACATCTAGGGAGAAAAAAGGCCCACAAGCAGAAGCAGTTTTGCTTCTGACACACAGTTCACAGATACTCAAAGTCCTTCTGGCCACCCTGAACCATGAAGGTTGCCCAAACATATGCAGTATGCAGGCCATGTAGTCATATCAATCATTACATGCCAGCGTACCACACACCACCAGCATTTGAATTCCAGTGTTTGAATCCCCCTGGATTTTATAAGCTTTATTTAAGCATAAGCACTTTCAGGTTTTGCCACTCCAGCCCTTAAAAATTATTTTAATGTCTTTTTCCATATTGATTTTTCTCTTCCTTTGTGTCTGTAGAGCTTAACTAATTTAAGCCAATCTAATCCATTTAGTTGGGTTTTTCCCTTTAAATTATCCCTCTAAAAATGCAACAATTTGTATTCATTAATAGGGATACATCTTTTCATAACTAAAAAGACTGCAGGAAAAAGTCAAGCTTAAAATATCATTTTGAACTGATATTTTAATCCTATTGAAAAGAAGATTCAAAGGAGATGCCTACAAGTAAAGATGAAAGGCTTAAAAAATTAAAGAGGAACTGGGTCAACAAGTCAAATCAACACATGGTTATTAAGTATTTACTATGGGCTACTCAAGGTGCTAAGTACTGTGAATACAAAGAAAGGCAAAAAAGACCCCTACTCTCAAGGACTATATATTCCAATGGTAGGAGGAGAGCGAAAACTGGGTCTGGATCTGGTATTTCCTACTTACTTGAATGACCTTAGGAAAATCTTTATCCTCTAACCTTGTCCTCAGCCTAAATTTTTTATTTTATGATTTTTGAATTAATAAATTCTTCTTTATTCAAAATACAATAGTTACCTTTGGAATTAATTCACATGGATACTCCTTCCACTGATGCAACATTTACCCCTCCACTCATCACCTAGTGTCGGCTTTGTATATATCTTTCTATTACTCCTCCTGAGAGGGTCCAGCCAAGACGCTAGAAACTTCCTTTTGTTTTTATTTTTATTATTATTATTATTTCCTGGGTACTAGTGCAATCCTTCAGTTTTCCATCTATTAGCTTTCACTCTCCCTACATGACTGCCCTACCTCATTTTCCATTCAAATATCCATAATGATATATTTTAGGCCATTTCTGACATACAAGTCAACACGAGCAGTAGTCAGCTCACCACACCAAAGATGTTTTTTTTCCCCAATCCCTTTTGGGTCACCTGGAATTTTAATTCTGAAATTTTATTACATAATCACAAGTTCATAGAATCTAGAGCTGTTTATGAACTTAGAGATTACCTTATATAAAAGGAAAAAAAGGAACTTTTAGAAGAGAGAACTAAGACTCACAGACTTTAACCTAATTACCCATAGTCCCACTTGACAACATGTGGCAAAGCATATATTCAAAGTCAGATCCTTTGGCTTTGAATCCAGCACTCTTTTCTACTACATTTCACTGTAAAAATTCTTTGTATACATAGACAAATTCATTCATGAAATGACAATCACCTGCTAGTGAATTGAAGCATTTGTTAATGGCAACAGGAACCCAGCACAACATTTAATGATAGATGATAAATCAAATTTAATCCAATATATGACAGACAGAGTTCAAGGAAGCTCCATGCAGTAACTACTCAAATTGTGAAAAATTCCTGTAGACTGATAGAGCTGTCTCTCTCCCACTGGACAGTGATTAGATGTAGCTGGGATCTCAATAGTGCATCTCATTTGGAAATTGACCCCTGCCTGTTCTACTGCCTTTATCACAGAATTAATAGGTGACCTCTAATATGCTAGCTAGCTCTAGAATTCTCTAAGTCCATAAGCATTTACTGGTTTTATTAAATGAACATAGCACTCACTATTGAGGGAAGCATGACAGAGTAAAATACTACAGACTTTGAATCAAAAGACTCAGGTTTTAGTCCCAGCTTTCCCATTTTCTAGCTGTGTACCCTGGGGCAAGTCAATTCATATGTTGGAATTTTTGTTTTTCCATCTGTAAAATAATGTAATCATAATAGTTATGTTACCTGCTTCACAAGAGCACTTATAAGCAAAGTAGTAAGAAGGAAGGGAGGAAGGAAGAAAGAAAGAAGAGAGAGAAGGAAGTAGGGAAGAGAATGAAAGAAGGAAGGGAGGGAAGGAAGGAGGGAGGGAGGGAGAGAGGAACAGAGGGAGGGAGGAAGAAAGAAAGAAAGGAAGAAAGAAAGAAGAAAGGAAAGGTAGTAGAGAAGAGAATGAAAGAAGGGAGGGAAGGAAGAAGAGAGGAAGGGAGGGAGGAAGGAAGGGAGGGAGGGAGAGAGGAAGGAAGGAAGGGAGG
>CM053625.1:250237773-250277076 GCA_028646595.1 Phalanger gymnotis
GTATTATACACTGGGTAGTGTATCCAGTACACTGGATAGGGTGCTAAAGTTGGAGTCAGAAAGACCAGAGTTCAAATTCAGCCTTGGATACTGACTATGTAACCCTGAGCAAGTCTGTCTGTCTCACTTAACCACTGTCTGTCTCAGTTTCTTCAACTGTGAAGTGGAGATAATTAACTAGGTCCCGGGATTGTTGTGAGGAACAAATGAGATATTCGTAAAGTGATTATCACAGTTCCTGGCACATAGTAGGCCCTTAATAAATGTATGTTCCTTCTTTCCTTCCTAAAATGTAAAATTTACAGAAAATATAAATGGTTCTGATAATGGATATTTTGAAGGTGTGTGGGAATATGGAAGTTGGAATCTAGTTCAAAGTGAGTGCCAATAAGTCATCCAGCCCAGTGCCCTGGGCTGAGGACACTGTGCCCATTTGGAGCAGATAGGCAATGCCACTGACTCCCAGTCAATTTCATTTTACATTATGAGTCCCATGATGCACACCAAAGTGAGTTACCTTTCAGTCATAGGATTTAGAACTGGAAGGAATAGTAAAAGTATCAGGGACATCCACCTCCCCCCATTTTCTGAAGCTTCCAGAGTTCAAATGCCTTGCCTAGGGTGACACATGTAGTTAACTGAATAGCTCAGACTCAAACCCAGGTCTTGAGGTGACCTTCCCTCTAGAAGAAATGACTGTCCCACTGCCCTCCTAGCAGTGCCTTCTGAATTCAACAAGCAGGATGAGCATAAAGCATGGCAGACAATCACCCTCTTTATGTGTCAGAGTATAAAAAAGAAAGCATATCAAGTTCTGAGTGCCTCAGAGAGCCAGTGAGATCACAAAGCCATATTTTCAAAGAATTTCCCCTAAAGCACCCTGTACACTTTCTTTTTTCTTCACCCCCTTCACCCCTCAGCTGTTTCCTTTTCATGCTTGGAAAGACAATCATTTCATTAAATGATTAAGTGCTTCTTTCCTTCTGACTCATAGTTCATAAGACCACAGCATGAATTTCAATTAGCTCTCCTTGCTGTGAAAAAGGGGGAAGAAAAGAAGAGGAAGCAACAGCAACCATGGAGGATTGGGTTCATTTCCTGGGGTGCCTTACTTAGCATGGCTGGCCTGCCTGCCTACAATGTCTTTATGTATGGGAGGTGAATGAGCTGAAGAAGGAGTCTGCTACAGGTCTGGGGAAAGAGCAATGAGCTTATAGTCAGACAAACCTGTGTTCAAAGCCCAGATCTGATGAGACCCACTTGCTGTGTAATACTGGATACGTAACTTAGACAAGCTAGGTGGTACAGCTGGGCCAGGGCTGAGGAAGCTTGAGTTCAAATCTAGTCTCAGACACTTACTAGCTATATGAACCTGGGCAAGCACTTTACCTCTGACTGCCTCAATTTCTTCATCTATAAAATGGGGATAATAATAGCACCTCCTCCCAGGGCTGAAATAATAATTTTAAAGAACTTCACACAGGTCTTGGCACATAGTAAGCACTATATAAATGTTAGCTATTATTATTGCTATATCTCTCTGAACTTCAGTTTCTTTATTAATAAAATAGGGTAATAAAACTTATATAGACTTGTCTAGTTGGTCTCAGATTTAGGGGTTCTTAATAATTCATTAACACTAACTAGTTCCCAGAGAGGATATGAGCAAAGTGCTTTGGAAAATTTAAAATACTATAGAAATATGAGCTATTATTATACTATGGTTATTTTTTGTGCACTCTTTCAGTCTCCCTAGGGGAAGGGATCAATTACATGTTTAAATTCCTCATTATCAAGAGAGAGAAAAATTGGGAAGCACATCTTTCTCCCCCTTTGTACAGCTCATCACCACCAGAAATATACTCAAATCAGACTCTGAACACCCCCTGCCTTCATCATAAGAGAAACCCATTTTTGATTAGCACTTCCTGGTTTTTCAAACGTTTCACAAGTAAGTAGCTCATTTTATCTTCAGAAAAACCCTGTGAAGAAGCAGGGAAGATATTATTTGTCCCATTTGACTATCAGTTCATCTGCTCATTTATTAAATAAGTTTGTGTTCAGTGTCTGCTACATTCAAAGCATCGTGCTAGATTCTGGGGTGCTAGATTCAAAGGTGAACAGTACAGGTTTCTACAGAATGTAAGCTTCTTAAGGAAAGGGAATGCCTAGGTTTTGTTGGCATAGTGGAGAGGGCACTGAGCCTGGAGTCAGGAAAACATGAGTTTAAATCCAGTCCCAGCTACTAACTAGTTGTATAACTCAGGGCAAGTCATTCAACCTCCCTCTGCCTCAGCTTCCTCATCTATGAAATGGGGATAATAATAGTATCTGCCTCCCAGGATTGTGAGGATCAAATGAGATAATATTTCAAAGCACTTAGCACACCAAATGACACCCGGTAGGTGCTTTATAAATACTAGTTTTCTTCCTTGTTTATTTGTCTCCTCACTGCATAAAGTTTCTTATACAGAGTGGGAACTTAAAAAAAAATGTTTGTTGAATTGGGCAGCAGACAGGCTTTCTGCCCCAAAGAACTTAAGAGCAGAGTATTCAGAGCATTGGATCTAGGGAGAGAGAACTTACTGCCTTGAACTAGTCAGTTCAATTCTGGGCCTCAATTCTTTCATCTATAAAATGAGGGGGCTGGATTAAAGGATTTCTAAAGTCTTTCTAGCTCTAAATCAGAAGATGAGAGCCACAGAAAAGTTTCGGTGACTTGCCAAAGGTCACACAGCTAATTAGTGGCAGAACTAGACCTAAAAATTGAATTGTTTCAATGAATCCTTATTAAAGGTCTACTAGGTCTACTATATGCAAAACAAAACACTGTTCTATGGGAATATAAAGCTGAAAAATGACACAACCCTCAAGGAGCTTACAGCCCCCTAACAAATGTTTGCTTAATTAAATTGAATTCCTAATTGGAAAGCCTTTAGGGCTGGATACCCCATCAAACAAAGGTATATTGAGGAAAAAGGAATGGAGATATATAGATAGAAATAGATATGTATATACATAAATGTATATACACATATGTGTGTGTGTGTATAAAACATAAAAATACCTACCATCTCCTGACATCATCAGAATCATCATTCTGAAAGGATCAAGTTGGCCAAAAGAAGGCACAAGAAGTCATACCAGTTATCTCTGTTGTAAATTGAAAATTTGAGACATTAAGGGACTTCTTACATTCTAGGCAATTCTACATACTAGGCAATTTTTTTCCTTCTGTGATCTTCCACCTGCCTTTTTGCTTATATGTCCCTTATCTAAGAGCTTGTCTTTTTTCTGTGATTTTATTAATTTGGGTAAGAGGTAAAGAATTGAAAAATAGAAGTATGTATCGATTGGTTTTACATACACACACATACATATATATGTATATTATATATATATATATATACATATATATATGTACATATTTCTGTCTAATGGTGGCCATCTCTAGGGTGGGGGGAAAGGAAGAGAAAAAAGAAAAAGAAAGTTACATGATAACTTTATTTTATATTTAAAAGGAATAGCAAGTAGTATATGATAGATTCTCATTTTCATCTACAATCATCTTTTTTCTATTCTACTATGTTAGGAAAATGTTTTATTTCTTAAGTTCAGAATAAAATAAATATTTTTAAATAGAGGTAATCAATGTGGACCTTAAACATCTGCATTTTTCAAATTCTTTCTTAAAGATATTCTAAGTATATTTGACTTTAGTTGTTGATTATTTTTCCTATTGTAAAGTCCCTATCGAGTTGTAATTTTTGCCTGGTACTCCTTTTGTTTTCATTCCATCTAATCTATTTTTGTATTGCAATTTTTTTTTCAACTTCTTCTTTCTGGATTTGCTCATCTTCCTTCTGCCACAGTGAGCTTATCAGAGAATAAAAATAACAGCTTATATTTATATCGCACGTTCCTCAAAACAATATGTGAAGCAAATAGGCTGCAGATGATTAGATCCATATTTCAGAAAAAGAAACTGAAACCTCCAACTCAATTTAATTCAACAAATATTTTTATATTATACGCTGTACAAGACACAGTGATATCAGGCATTGGGGAAAGAAAGATAAAAATGAAGTTACCCTTACTTTCAAGATCACATTCATCATGCATGCAAGAGCTAAATGAATGGTGGGACACACCTGCGTTCCCTGCTACTGGGGAGACTGAAGCTAGTGAATCACTTAAGTCTGGGAGTTTTGAACTGCAGTAGAGTTAAAGCTGCTGGGGTGTCCTCACTAAGTCTGATATCATTATGGTAAACATCTGGGAGTGGAGGGCCACCAATGCGAGTAGGAAAACTAGCCCAATTTTAGGCTTCCATGCTGATCAACATTGGTAGTAGCCCAATGAGTGGCCACTAACTTCCAATCTGGGCAAGATAGAGAGACCAAGTCTCAAAAAAAGGAATATACAAAATCATTTCAGTAGAGGGAGGGTGCTAATAACTGGACGGTGGAGGAAGGAGAGGAATCTTCCAGGAAAGGCTTTTTGTAGAAGATGGTGTCTACGCTTTAAAGGTTAGGCAGGAGGACAATCCAAAAAAAGCATTTCAATGTACAGAAATACAGAGGAGTTAAGTAGTATTCTCGATATGGAGAACAGGTAGCAGAGCAGGGTAGATTGATTGAAAGGGAGAGTGCATGAGAGAGAGTGACATAAAATAAAATTGAAAGTGATTTGACTAAGTGTACTCATCTAATAATGAGTCAGAACTCAAATTCAGGTCCTTTGACTCAAAGTCTAATGCTCTTTCCAACCACATCATTATCACCAGCTTGTCCCTTAATTTTCAGCTTTATTCTCCTTCCACACTGCCTTCCTCAATACCACTGGGGGTACTGGATAGAGTTTTCTTCCTGTATAATTCCAAGTAACCAATGGAAGGAAAGATGAGTAAGAGCAATTCAGCTGACACTGAAATCATCCATTCTGCATTAATAACCATAGGCATATAATTGTGGTAGTGGATAGAGCACAGAACTTGAAATCAGTAAGACCTGAGTTTTAATTGCCTCATACACTTACCAGATGTGTAAACCTCGTGAACTTAAACTCACTACCTCAGTTTCCTCCATCTGTAAAATGTAGATGATTAGAGAACCTATCTCACAGGGTTGTTGTGAGAACCAAATGAGACAACATGTAAAGAATTTTGTAAACTTTAAAGTATCATATAAATGTTAGCTGTTGGGAGTTGGAAGTGCCTGTAGAAATTCAATTCAATTCAAAATAATTCATTAAGCAAGCACCTATTATTGGAGAGGCATAGTGTGAGGAAGTGTGGATACAAAAAATAAAATAACTATCCCTACCCTCAATGAGTTTGCATCCTACTTGGGGGAAAATGATGATGCTAATGATTATGGTGGTGGTGATGGTGGTGATGATGGTGATGATGATGGTGATAATGATTGTGATGGTGATGATGATGGTGATGGTGGTGATATTTATATAATGCTTTAAGGTTTGCAAAACATTTTACAAATGTCTCATTAGATCCTCACATCAATCCTTGGAAGTAGGTGCTATTATTAGTCCCATTTTACAAATGAGGAAAATGAAGCAGTAAGAGGTTAAGTGACTTATCCTAGACCACACAACTAGTAAATATCTGAGGTTGGATTTGAATTCTGGGTTTCCTGACTTCAGGCCCAGCACTTTATCCACTGGGAAACCTAGATGCCTATAGATATGCTATTTACACAAATAAGTAAACACAAGATAATTTAAGGAGGGAGAGAGTACTAACAAATATAGGAACCAGAAAATAAAAAGACTTCCCATAGGAAATATCACCTAAATTGAACCTTGAAGGAAGCTAAGGTATCTGAGAGGCAGAGGTAAGAAGGAATAACATTCCAGGCATGTTGTGGGAAAACATGAGCAAAAACATACAGAAGTGGAAGATGGAAAGCCAAATTCCGAGAGAAGCATGTAAGTCAGTTTGGGTGGAAGATAGAGTATATGAAGGGGAAAAAATGAGAAATGTTTGGAAAGAGAGGCTGAAGGAATTTAAAGCCAGGCCTATGAGTGAGTATATTTTATCTTGGACAAAATAGGGAGTTACTAAAGATTCTGGAGCAGGAGAGCATCTTCAGATATGTGATTCAGGAAGATTATTTTGGCAGCTATCTAGAAGATGAATTAGAGGGGTGAGATAAATTGAAAGCAGGGAAACCAGTTAGGAGGCATTGCAATAATCCAGGCGAGAGGTGATGATGGCCTGAAGTAGGGCAGTGGTCTTATGAATGGAGAGAATGAAACAGATTTGGCAATAGGACTGACAAGACATAGCAACTGATTGGATCAATCAACCAGCTTTTATTAAGTTCCTATAGAAGGAAAGGGAATATTTGAAGATGACTTCAATGTTGCAGACTTGAGTGACTGGGACAATTGTTGGACAATCTATGAAAATAATTAAATTTGGATGAGGAGTAGGTTTAGTGAAAAACTAAAATGAACCCCATACTGGATGTGCAGAGCTTGGGATTCTTAAAGAACATCCCTGTGGACAAGTCTAGAAGGAAGTTGGTGATGTAGACCTGGAGTACAAGAGACATATTAAGGCTGGATAGAGATTTGGAATTCAGCTACATAGAGATAATGAAAACCATGTGATGTGAACTCGTAGTATTCTTTTTTGTCACAGAAAAGGAAGGAAAGTAAGGCCCAGAGAGTTCAGACGACTTGCCCAAGGTAACACAAACAGGGAACAAAGGAGACGGCCTGGTGCACTGGAGAAAGCGTCAGTTTTAGAATCCAAAGATCAAGGTATAAGTTCTGGCTTTGCTACTTCCTCCCTAAGCTAATCACCACCTTTCTTGAAGTCTCAGTTACCTCATCTGTAAAAAAGGAATAATAACCCTTGTGCCATCCACCACGTGTGGTTGTTGCAAGGGAAATGTTTTGTCAAAACTTAAAGTATTATAGAAATGAGAGAACCAGAGCTTAAATACACGTCTTCTGACTTTGAATATACATTCTTCCTGCTACCCCACAGCTACCTCTTTCATGACCTACTTACCATCTACCATGGTCCTCCCCAGAAGGGCACAACCATTGCAGTTTTGACATTTGTAAAGCCAAAGAGGGGTTGGGAGATGAGGAAGAGGGAGTGGCTATACACGACCATTCCCTAGGTCAAAAGATCACTGATCAGAGAAGAAAAGGGATAACCTACTGAGGCCAATAGAAGTGAAGAGACTTACCCAAGATCACATGAACAGCAAATAACACCAGTCAGGATTAGAACCCAGAACCACTGACTCCAGATCAAATGTTCTACAGGATCCTAAGGTCTTTCTTTAATGTGGGCTTTATTATTCACATCCAGCCAGACTTTTAGGGCTTTCGTTATTGTTAAATTCATAACCTTAACCCCCAGGTCCTCATCTTCTCTAACTATAAAAAGCTCTCTTTCTACTATTTTATTCTTTATTTCCAATTCATACTAATAATTCCGGACTCGTATGGACTAAGGAGCTGAACTCTATATAATTCTCTCTCTCTCTCTCTCTCTCTCTCTCTCTCTCTCTCTCTCTCTCTCTCTCTCTCTCTCCCTCCCTCCCTCCCTCCCTCCCTCCTTCTCTCCCTCCCTCCCTTCTCATTATGAGTGGGAAAGGCAGCCACTGATTCACTACATAGATTCTGCCTCTTTTTTTTTCTTAACATTATTGTTTCCTGATTGGAAAACAGTTTAAATAAAGTGCTCTAAATATACTTAACTGCTATTTCATTTCAATTTAATACTGGGTAGTTAAAAACACACACACACACAACTAATTGAGTTTTAACAATATGCCTTTGGAGGATTAGAAATTTTTTTTAAAGCAGTGATGTCATGCTACAGAGCTTTGAAATCTCGCTTAATATGAATTCATTCATTTGAATGTTTTCCCCCAAGCAGGGACTATTACTAAATACTAATGATTTGCTTTTAGAATATATTATCAATAATGATAGTCTGTATATTCTTATGTCCCAACAAACTAAAGATTCTTTTCAATCCATGAGTTACCTCAGTCGCACCATTTGTCTGGGCTGTGGTAAGAGGCTTCAGATGAAATCAAAGAGAGTAAGTTCAAATTTCCCCTTTGCTACTTATAGACATGACAAGAACCACATAGGCAAAACATAAGCTCACAGAACACAGGATTCAAAAGGAAAAGGTAGCTTTAACGTCATCTAGTACAGCTCCTTCATTTTGTCAACGAGCCCAAAAGACTATAAGAGACTAGCCTAAAATGTCACAAATAGAGAAAGAATTTAAACTCCAGGTTTCTGCTTCCAACACCAGCGGTCTTTTCCCTGTCCCACAATTCCTCCCCTACTTACTATCTGGGTAGCTTTGAGCAAGCCACATCTTACCTCTTTAGATCTGAGTGTCATCATCTGCAAATTGAGGGCTGGGAATTAGAGCTTTAAGGTCCTTTCAGCTCTAAATCCTATGATTGGTTTCCAAAAGATAAAAGGTCCTGATGAATGTGAAGAATAGGAATATGGGCAACTGAATATGGAACAAACTGAGTCCTTGGGTATGGGGGATATGGAATAAATATGAACATACACCAATTAGCAAGAATGCCTAACACAAAAGGGATAGAAAATTGCTGAATACATTTCCTTTAAGTTCCTGGTCTTTGAGGCCCTTGATCAGATTCACTTCCTTGACTATTCTTACCAAGAAAGGGCACTGGGATTGAAGTCTTCAGATATGGGTTGGATTCTGGATTCTTCAACTTCTAGAACCATAGATTTAGAGCTGGAAAAGAGCCTAGGAATCTTCTTTTCCTATCCTCTCATTTTATAAATAAGGCCTAGAGATTTTGAATGTTTTATACATAACCATGAAATAGTAGCAGATTTGAGATTCTAACCAAAGAATAATGATTCCAAAATCACCGTTCTTTTCTCTGTACCCCTCCTATGACCTTGAGTAAGATATTTAACTTCTCTAGACCTTTCTTTCCTCATCCGTAAAATGAAGGTAGTGGGCTCTAAGACCGCAATGATCCCTTCCATTTCTAAATCTTATAATTCAGGAAACATGGTATAATGATGAATATTGAATTTGTAATCAGAACTCCTGACTACTTCTCTGTGTGACCTTGGGAAATTTCCCCTACTAATATGGGCTTCATCTTCTTCATTTACCAAATGAGGAGGTTGGATCCAAGGTCACTTTCAGCTCTAAATCCTGTGATCTATAATCCTATGCCTACCTTTGTGACTCAGCACAGAGTCCAAGACAGAACAATGAGGAATTCACTATATGCACATCTCGGGCCTACTGGGCTCTTTCTGGCTCCCTCTGTGGCCAGAAAAGAATCCATCAGATGGAGTCCACTTCCAAACCCATGACTCAAATTCAAGGCAGACATATGGAATTGCTACTGCTGCTGCTCATTGGGAGGGGTTGAGACTTGGGTTGGTTAAAATTGGGAAGGATATATGTCTTCCTGACACCTAGTATTATTCAAATGACAGCAGATATGACTGAAAGCATTTCTCACACTTCCCAATCCCTAATCTTCCACAAAGGGAAGCTGCACTCAGCACATGGGCCAGGGGGAGATAATGAGGCAGCAGCCCAGGCTGTCAGAGTAGGGCATTGATTTTAGGTGCTGAAAATAGAACCTGCTTCAGTTTCCAGCCGACTGCACAGTTTCTAGGAGTGGATTAGCAGCTGAACGGCATGAGCCCTGAGAGATGTTTCTAAGCAATCACGGCTGCTTATGTACAGGGCATGAATTCTCCAAAAATGCCCCACATAAAACAAGTGAAATGGCATCCTCTTAAACAAAACATCCATCCTCCAAGGTGGTGTTTGAAGTCTCAGACAGCAATAATGACCTTTCCTTGTAGGGTACATTCTGGGAATTAGTGACAAGATGGGGTTAATGGTGTGAAACTATAACTTTTCCTAAGTGGTCTTTAATCTCTAGCAAATACCCTGCAATTTCACATCTGTTGCTTTAGAATACACCTGAAGTTGAGTAGTTGAAGCTCACCAAGCAACTTTTACCCTTTGTGGGCTAATGGCCCCCAATAGCTACTGTTTCTAGGTTTATATCTCGAGGGAAGAGAGGCTGGATACAAAAGGCCTTTGTCTTTGGCTCATTTCCAAATGTTAATCCAGATGAGTAGGATGTGGTAACAAAAACACGGGACCAGGAGTCACAACATAGGGGCTTGAATCCCCTATCACATACTGACATACCAAATGACCTCGAGCAAGTGTTTTACCATCTATAGATAGATTTCAATTTTCTGTCTGTAAAATAAAATTCTAATGTAGATGATCTTGTACTAAAAAAAAAATCCTGGAGCCTTCACCCCATCCCCTCCTTTTGTAGATGACAAAACTGTCAACCAGAAAATGATGTCTAAGCTTTCTCACAGAATTAGTGGCAGAGTCAGCACTGGAATTCAGGTCTCCTGAGCCCAAGTTCATTACTCTTTCTTTTACACATTCTGTCCATTAAATATTGTGCTACCAACATGTTTTTAGTAAGGAATAAACTTTGAGTTAACGATAATAACAATAAGTAGCATTTATATTATACTTACATCTGAGCCTCACAATAACAGCTATCGAGTAGGTCCTATTCCTCATTTTACAGATGAGGAAAGTAAGGCTGACTAGTTAAGTGAATTGCCCCATGTAAAATCTCTACTAAGTGTCTGAAATGGGATTTGAATTCAGCTCTTCCTGACTCCAAGTCCAGGGAGCTGTTCGTTACACCACTTAAAAGCTATCTAGCTAGCTTGTTGTTTTTGTTTTATTTTTAGTTTTTCCCTTCTAGTAATGATTGGTTTTGAACGGTTCCATCCACATTCTCTTACCTAACCGTCCCTGAGATCCAATTGCAGGCATCCGTAGGCAACTAGCCAGGTCTAGGATGCAGTCTGTGACTATAGGAATAAGCAAAGAAAATTGACCCATAAAAGAATCAAGTATCAGGCTCATTAGCATGATACTCAGGGACAGAAACCACTGATAACAGTGTTATCAGCCTCAGAGCAGTAAGCTGCTAGCTGGGCCTTTAACTCAAGGTCCCCATCCTCCACGAAGCCTCCTTTGACTACTCCAGTCACATAAGCGATCTCTCTTTCCTTAATTCTTGTATCAGCAATTTGCTATCCCACTTACATGGAACTTCTTCTATACTAATTAATTTTTCTATTTAACCAGATTATATTATCTCTGAGGGCAGAGACTATATATTTTCCTTCTGTATATCCCTCCCTCAATCCAGCATAGAACCTTGACTACAATTGGCCCATGATTCCATTGGTAGAAGACCAGATGAAATGTAGATTAGTGCCTTCTCTATAACTTCCAGGTTCAGAAAGTTACATGAGGCACTGAGAAAGATTAAGTGACTTTTCCATAATTGATGTTTGTGATTCTCCCAAAGGGCAAATAGGAGACATGATGAAATGGAAATTTCAGAGGAAACCTAGAAGATCCTTATGAACTGATACAGAGCAAAGTGAGGCAGGAATAGGAGGATAATTTATACAATTTAAATATTATGAAAAAACAACATCATTCAATGCAAGTGAAGGTCAATCAGTCAACCAATCAAGTATTTATTAGTGCTTACTATATACCAGGACCTATCCTAAGCCTTGGAGATAGAATGAAAGCCAAAACACATTCTCTAAAGGAAAAGTCAAAATGCCAGCAAGTGTGTATTTATGAGATCTATCCAGGGTAAATGGGAGGTATTCTCAGAGGGAACACTATGCAGCAAGAGGGAGGGAGGGCAAGGCAGGGAGAAGGGACCCAAGCAAGGCTTCCTGCTGAAGATGGGATTTGAGCAGAGTCTTGAAGGGATAGATCTGAGTCTCTGCTCAAAGCATGTGGTTCCTTCCTGCAACACTTTCTCTAGTATTAGCAAGGGAAAGCCTTATGTTTCACATCTCACTTGCAAAGTTCTATTGCTGTTTTGGCATCCCATCCTTACAGCATGAACTTCCCTACTGGGACCTTGCAGAAACAGGCTTCTTTCCAGGGCCTCGTGCAGCTTTGGATCTTAGCCTCTTCTTCACGTAATCCACATTTTCTCTCACATCTGGAAGATCCCTTTTGCACATACCCTTAGTAGTCCCTGGGAAGGAGGTACAGTTAAACCAAGTCAAGTCAAAAAGCATTTATTAAGCACTTATTATGTGTCAGACACTGTGCTAAGTACTGGGAACATAAACAGAAACAAAACAAAACAAACTAAAAAATAAACACTTCCTTCTCTCAATAAGATTACATTCCAGTGGCAATAAAACAACACATAAAAGGAAGCTGGGGGAGGTAGGAGGAGAAGTGGGCTTGCCCAAATAAGAGAGGAGGATGCCTGAATCCCAACTACAAATAACAAATCTGAACTATGGAATATTTATGGAAAAATAAAATTTTCTTTCTCTTAAATATATAAAGCAGTGTAGATAGGATTTACAAAATGCCAGTTAGGAGTTCTTTGGGCTCTGCCCTTAAGAAATAGGCAAAATTTATTCTAAAGCAGTTAGAAAAATACATCTCATGTATCAATTGTGCAAATTACATTTATTTATTAACGTTTTCTTCAACTTCAACTCAAATGGCCCTTTGATCTCACGTACGTAAGTGTTCTCTTGAACAATGTAGATGACCACACATTCATGCCTCCCCATTCTGGGTGACTCTTGTCCAGATCCCCCTATAAGCTGACCACAGAGAATCCACCCAGTAGACTGCAGAGTTTGTTCAGGGTCTGGACAATTTCTCTAGACTCTTGATTTCATCTGTGTGGAATGTTAAGTAGTTATGGGTGTTACCTATGTAATATTCTGGGACTTCATGACACCAGCTCAATTTCATCTGTGAACCTGGAAGACCTCACCATCTCTTTGGATATTCCTTCTACTTGGACTCTGCTGGATAGCCTCCATCACACTGATGAGTTGTCAATAATAATAATGACAATCACAATTTATATAGTGCCTACTCTGGGCCAGGTACTGTGCTAAGCATTTTGCAAATATTATTTCATTTGATTCTCATGATAGCCATGGGAAGTCCCCATTTTACAGATGAGAAACCTGAGGCCTTGAGTCACTTGCCCAAAGTTACCCTGGTAGCGAGTAAACCTGTGGCTGGATTTAAACTCAGGTATTCCTGACTCCAGACTCAGTATTCGGTATTCTATCTACAGCATCACCTGACTTCCTTTTTGTGCCTTTGCTGTTAATTACAGGAGGAACATCAAATATCCCTTGCTATATTTTTTATTAATTGAAGTTTAAACAGTTTATTGATGCCCTTTCTTTTTGTATCACATTCATTTCCAAATACATCTCTTTCCTTCACTCAGAGAGCCATCCCTCAAAACAACAATTTTAAAGGAAATCTCAGAAAAATCAATGAACATATTGACTAATAATAATAAGTAGCATTTACATAGTGCCCATTCCAGGCCAAGTACTGTTCAAAGAACTTGGTAAACATTATCTCATTTGATCCTCACAATAACCCTGGGAGGCAGGTGATATTATTATCCTCATTTGAAACCTGAGGCAAATGGAGGTTAAGTGACTTTCCCAAAGTCACACAGCAAGTAAAAATATATAATATCCCACACCTATAGGCTTCTACTTCAGCAATGGAAAAAAAGAGAGCTGTGTTTTCTCAATTCTTCTTTAAGGCCAAAGTTGGTAATTATAATTAAACAGTATTTTTTCTTTTGCTTTCTATTTATATTATTATCATCATGTGTTTTGCTTTTCTAGTTCTGCTTACTACACTCTGTAAGAGCTCATATAGATCTTTCCAATGTTTTCTGAATTCTTCACATCGTTTCTTACAATATAGTAATATTCTACTATACATAAGGTACGAAATCTTAGTTCAATCTTAAGAAAGCTTAAAACTGCACTATGACTTTTGGAATAGGCTACATGTTTGTACAACGATTTGCTTAGGCATTGCCCAATCAATTGTTACCTGCTTTATTTTCAATTCATTCTACTTATGGTACTTTTCTTCCTTTCACTGATCTCCTTTGAGTATATATATATATGTATATACTTACGGATATATACATGTATATACATACACACACACACACACATATATATATATATATATATATATATATATATATATATCTGTAGGATCTCTGGGTCAAACAGTATGGATGTGTTGGTCACTTTCTAACTCAATTCTAAATTATTTTTCGTAATCGTTAGACCATTTGGAAGCTCCACCAATAGTGTATTAATGTATCTGTCTTTGAATTGACCCAACAATGTTTATTATTTCTATCTTTCATAGTCTGCTAAAAGGTAAAAGTTCAGAGGTATATTTCTCTAATAATTAGTGATCTGGAAATTCACTGCCTCTTCATTATCAATGATGCCATGACCACATGTGAATATTATTTTTTCATAAAATGCTTATATAGATGAGAAAGTAGGCATGAGACAGTCAGTAGTTATTGATTTTCTCTTGATAACACTTTTTGGCTATAATGAGGATAAATTTCTTGTTCTCACATTTTTGGTATCTTTTCCTCTTTTAGGTACTCTGTAGATCAATTTCTCAATCCCCTCATAAATGTATCATCTTCAGCATGGATTTCCTCTATGTATAGCTGATCTAATGGAGCTTCTGTTGCTTTCTTTGCTCTCTTTAGTGCTATTCCTACCATCTCTATAAATATACCCAGATGTATGATGTTAGAGTCTAATTGTGGTGGTTGTACTTCGTGACAGTGGAAATGTTATGAAACTTTTGAGGATCATTTCCACCTTTCATCCTTTTTTGTCTTTCTACCTGTTTCATCATTAAGTATCCTCAGGATGATTTTGCTTACCCAATTCCCTTTCTTTAAACTATTTTAACCTATACTGTTTTTTCTCCTTTTTAAGGGACAATACTGTTCATAATTTTCTTCCATCCTTTTCTTTAAGATTTTACAAATGAGTTTTTCTAAACCAGTATTGTCCTTGGCTGCCATATCTCTTCATTGGGCAAGTATAAGGCCAATCTGTAAGTGAAAGATCTTTCCAGCCCATTGAATAGGTCTCAGGTGGGGCCAACAAAAGGAGGCCTGATTAGAAGCAGGCTTATATCCTTTCACTAACTAGATTTGAGGCCCCAGGCCCACACCTTTTTGCTAAGTAGGCTCTGAGCCCTCATGGCCCTGAACAGGGTATAAAAGCTGTGAGGTTGGCATTTTTGCCTTTGAGGGAACACTCATTGAAAGAGTGTTGGTGATGAAACTCTGGGTAAGTATTGAAACAGAGCCCCCTGTCCCCCCTTTGAAAACTCAGACTTGGTGCTTCTCTTTTTGGTAACTATGTATGTGATGTCTTGATCAGACAAAGCCTGTCTATTGATGTGTTTGTAATTTCTGTTTGTGTTTGCTCTCAAGTTCAGGATGCTGGCTTTTCCCCCTGAACTAAGTGAATGATATATGTATGTTTGATGAAAGTGAGATTGTAAACTCCTTAAAGGTGCTTTCCTTAGAAAAGCAGATCAAAAGACTTGTGCTAGCAGCATTTCTGTGTGCTCTTGTTGTTGGTGTTTTTGGTCTTTCACCCCCACAACAACTGCTAGAAATATTGTTGTTACAGTAAGTCAACTGTTTTCTGACTAAGGTGTTTTTGAAAAAAAAAATATTCATTTTAATTTGAATGTAACTGATAGCAAAGAAAAAAAGAACATTTTCATATGTAGAACAGAAAAAGTATATTCTATGGGAAATTGTGAATCTATTACATATAGTTTTTTAAGTACTAATAAATTCAACATATTATTTTCAAAAGCTGTCATGCTTGTCTATATTTCCTTCTGGATTTCCTTTAGTTCTATCCTGTGCATTTTTAAAAATGTTTCGATAGCCTACTTTTCTTTCTTTTTTTTTTGGCGACCCTATCTCTAGCTCCCCTTCCCCCATAACCAAGATTCCCCCAAATTAAACAAAAAGAAAAATGTAATCCTTTTTAGCAAATAAGCATAGAAGCAAAACAAATCCACACATTTGCCATGTCCAAAAATGTGTGCCTAATTCCTCAACTTAAAACCTATCACCCTTTTGTAAGGAGGTAGGTAGTATGCTTCCTCACCAGACCTGTGGAATTGGAGTTAATCATTTTACTGATCACAATTCTCAAATCATTCCAAGTTGTTTTTCCTTTACAATGTTGTCATTACTGTATTATTTGTTCCGTTTCTGCTCATTTTATGCCACATCCGTTCATACAAGTTTTCCTAGGTTTCCCCAAATCCATTTTGCATCCTTAGTTCATGATAATATTCCATTGAATTCACATGCCACAGCTTGGTCAGCCATTGTCCAACTGATAAGCAACCCCTTTGTTTCCAGTTCTCTGCTACAAAAAAGGAGCTACCATAATTATTTTTGTACAAGTAGGTCTTTTTCCTCTTTCTTTCATTGCCTTGAGATATAAGCCCAGTATTGGTATTGATGATTAAGTTTTTTTAAGTTCTTTTGGTCTTCTCACTGTGACAATCAGATTATATTGGTTGAACATTTATATAAAATTATTGTTATAAGCGTCTATGGAATCCTTTTCATCTACATCCCACTTTCTTCACCAATACCATCCCTAAAACACTTCACCAGAGTTGTCTTAATTGCATGAAAATCTCTTCTATTATTTTCTTCTTTAAGCTTTGTATTAATTTTGATCTTTGTTCTAAAAAGTCAGTGGTCTGACTGTGCACAAACAATTGAGTGAGGAATATTAATAACAAGCAATTTGCTTCCCTCTAAAACATAATTAATTTCATTTTTGATGTTCAATCAGCACCCATTTTGCCCAGCCCTTTAAAACTGTTTCACCATCTCCTTTATTTTCCTCCTCAAAAAGAATCCTTTGAGCCATCCTTTCATTCAGCTTTAATTTCCTTTTATCTTCTGGTTCTCTTTATCATGAGAATGACAAGAATGATGCAATTCCATTTTTTTTAACAGCATGTCCCCTTGTTGGATATTGGATGAGGATCTCGAATTTAGAGCAACAGTAAGTTCAAGTTTATAAATGGTATAAACTGTGATTCTTAGCACCTTCTGAACCCATTTACACCACCCCACCACTATCACTGAAGAAACAGAAGAGGGATGAACAGCACAGAGGGTCGTTTTGTATTTTTCCTTGTTTCATTAGTTTCCATTGCCAGTGAAGTCATCACCAAGTAGCTAGCCTACTGGTAATGTGCTTCTCTGCACTACTCTAGGCTGGTCCTCAGAAAGTAGTCCTTTCAGCAGGACCTTTTATGAAGTCATTCCATCATGGTGGAACTTGTCAGAGATTGCATTTTTTTGGCCCAGCCTTCAAGAACTAAATCTTACCATTATGCTACAATGGAGCATCCTTCTTCAAATGGGCTGAAAAAAATAAACTGAAGACCAGCTTAGGTCAAATTATCATAAACCAGAATCGATGGAAAATAAAGTTATACTCTGCAGCATGTATAAATAGTTATTACATATTAAATGCCTTTGTAAATGATTTTAGTTAGAGAATTCATTTGCTCTATCAACTAGTCATATCTTATAAGTTACGTCTTAATAATCACTTATCCTAACCATTTGAAATATATTTCTGATATAGAGGACAGTCTGTGCAAAGGCAGGGGAGAAGGGGATACACTTTTGTATACAGGAAATAAAAAGTAGGCCAATTTGGCTAGAATATATAGCATATGGGGATTAGTGAGCAATAATGAACCTGGAAAGGTAGAATAGAGACAGACTGTGTATAACTCTGTGGTGGAACCAATAGCCTAACCCCCTCTAACCAAGAAATCAGGTTAGTTTTCTCTCTATGTGGTATTGAAACCATTCTCCAGACTTCATTGGCTGAGTGGACTAAAGGCTCAGGCCACTGACTTTACTTCCTGTTTCTTGAATATAGACACAAAGAACTCTAGTACTTGGCTGGTGGACTACAGTGAGCAATGAAGAGGAGGAGAGATTCACTCAGCTGAATCAACTCTATATGTCTTCACTGTGTAGCCTTGTTGATTATCCTGCCCCTGGTATAGCTAAATAAATTGCTTAATTTTTGTGCCTAATTTCATTCCAATATCAGATCTGAACTATCAAGGGAGTCGATTATGTCAAGCATAGCTCAGAACACACTTTAAAATCCAAGCAGAGGAGTTTACATTTTATCCTAGTGGCAAGAGGGAGCCACTGGCACTTCTTAAACAGGCCAATGACATGATCGAACCTATGCTTTAGGAATATCAATTTGACAGTTATGTGGAGAATGGAATCAATTTGACAATTATGTGGATAATGGACTGAAGACAAGAGATATTAGAAACAAGGAGACCAATAAAGAAACTACTGCTATAGTCCAGCTGAAAGGTGACACAAACTTGGACTAATAGGTCATAGGATCATAGACTTAGAGCTCTAGGGGACTTCAGAAAAGATCTTAATCCAACTGCTTCATTTTACAGATGGAGAAACTAAGGCCCAGGTAGATTTGGTGGCTTGCACTTTCCTCCATCATTCCCACCTCCCCAATGCTTTCCCACTCCCTTGCATGTATGCTGCATTCTCCTATTAGATTATAAGCTCCTTGAGAGCAAGAATTGTCTTTCTTTTTCATATTTGTATCCTCAGTGCTTATCACAGTGTCTAGCAAATAGTGGGTGTTTAAAAAATAATTATTGACTGAATGATGTACATTGTCAAAAAAAAAAGGATTCAAACACAGGTCCTCCCATTCCAGTCAGTCTCCTTTCCACTGCATGACACCATCTCCTTAGATACTACCATATATTTAAGAAAATTTCAAATCTGTGAGCCAGTCTTATATTTCAATCACCAAATTTCTATCTAGTATCCTGAGAATACCAGGTTGTCTGTCCAGTTCTACATCTGCATATACCTTCCATATGTGAACAATTTCAACTGTACAACTAATTACGGGGCATTTTGAATTCAAGGTAGACATATCCAAAACAAAACTCATAATCTTTTTCCCCAAGACCACTCTTCTTTTGAACCTCCATATTTCTATCAATGGTGTCACCATAATCATCCAGGTTTATAATTTTGGTGTCATTCTCAATATACCACACTCTCTCATCTTGTATGTACAGAAATTTGATGAATCTTGTTTCCACCTCCACAATATCTCTCATATCTATCCCTATGTCTTCACCCATACAACCAACCCACACTTCAGACTCTCATCTTTTCTCACCTGGACTACTATGATAGCCTCCTAATTGGTTTCCCTTCCTCAAGTCTTGCATCTTTCTAATACATCCTCCACACAGATGACAACATCCCTTCCCTAAGATACAAATATGACATGTAATTTTCCTACTAAATAAACTCCAGTGGCTACCTATTATCTCTAGGAGCAAATAAAAATATCTCTATGATGTTTAAAGTTCTTCACAACATATTCTCAAACTACTTTTCAGCCTTATTACAGACTGTTCCCCTTCGCACACCCCATAGTCCAGTCAAAGTGGCCTTCTTACTATTTCTCTTACACAACACTGAATTTGTCATCTGTATGCTGATGTCCTGGCTGTCTCCCATTTCTGAAATGCCTCCTTCACTATCCTGTCCACATCTCAGAGTCACTAGTTTCCTTCAAATATCAAAGCAAGTGCCATTTTTTACATGAAGCCTTTTCTAACCTCCCTGACTACTAGTGTTTTCAATTCCCTCTACAAAATCACTGTGTATCTCTTTTATATGTAGTTATATGCATAAATGTTGTTCTCCCTAGAGTATAAGCTTCTTGAAGGCAGGGACTTTTTACTTTTGTATTTGTATCTCCAAGCATGACACCTGGCACAAAGTAGAATCTTAATAGATGGTTGTTACTTGATTGACCGATGGGTTCTCCATCTAAAGGTATGAGGATGAGATCCTATTGTATTCCTCCCAAACCCTAAATAACATTATCCACTCAGAAAAACAAGAAAGTAATAATTCTGGGCAGGCACCATCCAGTTCACTTTCTGCCTCACCCTGCCTGGGCAAGTAAGGAAGAAGAGGCAGAGTTTGCATTGTTCCTAGACCATACCTTATAAGATATCTAGAACTCCTATTTCTAGGATCGGAGCCCTACTCTGAAGGTTTTCATCTCATTTAACTATTTGAAGCAATAGCCAGCTGCTTTTGGCCAGTGGACAAAAATTCCTTTGGCTGACAGTAGTGAGGTCATATTCCAGGAGGTAATAAAGAATGAGAGATTGTGTAAAGTAAACAAATATTTATTGAGGCTTACTATGTGTCAGGGACTGTACTAAGTGCTAGTGGTGCAAAGAAAAGCACGAATATGTTCCCTGGCTTCAGGGAACTCACATTCTAATGTGGGGGCGGGGCAGGGGAAGACAACATGCAAACAACTGTGTACATACAAAAGATATGCAGGGTAAATTTGAGCTAATCTCAAAAGGAAGACACTAGCAGTGGGGTGGGGTGACTTTGGGCAGAATGGGAAAGGCCTTTTACAGAAGGTAGGCTTTGAGTTGAGTCCAAAAAAAAACTGGAGAATCCAGGAATCAGAGGTGAGGAGGGAGAGCATTCTGGGCTTGGGGGATGGAATAAAAATGCACCAAGTGGGTAGACGGAGTATCACATACAAAGAACAGCAAGGAGACTAATACTACTAGATTTTAGAATACATGGAGAGGAATGAAGTGTAAGAAGTATGGAAAGGTTGGAAGGCACTAAGTTGTAAAGGGTTTTACAACAAACAGAAGATCTTACATTTGATTCTAGAGGTGGTAAGGAGCCAACTGAATTAACTGAGCAGGAGGAATGATTTGGTCAGTACTGTGCTTTAGGAAAATCACTTTGGCAACTGAATTGAGATGGATTGAAGTGGGGAGAGACCTGAGTCAGGAAAACCAGCTGAAAGCTATTATAATAGTCCAGGAATCAGATGATAAGGAACTGCAATAGGGTGGTGGAATTTCAGTAGGGAGAAGGGGCACATAGGAGAGATGCTTCGAGGGTAGAATCAACAGGACATAGCAACATATAGCATGGGGCAGAAAATTGTGAAAGAGTGTGAGAAGTCAAGGATGACACCTAGGTTTTGAGACTGGGTGCCTGGAAAGATGGTAGGGGCTTTAATAATAGGGAAGATCAGGAAAGGGAAGGTTTTCAGGGGGAAAGAGAATGAGTTCAGATTGAGACATGTTGAGTTTAAGATATCTATGATATAGCCAGTTCAAGATACCAATAGACATTTAGTGAAACTGGAATTGAGGACAAAGGTCAGGGCTGGATAAATTTATCTGAAAATCATCTGCAGAGATGACAATTGAATCAATGGGAGCTGATGAGTTTGTCAAGTGAAATAATATAGAGGGAGGAGAGAAAAGGGTCCAGGAAGGAACCTTGGGGGATACCCAAGATTAGTAGACATGGCCTGGATGAACACATAGCAAAGGAAATTGAGAAGGAGGAGAACTACCAGAAAGCACAGAAGAGACTGTCAAAGAGAAAAGGGCAATCAATAGTGTCACAGATTGATGAGAAGTAAAAAAAAAAGTGAGGATTGAGAAGAGGTAATTATCTTTATCATTTAAGAGATCATTAATAACTTTGGAGAGAAAAGTTTTGGTTGAAAGATGAAATTGAAATCCAAACCACAGAGATTTAAGAAACGAGTAAGAGGAAAATAAGCAGAGGTAGATGGTTTTCTCAAAGAGTACACATGTTTGAGAGAATGTATGCCTATATGAATATGTTTCCTTTTACAATCCTTTTACAGCTGAGATCCTTTATGCCTTATTAATATTAATAATAATAGCCCATGTTTTATAGTGCTTTACAGTATATGTGGTAATTGACTCTGAACAACCTTGTGAGGTAGGTAGAATATGTATTATTACCCCCATTTTATGCATAATGCTTTGGAAATGTTTGATTCTATCTTCATTTTCTCATCTTTCCTCCTGCCGAGGCCTACCCTCTCTACTCTCCCTACTTTTCCCCCTGCAGAGTCTGATTCAGTCCTTCCAAACTTATTTCCCCAATGGCAGAATGGAACACTGGGTTGCATTTTTAAAACGGAGAATACTAGATCCCAAATGGGAGAGAGAGGAAAGTGAACAGAAGAGAAATAAAGAGAGACAATCATTTGAGTCAGCCAAATATATTTGGGGCTATATAATTTTTAAAATACTTCACAGTCCAAACTAGCTAGTAGTGTAAACTCTATACCTAGAAGAGTGACAAGTGAGAATATCTGATTATGAGTGAATAGTACCTCATGCTCATATGACGTGACATCAGCTACAGATTCTGACTGTCCCCTTAAATGATTTCATCAGACTACATCCCCTGGAGACCAAATTGAGGAGATACTGGGCATACTGGAAAAAATACAAGTTTTCAGAGGGGACCTAAAAGTCAGTTACCTGGAAAGATTCAGGGAGGCAGTTTTGGATGACTGAAGCTGCTAGGTGGTTCCTGAGAACATGGATGAGGCTAGAGGGGAAGTAGAAGCTCAGGGAAAACAGGCAGAAGATGGAAAAAAAGACAACTAAGCATTCAGTAAGGAAAGAAAAAAGAGACTGGGGTGTTTGAGGCAGTCCACCAAAACTCTTTATCGTTCAGATTGCTATCTGTGTTTTGATGGGAGAAAGTAGACTGCTCCCTTCTGTGCAAGGGGCTTAACCCAGTCACTGTGAAAGTGAGATTGTTTTCTCACTGAACAGTCCTCAGCCATTAAACAAACTTGCATCCTTTGTTCTATTCCTCTAAGGTTTTATAAACAAATCCTTCTCTACCAGCACCACCACCCCCAGAGCAATCTCCCCTCCACCCTGTTTATTAAGCCTCAAGTAGATCTGAGCTCAGATGCCAGAGAGGCTTCATACTGAGGCATGATCTATAATTTACATAGTTTCCTCAGGAAAGGACAGTAACCCTTAATAAAGCAAAACGTAGCAGTGATGGGCCCATCTCACACCCTGCCCTCCTCCCCGTCTTCTTAGTAGGAAGTATAGGGATTTAAATTCAGAGAGAGAATTATTTCACTGAATTGTTTAAAAGGTTCTATCATCAGAGATTCAATAACTTAAGAAGCCATTTCAGCACAATTCAAATCTACTAGGGAGGCAATTTTTGATTTCCCCAACCACCAAATGCCATGTCAACCAAACTCATATAGCTAGGCTGGGAAGTGCATTCTATTTTTAACAAGGGCTTTTTTTTCTTTAACTTACATTTGTTTCTTATTTTTTTAAGTAAGCCCCAGGGCATGCAAAAAGTAAAATATAAAGATTGTTAAAATATTTAAATCCATCAGCAGCAGTAATAAAATATCCCAATGACAGTTTCCAAAAAAGTGGTCTCATCTTGTTCTCCATAATAGAGTTTGTTAGTACAAGCAGCTTTCTGTCTTCCAGTCCTACTTTCCAGCCTTCAAATGGTTCTTTCCTTTTTCTATCCCAACACCATTCTATCAATCCATCAATCAACAAACCTTTATTAAGTCAGTCAGCACTTAAGCATTTTGCTTTATTGCTCAGTGCTAGGAAGACAAAGAATAGCAAAAAAACATAGTGCCTGACCTCAAGGAGTTTGTGTTCTAATGGGAAAAAAATTATTCATTCAAGATCTTTACATTGTAAATGGAAGGTGCTTTCCAAGGGAAGTGGTTATTGCCTTCATTCTGGAAGAGGACCAAAATGACATCACCATGCTAGAGTCAGCTTTCAATGTGTCCAACTGTGGCTGATCAGACCAATACAATACAATCTCAGAATGCTCTATCACAGGTGGGGCACAAATAGTCCATGTGAACATTTGTGGTGGATGCTATAAATTTGAGCATACTGCCTTTCCTTTAAGCTGTTTCAATTCTGCTTCGCTCATAGAGCATAGTACCTTCTCTGATGTGGGCACGCCATGCTGAGTGGTCCAATGCCAGTGTCTCCCATGTCACACAATTAATTGCAAAGTTCTTAAGAGAGACCTTGAGAGTGTCCCTGTATCACTTCTTCTGACCACCATGAGAACGCTTGCCCTGTGTGAGTTCTCCATAAAATAATCTTTTTGGCAAGCATACATTATGCATTCAAACAACGTGGCCAGCCCATAGGAGTTGCGCTCTCTAAAGCAGAATTTGAATGCTTGGCAGTTTAGTTAGAGTAAGGATCTCAGTGTCTGGCACCTTATCCTGCCAGGTGATCTTTGGAATCTTCCTAAGACAATTCAAATGGAAGCGATTCAGTTTCCCAGCATGGTGCTGGTAGACTGCCCAGGTTTCATAGGCATACAGCAATGAGGTCAGCACAGTTCTGTAGTTTGGTAGTCAATCTAATACCTCTTCTCTCCCATACTTTCCTTTGGAGCCTCCTGAACATTGAGCTGGCTCTGGTGATGCATGCACTAACCTCATTACCAGTGTGTACATGCCTAGAAAGTACACTACCAAGGTAAGTGAACTTAACCATAGCACTCAAAACTTCTCCATTTACTGTAACTGATGGTTCCACATATGGATGGTGTGGCAGTGGCTGATGGAGTACCTGTGTTTTCTTGGTGTTGTTAGGCCAAAATTAGTACAGAAAAGGGGAAAAGAAAAGGGGAGAGACAAAAAAAATTGTCTTTGCCCTCAATTACCTTATATTCTATCAAGGGAGACAACGTGTACACATACTGATGCAGTGGATAAAATATTGGGCCTGGAGTCAGGAAGACCTGAGTTCAAATCTGTATACTTATTAACTGTGTGACCCTGGGCAAGTCACTTAACCCTCAGTGTTCTCATCTGTAAAATAAAGATAATGATAGCACCTCCCTCCCAGGGTTGTTGTGAGGATCGAATGAGATAATAATTGTAAAACACTTACCACAGGGCCTAGCATAGAGTAAGCACTAACAGACTTATTGCTGAGCCCAGCTGGCACACAAAAGACCCCCCCCCCAAGCAGTTGTGAAGGTTTTCACTACTCACATTCTGCCTCCCCAAAGAGTCTTCAAACCTTCTTCCTAGCTTAATAAGGCCAAATCCATTCCTTTCATTTCTTCTCTACTCCAGACCCCAAGCTTTACATCCCCACCACCTCACCCATAGCCATATGGTCTACAACTACCAATGAGTCATTCTAAGGTTGAATATAAACACATTCACTGCTTTTTCTTTGCCTTTCAGCTCTCATCATGCCCCACCACCACTACAGATCATGCCTAGGATATGAAAATTTCCCTGAAGCTTATAAGCCTCAAGGAGGCACTTTGTAATACTTGTGAGGCAGGCAAAAATAGAAACTTGTCTTACCTCCTAAACATTGTAGCACAAAAGTCTCTGACCTTCTTACACATAGAAGAAATGGATCATTTCCATAGTAAAATAGGTTACATAGAAACAACTAGAGAAGAAGTAGTTCTTGAGGTGCTGTTTCTCTATACCAAAGTTACATTACCACAGTAATCCTTTGTTTCCAGGAAAAGGAAGAGATATTGTGGGGGTCAAACTGACAGGAGTTGGCAAATGATTGGATGTGAAGAGGTGAGATAGAGGGAAGGAAAAAATGTGAATGAAGTATTAGCTGTGGTAGACCAATAGGATTGTAGTTCCATCGTCAGAAATAGAAAAGACAGAAAGATGATTAGAAAGACAAGTCACTTCACTTTACAATATCTTAGTTTTTTTCATCTATAAAATGGAAAGAATCACACTTACACTAAGTACTTCAAGGTCACTTTACGATCTAGAAGGAGGCTACAGAGATATGTTTTTATTCTTCTCAGATTAAATCTCTTTTGGACTGTGCTGCTCTTGCTTTGCTTCAATCCTAGGTAACTTCCTCAGAACTGTTAATCTATGAGATGTTCAAGGCAACAGTCACCTGGAATTGTTTTTGGAAGCACAGCAGCAGCCAGGGCAGCGTCTGGAGCACCGATGCATTAGTTTACTTTGTTACCACTTGCTGCCTTGTGGGTGTTGCACTTTTATCATTCTGAAAGTGACCACAGACTAGACAACCAAAAGAAAGATCACCCTACCAAATTAACCAAAGGGAAGATTACAACAGAAGCAGAAAGATCACAATATTTGTAGGAATGTCTGGAAATTAAGAGCCTTTACCATCCTCTTGGGGGTGACTGTTGGAGAGGTAGAGAGAATGCTCTCTTAGGATAATGGGTCCCAAGCCAGTTCTAGCTGGCATCCGAATAAATATTCTTTCAGTTGCCCAGAAAAATTGCTTCTGAGGAAGGCCAAATGCTCAATTCTTTACAGGGACATCCACAAGAATTTCTGCTGCTTGTAAACCTGTCAGCATAGATGCCTCTTTATATTTTCACATTTCAACCTAAGCTAACATATCAGGTTATTTTTTTCAGACAATCACTTGATATGTTTCATTTGAAGCTAAGCTTGAAGGAGAGAATGCCCCTTTGAGGACCTCAGGTTTACTTAGGTTCTTGGTGGTTTTCCAACAATAACTTTAGAATTCAGAAATAGCTGCGATAAGCATCTGTTTAAAACTATTAGAATACAGCCCAGGATTGTGTTGACAATCTTTTAAGGAAGAAATGAACATATTCTGTAACGTTCTTAGAACAAAGTTTTTTTTTTAATTTCTTTATTATGTTACCTATATTTACTTTTTTAAAACATATTCTTGGAATAACAGAGCTAGAAGGGAACTTACAAGTAATCTAGCCCACTGGTTCTCAAAGTGTGGTCTGGATATCCCTGAAAGTTCTTAAGATCCTTTCTTCAGGTCCATGAGGTCAAAACTACTTTCATAATAATACTAAGACATTTTAATTTTCTATTATGGTAAATAATGACAGCTATAACTCATATAAACAATAGTTATTTGAAGAGTGCTCAATAATTTTTAAAAGTACAAAGGGGTCTTTGAGACCAAAAATTTGAGAGCCACCAACAGCAATCCCGTGAAGTTAGTTAAGTGATCTGTCCAAAGTCACCCAGCTGAGTGGTGAAGCTGAGACTCAAAACCAAGTCTGTCGACTACAAGTTCCATGGCATGGCATCACATATCTTTCTCCTCACCTTTCTCGTACCTGTGCTGTCCTCCCTTCCTCAGCATCCCAACCCTCATCCATAAAATACTTTGTAAGCATGGTCAGAACACAGGCTACCATTCCACAATTGTGTAGAATCATGATCAATAGACATGAAAAAAAAATCACAGAATCACAGAATTTTACAGTTGGAAAGGTCCTTAGAGGTTATCTTATCAAAAATATACCTGTACCATCTGATCACCTTCAGATGAATCTGTGTGAATGGTGCTAAGCAAGAGGTAACAGATCAAATCGCAAGAAACAAAGAACTCTCCAGCTACTTCTCTCATTGCCAGCTGGAAAAGGGGGCAGCACAATCGTGTGATCCCCCTCTGCTCATTGTCCTTATTTTAACCATTTCGTACAGTGGGATTTTTGTACGGGGCTCCCTCACAGGCCATTCTTAATAAACAGGAGAAAGAAGCTGAGAAAAACAGAGAGAAAGAGAGAGAGAGAGAGAGAGAGAGAGAGAGAGAGAGAGAGAGAGAGAGAGAGAAATGTGTAGGGTCCTCCCATTGCTCAATAACAAAATTCTGCCACCACCCCCTTACATAGCAAAGTCAAGAACTCTGCATTCCAGTTACTGAGATATAACCCCTGAAAGATTTTTTAACCTCATCTATGTTGGCTTATTATGATTGGGATCTGGACCCTCTATATGGGTGTGAATCTCAGTTATGTCATTAATTATGTAACTAATGGCAAGTCATTCTGCCCACTCTGGGCCTCAGTTTCCTCATATATTAATTAATTCTATTGGATTAGAGCTCTGAGGCCCCTTCAAACTCTAAACCCTATTTTTTCTTTTTTTTATGTACCTAAGAGCAACACAATAGAAACATCAAATAATTTTTTCTCCTACATGACCGTTATAAAAATGTGTCTGTTTGAGCTAGGAACCTAACAAAGGGCACTGGGGAATCCATTAGCTTTTTCCCATTGGCATGTTACATAATTGTCCTCTCAGAAGTCAGGGCAAGCCTGGTTCTTGGCAGGTAAAGAGTAGGAGAACAAGAAGGGAAAAGAAGGAAAGGAGGAATGAAATCTAGCAACAATGGGCATTAAATGAGAAGCAGGGTAATAACTGTCAAATAATGGAAGCTACCACAGAAGGGAGGTTTGCTTAGAGCGCCCTAGTTAACATTCTATACTCTGAGTGATGGAGGGGGTAGAGTACTACACAGGTTGTTGTGTTGTTGTTGTTTGTTGTTATTGTTATCGTTTAGTCGTGTCCACTCTTTGTGACCCATTCTGGGGTTTTCTTGGCAGAGATGCTGGGGTGGTTTGCCATTTCCTTCTCCAGCTCATTTTTCAGATGAAAAATGGAGTCAAACAGGATTAAATGACTTGCCCAGGGTCACTAAGTTAATAAGTCTCTGAAGTAAAATTTGAACTCAGGAAGATGAGTCTTCCTGACTCTAGGTCTGGCACTCTATTCACTGCACTACCTAGCTGCCCCAAACATGCTGTTCCGTTGTTTCAGTCACATCCAACTCTGACCCCATCTAAGGTTTTCTTGCCAAAGATGCTAGAGTAGTTTGCCATTTCCTTCTCCACCTCATTTTACAGAAGAGGAAACTAAGGTAAACAGGGGTAAGTGACTTGCTCAGGGTCACACAGCTAGTAAATATCTGAGGCCAGATTTGAACTCAGGTCTTCCTGACTCCAGGCCTGGCACTCTGTCTATTGCACCACCTAGCTGCCCTCTATTTTTAAGCAGTTGAATGATATGATCACATATTCATATCTGGCAGCTATTAAGACTAAAAGATGGGAAATTGGTTAGGAGGAAGTTATTGCAAAAGTCCAGGACATAGATGATGGTAGTCTAGACTAAGGTGGTAACAGCAGGAATGGGAAGAAAAGGACAGATCCAAAAAGGACAGATGGTGGAAATATTGAAATCTATTCTACAGCAATTGAATGGATGGAGTGATACTGGGGTGCTTGTATTGAAGGAGAGGAAATGGCAAGTGATTGTATCTTTCCCAAGATAATACAGCTAGTAAGTGGCAGAGGACCATAATATACTGACCAACCCTCTCCTTTCACAGATGAAGAAACTGAGGTTCAGAGCACTTAAGTGATTCACCCAGAGTCACATAAGTAGTGAGCTCAAAATGGGTACTTTGTCTCCAAAGTACCTGTGGGATGTCTGTCTCCAAATCCAACACCCTTCTTGGTATGCCATGTTGATGGCCTCAATAAAGTTATTTTAATTTTCTGTGTTTTCATTTCCTCCACTGAAAACCACAGATATAATACTGACTTGTAAGATGTGTGTTCTGCAGATTGGATTCTCTGAAACTGAGCAGGCTTCCTTTGCCTGGCAACCCTTGTTCTATGCTAATTTATGAGGCCAATTAGAAGGCTTTGGGGTGTAAGGCAAAATGGGCTCCTTAGCACTTCCAGAGTTTGGCTTTTGTTTACTTTGAGTGAAAGGCACTTCAGAAGTAAACAAAGTGGCTTTTGTTTACTTTGAGTGAAAGTACTTTCAGCTGTTAAGTGCTAAGCCCTAGGCCCAAAGCCCTATCAGGTGTGAAACCTGTGTGGGTGTAGATTAATGACTTAAGAGGGGCCAAATGGGAACCAATGGTCTCTGGTCATTGAGGCAGGGCTTGAGAACGCCAGAGGCGAGCTAAGAGACAACTACAGCTGAAGCTGAAAAAAGCTGAAGCCAAAGCAGAAGCTGCAGAAGCAGAGCAGACCTGTGTGAACCCAGGAGTGGGAGCAAGGACTTGAGGCCAGTAAATATGAATTGGTTAAATACCATATTGTTTATATGTGACCTCCTGGTTACTCTTGTGAGACGGGCTTATTGGGCCTGGGGTTTTTTGGTCAAGATGTCTGAATGGGGAGGCTGGTTCGTGGATCTGCTGCTGTGGGGCCTAAATAAATGTTTTGTTGCTTTCTACTTAGAGAATCTCTCATACCTTGCGATTTCAAACCATTCAAATATATAAATGATTATATTTGAGATTATAAATTCGGCCCTCCTACTACATGGGGGGAAATCCCGGGGTAGAACAGTGAGGGAGTGAGAGGTAGAGGTTTGGGTTTGTTTGTTTCTTTGTTTTTACTGGTAGCAACAGAAGATGTTTCTGTACTTCCCCTTCCAATCTTCTCTGGTTCTGTGTCTCTTTGCCTTGACAGTGGTCTCTAGTTGAAACTCGAGTTGTCCCAGCATGCTAGAGATGAGAGACAGGCTCTTTGGCTGACACTTCTCCAGACACTAATGCTCAGCCTGAGGAAAATAAACCAATCTAAACAAAACCATAAAAGGCCTATCAGGCTGGAGATTTCCACCCCCACATCCATAACAATGATCTTTTGCCTTCAGCAGCTCACTCATCACTCTGTGCCCAGAGAACAGCCAGGCTACTCATCTTTCCAGCCCCCAACACTGCAAAGCAAATCACAAGTTGTAAGAGTGATATACCTTTAAAGTTAAAATGTGCAGGTAGCACCATTAGGCATTTTCAAAGCCATACAATTCATATTCTGGTAGCCATGGGGATGAGGTAACCTTCGCATTCATAAAGCCCTGAGAACAGTGCTGTTTATCCAAGATATCAGTCCACTGAATGGTGACCTCTTTTATTTCATCTCTGCTGCTTTCAAACAGGGGAAAAACCCTTCCTCTCATGTCTGCCAGCACAGGGGAAAAAAGCCAGGTAGACTGTGCTTAATTCTGGCTTAGACAAGCTCCCAGAAATTGGAGGTGAGGGTTTTCTGTTACCTAGAGGGTTTGGACTGAGATAAGAGATCATATATTTCATCCTGTTAATTTGGTTTTTTTCTCTTTTCCTAAAAAGGAAGAGATTATGGCTATAGAAACTGAAATACCTTTTACAAGGGCGTTAATATAAGGAAATGAAAGGCTAAGAGACTTCTAGGCTTTATATGATAAAGTTGTGATAAAGATAAGGGCAAGACTTTAAAATTCCCGAGCTCTCCTTCATGTCTTGTCACCAGCTCTGCTACACCATAAGCACAATTGGGTCCAATCAAGACCAAAATTTCACTGGTGGTGGTGTCTTCTCATTTACTGTGAATAGATAAACTGTGTTTCTCCCTCAGTTCTAGTCCAGGGCTCTGCACACAAAAGTGGTTTGATAAGTTTTTTATATGACATTGCATGCTAAAAATTTAATGCACTATTGCTGTGCCATAATGACAAATATGATGGATACAGAGTCATTTGATATAATGCTGATTGAAGAAATCACAATGATAGAATGCAATATTATATCTATATAGCTATGTATATATTACGTATATATATATGAAACAGCAACAAAATATAAACAGATGGGAAAAGGAATAGAAGAGGACCGAGAAAGAAATATGATTTCATTGTCATTTGATTAAAGTTTGTATAAATACTTTTTTTCTCATTTTAAAAACTATAATTTAGAATTTATGGCTTTAGTAATATATAATTTTATTTATGGTTAATATTTATATTAACTGGTTAATATTTATAATATCATAAATATATAATAAAAATTAACTTTGAAATAATAATGCAAATTATTCCAGAAATGACAGAAGAGAACTGTCTATTCGATAAACTGCAGTGGCTTCCTATTACCTTTAGGATCAAATATAAAATCCTCTGCCTGTTACTCAGATTCCTTCATAACCAGTTCCTCTCTACCTTGGCAATCCTTTTAGTCCTTACTCTCCTTCACATACTCTGTACACCAGTGACAGCAGTCTCTTTGCTATTCTCGACAAAAGACAGTCAATCTACTGACTCCATGCATTTTCTCTGACTGTCCTCCAATGCCTGAAACTTTCTCCCTCCTCATTTCCATTTCTTCCTTCTGGCTTCTCAGGTTTCCCTCAAGTCTCACCTAAAATCCCATCTTCTTCAAGAAGGCCTTCCTGGTTTTCCTTCATTTTAGTGCCTTCCATCTAAGCCTACTCCCAATTTATCCTGTAAATACCTTCTTTGTACATAGTTGTTTTAATGTCTCCATCTAAGCCTACCTCCAATTAATCCTGTAAATGTCTTCTTTGTACATAGTTGTTTTAATGTTGTCTCCACCATCAGAATGTAAGCTTCTTTCAGACAGGGACATGTTTTTTTTTTACTTTTCTTTGTATCCTTAGTGCTTAACACAATGCCTAGAACATAGGAAATGCTTAATAAATGTTGGTTGATTGACAGTTTCTTTTCTGGACAGAGAAAATATCGCATAAGAAATAGGGTTCTGAGCTTGGTATTAAGATAGTTTGAATCCTAGCTCTACCAGCTACTATTCGTGTGATCTTGATAATTGCTTAATTTGTTGGGGTCTCAGTTTCTTCCTTTATAAAGTAAGTAGGTCTCTAAAGTTTCAGCTTTAAATCCTGTGACTAGGCTGATTACCATCCTCAAGGCATGCTTGAGCTTGTCAATATCCTGCCTAGGATGAGCTAAGATTGAATGCCCTGTTCCAGATGTGCCCTGACCAAAGCAGTATTAATAATTATTAACTTATTAATATAGGATATATATTAAAGTCAAAAACTCTTTGAGCCACCTGCTCTAGAATATATCTTATTCAAGTAAGAAAATGACTGCCACAACAAAGGGCAAGCTGTAAGATGCTATATTGTCTCTGGACTCAGGGACCAATTAATTGGTAGGAATCTAATCCAAACCTTCCATTTCTTTTCTTTTCTCACCACCTCCCTGGACCTATAAGTCATGTCTTCATGACTTTCATGCCTTCCTGTCTTTCGCACCTTCCTGTCTTTCATTCTTGTTTAGTTTCTTGATGGTAATAAGCAGTGAGTAAGTACCTCCTATGTGTCAGGCACTGTGCCAGGCTTTAGATTGCCCCCTCCTTGTCGCTCAGTTTCACTTTGTTACTGTCTTGTTTGGGATTTAAGTTTTGTTTTGTTTTGTTTTATTTCATTTCTTTTATCCAGACCTGTGATTTCATCACTGTAGCAAACTGCCAATATGGAAATGCTTTCCACCAATGCATATTAGCCAGTTCTCTGTAACATGTAGTCTTGGGGAGTTTTCTCAGGCACTGAGAGTTTAAGTGCTTTACCCAGAATCACTATGTGTTGGTGGAAGAACATGAACCCAAATCTTCCTGACTCCAAGACCAGACATCTATCTATCACCCCACAAGTAAGAAATTAGCAATAGATTCTTGTCAAGATGATTATAATTGTAAAAGCCTTTCTCTGTATGGAAGAAATGACATATCTTGCTCTATGATATAGGGATTGTGTTTGTCCTCAGTTTTTGAAGAGGACCATGACATCAGGGAAATGATGACATGACTTGCAGCTTACTTTGATTTGAGTGAGGGAGGGCTGTGCAAGGTCACCAGCCTCACTTTCTCCTCCAGTCACCTGGGTCCAGTGGCCTGATATTTACCAGGACAACTGGAGATGGCCCACGATGCAGTGGGAGGCCCTGGCCCTTTTAGGCTAAGGCCTTTTCGGGTACTCACTTATGGTAACTGTTTCTCTTTGGAATTGTGACCCTGAGGCTCTTCCGTTCCCAGCTTGATTTTTTTCCTTTTTTTCTAATTAAAAGGGCAATCCCTTGACTTGCTTCTTAAAGAGGCCTATTCACTGAATGATATAGGGAAGAGAAGGACAGAAATCATTGTTCACATGACTATAATGTTATATTAATATATGCAGGAGTATGCTGCTTAAACGTTTCACAATTAGCTCTCTGGGGAAAAAAACGCAAAACACACTTTTAAATTTATTTTGAATTATTAACATTTTCTCCATCATTCTCTTAAGTCTGGACAATCATCAAAACAATAAATCAAGTCTCGATTTGAAGGTTTTGGTGATTTCTGAGGTGTAAAACTCACATTGCAAATAAAACAATCCGTGTTTTAGCTGGCTCCAGCACAATATTATTTATGTCCTAAGCTTTTGCATCCAGCTAAAATTTGATAATTCTCCTTTTCTCATTATCATGATCACTCACTATGGCTGTGGTAACACATTTATTGTTCCAGTATGCTGAAGTTGATTTTGTCTGTGTTTTTACTTGATATTTGCAATATTGTCCACACTCAGACACATGATCACAGAATCTCACTGATTTAAGAGAGGCTCCAGATTCCAACCAGCACCTAAGCAGGAAGACACCTTGAAAGAAGAGCTGGATGACCTCCAGTGAGATAGAACCCACCAAAGTTCAAGGCAGTTCAATCTATTCTTCGAAAGCTCTACTTCTTCAGATACATTTCTCTACATCAAGTCTAAATCTTCCCCTCGGTATCTCCCATTTTTTATTCTTAGTTCTGCCCTTTGGGAGCAAGGAGATCAAGTCTAAGCGTTTTTACACACTTCAAAAACTTTGAAGGCATCTCTCATGTTCCTCCTGCATCTTCTTTTCTCCATGTTAAATATCTCCAGTTCTTTCAACTAATCTTATATAGCATAATTTTCTAATCATCCTGCTTCATGTTCAACCTTCAGTTTATTAATGCCCTTCTTAAAATGCAGTCCCCAAATCTAAGCACCTTGCTCCAGACAGTATACTAAAGGAAAAAAATGGTACCTTATCTGGCTGAATATGTTATAAGATAAACAATATATATTGTTATCTGTCTACAAAACTATACTTGATCTAATCTTAGCAGTTTCCCTTTTTATAATGGTAGGTATAAGACGAAGGAGAGAAGGCTCAATGATTGGGTATAGATCAGGAATGGACCCCTCTCTTTCAGCCTTATCTGACATTACTCCTCACCACATACTTACTATTTATTATCCCCTATACACATTGCACACTTTTCTGTCTCCATCCCTTTGCTCGGGTTGTTCTATAAGCCACTCACAGGCCCACTTTCCACCTATCTTCTTTCCTTCTTTTATCTCATTAGTAAGTGATTTTCCTTACTAAAACCTTGTACAGAATTTACTATGCCTCTCTGTTCTATTTCGTATTATTATTTGCATGCTAGATATCATCATCATCATAGCTAGCATTTATATAGTGCTTCGAAATTTACAAAGTACTTTACAAATGCTATTTCATTTGAGCCTCTCAAAATCCTTAAGAGATAGTTGCTGTTAATATACCCATTTCAGAGATGAGGAAACTGAGACAGACAGAGGTTAAGTGACTTGCTAAGGCTTACATAGCCAATAAGGGTCTGAAGCTGGGTTGGAATCTAGATCTTCCAGTTGTTATTCAGTCGTGCCCAATTCTTTGTGACCCTATTGGGGATTTTCTTGGCAAATATACTGGAGAAGTTTGCCATTTCCTTCTCCAGCTCATTTTACAGTTGAAGAAACTGAGGCAAAAAGGATTAAATGCCTTGCCCAGAGTCACATAGTGTCTGAGGCCAGATTTGAACTCAAGAAGATGAGTGGTCCTGACTCCAGGCCTAGCATTCTATCCAATGTACCATCTAGGTTTCTTCAATGTGCACGAGGGCAGATATATTCTTACTTATCTTTATATCTTCCCCACTCAATAATCAAAGTATTTTGCATCTCATAAAGGTTGTAATAAATATTTGTTTGATTGAATTAAATTGAAATGAGCTACCTTGCATCTACTTGTTGAATTCCTATCTGTCTTCCAAGACCCAGATCAAATGTCATCTTCTTTAAGAAGCCTTCCTCCGTTCTTCACTCTATCCCCATGGCTGGCTCAGTGAGAAATCATCACTGTTTCCCCAGCCCTCACAGAGTACCTTTTTATGAACTTATTTAATTTGGAATTATAATTATTTGTATATTGATATTTCCCCCCTAATATATCATGTGCTGAAACAGAGAAGAGTTTATGGTTTATCTCAGTTTTATATCTCCCAGGGCACCTAACAGTGCTATTCCTATGCCAGGCATTTAATCAATGTTCTGTGAATTGAACTGAATTGAATAGGGATGGGATGTGTCTGTTGAGTATTTCTAACCTTTATCTTCATCTGAAATTAAAATGTAACAGCCGACACTTATAGAGTTTTAAAGAGTAAAAGTACTTTAAATATGTGATTTCATTAGATAATAATTATAAATGCATATTAATTATATATCTCATTTGTTCTATTTACACTTATTACTTCATTTACAAGTTAATAATATATAGTACATTAAGAAGAGACATGATGGAAGAGTCAAGAGACTTGGGTTCAAAGTTTAGTTAGATTAAGGTTTCAACAAGTCTGTTTACCCCCCTAGCCTCTGTTTCTTCCTCTAGAAAAATAATAGACTAGATAGTATCTAAAAGTTCCTTCAGAGGGGAGGGAATAAGCTATGTGCTATGTGCCACGCCCTGTGCTAAGTACTTTACATACATTCTTTCATTTTATTCAGCAACCCTGAGAGGTAGGTGCTGTTATTATCCAAATTTTACAGATGAGGAAAATGAGGCAGAGGTTAAGTGACTTGCCAAGGGTTACAAGTTAGTGAGATCCAATATGAACTCAAGTCTTGCTGACTCCAGGCCCAGCACAGTTCTCACTGGGCCACTACCTAGCCATCTGAGTCTACAGGTGCACATTTAAGTCAAAGTCACTTAAATATCAGTTCTAGATCCCAATGTGTACATTTTCTGTACATCAAGTTAGTCTTCTTGGAAAGAAAAACACTCTGTATACCATGATTTTTAAGGGAAGTCAGAGGATCCACTAGCCTGCGTGCTGATTTGGTGGGAGGAGGACGCCAATAAAACACAAGAGGTACCAAACTGCCAATGACTGTTTTGCTACTGGGAGCTCCAAATTCCTCTTTTGTCTCCTCCTTGCTTCCTTTCCCACAAGCATTTTCTATTTGGGAGGCAGGGGGAAGAAGACCTTCTGTTCTCTTCCATTAACTCACTCGATCAAACCAGAAGCTGGGTAGGAAGGGGACAAGAGGTAATATATGAGGGAAAGTACCTGAGTCTGAGGGAATCAGCTTGATGTCAATCCCTGGTTTGTCACTAACTTTCTGTGGCACTGGGATCAAGTAACTTATGCCCTTCTACAGGTGAGTAAAATGAGTCCCAAAGCAACTAAGAACACCTGAACAATACTGACCCTGCCAGCCCCAAGGAAAGGTAAATGTAATGAAAAATAAGCAATGGGACTTTCAGAACTCTAAAAATCTAGGCTACTGGCCAATAGAAATGGTGAGTGAGTGGGTAGTATGAAGGCCTTTCTCCAGGCCACCTTATACATGAATTGCTGCTGGAGAAACCATAGAATTCTAGACGTGGACGTGAATAGACAGAGGTGCAGAACCTGCGGCTTCGAGACCACGTGTGGCCTCGAGGTCCTCAAATGTGGCCCTTTTACTGAATCCAAATTTTACAGAACAAATCCCTTAATAAAAGGATTTCTTCTGCAAAACATGGATTCAGTCAAAGGGCTATACTTGAGGACGTAGAGGACCACATGTGGCCTCGAGGCCTCAGGTTTCCCATCCTTGGAATAGAACGATCGCATAATCAAACACCATCTTTTTAGAGAGAAAGAAGATCAAGGAAGAGAAAGCACTTCCCTAAAGATACACAACGAAACAATGACAGAAGTCTTCTCACTCAGAGCCCAAGGTTTTCTCATGACATCAAATGATTGGATCAGGCCGATTTCTGGAAACGATCCAATCTAAATGTATGAAGTCCAAACGCAAACTGTTGTTAGTAAAAATGTTGGTAGCATTAACTCTTGCTCTATTTCTAAACCCGTATGAAATAAATCCTATTTTTCTTCTGTGACCGTCTTCTGACTACCCAGCATACATTCACCTTACATTCATGAGCCGAGAAGAGGAAGAGAAAAGGAGAGAGAAGGACATTAGACATTGGTTATGCAAACATGGTTGCCAGATTTGTTTTCTCTGACACTAACTTTGCCCTTCCCCTAGCCCTAATAATGTCCTGGGCAAGGAACAGGGAGAGAAATCACGATTTCTCACTTTCAGAAGTCCAACCTAGGACTCCAACTGGCAGGAGGCCTTTTATCTGGGCCACCGTGCTCGGCTGCTTCGAACATCATGTTAATGAGGCCAAGGTTCAAGCCCTGTAGGAACCAGTTAGCTTCACACAGAGAACCCTGGTTCCACAGGCACAGATGGCACCACTAACCTCTGCCAGCCTTCTCACAAACGTCTGCCCTTCTTGAAGAAGGGGAAAGACAGAGAACGTGAAGGGGAGATGGAAGGACAAGGAAGGGGAATAATGAGAGAAAGGCTACATCATTGCTGGAAAAAAAGAACTCAAAGCGATGTTTATATGAAATGAAGAAATTGAACTCAATGATCCCTAAGGAGCTCCATAATTCTTTAATTATCTGGGTTAAAAAAGTTATAATAAGCACGATGATAAAGTCCTCCATTCCCTAGCGGGCAAGCAGTGGGCCTGGGTTCAAATCTCAGTTCTACCATTTACTACTTATATTCCCTAAACATGTCACTTTGACTTGGGCCTCACTTTTATTTTCTTTTTTTTTTGAAATTTTTTATTTGTTTTCCTTTAATTTATTTAATATATTTAGTTTTCAGCAGTGATTTTCACAAGAGTTTGAATCATGAATTTTTTCCCCATTTCTACCCTCCCCCCCACTCCAAGATGGCGTATATTCTGTTTGCCCCGTTTCCTCAGTCAGACCTCCCTTTTGTCACCCCGCTTCCCCCACCCCATGCCCCTTTCCCTTCTTCTCTTGTAGGGCAAGATAAATTTCTATGCCCCATTGCCTGTGTATCTTATTTCCTAGTTGCATGCAAAAACTTTTTTTTGTTTTTGAATGTCTGTTTTTTAAAACTTTTGAGTGCCAAATTCTCTCCCCTCTTCCCTCCCCACCCACCCTCCCTAAGAAGGCAAGCAATTCAACATAGGCCACATGTGTATCATTATGTAAAACCCTTCCACAATACTCATGTTGTGAAAGATTAACTAACCTCCTTCCTAACCTATCCCTCTTTATTGAATTTTCTCCCTTGACCCTGTCTGTTTTTGAAAGTGTTATTTTTTACTGATTAGAGAAATGCAAATCAAAACAATTCTTAGATACCATCTCTCCTACCAGATTGGCTAAAATAACAAAACAGGAAAATGATAAATTCTGGAGAGGATGTGGGAAAATTGGAACATTGTTACATTGCTGGTGGAGTTGTGAACAGATCCAGCCATTTTGGAGAGCAATTTGGAACTATGCCCAAAGGGCTATAAAAATGTTCATACCCTTTGAAGCAGCAATACCACTTCTATGGTTGTATCCCAAAGAGATCACACAAGTGGGAAAAGGACCCATATGTACAAAAATATTTATAG
>CM053625.1:250277576-250332802 GCA_028646595.1 Phalanger gymnotis
TTGGTGTTTGTGGGTTGAGAAGTCTGGTAATTGCCACAGCTCACTAATTCAGGGCGCTAGGGCCTATTCTGCCTGGCTCCTGGTGTGGGTGGTCCTGCTGCTGCCCACACTGGGCAATAGACCTCATCCAGCGACCATCCAGGCTGTCCTGGGCTGGATCCCTGCTTCCCTCTGCTATTTTGTGGGTTCTGCAGTTCTAGAATTTGTTCAGAACCATTTTTATAGGTTTTTGGGGGGACCTGGCAGGGAGATCATGCAAGTCCTTGTTTTCCAGCTGCCATCTTGGCTCCACCCCCGGCCTCACTTTTCTAATCTAGAAACTGAAGGGGTTGAACTGGTTGACCTCTAAGATTCTATCCAATTCTCAACCTGTGATCCTAAAATCAAGACTGTGCTGGAACCAGCTCTAAGCTGCCTATAAGAACGAACTGTTAAATTTTCAGTGTAAGTATTTACACCTCAGAAAAATATCACCTGCTATAAATCAGGGCTTCATGTACTATTTTGTTGATTGTCTAGACTTAAGAAATCATTTTTAAAGTACATTAAACTTAAAGGTTTATGCAGATATATTTTTCCCCCAGAGAGCCTGGTTGTTAAACATTTCCCAGCATACTCTAGTATTGCTCTATAAATAATGCTTGAGCTCAATCTGGGTGCAGTAGGAGCCTCAGGAAATTAAGTCATCACTGAATTGGAGGCCTGGTGACCAGAGGTGATAAATAATAATTATTGTAATGATGAATTTATAACACCCTTTAAGATTTTCAAAATGTTTACACCTATTATCTTATTTGAACCTCCCAACACCCTTGCCTAAGATCTTATAAACCAAGGATTTTTAATCTTATTCTTAAAACTTTTTTAAAAATAGTTTGATAACAGTATTTCAATATAATTGATTTCCTTTATGGTTCTAGGTATTTTATTTAATGAATTTTAAAATATTATTTTGAGGACTTCACCAGACTGCCAAAGGGGGCCCATGACACACAAAAAAGGTTAAGAACTCCTAGTGTCTCCAATGCGTCTGAAAGTGGTGACACCCTAAAACCAGGTGAACCTTTGTTGTTCAGGCATTCAGTCATGTCTCTTTGTGACCCCCATAGACCACAGCATACCAAGCATTTCTATCCTCCACTACCTCCCAAAATCTCTCCAAGCTCATGTTTGTTGTTTCCATGACACTATCTATTGATTTCATCCTCTGCCATCCCCTTTTCCTTTTGCTTTCAATCTTTCCCAACATCATGGTCTTTTCCAATGAGTCCCACCTTCTCATTATGTGGCAAAAAATATTTAAGCTTCGGCTTCAGTATTTGACCTTCCAGTGAATTGTCTGAATTACTTTCTTGAAGTATTGACTGATTTGAACCCCTTGAAGTCCAAAAAACTCTCAAAAGTGTTCTCCAGCACTACAATTTTAAAGTGTCTATTTTGCAACTCTGCCAGCTATGCATTGCTACTGGAAAAACTGTAGCATTGACTATATGGACCTTTGTTGGCAAGGTGATGTCTCTGCTTTTTAGTATGCTGTCCAGATTTACCATAGCTTTCCTTCCAAGAAGCAAGTGTCTTTTAATTTCCCGGCTACAGTCACCATCTGCAGTGATCTTTGAGTCCAAGAATATAGAATCAATGCAAAGTGTTTATAAAAATGGGGAATGAAACTACCTCCCCTCTATAAATGCTTTGCATTGATGCTATATAATTGTATTTATTTGCCTAGAAATTTCATTCAAGTAGAATATAAGTAACTTGGAGGCAAGGACTGTTCTACTTTGTCCTTTTGCATCCACTCCTGAGCAAGTGCTTGTTAAAGGTTTGTCGAATTGAACTGTAATGAAACAAATATAACAGCTCAGAGTTCTGAAGTATTTTAAGGTTTAAAAAGCATTTCTTCATAACAATCCAATGAATTAGGTAATGCTAGTCCTGTTGTGTGGTGGTGGTGGTGGTGGTGGTGGTGGTGGTGGTGGTGGTGGTGGTGGTGGTGGTGGTGGTGGTGGTATTGTGTTGTGGTGGTGGTATTGTGTTGTGGTGGTGCATTGTTGAATTGTTGTTACTGTGTTGTATTGTATTGTTGTGGTGGTGGTGGTGGTGTTATTTTTACTACAGGATTTTCTCAGTGGCAGATCGACACCCCATACGCAACTTAAAGAGTTGCCTAGGGCACTGAGATGTTACGACTAATACCCAGCTCATGTGTGTCTGTAATGGTAATGTGAATATTGCCTTGGCGATACAGTGTCCAATGCAGGACTCGAATCCATGGCTTCCTTACTCAGGATGTATCTCTACTCACTATGCCTTCCTGCTTCTCAGCATAGGGGTTGTCATTTACAGAAGGGGGAAACTAAGACTCAGAAATGTAAATTGTTTTGTACAAGGTCACGTCATTGGAGCCAAGTTTCAAATTTATTTCTTCTGACTCCAAGTCCAGTGTTCACCTCCTTCTGCTACAGTACCTTTGAAAAATAAATGGGAAAAGAAGGCAATAAGAACTTAATAGATCACCTACTATGTGTCAGGCACTGTCTATATTAGAGATATTATTTCATTTGATCCCAAATGGCCCCAATTATCCAGAGTTGACTCTAATTCCTAGCCCACCAGAACATCAAAACCACCTTTTCTTTTCCAGATGAATTTAGAAACCAAACCTTGTTGTTATACTTTCTGGGATTAACTTCTGAATGAATACTCAGCAGCAACATCAAATGGTTACAAAATTAGTGAGAGAGGAGGGAACAAAATCAATTTGGAGCAATTCTGCTCTTATGTGATTGTATTTAATCAATTTTTTCTACTCGTTATTGCACATTCAATTCAAAGTTTTCAGGGCCCAAAGAAAAAAAGTATGTGCTGGAAGGGATTAATTTCCCCTTGTTCTGGTAATGGAGCAATTTTCCACTTGTCACTCTGAGAATCTCAAGAGAGGTGGCATTTTCCAACCACATACTAGGAGAAATCAGATTGGGGACAAGAAATGGTGGAGAGTACAGACATTCATGAGGTGCCAGAGAAATTCAGACAATCATTAGGATATTATCTTAGTCTTTGAATACATTCTGAATATTTGACAAATGAACCCCTATAAAGAGATCTTGTATCATCCTCATCATCCCCATCATCATCACTCCTGTTCACATATTTATTGTGTTTTACAGTTCATAAAAATGCTATTTGCAACAATGCTCTGAGGTCCATAGGTAGCACAAGTATTATTATCCCCATTTCATAGATGAGAAAACTGAGATTCAAAGAAGTGTTTTGGCCATGATCACACAACTAGTAAGGGATAAGCTCCATGACTGTAAACACATAGTTTCAACTCCTTCCACTCCACCATGCTGTCTAGAATCTAAGACATCACATATTTCAATTTAACACATATTTTTTTCAGCTTCCATTTGTGTGTTGTCTTCCCCAGTTAGAATGTAACACCTTGTGGGTAGTAGGTGGTATAGTAGATAGAGTACCAGGCCTAGAGTCAGGAAGCTTCATCTCCCTGGGTTTCAATCCAGCCTCAGACCCTTACTAGCTGGGCAAGTCACTTAACTCTGTTTGGCTCAGTTTTCTCATCTATAAAATGAACTGGGGAAGGAAATGGCAGACTGTTCCAATGTCTTTGCCAAGAAAACCCCAAATAGTATTACAAAGAGTCACACATGACTGAAACAACTGAACAACAGCAACTTTGAAGGCAGCTTTTGTCTTCCTACTTTGTCTATGTATCCCCATCACTTAGCAGAGTGCCTTGCACGTTATCAGCATTTAATAAATATTGATTAATTGATTTAAAAATACTCAAGTCTTTCTCACCTGAATGCCTATTTTAGCAACCTCTCCCTCATTCTGAACTTGTATGGTTGACTTTTTAAACTCAAATCCATGGCTTTATTCCTCTTTCAATTCACTGTATTAGATTCAACTCATCTTTTCCACTTGTCAGGATGTTTGGGTCCCAATTCTGCCATCCAATCCACAATCTATCCCCCTCACTGTTATATTTTCTGCAAATTTGATAAAAATGCTATTTATGCCTTCTGTCAAGTTATTTATAAAAAGAAATTACAACAGAACAGAGAAAGGGTCAGTGTGTTATGTCATTAGATAAAAGACTGCTCTTTATGTTTATATTTGTACATTACTAAGAAGAATATAAGCTTCTTGAGGGAAGAAACTGGTTTTTATATCTCCAGTGACTTGTATGAAGTAGGTCCTTAATAAATGCTTATTTAGCTGAATTTATTCACCACTTATTGGGTCAGGTCATTCAAATTATTCAAAACCCATCTGATTACATAGGTCATATTTCTTCTTGTTGTCATCAAAGAAATTACAATGATTTTTATTAAAATCCCTGAATGAAATATAGCATTTACCTAATACTGAGACTTATAGATTGGTAACAGTGTCAAAATAGACTGCTCGGTCTTAATAAATGTTTATTGAATTGGGCCGAGTAGAATTGAATTGAACTGAATTGTTTCTTCAGATACTAATCTTGCCTACTTAGGAAAAAAAAATTTTTTGAAATAAACTTTGAAAATGCCTCTCTGTGTCTTTAAGAATGCAGCAGGCTCATAAAAACAGAGTGGTTCTATCTATATGGAAATGTAGATTTCAAATGTACCCATTCTAATAATCAAATTATAAGGAAAATGATCCTCTAATAGGAAGCTAATAAAAGTTGATTTTTAAGGCAGCCTGGAGCTGTAAGCAATAAGGAGCAGATTTATAATGTGCAGTTTTCTGTTTTGCTTCTTTTTTTCCTCTTCCTTTCTTTTTTTAATGATCTTTGCTGATAACCAGGCTTCCCCTACTTAGGATGGAAGGAGACTAACAACTCCAGCCCAAAGCACTGAATATTTTGATTCTTAACTCCCTGTGTATCAAGTCTCTGTTGCAAGAAATCCCCCCAAAATGCCAAATGACTTCTACGTTTTTGATTGCATTCCCTCTCCTCCTGTATATACACCACAACAGTGTGTAAATTCTCCTATGGTCCTATTGATTAGCCATTGAGCTTGTGCTTCAGGTAATGAGGAGTTTGTCATCTGGGTCCAAGAAAGCAAATTTGGCCCAAACTCTCATTTGTGGGGAAAAAATATGAAAAGGAGGAGAGAGAGAGAGAGAGAGAGAGCCTAGGGTTCTTAAGATGGTCAATTGTTCTACTAGATAACTTCACCAAATATGTGACATTTTCTATCTCAACTGGCTTAAGAAACCATGCATCTGATATTAGAGAAAGATGAAGATTGATCCTTGTCCCTTGGGCTGAGAAGACAAATTGTTTCCTGGATGAGAGAACACAACAGCTAACCACAGGCCCCTGGCTATTGATGAACATAGTTGTTGGCATCGGTGTTTTTCGTTTGTTTTCCTGATTCATTGCCACTTTGGTTTTAAGATCGGCATCGTACATTTCTATCCATAACTATAACTGGCAGATTTGGAAGCAAACAATAGCATCCGTCATAGTGCAGTTGTCAAACCACCACAGAAGGCATCCTACCACAGAGCAGAGGTCCAAAAGATATTAGAGGCTCCATGTCTGTATTCTTCTACTTGATGCCAACAGCAAGAACCATGTTTGAAAATGTGCATGACTCTATGACTTTCATTCATTTTACAGGGCAAATCTACCCCCTACATCTCATCCTGTACAATTTTTGTTCTTCTATACATTTCCCATATATTTAATGCACTAGATGTGTTATTGTGGTCCTTTTAAAATTTTGTGAAGATAATAATAGCAAGTGAAAAACAGCAAAGTAGATAGAGACTTAAACTTAAAGCCATGGAGACCTGGGTTCAAGTCCTGCCTCTGACACATACTGACTGTGTGACACTTGAACTTAACTTTTCAGTGTCCTATGTAAATTGTTGTTGTTCAGTCATTTCAGTTATGTCCAACCCTTTGAAAACCCCATTTGGGGTTTTCTTGGCAAAAATACTAGAGGGGTTTGCCATTTTCTCATAGCTCGTTTTACAGGTGAGGAAACTGAGACAAATAGGGTTAAGTGACTTGTCCAGGGTCACATAGCTAGTAAGTATCTGAGGCCATATTTGAACTCAGGTCTTCCCGACTCTAGGCCCAGCATTCCAATCCACTGTGCCACTTAGCTGCCTATGTAAATATCTAAGACTTAAAGTTGAAGATAAGGTACTGACCTTCACTGATAAAAGTGGTTTCCTCACCTAAGAGTTCCCTATAGCAATAAAACCTAAATCCAGTTTCTAACCCTAATAATAGTACTTTTAAAAATAACCGACCAAAATTAGTGATGAATAGATTTGAAATGACAATTTTTAAACAGTATTGGATTGTATTAAATAGAATGATTTAAATAGATAAGCTTATAACACAAACCAAAGACTAGGCCCCATCTAGAACAAAGAAGAGGCCAGCACCACTTTAGTTTATGGTACTCAGACCCTATGTCAGTCAGACTCTAACTTGATTATTGTGTTCCATATGGGGGCATTACATTTTACAAGATATACTAAAAAATTATTGCATGTCCAGAGGAGAATGAAAAAGCTGGTTGTGGTAATGAGTGGAAATCATGTCATATAATGCTTGAATGAATTGGGAATGGTTAGCCTAGAGAGGAAAAGACTTAGGGAGGGCAGGATCATTGAATTCAAATATAAGAGAGCTAGTATGTGAAAAAGAGAGTCAACATCCTGGTTCACTGAAGAAAACAATGGGTAGAAGTTACAGGGAGTGAAAATTGAGCTCAAAATAAGTAAGTACTTCCTAAAGAATAGAGTTATCCCATAAAATAATGTACTGCCTATGAGATTCTAATTTCCTTGTTACTGGAAGTGTTCAAGAAAGGGTTGGACAACTACTTGTCAAGGATGTTGTTGAATATAATTATACTTCAAGGAGGGATTAGACTAGATGACCCAATAAGTTGCTCCCAACTCCAATATTCTATGATATTTTAAATAGCAACGATGTAAAAAATTGGCCCACCAATCTGCTAAAGAATTTTCATGAATTAACAAAGGCAATATGATATGGTAGAAAGAGTACAAGATTTAGATATAGAAGAACTAAATTTGAAAGTAGGTCTATTATGATGGGACTTTGAGCAAGAGACTTCTATGGACCTCAGTTCCATCATTTTTAAAATAAGGAGGATAGGCTAGTTGATCTCTAAGGTCTCTATAATACCAAAATCCTATAATTTTGTGATGCACAGATGACAAATCATTGCTCCTAAACTCATGCCATTCATCTTTCCTGGGTAGTTTTTTAAACTGGTTCTGGGACTCCATCAATGTGATTTAAAAACACACAAGAACCTCTCCTTTAAATGTATTAAAAAACTCAGATCACTCTGTGATATATAGATTTGGAAGTTTCTTCTAAGGATGCAGGCCTGCAATGCATCTATGACTGCTCATCGTTTATGATTCTTATCCATGTCCTTCCATAAGTTTGCCACAGGGAGTCCACCCATGTGCTGGAGGTCATCTTGGTTTTCTCTTTACATCATGAAAGTAGAACATTCTGGCTCTCTGTCTGTCATTCCTAACTTTCCATATAACCTGCTCATCTTCTCTTTCTATCACACAATTATATGTTGCAATATGTTCCCACCCACTCTGTGTCTCTCCACTTTCCTCCATGTGATATTTATTTTTAATCTTCAGATACAATTGTCAAGGTGGTGCTGGAGCCAGCTTGAAACAGTTCACAGAAACCAAGTGTTAAATTTTGAGCATAAGCACTTACACCTCAGAAATCAGCAAACACCACATATTGGAACTTAATTTACTATTTTGTTGATGGTCTTAGACCTAAAGTTAATGGAGAAAATGTTAATAATGCAGATTAAACTTAAAAGGTGTCATGTGTGCTTTTTTCTGGAGAATCAATTATTAAACATCGACCAGCACATTCCTCATTGTTTTCTGTGTCTGACATATAGCAATATTAGGACTTAAGGACTTTTGCTTTCATGAGCACTTTGAAGGAGCTTTTCAATGTCTGAAAGCCAATCCAGCCTACTCTCCTCTTTCTATTCAACTCTGGGTCCAACTCATTGTCTTCCTGTACTGTGTCTGTCCAAGATACACGAATGAACAGATTTTGTAATTTCACATCCAAATGCATGCATAAGTCTGGGCAATAGACATACCTCCTTCACTTGGTCTTTCCTATGTAGATGGTTAAGCCAATTCTTTGACTAAGCACAGATCTTTTCCAGGAACTTCAGTGAAACTTTAGAGCTTGATTCCAGGAGTGAAATGTTGTCTGGATGCAGAAGTATCTGGAGCACTTCATAGAGAATCCCTCATCAATATGGACACTGGTTGGATTTCCTTTATCACAGTTGAGAAAAATTTTAATGAGTATATTTCTATATCCTGGTTTTATACCTCACCTGGTATTTGTTATCAGAGAGCAATTAAATGATGTTATTTCTGTCATATCTTTCAAGGAATCATGAATAATTTTGACAGGCAGATAAGAGGCACATGTAAAGAGCTTGTGAGGTGCTGTTTTATTCTACTGGATCAAATATTTGTAGCGGGGAGGGGGATTTACTCACTGAACAAGCATAATGGAATCGTATATTGTCTACATATTTCAGTTGTGTTATGGCAAAGATGTAGTCTATTGTTGAATAGTGCATACAAAAGTCTTCTTGTTCCCTACAAATATCCTCATTGAGTAAGCCATCAATTCGTGTATAGATTTCATTTTTTAATCATACGGATGGCAGAGTAAACATATATGTTGGTAGTTACTAGCACTATCTTCACTTTTTCCATATTAATAACCTATGTGATTTTGTCCTTGACATTATCTTCTCTACTTTCAGTTATGTGGATATTTGCCGCTTAAAGCCCTCACAGTTATGCTATCTTTAGCACAGATTTCTATGTGCAGTTGGTCCAATCTGGCTGGTTTTCCATCTTTGTTCTCTTTAGTGACCTTTTTGTCTTCTCTACAAGCACAACTGAGACTGTGATATTAGAGTTCAAATGAAGTTATTACACATTTACTCTATTACTCTTAATGGAGAAGACAGTGTGCTATAATGATTTTGCAAATCTTTTCCATTTTTATTTGGTTTATAAATCTCCTATTTACATTCTTAATTGTCCTTTGGATGACTTTGCGTATTTAGTATCTAGCCAAATATCCTTTGACTGTTCACTATTGTTTCTATTTTATATGATATTTCTCACAACTGTTCATTATCCTGTTCATAAAACTTAGAATATTAGCCCATTTGTAAGCGCTGTTTAGCAAGCAAGTTAGATGTTCTCTAACTAGGGCACTTTCTGAGCTCTTTTGGTCTCCTTGTTGTGGCAATTATTTTACATTGGTTAAACTTGTAGTTAAAATTGTTACAGGCAGTATTAATGTGATTTGTATCTTTTAAATGTAAGGAGTTCATTAGGAGAGAATGAGGTCAAGTGCTTTTTAAAGCTATGACTTGGAGGGAATTATTAACTAAAAAGGGGATAAATGATCCCAAAATAGGAAATTGAAAATCTTAATCACATGAACTGGAAAAGCTTTTGTGTAACAAAATAAATGTAACTAAGCTAAGAAGAGGAAAATATTTACATCAGGTATCCTTTATAAAGATATAACATGTAAGAAATATAGGAAATTGATGCAAATGCATAAGACAAAAACGATTAACCAATGGATACACAGTCAAAGCATGTGAACAAATAGTTCTCAGAAAAAAAAGATTTTCAAATCAATATCCAAATAAAAGACTGTTCCAAAATCCTAATAATTAAATAATGTAAATCAAACTCTGCTTCCTCATCTGTAAAATGAGCTGGAGAAGGAAATGGAAAACCACTCCAGTATCTTTGCCAAGAAAACCCCACTCACAAAGAGTCAGACTTGACTGAAACAACTGAACAACAACAACAAAGATCAAACTCTGAGAATTTTCCTCATACCTAACAAATTGGCAAAGACAACAAAAGATAAAAAGGATTGACATTGGATGAAGCTGTGAAAAAAAAGATACACTATTATTCTGTTGGAGGAATTATGAATTGGGAACCATTCTGGAAAACAGCTAGGAATATAGTTTTAGTTACTTATAAAGTAGCTAAAACATTCATGTCTTTTGACCTAGTGGTCACATCTCTATCGAAAGAACTATTATACACAGAAAAGATACAACAACCTCTTTCTTGCTTCTTTAGACCCTGCTCTAGGGCCTTCTCTGGCATAGGACCTAACAGTTCCAACTACCTCTTGCTTCTATGACTTCTTAAGGTACAGGCCCTTCCCTGGACCCTGGATAGCGCTCCTCCTATGCCCCAGGTCCTTCTCAAGTCCAGATAAGGTATTACTTGGCTCCTGCTCCTATCTGTTATGAAAAAGGCCTCCTGAGACCTTATAGGAATCATTGTTATCACCCAAGTTTAGACTCAATCCTCGAACAGACTTGCAGGACAAGTGTGCCTCCCTCAATGAATATGTCTCCAGCCACTGATAATCTATCTATACTAACCTAATGTCCTAATGATTAGCACACTTTCCACTTGTGCTATAGTTAGCCTATCTCTGCCAATTTGGAATTGTGCCCCAAAGTTAGTAAGAAGTATATCTTCTTTGACCTTATATAAGACAGAAAGTGACTTGCCCATGGTAAAACCACTAGAGAGGGGACATGACCCCAAGTGTTCCTAACCCCAGTTCTAACATTCCAGCCAATACCTTACTTTGCTTCTATAATTCACAATAAATGCATTAGAAAAGGGCTAAGAAAGTTCTGTGTGAATTCCTTGAGAAGAAAGGTCATTGATAACTAGGAAAGTCAAGGAACAATGCAAGACAAGTTATTCAATTGGATTTTTCACTAGCACGACCAGTTTTTGGCTATTACTGAATTGGTTAATCATTTTGGTATCATGTACCAAACCTAATTCTACTTTTCTAGGTCAGTAACAACATATTTATACCCAGTAAGACACTATAATATGTGCCTCCCACCTTCATGCAATCTTTTCAATTTGCCTTTTTTTTACCCCACAACTGTCTTGTCTTCATATCAAAAAGCTAATTTAAATTAAATTTGTGTTTGGCCTTCCTTCCCCAATAAGCATGCATCACCAAAAAGTGTGATACAAGCTCTGGACTTGATTCTGGAAGACTCAGAAGACCTGGGCTCAAGTGCTATTGTGCCGTTAGAAATAAGGAAATATATGATTTTTAAAAAACATGTAACATATGAACTGCTGCTGAGTGAAGTAAATAGAACCAGGAGAAAAATTTCTACTATAACATCGATATTATAAGAATGAACAATTCTGAGGACTTTTATATCCTGATGGAGAATGAAATGAGCAGAACAAGGAGAATAATTTATCCTCTCCTCCCAAAAAACTGTAAAAACAAATAACTTTGAAAGCTGTAGGGCTCATGATCACCACATAGACCATTCAAGATTCCAGAGGTCTGGGGATGAAACATGCCATCTATTACAGGGCAGTGACAGATTTAGGACACAGATATAGAGACAGAGATGACAGAGACAGAGATATATAGAGATAGAGGTAGAGTTGATCTATATAGAGAGAACAAGATCAACGAATGAGCAAGAGAGAGAGAGAGATTTCATATCAATATGTATAGTTATAGATAGATATAATTGATCCATACATATGAACTAAATATATATCCATGTATAAACTATATATCTCTATAACTGTATAGAGATCTATAATCTATATCTATATAGTTTATATATGGATCAATTATATATCTATATGTATAGATCTATAATCATATCTAGCCATATCATATGTATGTATGTCATCTATATATGTTATATAGCATAGTTGTATAAAAATATAGATCTATCAAGATATATACTTATATACATGTGTGTGTTGTGTATAAAAACTTTATGATGGGAATTTGTTTTGCTTAACTATGCATATTTGTTGCAAGAAATTTGTTTTTTTTTCTTTTTCTAGTAGAAACAGGATAATACAGTGAGGGAGAAAAAATTGATTTCTACTAATTGCGTTTTTAAAGAAAATAAAAAGATAGAGGTGCTAGCCGATGTGAAATGTTACATACACTTTTAGATGAGGACATTGTATTATTAGTTTTATTTATTTGGAGAGGAAAGACAATGGGATCCATTTTGGGACTTGTTGAATTTGTGATCCCTATAGAATATCCAGGTTGAAAGGTCCAACAGACAATTGGTGATTCAGAACTAGAACTCAGGAAAAGGACTTGAGTTGGATATAAAAATCTTGGAATAATTGCAAAGAGGTAATTGAAGACTTAAGAGTTGAAGACATCACTTTAAAGGAGGTTGCAAAAAGAGAAAAGAGGGTCCGGGCCAGAGCCTTAATGTATACCCACAGTTAGCAGGTGGGACAAGGATAATGATCTGATGAAAGAACCTGAAGAATAGCCAGAGAGGTAGGAAGAGAGCCAAAACATCGCTTTGAAACAATGAGCACTAAAACCTACATTTAAGGGGGGGGGGTGCAAAATAGCCATCTCTTTTGGACGTCTCCATTGTCCCCTGGGCCACCAACTATCTTCTCCCACCTGCTCACCAGGTCCTGGCTTGTACTAAACTAGTTTTGTTCACGGCAATATTTCTTAATCCACCCCTCCTTCCTGCAATTCCCTCTGGCCATGTGATTGCCTACTTTTAATATATACTCACTCCACATGGACTTAATTCTCTTTCTTCCCTCTCCTCAATTTAATTTCTCAAAATTCTGCATGAACTCTCTTGGGACAACATTTCCATTCTCCTCACTGTCCAAGGCTATCTCATGTCTTGCCCTCCAGTCCATATAACAGCCCTACACAAATTAGTATGCATATTTCATTTTGGCAGGTGGGGAAAATAGAGTCACAGACATTGTAACCTGTTCAAGGACATGCAGGCAGTTTCTTTTTAAAACATATCAACCTAACCTAAGGTGACCTTCTTAGTCTGAAACTCTTCTACTTCTTTGTCAGGGAAAAAGAGAAACAAGAAGGAGCAGGAGTAAGTCTAGAGTCTCAGTTTTCTAATTTATTGTTCTAGGGTGAAAATATTGAGTGACATAATGCATCATAGGACTGTCATGGCTGAGTGTGGTACAATACATCAAACAGGCACAGCCCTCCAAAAAAGCTACCAAAGAGACTTTACTTAATGATGGATTAAGTTATTAAGAGGTGCTCAAAATTATTAGCATGGTGGGGGATGGGAAGAATGCTTAAGGTCATGGTGAATATTCTCCTGAGAAAGGTAATATGTTCCAAAAGCCGTGTTTAATAGGGAGTCCCTGAATATCCTGCCATTAATTTATGATAAAGAATTAGGTAAGGCATTCTAGGTTGGACTAATAATGTGTCAATGGCTCAAAAGTTGACATGAGAATAGAATGTCCATGGTACAGCAAGGTTGTACATTGGGGAGTTGTAGGAAATAAAGTGTCATTAGGATACAGAAGGGTTTGAAAGTCAGAAAGATAAAGTTAGACCTCTCTTTATCTAGAAGGGATGCAGTTTCTTTACCTATAAAACCCAGGGCTTGATCTGGAGATTTCTTTCAAACAAACAAGCAAACCACAATGAAAATATGAAGTACAACCTCATCCTCCACCCTCAAAATTGAACCAGAGGTGATATTCAGTATTTAGGGGCATTCTCTTAAATGAAACATTAGAGGTGAATAACTGGCAGAGTAGGGATGGATCCCACAAGTTTGTCCCCCAAATTACTTTGTATATATTGTGTTTAGAGATGTAATGTGACATAGTTGATAGTTTATCTAAGAGCCAAGAATTGGATTTAAATCTCACCTCTCATACAAACTGGCTATGTGATCCTGAGCAAGTCACTTAACCTTTTGGTGTTCTATGTCACACTCTATCATTTCAAGTTGCAAAGAAGCTGCTGACCTGCATTGGTAAAGGGAATTTCTTTAACCAGAGGTCCCTTATATCAATGAAATCCCAAGTCAGTTCCTATAGCTATATCTGTAGTTGTTGTTTCCCTCAATAGGATGCAAGGACTATTTCATTTTTACCAGGCACTTAGCACAGTGCTTGGCACATAAAAGGTACCCAATAAATATTGGATATATGTTGGTTGATTAATTGTTTCATCAGGTTTGTAGATTTTTCATTCATTTTAGAATTATTCTCAGTTGTGTCAGTTGGTCCATCAGTAAATATTTTTCAAACACCTACTATATGTGCCAAGCATTCCAATAAATGCTAGGGATGCAAAGAAAGGTAAAAGACAGAGGGAAGGGACTAATGGTTGAGTTTAATGGTGGAGACAACAAGCAAATAACTCTATACTAATAGTTATATAGAGAATTGGAGATAATCAAGAGAGAGGAGGCTCTAGAATTAAAAGAGATTGGGAAAGGCCTCCTGTAAAAGCTGGAACTTTTCCAGGGAAGCCAGGAGGCAGAAACAAAGAGAAAATGCCAGGCGTGGGGGTCAACCAGTGAAAATGATTCAGAGACTAAAAAGACAGAGTATCTTGTGCAAGGAAAAGTGAGAAGTCCAATATTACTAGATTGCAGAGTATGTTTTATGGGAGAAGGGATAATTAGGGATGGGGTGGAACAAAAATATGGTACCTGCCTTCAAGGGGCTTACATTCTAACGGGGGCGGGGGAGACAGACAACATAGAAAAGAGAATTGAAAAGCTAGGAGAGGGGAAGAGGGATGTGGAAAAAGGAAGCCTGTACTGGGCCCTTCTACAAAATGGAAACTCCAGGAGAAAAGGGGCAGGCCTTGCAGAGGGCCATTTCAGAGTGAGTAGGCTGCAGGTGTGAAGGAGCAAGGAGGCCCCCATCGCTGAGGGAAGTTCTAGGATGAGTTAGCAGTAGAGAGGGCATGGCTCCGAAGTCCAGAAAGTCAGATAAGGCCAGGAATACAAAAGAGGAGGCACAGTTGTGGTCTGAGGTCTAAGTTCCCAACACAATATAACAGGGAATTACAGGAAATACAAGTCAGCACTTTTTACCTGCACTTAATTTATATTTAACTAGATAAAGAATATCCTAGTCTATCCACTGTTCTCAAAATTGGCACTTTACCCTCCAGTCTTTGTGTCATTCCTTGGGCCTTAACAGAAATTTCCTTTCTCTGCCTTTTTATGTGAATCTTGCCCTTCAAGTTCTAGTTCAAGGCTTTCTCTTTCTATGGAAATGACTCAAGTCCCCTAGAGCTCTAAGAGGTCATTGGACCATAGATTAGGTGCTACCAGGAATTTTAGAGTTCATTGAATCCAAACCTTTGAATAACAAAAACAAGGCAAAGACAGAAATGGCTTGCCTAAAGTGACACAGACAGAGGCAGGATCTATCCCCTGGTCCTTGAACTCTAAATGTAGTGCTCCTTTCACCAGACATGCTTCATCTCTTCTTCTACTCATCTCATAGCTCTTCCATCTTGTACCACAATGCCTTATATATAACAGGCACTCAATAAATATTGATTTATGATAATAGTGAAAATTAAGAAGATAATGTGTTGATAATGATTTGATAATTAATCATCTACTGCCTTGTAATGGCTCAGTAACATTGCCTTCCATTTTTATTTAATCTATTAATTTATGATTCACTCCCCTCAATTACATTATATGTTTCCCAGGGCAATATTGTATAGTGGTTAGAGCACTGGCTTTGAAGTCAAATCCCACTTCTAATTCTACCTGTATGACCTTGGGTAGATCCTTGAACTTCCCAGAGCCTCGATTTGATCATCCGTAAAATGAGAGGGGTCAAAATTGATGACCTCTAAGGACCCTTCCAGCTCTAGACTTATGATCCTATGGCAGGCAAGTTTTTCCATCTATAAAATGAGGGGCTTGCACGAGACAATCTCTGAGATTCCTACCAGCTCCAATCCCCAGGATCCTCTGTTTAATTTCTTTGTGTACCTCTCAGAACCTAGGAAAGTGCCTTGCACATTATAGGGTATCTGTAAATATTTAATTACCATATTGATTACTATTATTGCTCTCCTCCCAGACCCCTTACCCTTCAACCAAGTCAGATTTTTCCTGTTCTCAGGCTATTTTTGTCTTTAGCTAAGCTGTAATTCACAAATATGTCAAATCAATATGCTTACATTTTATAGATATTCTTTGTGTTTTTCTGTAAAGTTGTATCTGGCAAGGAGGGGACTTTGACTTCTCAAAAGCTATGCGGGCTAAAGATAAGCTTTATCAAGTCCCACCCAAGCTAGAAAGGCGCCAAGTATCGGTCAGTGCTAGGCCTAAAGTCAGGAAGAATCATCTTTGTAGGTTCAAATCCAGCCTCAGACACTTACTAGCTATGGGACTTTGGGCAACTGACTTAACCCTGTTTGCCTCATTTTTCTTATCTATAAAATGAGCCAGAGAAGGAAACAACACACCACTCTAAGTATCTTTGTCAAGAAAATACCAGATAGGGTCGTGAAAAGTTGGGCGAGATTGAAAAACAACTGAACGATGGGCCCCTAAATGGAATGTGTTTCTGTCTTCCAATAACTAGTCTAGTTAAGTTCAGCTGGGAGGCTCAGCACCAGAAGGCTAACTACTAGGTGATATATTGCTTGTTTATTTTTTTAGCTTTGGCAATTCACAAAAAGCATAGCTGGCAAGTCATAAGATAGTTAAGATCACATTAGTGGAGAGAATGCCAATAGCAAGAAGTGAGTAAATCTCATGAAATAAAAAAATTTGCTAGCATTATTCACATTGCCTGATTTTTCATTATGCCTTTCTACATAATACAGAATAGAGGCTCTTAAGCTAGTCTGTGAGCTTTTAAAATACGCTAATGTGTATATAGATAGCTGTATTTCAATATAATTGGCTTCCTTTGTAATATTATATATTTTATTCACTCATTTAAAAATACTGTTCCAAGACAGGGACCATGAGCTTTACCAGACCACCAAAGGGTTCCATGACAAACAAAAAAAGATAAGAACCTTTGTTCTAGAGAAGAGTGTTGTCAGCACAAGCCAAAGTATTCTATAAACCTTCATAGCCAATCAAGTAACACATGGTGTCCTCCAGAGGACTTTCCCTTAACAGCATGCTCATAGCTCTTAACTAACAAAACATGAAATGTGAAATACATGGAGAGCTATATGACCATAACTTGGTCATCATTTGTGTTTCACATTGTGGGAGACCCTGGATGAAAAGCAAAGCACCAAGTTTGGCCATGCACTATGGCAGGTAGCACAGGGTGACCTGGGAGAATTGTTCTGAATCACTGCCTTTCCACAAATTAGTCTCTAATTCAATTCCAATAAAGATCTATTAAAGACCTTTGTGTACAGGATACTATGCTGAGTGCCAGAGGAGAGGCAAAGTTTACATAAGAGAGATCATCTTTCTTTTTTTTTGGAGTGGGGAAGGCAGGGAAATTGGGGCTAAGCGATTTGCCCAAGGTCACACAGCTAGTAAGTGTGTCGAGTGTCTGAGGCAGGATTTGAACTCAGGTCCTCCTGACTCTGGGGCTGTTGCTCTACTCATTGTGCCACCTACCTGCCCTGACAGATCATCTTTTATGCAGCTCATAGTCCAGTAGGAACATATGTAATAGCTACATACAGAAGATATAAAATAAAGTATTATAAATAGCATTGTGACTTTATCCATCCTTCCCTTACTGGTTGCAATTAAACCCTCCGAGTCACTCATCTGGGAAGAATTGGAATACCTTTTGCTCTCCATTGCTACTTCCAAGCTCTCTATCTCCTACCATCCCTAGAGTTTCACTCTCTCCAAATTTATTACCCAATCTGTGTCCTGATGCCCGTCATCTTTCAATGCCCAGGACTTTCCCTCCTTTCTCAACGAGTCCAGGGACTGGATCTGATCCCTGATTGCCTGGTTCTTCTCCACTCAGTATTTGTCCTCTTAAAAGGAAATTTCAACATACATGTTGATGTACCTTCAAATATCCTAACTTTCCAATTTATTAGTATATTCAATCTACATGATCTACTTCTCTACTCCATCTCAGCTATACACAAAGGTAGTCACACCTTTGATCCTCTCATCATTCAAAAGTATTCTACTTCCATGTTCAGGATCTACAAAAGTCCTTACTCAATTCATCTCCTATCGTTCCATTTCTCCCCAAACCTTACTTCTGTTTTTCTTTTTCTTAACCATAATCTCCAATCCTTTTACCTCTCAGTCCTTCACTAGTCTATCACCTTTGCTCTGACTACACTCTCCTCCCTTTCCAGTCTCAACTTCTTAGTGAACAGCTCAACTTTATACTATCCTCTACTTTCAAATTCCTTGCTCTCTTGTCCTGTCACTATTTATTTCTTGTTTAAACTCCAATTCTGAATTACTCCCACCAAAACTTATTTTCTCTGCTCCTACTTATGTGCTGCTAAACCGAAACAGAGTAAATCACTCAAACAGGATAATCAAGCCCCATAAAAATTTTATCTAATTTCAACTGCACTTTCACTGCAGCAAGGTAATCATTCTATTTCTCCCTATTTCGACAATAGCTATTCTAAGCATTCTCTTCTCTCTTCACACTCCCATGGCCCCCTTCCTTCCATCCTCTCAGATGACACGCTCATTTTATACTTTACCAAGAAAATAGAGGTTATTTGCTATGGATCTCCTTTCATAATTGTCATCCCACAACTCCTTGATACCATCCCCCAATATTTCCTCCTTCACTCTAGTCTCTGACAAATAGGTAGCTCTTCTCAACTAGGCCAACTCCTCTTTGGGTACCCTTGATCTAATTCCCTCTCATCTTCTCCAACAGATTTTCCCCACTACCATTTCCTTTTTATATTTGTAATCTTTAACCTTTCTCTATCTACTTATTCTTCCCCTGCTGCCTATAAACCCTTACTAGAGCCTACTGTCTGAGTGATATGGTCGGATAAAGCATGGGCCTGGAGTCAGGAAGACGTGAGTTCAAATCCACCCTCAGATATTAAATACCTGGGCATATATTTGGGCAAGTCACTTAATCACTCGGAATCCTAGTTTCTTCATCTGTGAAATGGAGATAGTAAAAGTACCTAACTCTCTAGTTGTTATGAGGATAAAATTGTACATTTGTAAAGCTCTTTACAAACCTTAAGGCATTACATGAATGCTAAGTATCATTATATTGTTCCTCCCTTTCTTGGTCAAGCTTTTTGAAAAAACCTATCTATACGAGGTGTGTATATATAAACACACATATGTATACATGCATGTATACATATGTGTATATACATATATATACTATATACTGCCACTCCACTCTTCTATTGAGAAAATAAATTTATTAATATCTTTTGTTTTTGGTTTGTTTTATTGTCTAAACTTTCCCTTGTATCCCTTACCATCCTTCTTCACAGAACCATTTCATAATACAAATAAAGAAGAAAGATCAAAGAACAAAACTAATAAACATATTTTTAAAAATAAATGGATTGTTCAATAAACATGGATGTCACCCCCCCCTGCAAAGGATTCACCTTTTGCAGAATAAATTATGTTCAAGCCTCTCATTTTTGTCCTGTATAGGCCTTTGCTTTTTAGGTATATTTTTTTTGTAAACAAAAGGTTGTGAGGTTTTGTTTTCTTAACCAATCTGAAATGCTTTAATTTGATTCATATTTAAAATTATGAGAGTTAGGTTTATATCTTCCTCCATTTCTGCCTCTAGTATTGCTTTTTTCTGAATTAGGATTTTTTTCTTGTTCATCTTAATGTTTTAAGATAGCACTTTATCTTCAGGCAACCCTATTCCAACAAGATCTCTTCCCCTAACCTTCAACATCCTTCTAGTTTTGGAGTTTAACTTAATTTATTGATTACTTTTTTCTTAGATATCTAATGCTTTGCCTCTTTGCCTCCTACTTTTGCTCTCATCTAAAGAGTTAATCAACTCTTCTCTCTCTTCTCGCCTTCAACTATTTTTGTTTTGTTTTTTCATTTTCTGCACTTTTAGTCTAAAAAAAACATTACTTTGCTCTCTTCATTCTCTTCCTTTTCTGTTTATTCTAAACTTTTATTCTTTGATTCATGGTCTTTTTACTTATCCTTTCCTTTTCCAATCTCTTTTGTGTTCCTCATAAAATTAAAGCTTCCAAAGTACAAAATTTGAGCTCCCTTTTTCTAAACAATTTCCATATTATTGCCCTATACATTTTTCTTCTCCCTTTTTCTGTTGTGTCTTACTCATAAAAGTATCAATTTCCACAGGGGTTATTGTGTATAGGAGCATAGTGCTCATAATAGAACTTCTCTATATCCCTAACAGTAAGATTCAATTCAAACCCCCGCCCTTCTCATGGTCATTTTCTTTCCGGTTTGCCATGGAATCTCTTTCATGCTCCCCTTCAGTAGCAACTATTACCCCTCTCATGTGCCATATGTTCCCTTTTAACTTCTTTTTTCAAGATTCTGAGTTTTCAGTGGAGCCAAAATGGCAGAGACAACAACCCAGCCAAACTCTCCCAGTATTCCCCTCTAAATAACTTTAAAATAATGCATGAAATCAAATTCTATAGTGACATAGCCAACAAAAGTTGGAGGTGAGACATTTTCCCAGCTCAAGACAATTTAGGAGGTTTGCAGGAGAGGTCTGTGACACCAATGTGAGAGACACCCTAGAGTGAAAGCAGCAGCAACACCAGCATTGGGCCTTGGAGGTGGTGATAGTGGCAGCAGCAGTGTCTAGGGCTCTCAGCCCAGAGACACTAAGGGAGTCAGACAATTGGGAAGGATATTACAGGAAACAGTTTTCTGGCACTGGGTACAGGACCTGGCACTGTTTGGCAATTTTATTGCCCATATGCAGTTCTGAGTCAATTCCTATAGAGGTTATTGAAGAAAAGAGCATTGTCCCCACAATAGAAACTTCTCTATATCCCTTGGAAAACTGAAAGGCAGTTGGGCAGAAAGTAGGCACAGAACATCTCACACTGTATACCAACATAAGGTCAAGTAGATAAATTACTCACACATAAAAGATGATATCATAAGCAAATTAGGGGAGCATGGAAAAACCTACCTGTCAGATCTATGGATAGGGGAAGTATTTATGATCAAGCCAGAGACAGAGAAGATCACAAGAAGCAAAATGGACAATTTCGATTACATGAAATTTAAAAGGTCCTGCACAAACAAAACCAATGGAGCCAAAATTAGAAGTAAAGCAGAAACCTGAGAAAGAATATTTATAGCCAGTTTCTCTGATAAAGGCTTCATTTCTCAAATATATAGGGAACTGAGCCAAATTTATCTTTTAAAAAGCATATGGGCAATTCCCCAATCAATAAATGCTCAAAGGTTAAGAACAGGCAGTTTTCAGAAGAAGAAATCAAAGCTATCAATAATCATGGGGAAAATGCTCTAAACCACTATTGATTAGAGAAAATAAAATTAAAACAACTCTAAGATACCGCCTCACTCCAATCAGATTGGCTAACATGACCGAAAAGGAAAATGACAAATGCTGGAAGGGATGTGGAAAAACAGGGTGTGGAAAAGCACTGTTGGAGTTCTGGACTGGTCCAATCATTTTGGGGAACAATTTGGAACTAAATCCCAAGGGCTATAAAACTTTACATATCCTTTGATTCAGAAATACCACAACTAGGTCTGTATCCCAAACAGATCAAAGAAAATTGAAAAGGACTTATTTATACAAAAATATTTATAGCGGGTCTTTTCAAGGTGGCAAAGAATAGGAAACTGAGGGAATGCTTATCAATTGGGGAATGACTAAACAAGTTGTAGTATATGATTGTGATGGAATACTATTATGCTATAAGAGAGAAAAAAGAGAGAGAGGCAGGGAAAGACAGAGAGGAGGAAAAGGAGGAGGAAGAGAGGGGGGAAAGGAAGAGGGAAGGAGAGTGAAGGGAAAAGGGGGGGGGGAGAGAGAGAAAGAGAGGGAGAGAGAGAGAGAGAGAGAGAGAGAGAGAGAGAGAGAGAGAGAGAGAAATCCTCCAGTTAGAATGTCACATCTTCACAGGGAAAGACTATTTTGTTTTTCTGTGTATAACCCCAATGTAAATTTTCCATCCAGCACATAGTCAGCACTTAAATGCTTTTTGAGTGAATGACTAAGCAACTGAGTGCCTGATTGAAGAAAGATGCAAAACCAAACGTTCTGCTATGTGAAGTCTAGGATGTAAAGGCTGTTATTTATTTAGATGAGGGAGGCAATGATGGATGGCTTCCTAGAGGAGGTAGTGTTTCAGTTGAACATAGGAATTCAGTTGTGAAAGGGAAGACAGACATAGAAAAGAGCTTGAAAGGCACTAGGATGGAAAAGAACAGGGCCTGTTCTAAAGACAAAAATTAACAATAGACCCCAGGTTCCAACTATAGGAAATCTTAATAGTCATCCAGTCTTTATTTTATAGATGAGGAAATTGTTACTCAGAAGGTTAAGTGATTTGGCCCAGGGATATCAGTATTAAGTAGAAGAACAAGAATTCAGACCCAAATGTTTTGACTCCAAATCCAGCAGCAACTCATGAAAACCACCAACTAAGATATGGAAGGCCTATGATCTGCACCAGTGAAGAGGGTACCCACACCAATGAAGTTGTGGATCTTTTGAAGAATCAAACATATTCTTATGGGAACCAAGAGAGGAAAAAGCATTGTCAGACTAATGAGGAAGGCAGGGAAATATACTATGAGACAATGGAATCTAGAGAATAGCAGGAATATTTAGGAAAACTAGGTGAGAAGTGCTGCACAAATAAGAGCATGTGCATACTATAAATGAAAATGGAGGGGGACCAAAAGCAAACCAACACATTCCCCCTAAAATAAAATTTCATCAGGAGATAGCCTACTGCTATTAACTTCTTTTAATTCATTTTTTCCAGTTAAAAAATATAGTTGTTTTTTTTTTCTCACACCCTGTTGGGGTGGGGAGGAGAGAAAAATAATCCTTGTAACAAATAAGCAGAGTCAAGCAAAACAATTTTCTGCATTGCTCATGACTGAAAAATTGTCTATTTTTTTCTGGCCAAAGAGTAATGTCAGAGTCAAAGGACATTAGGGAAAAAAAAAGATTTAAGTCAGGCACAACTCCTACAACTCAAAACTTATCTAGAGTTTATCATTGTGGCAAATGTATTGATTAGCAGAACAGGGCAAAGTGGCCATGCAGGAACTATAGAAACTACTCCATTGGGGAGAGGAAACTATGCAATGTTAGACTGGTAAATGTTTAATGACTAGCTCTCTGGGGCAAAAATAGACTCACCAACACAATTTTAAGTTTAATCTGCATTATTGACACTTTCTCCGTCACTTTCTTAGATTTAGACAATCCACAAAAAAATAACTCAAACCCTTACTTTTTGCCTTTTCCAATTTTTGAGGTATGCATATTCACATAGAAAATTTAACGAGCTGGTTCAAGCTGGCTCCCATATACTTCTGAAACTATCCATCATTTTCTTCTCTAGAGATGTAATTGTCCTCCAGTTGACTCAGAAAGTATGAAGAAAAAGAATTGCTATAATTCTACGTTGCCGAATAAAAAGTCAGGAATAATTTCCTGAATTTATTCAGTTTATTTGTTATTGTTTGTCCTTTGTTTTTGATGAGGACCAATAACACAATGGGTGTTGTATTGATTCGTGTATGAATTGGATTTAAGTGAGGCAGAGCTGCACAATGTCATTAGCCTTACTCTCTCTTCCAGAGTCACCAAAGTCCAGTGGCAAGACAAAAATTAGGACAACTGGTGATGGCTTAGGATGCAGTGGATGGTCTTGGCATCTTCAATATCTGAACAAGCTCCAAGTACTCCACAGTTCCTACTTCAGCCACCTTCACGGCCATTTAAATAAATTGTTCTCATCCTCCCATTCCACTAGGGGAAGTCTTCACATGTTTGGAGTAGACAGCCCTATAACTCACCAACAGGTTCGGGGGCTCTTGGTTACTTTCTACCTGGTTTAGCCCATCTGCTGAGACAGTTTACCAGGGTGTGGCTGCTGCGCATGCTACAGCTTCTTGGAGCCCTAGGTGAAAGTTGAGTGCCAGGTGGACACCAAAAATGGATGAGCAGCTTTGAAAAGTGCTCAGCAAGCCCTCACATCAGAGGCTCTAGGCCTCCTCGAATACCCATATGGAATCATAGACTCTTGAAGGAGAAAAGTATTTCAGGGGCTCAGCCTATAACTAAAACATGGATACCATTTATAATATCCCCAATAAGTGGCTATACATTCTTTGTTGAAAGAAATACAGTGATCAGGATTTCGTTCCTTCCCCCCCCACCCCACTCCTCCCACCAAACCTCCACACAGCTCCTTGAATTTTTTTGACAGCTTTAGTTGTTAGGAAATTTATCTTTTGACGGAAAAGAAACCTGCTTCTGCCTTTCCCCCCAAAATCCCCCTATGGTTAAGCAAAATAAGTTTTATCTCTTCCATATTTTTGTTGTTTGAGTTGTTTCAGTTGTGTCCAATTCTTCACGACCCCATTTTGGAGCTTTCTTGACAAAGATACTGAGGTAGTTTGCCATTTCCTTCTCCAGCTCATTTTACCAATAAGAAACTGAGGTTAACAGGGTTAAATGATTTGTCCAGGGTCACACAGCTAATACATGAGGCTAGATTTGAACTCATGAAGATGGTTCCAAGCCCCCAACGTTCTATCCACTGTGCACCCAACAGCCTCTTATATTCCTTCAAATACATGAAGACAACTACAACATCCCAAATTGCTACACACATACACACACACCTCTTCTCATTTTCTCTACTCCAAGCTAAACAACCCAAATTTCTTCAGTCAGTCCTCATTTGTCATAGTCCCCAATCCTCTCGCCATGCTGGTTATACTTCTCTGGTTGTATGCCAACTTACCAATGTCCTGCCTAAAATGTAACACCAAGAATTGAACTGAACACAATACCTTCTCACTGTTCTGCTCACCTGTTCATGGTATAAAGCATATTTGACATTTTGTCCAAATTTTATTCCTCTCATAAAACCTCTGGTCTTTTTCTGCTTCTTCAGTGATATAGAAAAGGTTGCTGTTAGATTTACTTAAAGGAAGCTCCTGTTGAAATCTAACTTAAGTTTTCCCAACTACCTGATCAGACTCATTGTCTATGCTGGGTTTGGGTCCTGTACCCACAATAACTAATAACACCACTCAGTAACTGAGCCCTGAGTCTTGATTATTCAAGTTCTTCATTTCATCTAACACCTTGTATAAATTGATTCTTTCATCCTGGTCCTTCAATTCCTGCGTATATCTTTGCTTGTGGTTGCTTGAATTTTCTACTTCCCACATTACTCTGCTCTTTTGTGTTTGATTCTTGTCCAACTACTGGATAAGTCATAATTCCCTCTCCTCATTGCTGAAGCTACAGAGCACATTTAATTATGAGCAAATCAAGGTAGCACCCATGGATAAGAAAAAATCCTAGGAATCAGTTGTGTAAATAATTTAAACCAATCAGACATTGCAGGCTCTACATCCTGCTCTGGGAGGTTGTTACAGAATTGTTGAATGATGGGATCTCGACATGGGAAGAGACCATAGAGCTTAACTAGCCCAAACTCTGTCTGAACAAGAATCCTTTCTATAGTCTCCCCAATGAATGATCCTCCAGTAGCCAATATTTCCTGGGGTGAATCTTTCCATTTTTGGTTGAATTATTAGGAAGGAGGATTTGGGGTTTGTGGTTAAGTGGTTTTTTTGGCATGTTTTGTTGCTTGTTCATTACATAGAGCCTAAATCTGACTCCCCATAAGATATTCCTTTACTAGACTTATTAAATCACCTAAAAAGCAACAGCATTTTCTTTTCTGTTCCTTGAACTTGGTAATATTCTCCATTTTCCAGTGTGTTCCAAGAGCCCTTTTGGTAACCTCATCTCAGGGCTCTTGATTCTCCATATAGATCTCCATAATAATGCACATGACTTCAAATTAAACCTACACTCAAAGGAACCAGCAACTTCTCCAGATTCCTAGAAACATCACAATCACAGCCACACTCTTCCAACCCACTACAACATATTTCCTCTCAAAACTACAAACCCACTTACTTGACAGGGCTAGGATGGAGAGCTCACAACCTCCCCACAAGTTACTGCCAATAGAAACAAGAGTGCAACAGTGGAGAGGGGCTGTTCTTCCAGGCCCAGCTGGATGATCCTCTAATTAAAAATGCCAGTCTGTTAACCCAGGTGGTCACAGTAAAGGACAAAATGCTCTGGCTCCACCAACAATGGGAATGTGCTTCCCAGACTTTGGCCAACTTCCTAAGTCTGCCAGAGAAGCTTCCCCGCCAAATGAAGGAGTTGCCCAGATTTGGGGCCCACACTAGTCAGCTCTTCAAGCTATGGCCCCAGGATCCCAGTACTGACAGATGAAGGTGTATTTTGTGCTTTCTCACTCACCCAAGCTTGGTAGGCTTGGTTTATGACCGAAGACAGCCCCCTACTGGAGCACTTCAAGAAGTTTATCTTGGAACCCAAACTTGAAGTTCAACCTTAGCCAAAGCTACAAGAAGACAGCTCCAGGAACTTAGGCAAGGGAAGGAATCAGTAGTCAAACATCCTTGGGCTTTCTTTGAGTGGCAGCCTAGGTTGAAATGAGGCTACACTGAGGGGTCTGTTGTCTTTTTTTGTGAAATAGAGATGTTGTACTGGATAATCTCTAGGTTCTCTCCTAACTTAAATTCTATAATGGACTAATTTCTCTAGGCCTTTTTGTATGTTATGGATCCCAGAACTTTCTGGTAAAACTGGTGGATCCCTCCTCAGAATAATATTTTTAAATGCATAAAATAATCAATAATTCCTTTGGAAACCAATTAAAAAACAGGTTCAGGACCTTATGTTAATAACTCCTACTAGGGAGTTGTACACACAATTATAGAAGATCTTGCAAAAATGGTAGCAGCCACATGCCTGCCTGCTCTGAAACTGCAGAGTTTCTGTAACTAAAGGCACACCTAATTCCCCAGTCTGCCAGGAACCAGATTAGTAGCTCTGTAATGGGGCCCGAATCCTGCCCCTGTGCCCAACCACATTCAAAAAAATCTTTCATATTCAACTCAAAGGAACCTAGACAATTAGACAAGCTCTGCTCCCATTTGATCCCTTTGGAAAAGACAAAGCATCTAGGGGAGGGACTGTTCTTTACCATAGGCAGGAAGGCTGCTTCCAGGCAAGATGCAATATTCAGAGGCATGGGAGGCTTGAGAAAACAGAAAATAAATGAATTCCACAGGGACCAGACCTACTCCCAACTGTTGGGACAGCCTGCAGCAACTGAGGCCCAAAAACCTCAACTCTTACACCTTCTAGAAGTAAGTTCTGAATAATTCCAAGATATCTGGAAATTTCATGTCCCTCTTGTTGGCCCACTTTGAGGAGAGTCATAGAATTATAATTTCAGGAAGCTAGGTGGCACAATGGATAGAATGCTGGGTTTGGAGTAAGAAAGATCTGAGTTCCAATTCAGCCTAAAAAACTTACTAGATGAGTGATCCTGGGAAAGTTACTTAACTTCTGTTTCCCTTACTCTCTTCAACTATAAAATGGGGACAATACCTACCTCCCAGGGTTATTGTGAGAATTAAATGATATATATATATATATATTTTTTTTTTTTTTGCAGAGTACTTAATGTAGTAAGCGCAGTAAATGCTTTGTTTCTTTCCTTCCGTCACAACTGGAAGGGACATGAGAGACCATCTAATCCAGTTTACTCATTTTACAGATGAAGAAACTGAAGATCCAGGAGGTTAAGTGACTTGCCAAAGGTTATGCAGGTAATATCAGAGGTGTGATTTGAACCCAAGTCTTCTAATTCCAAATCCAATGTTCTTTCTACTGTACTCTGCCAACTGCTTCCCTACCACTCCCTGTGATAAAGAAAACAATAGGAATTGTCTGCATTTAGTCCTTGTCACTTAGGTAATGCAACCAGGCAATCACTTGGAAAAAAAACAGATCCTACCAGGTTGTTAGTGATACTATGTAGGGGCAGAGAGAGAAAAGTGATGGTTGGCCCTATATGACCTACAGATGATCTTGGCACCCAAAAGATGGCCAGCCTTCAACTTAAGCTATTATGTGCAGCATTATAGGCATACTGCCACAGAGCAGTCAACTACCTTCTCCATCAATATCTGAACCAGTGCTTCTTGCTACTCTGATTTCTCTAAAGCTAAGGAAGTCACTACCCTACCCATCAAAAGCATAGCTGTATAATAACTTGGTCACCAAGGATGTTGACTAGTGAATCACCTATACTCCAGGGCAGAGCATTTTGTGGGGAAGGGGCCTTGGTTCCCTTTGTCATTCTGGTGAAGCCTATAAGTTTTTTTCAGAATAATGTTTTTAAATGCATAAAATGCAATATATTGGATTTTTTAAGTTATGTTAAAATAAAGGTGCAATTTTTCTTATCCAGGTTCATGGATCCCCTGAACTCTAATCACAGACCCTCAAGGGTCTTTGGACTCCAGGTTAAAAACTTTGCTCTAATATCTAAGACCCTTTAAGAATTCCTAGCCACAAACTTCCCAAATGGATTCATTCAGCAACCTATAATACCATTGGGGGTGCTGGTGATATTTTAGCCCTCCCCCTGAGCACTTAACATAACCACTATCTACAAACAATATCCCTAGTCTTCCAGGATGAAGTGAGGCATGCCTCAGCTTTCTCCAAACTCAATCTAAAGGAGTATGCAATTTAATACATATTTACAAAGGGGATAAATGGAAAATTGTTTCAAATGCAATAAGGACAATCCACATGCCTGTAGATGCCCTTTGAGCTCTGTAACACATCTTTAACTTTCAGAAATTCATAAATATATTGCAGATCTTACTCAGTGTGGGGGTAATCATAAATCTAGATGACATTTTGATCTATCCCACAGACTGCAACATAACACATCCAGTTGATGTGAGCAATGTTGGCATGGCTCCATGGGCACTGCTTATATGAAAAGCTGGAAAAAAATACCAGTTTTGACAGAAAAAAATGAAATAGATGGACACATAGTCCTCAAGGGGGTAAATATTGAACCTTGGAGGGACACATGACATTCTAATGTGAACAGTCTCATGGCCATGAAATACCCACAGCAATCCCTTGGGCTCCCCAGATACTATTGTCTTTTCATCATGGATTTATCTTCATTAACTGCCCCTCTACTGACTCTCTAGAAACTTCTAACTTAATTCATCAAACATTTAGCATGCATCTAGTTGTGTGCAAAGCACCATGCCATAGTTAGTGAAGATAGAATGATAAGATATAGTCTCTCTAATGACCCTCACAGAGCTTGTAATCTAGAAACACTCAAGAACTTGATGATTGCCAAAAAGAATTCCACCAGCTATATCAATACTGTCTCCCTCTGACCTTAAACTAATACCCAAAATAATAACAATTGATGTTTATTCAGTACTTTAATGCTTGCAAAACGCTTTCTGTACATTAATTCATTTGATCCTCCCAAAAAAGTACAGTCACTTGCCCATCATCTTACAGTTAGTAAATATCCATGGCAGGATTCAAACCCAAGTCTTCTGGGGTCCCAGTCCAGCAATCCATCAGCATTACTACATAAGGAAAAAACTCTATCGCTGCCTTAAGAGTTGTGCCTTATCGTTTCAAAAGTCAGTCCATCACAGTTGCCCATAAACCTTCTTTTCATTAAAATTGTCAGCAGTATAGGACAATTATAGGAGGAAGATTTGGTTATGAATAAGGCCACCTTCAAGTGCTGGTGCCAAAATCTCAAAGGACATCAGCACTGAATTGTCCCAACTGACCACTGGAGTCTCGGACATCATCTATAGCCTAAAAGCTCGATCAGAAATCATTCTGTTGGATCCTTTTTAGTTGATTCCATTTCTGGATTTCATATCCATGGGCAGCAGAACTCATGAACTGGTGCTGTGCTGCATAAACCTGGGTTCTGGAATCTTGAAACGTAGTTACTCCTTTCACTTCTCAGATACTCCAAAGGCCTGAGAGGTTTGTCATCCCTCTGACACAGCCAGAAAAAAAAAAGATGAAGTGGATGTGGTAACAGTAGTAAAAACAGCAGATCACCTGCAGCAAGATTTGCTTCATCTCCCTGCATGAGATCTTAACTTTTCAAGAAAGGGAATCTATCTCCACTAATCCACGTATACACACACACACACACACACACACACACACACACACACACACACACACACACACACACACAGACCGCCACCACCACCACCACCACCACTACTACTACTACTGCTGCTGCTGCTTCCATGTGAATCCCAAGGAAGGACGGGTAGAAAGTGTTTAGGTTGGCCATAACCAGAGACACCATGGTATAATGGATAGAGAGTTAGCCCTGGAATAAGAAAGACCTGGGATTAAGTCTTGCCTCTGACACATCCTGGCAATGTCACCCTCGGCAACTCATTTAACCTTCCAATGCTCTGGGCAGCTCCCTAAGATTATAATTTCGAGAGAAGATCCAAACCTACACTGAAAGAGGAAATCCTCACCAGAAGTTCCCTACACCAGTGAGATCATAGGCCCAGTCCCTATCTCTATCCTTGTGTTGGGCAAGTAGCTAGTCATGAGATAAGCCAGAAGACATTCTCACAGATTAGTCCATTAGTCAACAAACATTTATTAAGCACTTACTATGTGCCAGGCTCTCTCCTAAGTGGTGGGAATATGAACAAGGGCAAAAAAAGAGTCTCTTTTCTCAAGAAACATATATTTTAATGGAGGTGATCTGATTACTTGGAACTTTCTGAAAAGCCCAGATCTGGTATGACATCAGCTATTATGTCCAGGCAACTGTAGTTTCTTCCTAGGCTAAAGACCCTCTAAGTACCTTCCATGGCCTCTCCCCATACCACAGTGACCTGGATCTTTAATGTCACTGGACTCTGTTATAAACCTGGCTCTGGCTCAAGCTCAGGGAACAAGCATAGGGGTAGTAAACAGGTAGTAAACACCCTAACAAAGATGACCCTCTTCATACCCTGTACTAGTTCCACCCCACCCCATCTCCTCCCATTATTATAGAAGAACACCAAATCCTTCAGAATAACAGTTAAACTCAAAAGCCTAGCTGCCCAACTTTCTTTCAACAGCATACCCAGTTCATTTAATAGTTCTGCTCAGCCTCTTCTAAGCTTCATGGGAGCCTCAACTTTAGGGTCCAAAAGGGATAGGTTTCCCTTCTTTACCACTCCTGAACTAAATAGAGCTATCATCACATGTTAAAATCCTATCTTCCTCTCTGTTCTACTTCTCATCAGGATAACTTCCCTGCCTTACTAACCATTTATACAATCGATCATAAACATAAACCTGAAAGGGACTTCAGAAGCCATCGAATGCACTCCCTCTAATTTTATAGATGAGGAAGCCTAGGCTGAGGGAGGTTAAGTAACTTACTAGGTTGCACAGCCAGTAAGTATATGAAGCAGGATTTAAATTCAGTCATTCCTCACTCTAAGTCCAGGATTCTATTCACCTAGGAAGCATTTGGCAATCACCTATACATGTCAGGCACTGTGCTAAGTATTGGGGGTGCAAAGGAGACAGTCCCTGCCCCTCACCTTCTACCAAGAGGATACAAGATATTCACAGCTATACACAAAATAAATTGCAGTGATTTTGTCAGCAAGTGGGAAGTACTAACAAGTAAGTCAATCAGGAAATGACTCTGAGGGAGGTAGTGTTTGACATGGGCCTTGAAGTGAGGGAAGGAATTAAAGAAGATGTAGAATATTCTAGGTATAGCCTGTGCAAAGACACAGGAGTGGGATATGGAATATCATTTATGAAAAATAGCAACTGGACTGATTTGCCTGGAAAATAGTATGCAAGGGGAAATGGTGGATAATCAGCCTGTAAAAACAAGTTGGTTTCAGATAGCAAAGGGCTTTAGATTCCCAACAGAGGAGTTTGTATTTTATCCTAAAGCTACAGGAAGACATGGAAGCTTCCTGGGCAGGGGAGTGATATAACCAAATTTGTGTTTTGGGAATAGAAGTGTTGCAACTGTGTGAATAATAGAGTGAACAGAGGGAGACCTATTAGAAGGTCATAGTAATAATCCACATAAGAGGCAATGAGGACTTAGACAAGGTTGGTTTGGGGTGAGTGGATAGAAGAGATGAATGCATGCAATGCTGATAAGGTTAGATTGACAAAACTTGGCAACTGATTGAGAGGTGAGGGAGATTAAAGAGTTGTGGATCACTCTTAAGTCATGATCTTGTGTTACTAGAAGGAAGGTGATGTCCTTGATAGAAATTGAAACTGGGGGGTTAGGAATCCTATTTTGAAAGTAACTTCTACCCAAAACAAACCATTTTTCTCAGATGGTAGAGTCTTCCCTCAATTCTTTCCATCCCTCACAATCCTTCACACTTAATTTCACAATCCCTGTTTTCAACTACTACCTGTAAAAATTACAAATACCCTGACTTACCACTGGATACCCCTTACTACTACCACTAGCCACTTAAGGATGTCAACCAGACATGATTGTTCAGTAAGAATGATCAGAGTAGCTGACTCTCTTGGAAGCTGGATAACAGGAACACTAGGCCAGTCCTAGTACCCATCTCCTGACATCCGATCTGCTATTTCCACCTGCTATTGGACATCTCAAACAGGATGCCACATAGGCTCAATTTGTCCATTGCCCTCTGAACCCAGCTTGTTTTTGTACTTAACCCTCACACATTATTTTCCAGTCAACCCATCCACTCAATTTATCTGATCTTAAACTCAACATTTCCAAAGACTGAATTCATTATCTCCCCCTCCCTTACTTTCCACTATGAAACTCTCCCCTCTTCTAAATTTCCCCATTACTGTTAAGTGTACCACTGATTTCCCAGTCACTAAGGTTCCCAAATGAGTTATCATCCTTAACTCTTCACTCTCTCTCTCATCTACTCCCCATATCCAATCTGTTGTCAAGTCTTATCAATTCTACCTTTGTAACATCTCTCAAATAAGTCCCCTTAACATTGCCACCACTCTGGTGCAGGGCCCGCATCACCCTCTGCCTATACTATTACAATAGCCTTCTGATTGGTCTCCCTGCCTCATCTCCCATTCAACTCTATTTTTCATTTAGGTGTCTTTCAAAAGCCTATGACCATGTCACCGTTTTCCTATTCTCTTTTAATAAACTCTACTGACACCCTAACACCTTATACCTTACTCCTCTCCACATACTCTGATCCAGTGACATTGACTTTCTTGCCATTCCTTGTACAAGATAATCTCTCAATTAAGTGAATTTTCACTAATTGTCCCCCAAGCCTAGAATGCTCTCCACCCTCATCTCAGCCTGCTGGCTGCCTTGGCTTCCTTCAAGTCTCAGCTAAAGTTCTACCTTCTGCAAGAGGCCTTTCCTAGTCCTCCTTAATCATAGCGTTTTCCTTGTAAGACTATCTCTAATTTATCCTATATAGATCTTGCTTTTATGTAGCTATTTTCATGTTGTCTTCTCCAATGGACTGTGAATTCCTTGAGAACAGAGACTGCTTTTTGCCTGTCTTTTTTATCTCCAGTGCTTAGTCTAGTGCCTGGACCAGGGTAGGTGTTTAAATAATACTTATTGACTTGTCAAAACCTTCTTTAATGGTGATGATGGACAAGAGGAATTCATAGTGGTCTTGGCATCAGCAAAAGCAATTAGAAGGGCTGCAGACTAGATGAATGAACGGATTAGAACTCTCTGATTAGAGAACTGATTAGAACCTGATCCAGTATGTATCATCCACCTTCAGAATCTATACAAACACTCACTGTGGGGGAGGGAGAGATTGCATCTAAGCCTGCTGCCACCATAGCTATGAGGCCTTGATAGGAGTATAAAGAAAGACAAGTGATGTCTATGAAGGGAACAGCCCCTAAGCCCTAATTCTGTGGGGTAAAAAGGGCTCACAGTTGCTATTAGCTTGGCATCCTGATCCAGAAGATTGTTCATCTCTCTGTAACTTGAACCTCTGCCTGTATTACCTGGTGGTGGTTCCTGGATCACTCTCATCAGTAATGTCATCTCAGTTCCTTTGCTTCCCCGGGCAAATCACCATGGTAACAGACTGGCTTCTACCTCAAACCTGGCCCAGTACAAACCCCAGCTCAGCTAGAGAATCTCAGGTACAAAGAATCCATGGCTTAACCTCTTTCTGGCCCACAACAACAACTGTTCTGGGCCTCGGTTTCTAAATACATAAAATGAAAGAGTTGGCCAAGATGATTACAAAGATCCCTTTCCACTCCAAAATCCCAAGATTCTATGAGTATATCTGGTTTGTGACTTTGTAAATGCAGTAACTCAAGCCTTGGATCTGATTCAGAGTTTGGGGTCTTTCTCTGGCTTCCTCACTCAGGTATGCCATCCAATAAAAACACTTGAGCCCCTGCTCCACTTTTATCATTGACAAGCTCCTGGCTCTCTGAGTCCCAGAACCTCTGATTAGAATTACTGGATATTACATATCAAATTGTGGTAGGGGCAGAGAAGATGGTGGAGGCAGAAAGAAGGCCAAGATACCTCCTCTAGTGTAAACAGGTATCTCCAGTGGTAATAGTTTGAGTCTGTTAATGGGCTCGTTGTCTAGTCAAACCTTAAGGTTTAATATCAGTCTGTCAGTCAAAAAGCATTTAAGTGCCTGCTATGTGCTAGCACCGAGTCTACATAGAAACACAAAAGACAGTCCATGACCTCAAGAAGCCCACAATCCAATGACCGGGTCTCATATTTCTCACATGTAATGATCACTGTTTCATTCTTTCTTTCTTTGTCTTGTAAAATCAATCCTCAGCAATATGCTTTTTAGCTATTATAATAGCCAAGAAAATTAGAAACAAATTATGTCTAAGCCCACTTGAGAGAGATTTGTACGAACCTAGGGACCTGGATCCCAGTTTTTCTAAAAATTCTCTACCTTACACAAATGAGTCATGACATTCGGAGCAATAACTTGACTTTAATAATTTTCATCTCAAGATGGGTAATGCTTGAGAGGATCTAACTAGTTCATCACTAAGGTCCCTTCTAGTTTTAAATCCCATGATTCTTGTGTTCATTTCAGTCCCTCTGTCATTGTCCTCAGAACAGGAAAGCAGGGTTTTGGCTACAAATTTTAAAATAAGGTATAGATATGAGTTGACTGAATGGTACTAAGGGCAAATCACTTAATTTCCCTGAGACTCAGTTAACTCCTCTGAAATATACCAACTTCCCAAGGCTGCTGTAAGGATCAAATGAAATGATGAATGTAAAGCACTTTTTAAACCTTAAAGCATTATCTAAATGTCAGCTGTTATTAGGAGTGCTATTACTATTACTAGACCCCAAAAATATTGTCTCCTGGATGCTGTACACTTGAAGTGCACAGCAAATTATACATTATCCTTCATTCATTTAAGGGAGAAGTTAAGAAAATCATAACTCACATCCCTATAGCACTTTAAGATTTAGTCCCTGTCCTTAAGGAACACAGGTATAGAACTGGAAGGGACCTTAGAAGTCATATGGCCCAGCCCCCTTATTTTACAAAGGAGGAAATCGAAGCCCAGAGGCATTAAAAGGCAGCTGGCAGCACAATGGGTAAAAGTGTTGGGCTTGGATCCAGGGAGATCTGAGCTGAATCTTGCCTCAGACATTTGCTTGCTGCATGACCCTGGGCAAGTCACTTAACCTCTCTTAGCCACAGTTTCCCCATCTGTGAAATGGAACTAAAATAGTATTTACCTCTCAGAATTGTTCTGAAGATCAAAAGACAATACATGTGCAGTGCTTTGCAAACCTTAAAACACTATGAAATGCTCGATAGATAAAGAAAGGGAGTAAACAGCAAGGCTCAGGTCCTCTGTCCAGTTCTTATGCTCATCCATCATACCGCACTGTTTTTTCTAAGCACATTTCTGAAAACGCCGTTGTGAGGTTGGTCCCTATTTTACAGCTAAAGAAATTGAGGCTAGAGACCGCAAAAAACAAAATGATTTATGCAGGATCATATAGCTGGTAAGCGAGAGAGGCAGAACTCAAGGGTAGTTCCTAGGATTCCAATTGTAGCACTCTTTTCACTGTAACGAGCAAAGAGAGTTCTAGACAGCAATTTCAAGTCTGCAAAGTACTGCTGAAAAGAACGCGAAGTTGCTGGTGACCTCTCTGCCTCCCCAAATGAGAAAGCAAACTTCTCTTCCCCTCCTTCCTCTCCAGGCTTGTCAGGCATGATTGATGACATGGCTTCAGGAGAGGACACTGTTGAAATCGGGCCACAAATAAAATGGGAACTCAGATTGCACTTATCAGCAGGAGGAAAGGCACCCTTTTTTATGAAAGACAATGGAGCCCTGGTAATTAAGGAGAAGGGACCAGACACCAAGCACAGTCACTTGTAGTATGACATGCCATTTCCCTGATGTTCAACATCCTACCTTGTGCTGATGGGCATTCCTTTTACAACTTTCCAAATAGGAATCAGACACAAAACGACTTTATTTCCCAGGACTCCCTGTGATGAACAGATTTGTCTTTCCAAGCTGCCAGAATGGTAGTATATTCTATTTTTAAGGTGATGGGAGAAACGTTAATTGTATTAGTTCTTTTTATACCCCCTTTGAGTGGAGGAAGGAGAGCCATCTAAGGAGAGTTAGCTAAATGATTTTGTTCGAAGCTAGATTGGAGTACCAAAAGCTAGGCAGCAACCAGGAGGCTTCTTTTATAACCTGAAAGCTCTTCATAACCTGGCCCTTTCTTATTTTCCCAATATTCTGACATATTACTTCTCACCATGCACTGCTGTTTTTTACACACGAGGTTCCATCTACTGCCTATACTCCTGTACACTAGCTCTTCCCCCATCTGGAGTGGTGTAGGAACTTAGTTGGTATAGGAGCTTTAATCTTATCAGGGAGGTGAGGGAAGATGGGGTGTACCCCTTACCTCCATCTTTTAAAATCCATGGCTCCTTTCAGCATTAAGCTCACCTTTTACAGGAGTCGCTTCATGGTACCTCTCCACCTTTTATAGAAGCCCTTTCATAGTCCCCTAAGTTATGAGTGCCTTCCCACTTAATATTGCCTTGCATCTGCTTTGTATATGTCTTGGATACAGATGTGGTTATAGATATATAGATGTAGATATATGCTGTATCACTCAGTTGTAACCTCCTTGAGGTCAGGGACTATTTTCACCCTTGTCTTTGTATTGTCATCTCTTAGCACAATGGCTAGCACGTGCTAAGACCTTGATACATGGGTTTTACCAGATTGATTCCTGGCTGACTGAGAGAAATCCTGGGACTGTGAGTTGAACCAAAGAAATTGAAGCAGAACATCAAAGTAGCCTAAGCCCAGATCACCATGAGGATGCTTTGGTAAAGAAGACATCGCCTACATTGAGAACCAGAAGGTAACTAGATATCATGAATAAAGTTCTCTGCCTCGAAAGAATCCTGAAAGCTGACTAGGCCTGGGAAAGTGTAGTTAAAGATTAGCTCAGAAAGTTTGCGTAAGTCATGTTACCAAGAAGAACTTAATCGAGGCTAAAAGAAGAAGCTTTTATTCTGGCATTAAAGATTTCTCCTTGTAGAAGGTATGAACATCTCCATTGATACTACATTGAAGATTTTGTTCTGGCATTGCTAACTTTTCCCTAGTGGGGTGTAAAGAAGCATCCTTTGCCCATTTATCCATTTGCACACTAGATATGATAGATTAAGTCATGGATAGCCCACTTCCAAGTCCCATCCCTAAACTTGATCTTCCAAAGTGAAAATAAACAGATCTGAGAGTTGGGGAAAGAATAAGAAGGGTGCCACAGAACCTAGGATTCAATTCCTTGGAAGGAAATCCTCTATCTTCAGCGAATCATGTGGCCATGGGAGGGGGGGAACCAAATGATCCCAGCTATGGCAGCAATGTAACATGAGCAGATCACAGTGGAATGGAAGTGGTGAGGCAGCTGAGGGGTTTTCAGACCAGTGGAGGAATCCTAAGACTAGACGACCTACATACAAATGAAATAATACTTCTAAAAAGCACTTAGCAAAATTCCTGGCATGTAGCAGTAATGAAATAAATGCTTATCCCCCTACAGACGCAGAATTTCTAGATATCACTGAGCTCCCAGATCGAGACTATTGGGAAAAATGAGAAAGACTGTCAGCACAAAGCCAAGTTCCAAAATCAATTGGGGGAATTCCAAGACAAAATAGGAGCTAGAAGTGGTAAGCAACTAAGCGACAGAGCCATGATGTGGAGGAACAGACTGAGACATTGCCCTCAATTAGAATTTGGAGGGGAACGAATCGCTAAGGAGCTTTAGTTCTTTCCTATAAGGAGTCCAGAGGGCAGTCCTCTACCCCAGGGTAACGATATGAGTCTTAGGACTGTATAGGTCTCAGAGGAATGCAGAGATCATGATAGGAATGAGTTGCTTGATACCATAAAAGCCCTAAGCGGTTTTCCCACTGTACAAGGAATGGATTCAATCTTGTCAGGGAGGTAAGGGAAGATGGTCTCAAAAAGTCTTGTCTTTGGATTGTGCCCCTACCCTGATTGTCCTATGGAACATCAAAATTTGTTGCCATTTCCCAGGGAAAAACCTGGGTCAAAGAAACAGTCAAAGTTAGAGCTTTTTTGAGTTCAACTCACCCCACCCCCAATTGAACCCAATCCATGAACACAGATCTGGGGTTCTGGGTCAGAGATTACTCTCATTTTTAATGGTCTTGCTCTTGGATATTCTTTTGGAATATACATATTCTTATGAATAAAATTTAGATTATATATATATATATACTATGGTATATATGTGGTAACAGAGGGAGGAGGGGAAAGAGGACATAAATGCTAAAATTCAATTTAATTCACATTAAATTTATTAAGGATTTACTATATATATGTGAAGTATATATATACATATATATTAAATTAAATATGTATATATACATATATATGACACCCTATGGAGCACAAAGCACAAAGGAAATAGAATTGTCGTTTTGTTTTTTGTTTGTTTGTTTTTAAAGGACCAAGTTCCTTTCCTCAAAGAGTTTAAAATCCTTCAAAAGAAAGAATACAAATATATTCACAAATATTTGTACTTTGCATGTACTGTGCTACTTGGTTTCAACTTCAGGGAACAAGAGAGGCCCCTCCCAGGATAAGTTCATCACTTCTTATCTTACCACCTAGCTACTAGCTATCCTCTTGAAACTACTTTTATTAGCCTCCTCTTCCCTCTGATTAGAGGGCTGTAGGGTAGAGAACCAAACTCCTCCCAATGCCTTCCTTTGTTGTTGTTGTTGCTGTTGTTCAGTTGTATCTGACTCTTCCTGACCCCATTTGGGGTTTTCTTGGCAAAGATATCTGAGTGATTTGCCTTTTCCTTCTCCAACGCATTTTACAGATGAGGAACCTGAGGCAAATGGGGGTAAGTGACTTACTCAGAGTCACACAGCTAGTAAGTGTCTGAGGCTGAATTTGAACCCAGGTCTTCCTGACTCCACGCCAGGGCCATCTATTCACTGCACCGCCTAGCTGCCTTCCTTTATAGGGATAAACCTGAGCTCAACTCCCTTCACTTTGCATCTGCTGCCCTGCCTGGTTTCAACTCCACAGAACAAGATGACTCTGCTTGTACCTCTTGTGTCTTCTCTCTCCTCCTTCCTTCTCCTGCCTCCTTTAGGTTGTAAATTCCTTGAGGGCAGGGACTATCTTAATTATATCCCCAGTACTTAGCATAGTACCTGGCAAATAGTAGGTACTTAACAAATATTTATTGGATGGGATGTGAAGGGGGCAAAGAAAAGCTAGTAGTAACAGCTTACATGGGACAGCATAGCATGGGATAGTAGAAGGAGCACTGGATTTAGAGTCAGAGGACCTAAGTTTGAATCCCAGCTCCACCACTTACTTTGTGTGCGTGATATTGGGAAAATTATTCCAGCTCTTTGGCCCTCAGTTTTTTTTATCTGTAAAATGAGGGAGTTTTACTAAAAGATCTCTAGGGTCCCTTCTGGCTCAAAAGTTCTCATTCTGTGATTATACAATCTTTTGATCTTTGGGATTTACATATTACTTTGCTCACAACAATCATATGAAAATAGGAAGTTGGTCGATAAGCATTTATTAAGCACCAACTCTATGCCAACCATGGTATTAAGCACTGGAGAAACAAAGTTCCCTTGAGGAACTCACTTTAAATACAGGATATAAACAGTACCAATGGGAGGTCATCTCAGAGGGAAAGCATTCACAGTAATGGCAAAGGAGAGGAAGAGACCAGTTTTAGCCCATTTTATAAATCAAAGTATGGAAACATCAAGAGACTTTCCAGAATGACAATCAGGATTATGAGAGCCAGAACCCAAACTTGAATCTTCTGACTTCAAGGCCAGACACAAAGGAGCATCATGGCAAACTCAGCTACTAGATACAAAAATGATTAAAGCAGCAGCAGCCAGCACAGAGCAGTGGAAAGACCATCAAGAATTAAATTAGAAGACAGGTTAGAATCCTGCCTCTGACACTAACCTAACAACCTTGCGTAAATCACTTCATTTTATTAATTTGCACATTGGGGACAATCATTATTGTACAACCTACCCCACAAGGATATCACAAGAATCAAACGAGGTAACATACAAATAGTAGTTAGCAAACCTTGAGATGTAAATCTAAGCCTGCATTAAGTGAGAGAAAACACAACTCAGTAAGACAAATCTATGAGATTGAGAGACAAGTTTTGTTAGGGACCAAAAAGCTTCTCAAAACTTCTGAATGAGGCAAGAAATGAGATTTAGAAATTAGGGGGGAAATGAAAGCCCTGGCACTCAGGTTTAGGGTCTGGTGTCTCGTGATCAACCCAAGAAGGAGATAGGATTTCTGACAAATTGAATGGGGTCATTTCAACTTTTATAAATATGCAAAATTAACTACAAAGAGCCTATAAAGGAAAACTCCATCTGCATCCAAAGAACTGATAAATAGATGTATAGAATTATTTTACATGTATATGTGTATACATATACATATATATGTGTGTGTATGTGTGTGTGTGTATATATATACATATATACACACACACACATACACACATATTTTTTCTAATGGCAACCATCCCTAGGGTGGGCTGGGGGGGGAGGAAAAAAAGAAATTTGCATGATAACTTCATTATTATTTAAAGAAATAGCACATTGTACATAAAAGATTTGAAGTTTCATGTGCAATCATCTTTTTTTATTCTACTATGTTATGAGAATGCTTGCTTTATTTCACAAACTAAAAATAAAGCAAATAAAAATTTTAAATAAAAGAATGAATTGAATTTACTCATGGCCCAAAGATCAGGGTTAGAGTTGTCAGTCTACCCATAGCCACAACGTGGCTTCTCCTTCCTTTTACTATTGACAGGCCAGACCTATTCCCACCTTCACACTTTCTTTCCTGTTCCAATCCCTGACTCTCTCACTTCCACCAACCATATAAATCCAACTTGAGTCTTACCCCCTTGATGAGACTTTCCTCAACTTTTTCAGGCTTAACTGGTCTCCTCTCTCTCCAAATAGATTCTTCATTTAGAATCTATATAACATGGTTGTTGTCTGTTCTCAAAGAGGACCAAAATGATGTCATTATGTTAAAATCAAGTCAGAGTATGTCTGACTGTGGCTGATCAAACCAATATGAGCTCAGAACGCTCTACCACAGGTCAGGCACGAATAGCCCATGTGAACATCTGGAGTGGAGATGTCTCTAAATTTTCACATCTCAAGTTTCTTTTGAGCTACTTCAATTCTGCTTTCCTTATAGAGCACCTTCTCTGATGAGGGTATACCATGCTGGGAGGTCCTGTGCCAATGTTTCCCATGTCACACAATTAATTCCAAAGTTCTTAAGAGAGACCTTGAGAGTGTCTTTGTATCATTTTTTCTGACTACCATGTGAGCATTTTCCCTATATGAGTTCTCCATAAAGTAGTCTTTTCTGCAAGCATACATTTGGCATTTGAACAATGTGGCCAATGCTGTCTCTACAGCAGAGTTTGAATGCTTTACAGTTTAGTTAGAGAAAGGACCTCAGTGTCTGGTATCTGATCTTGCTAGGTAATCTTCAGAATCTTCTAAGAAAATTCAAATGGAAGAGATTCAGTTTCCTGGCATGGCACTGGTAGACTGTCCAGGTTTCACAGGCACACAACAGTGAGGTCAGCACAAGGGCTCTGTAGAACTTCAGTTTGGTAGTCAGTCTAATACCTCCCCTCCCACACTTTCCTTCAGAGACTCCCAAACAGTGAGCTAGCTCTGGCAATATGTGCATCAATCTCATTATCAATGTGTACATCCCCGCAAAATAGACTGCAAAGGTAAGTGAACTTATCCACAGCATTCAAAATTTCTCCATTTGCTGTAACCTATGGTTCCACATATAGATGGTGAGGATTTGCTAATGTGCCTTTCCATTTAACTCAACTCTGCCTTGTAGTTGTTGTTACTGCTGCTGCTGCTGCTGCTGCTGTATTTTGTTGTTGTTGTTGGAACAAAAGACTGGTGGGAGTGAGGAAGGATAAGGCTTTGGTCCAGGCCTGCATTTCATCACAGCTGTGATGTGATGTTATGTGGGGCCACTAAGAAGTGAAGTGCCTTTCCTATAGGCACACAACTAGTACGTATCCGAGTCAATGCAGAATTCTTTCCACTACACCATGCCGGCTTTCACACCATCTTATAGCCTCTATTAATTGGTTTATCTGTGGCAGTGCCTTGGTGAGTTAAGCACTTTCTGCCCACTTATATATCTGGCAAATAGTCAGGCATGGTGGAAAGAACACTAGATTAGATTTGAAAGACCTGTCTTCCACTCCTGGATCTGCCACTAACTACCCATGTGATCATAAACAAGTCACTACTCTTCTTTGGGCCTCAGTTTCCTCATTTGTAAAATGATTAAGCTAGATCACTCCTAAACTCCCAGCTTTAATACTATGATTCACTAACTATTTTACAAGGTTGGGCTGAGAAAAATGCTTTGTAACCCTGAAATCACTATCAATAAAAGTGAGAGCTATTCTTACTAGTTGTTGTTGACTGACCATAAGGGATTTCAAGTGCTGACACAGCTTAGCAACAGTGATAATGAGATTTCTTTCACTGATGGCTTTTAAGAATAGTAGAAGTGCCCATCAATCTCAAATGGAAATATCCATTTCTAGGCAGCTTCCAGCTCTCATACGATGATATTTATTAAAGGTTAGTATTATAACAGGAGAGAAAGAACCTAGTTCCTCTTTGGGATTTTTTAAAGACCTAAGGCTGCCAACTGAGAAGCAGTTAGGCAAACCACATATCACAATTCTCCATGCTTATCCTCCCAGTGAAGGGCATATCACACTTAATCAGTTTTCAAGTCAAAAGATAGTTTTGTTTTCTAAATGCCTTTGCCATAAGCTACACCTGGGATTTGAAAATCCATACAAGATCTTGATTTGCACATCATTGTTGGTTGCAAAGGCTCTGAGTTGAGAACTCAGCTGTCAATGGGAAATGAGGCAGAGTGTCAGATCTGCTCCTTCTCCCATGGCCCCCCTGAGCTTCTACTGGGCTGATTCACCAGAGGCTGTGAAGATGAGCAGATAGGATTTGAAGGCACAGGATAAGAATGCACACTGAAAAAGAAAGGACTGTCATTAGGTTGCTTTTCTGTCTGTAATGACTGTTCAAAGACCATCAACTTTAAGTATTAAAGTTTTCAAAACCAGGAAATTTTTACATGCAATTTTATGTAAGCAAATCATTTGTGTTCACAAAATTCCAAATTTACTCATGCAAACAGCATTTTCACATGCAAATTGGGTTGTTAGAGATTGTGCTAATTGAGTAGTGCATGGAAACCAATGTTCTTTGCATGCCCAAATGGTAACGTAGGGGAGGATGGCTCAAGAAACTGGCTGGGAAAGGGGCTGAAAGTTATTTTAACAGAGTTCGTTGCTTGTGATTGGTTGTTCAGTTACTTAGACAATAGTGATTATAAGGTCAAATCTATCAAGAGTTTCAGCATGATGGAATGGCTGGGTCATTGTATATGGGCACTGCATATAACATAAACCACTGAGGGGAGGAACTTTTGTTTTTGTCATTTCCTCCAGCACTTAGCACACTGCCTGGAACATAGTAGGCTTCCTCGACTCTAGGAGCCATGTAAGTAGCAGGATGGGCAAGTACGGCAGGGTCCATAGTCGCCAGTGGGACCAGACGTGTTAAAACAAGCAGAACAAAAAAAAAGGAGGTGGACACTGTACTCAAGGCCAATGTAAGGGGTAAGGATGTTGTCCTGGAGGAAGTAGATGTGGAAGTATGTGAGTTCAGCTAATCCAAAACAGCTAGACAGTTTCAGCCTTTCTCCTAAGCATGACTCTTTGAACTTTATTGAGGAAAATGATGAAGTTTTAGTGGCTGGTTTGGGGTCTGAAAAAGTTTTGGCACTTCCATGATATTCCTAGAGTCTGGTCCAAAGTTGTAAAAGTATCCAATGTTTCCTTCTGGCTTTGTACAAAGACAAGAAAGAGAGACTAAGATCATAAATTCATTCTTTCAATAACATTTTTCTTTATAATTAAATATTTGAATTATTGAAGTAAATGGAATTTAACAAAATACTAGACTAACAAAGTAAATATAATTTGGTCTATCTCCTTGTAGATAATATTTTTCAAACCTTCCATGTGATAGGTACCTGATTGGCTTTTAGATTGTAGTTTACACCTAGGTGGTACAGTGGATAGAGTGTTGGAACTAACTGGAAGTTAGAAGGACCTGGCTTCAGACACTTACTAGCTGTGACCCTGGGCAAGTCATTTATTCTCAGTTTCCTCACCTGTAAAATACGGATAATAGCAACTACCTTGCAGGGTCCTTGTGAAGATGAAATGACATAATACTTTAAAGCATTTAGCACAAGCTCATTTCCCTCCCCTTCAAAAATTAATAAAGCACCCTGCCAGAATCGTTTCATGAGATAAATATAATCTTAATGCCTAAACTAGAGAAATATAAAACACAGAAGGAAAACCATAGGCCATTATCATTAATAAATATGGACTCAAAAAAATTTAAACAAAATTCTGTCAATCAGACTACAACTACTTAGTAAAAAAAAAATTGTTCATTACAATTAAGTTAGATTTATACCAGGATGTGAGGGTGGTTCAACATTAGGAAAAGAATCAACATAATTGATTATATTAAAAACCAAAACATTGAAAAATACATGATTATCTCAATAGATGCAGAAAACCCCTTTAACAAAGTGTACTAATGATTTATGCTTTTTAAAAACCTAAAAATATAGATAGGGAGGGACCTTTTTAATATCAAAAATAGCATCTACATAACATCAAAAGAAAACAGAATATGCAATAAAGATACACTAGAAACTTTTTCCAATAAATATCTAAGACAAGGATGCCCACTCTCCCCACTGTTAATTGATATAGTTCTAGAGATACCAGCAATAGGAATAAGACAAGAAAAAGAAATTAAAAGTATAAAGATAAGTAAAGAGAAGATAAAACTATCCCTATTTGCTGATGATATGGTGGTATACTTGGAAAATCCTCAGGAATCAACAAAAATACTAATTAAGATAATTAATAGCTTCAGCAAAGTTGCAAGCTACAAAATAAATAATAATAAAATCCAAGAAGAAATAATAGAAAGGGAAATCCCATTCCAAATAACAAAAAAATGCTTAAAATATCTGAGGATCAACCTAAGAAAGCATGCAAAAGACATATAGATTCAATTACAAAATCCTGCTTAAAGAAATAAAGAATAACTTAAACAGCTAGAAAAATATTCTGGGCTCGTGGCTGGGCCATACCAATATAATAAAATGATAATACTATTAAAATGAATTTGTACTTTTAATTCTATAGCAATCAAATTACCTCTAAAATTTTTTTTTCCTAAATTAGGATTTATTTTCCTTCTTGCTCTGTAAACACTATGTCTTTTCAGTTAATTTAACTTTATTTTAAGGCAAATTTATTCTCACCAGTTGTCTTCCTCTGTCCTAAAGTTCCCCCTCTACCATTTGTAACCCTTTTACCTAGTTTTGAAGTTTTCCTTATTTATTTTAATTTCTTACTCTTATCTACTTATGCTACTCTTGCCTTCTTTTTTTCCTCAATCAAGTATCAGGCAAAATCTCCCTTTCTTAACCTATTTTGTTTTTAGTTTTTTTTAAAAAAGTTAGTTTCTGCACCTTTTTCTACCACAGATTTTTCCTTCTATCTCATTATTATTTACCTTACCTTTCTTTCTATCCTAGACTTTTATTTTTCAATTCATGAACTTTATGGTGACTTAGTCCTTCTTTAGTCTCTGTATTCCTAATGGCATTTAAGTTTCTTTTTTAAATAGTTTATGTTATTACCTTGTAGATCTTGCCCACAATCCCCCTTTTTTCCTATTGTGATTTTCTAAGAAGAAATATTCATCTCTGCAGATGATAACAAGAATATTGTCTCATGGTAGGAATTTTCCTTTGCCCCTGATTGTACAATTCAATACTGACCTTTGTTCATATTTCCACATTTACCTCAAAATCTTCTCCCTCCACGGCCTCTCACTCTTCTGTGTGTCAGTTGCCCCCAGAGCTCTGCTACCCCTTCTCCTGAGGTAGTATCCCTAATCTAAGCACTAAATCCCTGCAGACGATGTTGATTATAAGGTTCCCACTTTCCTTTATAGAATATCACTCTTCTCCTATAGGAGCATTTTTCTGAATTATCCAATCCCACCACTGAAACAAGATTTTCTCTTTTCTCCCTTTTTTTTGATCCCTTTCTTTGCCTCCTTGATCATTCTTCTATAAGCTCTCTTCTCCCTGAGAAACTACAGGAGTTATTCTCTCTTCATTGCTCAACTTTGACTTGATTAGGATACATTAAATATCCTACTTTACCTTCTTCCTCCCTTTGTGCTCCCCAATGCATGTGCCCACGCACACACACACATTATTCAACTGTCACCAGGGTGTTGTGAGGCGAGGTCAATGAGGTTCAGACCTGTTTCTCCACAATTATTTCTATTTGACTTCTGTCTTCACTCTTGTCACCTTACGTGAATTTAAAAAGAAACACCTCAGTGGTATCCCTGTTATTTTGTTTTTGCTGCTGCTGCTGTTATTGTTGTCATTGTTGTTGTTGTCCTTGGTTAATGCATTTGTTTATATGTTTTATATTACTATTGTCCTGGATATTGGAGACTCCGATTGGCAGGGTAGATCACCTTGGTCTTCATCCTGAGCTCAGTTTCTCTTTGGATCACATTACTTCATTCTCTCCTGTGGTTTCTAGTGTGTGCAGCATAGTCTTGTGTTATTCGAATTTTCTTTATGATTGAATGTCTTTCTCATGGTTGCTCAAAGAATCTGTTGTTTTTCAGTGGAATTTTTTAATTTAACCAATATGTGCCTTGGAGTTTCAGTTTAGGAATGCTTTTTTTTATCAGAAACAATATATAGATTTTTTTAATAGACTTTTTTTTTCTGTGTTCAAATGTTCTGGGAAGCTTTCTTGTATTATTTCTTGAATTACGGTGTTCTGGTTTTTTTCATTTTGTTTTGTTTTGTTTTTTACTAATCATGTTCTTCTGAGAGACCTATAATCCTTATATTGTCTCTGCATACTGTCTTTGAAATCAATATGTTTTGCTTATGTGGAGATCATTCGTTCTTTTAAAGTTACTACTTTTTGATTCTTTTCCTTCCATATTGTCCTTCACTTTCCTGTATTTGCATTCCCAGTTATTCTCTCTTTTGTTTCTTTGGTGATATCTGCCACTATGGATTCAGGTTTTTCTATTCTTCTGATTGTTTCTTCTATGTAGTCTATAAATTCAGCTTTCACAACTCTTGTTTCTCTTTTAAACCATTCAGGAACTATGGTTCTATATACTCTAGGGAGTCCAAATGGTCCTTTGCCTCATCAGATATTGATTCATTTCCTTTTATCTTACAATATTTATTCATAAATGTCTGGACTCACATAGCTTATCTGGAGGCCACTTCCCTTCAGTTATTACAATTTTCCCTACTAGTTATGCTGGTCTTTAATTAAGTGTTTCAACAATCCAGCTAGCAGCTTCTGTGGGGGTGTTAGATCCACCCACAGCCAGTACCCAGAAAGCTGCCGACAGCACAGGTTCTTTTGATCTGCTTAACTAAGGAAAACTACGTGAAGGGGTTGACAAGCTTACTTTAATTCAGCATACAAATATCATTCACTTAGCTCAGGTGAAAAAGACCAGCATACTGAACTTCAGAACAAAATACAAACAAATTACAAACATCAACGGACAGACCTTGTCTGATTCAAATCCCAATACATAGTTACCAGAGTTTATCAAAGTCTCAGCATCCAGGTTACGAGCTGGAGGGCTCCTTAGCTACAGCTGCCCAGAGTCTCCTCATCAACACCATCTCAAGAGCCCTGCACAAATGGCTCTGTCCTCCCTTCTTATAGGGATTCAGATGTTATCAAATGTCATCTGAATGACCAGAATTTTGGCTGCTATGATTGGTTCTTGAGTTAGCCCCTCCCTTTAGGACCCTAGGAGGTTCACATCCACATAGGTTAGGTTAACACCTAATAGGGCATGGCTCTGGAGTTAGCACCTCCCCTTAGCCAGCCCCACCTTGGGCCCCACCCCAGTCACCAATCCACACCCACATAGGTTCCACACCTAATAGGGGTTTGGGCCTGGGCTTAGCACCTAATAAGGCTCAATGAAATATACTGAATTACTCAAAGCAAAGATAAGCAAAACTCTTCAAGGGCACTAAGTGCTAAGGAGCCCATTTTACTTACCAACACATTAAGTTTTCTTCCTTCTGAGATTTTTGGTAATTTTAGTATCTTTTCCCCCTTATTTTCCCCTATTGCTCACTGTCCGACTCCCTTTCCTTTGATGGTGATTTAGCTGCACCTAGATCTCAAAGCATCTGAGCTTCTTTCAATATTGGACAATTTTCAGCTTACCAGACTTGGTGTCTACCCCAATTGACTTATTATAGGACAGAACTGACTCCATCTGGACATTGGGCTCTTTTTCTGAGGCTTAGCTGTACGTCACACAGCCATCCACGTGTGTCTTGTCCCTTTTTCATCTTCTCCATTTTCTTTGTGAGCTATCTTTTAACATAGAGTACTGTCACATTGTAATTGAAACCTGAACAAATTTCTGCCTTTTAGAATTCCATGCACTGGGAGTAAGAGTGGTAGAGCAGTTGAAGGGAGGGAACATGTATAGAATTAAGTTCTGTTGGAAGTATCCAAGTTAACTTGTGCAGCTCTGTTGTTAGGAGCATTGTGGGCAGTGTGGGAGGGGGTGTTGATGAGCATTAATCATTAAAGATTCTTCTCTGTTGATTAATTAGATTTTTATTTCATTTAAAGTTTTTGAGTTCTAGACTATGAAAATAGCTAAAATGGCTTTATCTCTGGTGCATAATTTGTATTTTGGAGAGGTTTAAGAGGTTATGAAGATTAGAAAGATGTCTAGTCCTCCATCTTATTGCTTACATGACCCAGAAGTTTCTCAGTGAGTTTTCAAAGGTTACCAATGGTGGTTCAACAATCATATAATAAAGTTATTATGGTTGCCCACGCCAGATGGCTTGAACATATTGGGAATAAATTACTTTAGATGTTGTCTTATCGGTGTCTAATTATTTGGAGTTTTGATTTCCTCAACCATTTTTTCTCATTCCCAGCCTAAAAAACATTTCCCTTGGTAAAATAATGAATCAATATTCATTGAATATTTCTTATGTTTCAAGCACTATGCTGAGTGCTGGGGATATGGAAAGAGGCAAAACATAATCCATAACATCCAGAAGCTCATGGTCTAATGAGGGAGACAACAAACAAATATATACAAACAACCTACATGCAGCATAAATAGGAAATAACAAAAGGAAGGCATGACAATTAAGAGGGGTCAAGAAGATGGGACATTACTTGAGACAAAGAGGAGGTCAGCAAAGCCAATAGATGTTCATAAGGAGAGAAAGCATTCCAGGCTTTGGAGAAATCTAGAAAAAATGCCCAGAGCCTAGAGGTGGAGTGTCTTCTTTGTCAAACAGCCAGAATACCAATGTCACAGAATCAAAAAATATGAGGCAGGAAGTAAGACTTAAGAAGACTGGAAAGTCGAGTGGGTGCTAGGATATAAAGGGCTTTGAATGCCAAACAGAGCATTTTGTATTTGATCCTGGAGGTGATAAGAAGCCACCAGAGTTTATTGAGTAGGGGCAGGGGAAAGGGGTACCATGACACCTTATTCAATGGAGTAAAAAAAAATGGGCTAATCATTCAACCTCTCTCTATCATCTTCTGTCATTATCTCACCCTGTGCCCATGCAATGGTCCTTCTTTTTTATCTTTCCTTGCCACATTTTCTTTGCTTTATTTAAATGTGTTTTTGGCTGTTGCTGTTGTAGTTGGCATTTTTTCACAAGCTTCATCTTAGTGTGAGATTTAGTCTTGATGTTATTTTTTGCAGGACTGTACGAAAGAATAAATAGGCAAGGTTATCTAAAATCACCAAAGCAAGGAATACCATTGCTAAGCAACAAGCACAGGTAAATATTAAGAGGGAGCTAACTGAAAGGCCTTCAGTTCATTGCAAAAGAAAAAGTTGTTGTTGTTCAGTCATTTGAAGTTCTGTCCAACTCTTCTTGACCCCATTTGGGATTTTCTTGGCAGAGATACTAGAGTGGTTTGCCATTTCCTTCTCCAGCTCATTTTTACAAATAAGGAAACTGAGGCAAACAGGCTTAAACGCCTTGTCACACAGCTAGTAGGTGTCTGAGGTGAATTTGATCTCAGGTCTTCCTGACTCTAGGCCCAGCACTTTATCCACTGTGCCACTAGCTGCCTCTAACTCCAAGGATATACATTTCTAAAGCGCAGATTCACTGAGAGTGTGTCTTAATAATAATACCTGATATTTATAAACACTATAAGGTTTCCAAAGTGCTTTGCATCCATTGAATGTCCCCGGTGGTTGTGAGTTCCCTGTCAGAGGAATTCCATTTCATTCAACAAACATTTATTAAGTTCTTGCTAAGGATAAAGCACTATGAAAAGATAAATAAAACGTGCTCACTACAAGCTGGAAGGGGATGTGATGCTACACAATTGCCCATTAAGCTATACCCTACTAGTCTAGAAATTCTACGAGGGCAGGAATCATATATTTCTCCCAACATCTAGCATAATATTCTACATATAATAGGCACTTGATAAATGTTTGCTGTTGTTAGGAAAGATACAGTGACTGGTACATGGTGTTTAATAATTGCTTGTCTACTGACAATTGTAAAGAGGGTGCGTTTGGACTCTTGGAGTCGGAAGCAAATTCCAGTGCTTCAGAGAATCGCAAGGAGAATACAAGTATCCCCAATACTTTTGTACCAGGTATAATCAGAGGAACCATCCTTGTCCCATCTCCACCAGCAGTGGTTAGAGTATCTCCCACTGAGCATGCTGGAATTGGTTCCTTTTTGGTGACACATTTGTCCCGAATCCTTCCGGTAAAGGCTAGCTCGGTGTGCTCAGCTCAGTTTTAGAAAACTTGCTACGGTGGGATGAGACAACTATCCCTTGGCTCCCTGTGATTACAGCAGTTGATAATCCCTGGGCACCATGCAGGCAGTAAGGTCACTATCCCAGCACCCTTTGATTAAAGAAAGCACACATGTAAACAAAATATGGCTCCTGCTCAACAGATTTTCTGTTAGAGAATAGAAGAGAACACAGGGAGTTCTCCTATACAGTCAATCAGTAATTTGAGGTGCAGAATTTGTTGTTGGGGATTTTTTTTCTAAGACCTCTAATTTCATTGTTTCGAGTGAGGATATTCACTGGAAATTCCCTCTACCAATACAGATAGACACCTTCTCTACAACTTACAGACTTAGATGTGCCTGTGTAACTGAGAGGCTAAACGATTTGCCTACAGTCATACTGGAAGTAGAAATCAGAGACAGACCTTGACTCTACATGTTTCCTATCCTAATGCTGGTTCTCATTCTACTACACTGTCTACTAAGGTACTGACTGTTAAAGCTGTATTTCAAATAATTATTTTCACACTTTTAAACAGATACTGCAGTGCAATAATTATGAAGAACTAGAATTCTGTCAAGACAACTAAACCAAAGATCAATTAAAGGCTACAATCAGAAACAGATAATAGTGAATCTTATGGATAACTTTTCTTCATTATATAATCCTGATGTAACTTGGAAGTAAGCAAGTACCATGCGGTGCTAGGTTAGCATATGTAAGACAATAAGCAAACTGAATTGTTGCCAGAAAAATGCCTCTTAGCCTGAGATTTAAGGCTCAGAAAGAAAACCAGTTTAGAGTTCTTAGAGGCTTGGAACAAAGGCCAAAACCTTAGGATCGATTGGAGAGGAACAACACCTTGGCTCTCTCATGGGAAAGGTCACCATAAGGTACGTTAATGGAGAGTTTCTTATATCATTAGGCCAAATAAAAGAGTAGACTTCTTTTCTGTGATTCACCTATTACCCAGAAGCCTCAGGCTTCCTGCAATTCATAAGAACTTCAAATTTCTAAGCAAAAACTTTCAAACACCATTTTTGCTAACACTCTCCTAGAAAAAGAGAGCCTGATATCTTTCAATAATTAAGATGAGAAATCACAAAAATACCAAAAGAAACCAAATGTATTCCAAAAGCCAATGAAGCATCACTAAGGACATACACATTTCCATGATGAAAGACACAACACAGTCAATGGAGTTCTCTCCAAACTAGAGAAGAAGCAAGCTCTCAAAGCAATGGAAAAGAGCATTCAGTCACAAGGGCTATGAACTGTGGCATAACAATTCTCTGCTCAATCTTGGTATAAACGATCTGGGAGGAGGTTCTGAAAAGGTCACCCATCATAGATTATGGAATCATAGAATGTCAGAGTTGAAAGTGGGGAAGGACTAGTCTAAGCCCCTTGTTTTATAGATGAAGAAAAGCAAACCTGGAGAGGGGAAGTGATTAGTCCAAGGATGTGCTAAAGTGATTTAATGCAGAGGTGGCGCTAGAACCCAGATCATCCATGGTTTTTATACCATGCTATGCTGGCTCCCCCAATCATACAGGTTCTCCTATATGGGAATGGAGGCAGGGGCGGGGGTTGAGGGGAATTAGGTAAAGTTATAATAAAAATAGACAAACAAAAAGACTATAAAGTCAAGAAGGTTAGACTAAGAAAAGTCCCAAATGGGAAATGCTGAATCAGCTTGAGAAAGAAAATCCACAGCTTCAACTTAATTATCTTTTTTACAGCAGAAATTGTCTATTTGGTTTTCTTTGTTATCACAGTCAGAGGAGCCAGGCAGATGAGTTATACAGAACAGTAAAGCAGCAACTGCTGCCAATAGCCCTAGGGTGGGCACAACACTCCCATTCTGAGGTCCCGTTCTGCAGGGAGGGCCAGATCCACCAGGCTAGTGTCACTAAATTGGCCCTTATCCTGTGGCTATATAGCTCATTATCTTGACAGGAGAAAGAAGAGAGCCAGGTGAGATTTCCTCCAGGCAGAACAGGGCAGCTCAAGGTGAATAGGGCACAAAGCAGAGAGGTCTAGTGTTTCTGGACGGCGTTCCATGTATGTCTGTTTACATTGTTCTGGGGGGCAGGGGGGCAGTGTCCCTGGTGAAGTATTCAGTGTGTGGTTGTGCTGCAGAAGTGCCTGAGATCTAAGACATACGAGTGTGGGCTTGATGACTCTGGATCCTGAGGTCAGCTGTAACTGTTCCTTTGATAGTACATTCCAAGGCCCATCCCAACCTTCTTGGGCATACCTCTCAAAAACCATGGGACTCCCACAATCTTGTTATCTGAGGCTGCTGTTGTTTATTCTCCTCATTGCTGCTTCCCACCTATGCACCCCACTCTTTCCCTCTCTCATTATCTCATCTTTCACATCATCTTGTCAGAATACAGAACTGCCAAGCCCTGGCTGCTTTAAGATGTCAGGCAAAATGAGGTGTACCCCATGATCACTTTAAATTTTGCCCTTTGCCCTTCCTGTTTAATTTTATTGTGACATTTGGGCCTGACTGTCCACTTTTCTGCTTTTCCTTTCATCTGTGCTACTAGAATCATTTGCCTCTTGAAGAGTGTATAAAGACAAATAACCCAATATGACGGTTCAGCGGGGGCAACCGAATTAGAAGGAATGTTGGTGAAATGCTTCTCTGACCATAATGGTTCATTTTAGTAGTATTGAAAGGTGGGAAATACAAATACCTAAATTTTTTTTAAAAATGAAAATGATAGAGAAGGAAGTTGTCAGACAAGAGTCACTCACACTTTGGCTTCCTGATCTGTGCCATGGAACCAAACTGCCATGATTTTCTTTTCCATTTATGCTTATTCTCCTCCCACCTTGCATCCTACTGCCTCAGGTCCAGGAAAAGATTTCCCCTCTTCCCATCACAAATCCAGGGATTTGCCTATTCATCAGCACTGACTAAGACAGAACAGTCTATACACATTATAATGCTAAAATTGGACTTGACTCTTGAATCTGGTTATGCTTTGAGCTGACCCTAAGTTCTAATACCTCTATTTTAATCTCCTTCACTTGACCAAACCATCCTGATTAAGAGAACAGCTAATAAATATGTTTCTTCTGTGGTAATAGTAATAAGCCACATAACTAACCTGTACTCAGTTGACCCATATCAAGAGCTCACTGGCAACCCTGTTCAGTCCAGATTTCTCTGCCGGTCTGTATTAACTGATGGTCAGTTTTCTCCCTCACCTTCTGCTTCTCTCTGACAGCTTTGACTGATTCTTCCTACTCTTGACCCAACTATTCTTCAGTGTTAGAACATTTGAAGTTACTCCTATCCCAACTAGGTGATGCAGTGGCTAGAGCTCTGGGCCTGAAGTCAGGAAGACTTGGGTTCAAATCTGGTCTCAGACACTATAATGGCAAGCAAAGTGGGATTTTTTTGTTTTGCTCTTTTTTCTTTTTGGAGTTCTAGCTCTTCTCAGCACTAAGGTAATCAAATGCCTTTGATTGAGACTTGCCTTTGTTTGAATCAAGAGTCTTGGATTGAATCAAGTCTTTGATGACCTGCTTAAGTCACAAG
>CM053625.1:250333302-250374885 GCA_028646595.1 Phalanger gymnotis
GAAGATGAGAAACCAGTTGGGAATTCATTTCAATAGTCCATACAAGATATGAATAGAACTCTTCCTCTAAGGCCTAGTTGTGTCATGGAAATGACCCTGGGTTTCTTGAAGTCTATTCTGATGGAGCACAAACTCTGACAGGTTCAACTAAACTGGAATTCCATGTATGGATCCAACACAGGACTAAAGAATCTGGTTACCCAAGTGGGGAAAGGCTCATCGCCACAAGATTGGCCATCAAATGACATTTCTTTCTTTTTTTTTTTGCCCAAAGCAACTCATGAAGATTGTCTACTAAGGCAGGAAGAACTATGCTCGTCATCAGAAAGGATTATATACATGAATGAAATCATAAATCATTCAAATTGATATAGGGCTCTCTTTTCATGATTCCAGATCCCAAATCAATTATGAATTAAGATGATAAAATCAATAATAAAGACAGCTAATATGAATGTGCTGGTTGTGCCACTACCTATACAGCTGGTGTGTATAGATCCAATGCAAGGCAGTAAAAGATCAAAGAGCAAAAAGAAAAATCATCCCTCAAGTTTTTGATTTTCTTACTATTCCAGTTTACTATCACTCAACACCAATAAAACCAACATTAAATATTAATGTCCCCACTTTATTCTAATGTCTTTAATGATAATAGATGCTATTTGCTAGCCAATGTAGTGCCTGGAGAGCAGAAAGTTATAAACATAATTTCTTAGTTTAGTTTTACGATTATTGGTGTTAGTTGGTCTTAAATCCTAACTAGTCGACTTCAAACCAGCAGTGAAAACCATCAAACCCCAATAAGAGGTGTCCTAAGGGTAAATATATGTTAGAAGCACATGACTAAAACCCCACTAAATAAGACAAACGTGCTTCCCCTCCCCATGGGATCCAAACAGCTAACTGTGTTAAGGAAATATAAAACCATCTCTAACAATGACAAATCCCATTGCTACCTTCTTTGGCACAACTGGAAAACAAGCTTGCTAAGCAAGGAATGTTCTGGGTGCAACTCAGGAACAAATCATGAATCTATCAGGAACAAACAGAACAGAACAATAGAATGACTCCATGAAGGGGAAAGAGAGGGGAGAAGGAGGGGAGGGATGCTAGCAATCTGTGTCTATCTCCATTGAATACAATGAGTTCCTTCAAAGCAGCCATAACAGTTCTATTAACAGCTGGACAAAAGAGAGCTGCACACATGTGATTCAGACACATTCAAATAGTGCCAACGTTGCTAAAATTGCCCAGTCCCCTTTAGAGAATAATGATTATAACTCACAATTCTGTAGTGCTTTAAGGTTTACAAAGCATTCTCCTCACAACAATCTTATGAAGGAGATAATATAAACATTTTTTCTTCTGACTCCACAGATACCACTTTTTTAACCTCCTATAAACAAGCTAGGCCATACAGTGAAAGCATGGAGGAAAAATAACATTGAGAAGGAAACAGGACATAGTAGCAGTCTATTTCCCACCATAACATTTAATCCATTTGGGATCAATTCATAGAATTAAATGATTTAAAACCAGAATGGATCTTGGAGATTATCTACTCTCAGCCCTTTATTTTACTGATGAAGAAACTGAAATGAATAGGAGGAAAATGATTTACCTAAGGTCACATGACTGATAAGGAACAGATCTGCAATTTTAACCCATATCCTCTAAATCCAAATCCAGTGATCTTTCAGTCACATTACTCTACTACTTCAATTCAGTTCAGCAGCATCCTGCATAATATCAGTTAACACTTAACATAGCAGTTCAGCAGCCCTATCCTTTTTATGGCAGAAGCACAAGATACTCACAGATTTGGAAAGAGGCCCATCTTGGGATTCCTCTCATTATCCAGTGACTATCAGAGCTCCCAAAGCCCTCACAGAACAGCAGAGAGTGATTCTTCCCAGTCACATGTAGTTGAAGCAGAAGAAAAAGGGGCGATGAGGGGGAGAACGTGGGAACATTACATTTTTACCAGGGACAAGCCCTAGTTAAGAGCCCCAAAAGTTTCAGGGGTTCTGCTCAGAGTATCTACCCCAACTTCCATCTATCTTCTTCACCACCACCAAAAAGAAAATTCATCAGAGCCATGAGAGAGAAGCACCAAGGTTGAAACCAGGACAGAGGATAAGTGTGGGGAGCTGGTTGTCCTTCATTCTCAAAGAGGACCAAAATGACATCACTACATTAGAGTCAAGTTACAGTGTGGCCAACTGTGGCTGATCAGACCAATATAAGCTTGGAATGCTTTACCACAGGTCAAACATAAGTAGTCCATGTTAACATTTGGGGTTGATTCTCTAAATTTGCACATCACTCTAAATTTTTCACTTCCTGCAGCATAAGTGCTCATATGGTGGTCAGAAAAAGCAATACAAGGACACTCTCAAGTCCTTGTCCTCAAGGTCTCTCTTAAGAACTTTGGAATTATGTGACATGGAAGACACTGGCAAAGGACTGCCCAGCATAGTGTGCCCTCAACAGAGAAGGTGCTGTGCTCTATGAGCAAAGCAGAATGGAAGTAGCTTAAAAAAAGTGTGGGGAGCTATGCCATACCTGAAAGAAATGGGAACTTGCTAGAGTTAGCCCTGTTACCTTTGTCAATGTTGAGAACCGGTATCCAGGATAGCAAATCCTATATCCACCCCAACCTGAGGAGAATGAGGAAGTCTTCATCCCAGCCTCAGAGATTTGCTTACCAGAAAAGGGATGGGGACCACATACTGATTAACAGAGAATTTTTTAAAGGCCAAACACCAAATATTTCAAGAGAAAGGCCTCAATCAAATCCAGAACACAAGCAGAAAAATCAGTATAGAAGATCCTAAAACCAAAAAGAAATTTTGAAGAGTAAATCTTCAAAGAGAATACAAGCTTCTTTAACAAATATTATAAAATAAAGTGAATCAATACTTGATGAAATGAAGAATTCTGCGGACAGCCGAGAAAGCATGAAACAACAAGAGTCTACATAATGGTCTAAAAGAGAAAATAAATCCACAGAAGAAGAAGCTAGTAGTTAATGTAGGTCAGAACTTAGAGCTTCCAATGGAGAATTGTAAAATTTGATTAGGAAATTAAAAACAATCTGACACAATACAGGAGAATCTCTTTGAAGAAGTAAAAGACAGATCTAGAACTCAAAAATACTGAAATAGAAGAAAACACGGCAAAAAGAGAAACAAGAGGCAAAAAATGTTAAGAAAAGAAAAACATGAATTCAATTGAACAAGTTACCTTTGAATGAAGGTGGGCAGATCCTGTAAGCAAATTGGTTACATGTAACCTGGGACAGTTGATATAATAGAAACAATTGAGGACAAAAACTCTTAGGGTTTGGGGTCCAAAAAACGTCATTCATCAGGAGAAACTCCAACTCTGAGGACTTGAAATATCTATTGATTATTATTTTTTAAAAAAATCTTTTCAGGTATCTCTCCCATCCAGTAAAAATTTATTCTTTGCTTAGATCCCAGAGTTTAGCTCCTGCAGTATTTCTATGTCTGAAGGTACTCTATCTGGCCATAGAGCAGATGCTACCAGACATGGACTCTGATTGGCAAGGAGTCTTCTGTGATGCAGAAGATTTTAAAATGCTCTGCCAGATACCTGAGCCACAAAAACAAATAGCGATGGAGAGGAAATCTGCAGCAAGAGTCAGTAGTAGGGAAGAAGAGGAGAAATGGAAGAAGAATCGTATAAAGCAGTGCTGCCTTGGAAACCAAAACTCCAAACATCCCAACAGGATCTTTTTTTGTTTTATTTTAAATTTGTGGAATAAACACGCATTTCTATAACAGTACAATAAAAAAGATGGTTGTACATGAAATTGCAAATCTACTCTGCACAACTTGCTACTCCTTTCAAATATACAACAAAATTATCACGTAAATTTTTTTCTTTTATTTTTTCCTTCCCTCCTCTGCCCCGACCTAGAGATGACCACCATTAGACACAACAACCCCAGAGCTGAGGCAAGAAGTTTCAAAAGTTCTCCCACTTGGGCTGAGCAAATCTTATAAAACTCTGCCAGGCAGACATAACTTTAATCTCTGATAACTCTAGCTTTGGAGTACCTTGCTACTTTTCCCAGGTTAACTGTGGCTGTCTGAAGTAATTAATTATGCAAATTACAGCCTGAGCCTCAGTCAGTACAATATTCTCTATTATCAGATCATGCAAGAGACAGAAATTAAATACAAAAGCATTCAATTAGTATTTTAAAACAATGTAATTAACAACAGGGAATCAAGTGGTGGAATCATTCCAGAAATGGAAACGTCATCCTTTCTCCACCTAGCCCTCAATCGGCACTTGAAACATTTTGGGGGTAGGGGGCTTTCAGTTATATGTAGTTACTCCCCAGTCTCATGTTCTACGCTCCTGTGTTCTTCATGCTAATTCTTTATCTTTCTACCACTGCTTCTCCAATTCTTTCCATCATCTTTGGCACAGGTGAAAAGCTCTTTAAAAGAGATCATTAACCCATCACTCTGAACTCTCTTATTTTCAAGATTATCCGTTATCCTATACTCTCGTTCATTCAGGACAACATCTTAGTACAATCAGAGAACCATAAAGTGGCACACCCATAAGAACTTTGAAGCATAGAACATGCAATATCAGAGTTGGAAGGACATTAAATTTAGAAGATGAAAACTACAAGGTGTCTTAAAATATAGAGATGAATATTAGAAATGAAAGGAACTTTAAACAACAGAATACCAGAACTAGAAGGGTTATTGTTGTTTCTCCTTCATTTTCAGAGGAGCAATGACATCATGGTTGATGTATTTTCTTGCACATGAATTGGATTTAAATGAGGCAGAATTGCACAAGGTCATAGCATCATACTCTCTTCCTGAGTCATCAAAGTCCACTGGCAAGACAAAAGTCAGTATGACTGGCAATGGACCAGGATGCTATGGATGACTTTGGCATCTCCAATGTCTGAAAGCTCCAAGTGCTCCACAGCACCTGCTTCAGCTGCAAATTGTTCTCATCCACCCATTCTGCTGGAGGAAAGTCTTTACGTGCTTGGGGTAGACATACCCCTAATTCATCAACAGGTTTGAGGTCTGTTAGTCGCTCTCAACCTGTTTTAGCCCATCTGCTGAGATAGTTTACTAGGATATGCCCACTGGGCATATTGCAGCTTCTTAGAGCCACAGTTGAGAGTTGGGTGAATCAAGTGGATACCAAAGGCGGATAAGCAGCCCTGAAAAAGATTCAGCGAGCCCTCACAGCAGAGATGCTAGCCCTCCGGAATACCTCATACACCCAGAAGGGCTATTAGAATTTAGGACCAAGACTACCAGAGGAGTAAGGAGTCTTAGAATATGGAACATATTGTTAGATCTGGGAGGGATCTCAGACCACAGAATTCAAAATGTTAGAGATGGAAAGACTGTTAGAATGTAGAACAAGGATTGTTGGGGACAAAGAGCATTAGAATATAGAATATAGATGGCTAAAAACTATTAGAATTTAGAACAAAGACTGTCAGACGGGTAAGAAGTCATAGAATACAGGACATACTATCAGATGTGGGAGGAGCCTTAGACTACAGAACACAGAATGTAAGAGACAGAAAGGTTGTTAGATTGTAAAACAAAGACTGTTGGGGTAAGGAGTCTTAGAATATAAAACATACACTGCTAGAGCTGGGAGAAGTCTTAGAATATGGAATGTCAAAGATGGAAGGGATTTTAGAACTCATCTAGTTTAACTCTCTTCTTTTGCAGTAGAGAAACTTAGGAGCCAAGTATTTGAAGTAACAGAGCCAGTGTGATCTTATTGTGCACTCATTTTGGTCATGATTGGAGAGCTCCCAATGCCTTCCTTTATTGTTGTTGTTGAGTCCCCACTTTACAGATGAGAAAACTGAGGCTCAGAGAGCTTAAGTGACTTACCCAGGGTCACACAAGGAAGGGAAGAAAAAAGGAAGCTAAAAGAATAAGCAAGAGTACACAAATCCTATTATGTGCCAGGCACTATGCTAAGCAGTTTATTATTTTTGTTTATTTTATTTTTAATTTATGGGATAAAACAAGCATTTCCATAATGTAGCATTTTTGAAAGATTACACATGAAACTGCAAATCTATTATGTACAACTTACTATTCCTTTTAAACATATAATAAAGTTACCATGTAAATTTATTTTCTTCTCTTTTTTCCCCTCCACCTTCCCACTCCAGAGATGGCTACCATTAGGCACAAATATGTGTGTGTGTATCTATGTGTAAAATCATTCCATACTACTTCTATTTGTCAGTTCTTTCTCTGGATGCAGATGGCATCTTCCTTCATATGTCCTTTGTAGTTAATTTGGGTATTTATAAGTCAAAATCACTTAGTCACTCAAAGTTCTTCTAAAAACAATGTTTCTGTTGCTGTGTACAACATTCTCTTGGTTCTGCTCATTTTGCTCTTCATTATTTCATGCCAGTCTATCCATGTTTTACTAAGATTGTGGAGTTCAGCATTTCTTACAGCACAGTAGCATTCCATCACAATAATATACCACAGCTTGTTTGGCCATTCCCCAATTGGTGGGCCCTTTTACAACTGGTTTCACATTTCCTTCTCCAGCTCATTTTACAGATGAGGAAACTAAGGCAAACAGGGCTAAGTGACTTGCCCAGGGTCACATAGATATTAAGTATTTACAAAAGATAAGACTTTACAAAAGATGAAAAAAATAAGTCCCAGAGAAGTTAAATGGATTCCCTGAGGTAACAACAGGTAGAAATATCAGGATTAAAATGAAGATCTTTAGACTTCAGATTCAGTGTACCTTCCATTCTACTATGGTTGCCCCTAGGATTTTAAGTCATCGTTGTAATAGTTGCCAGTGACCCAATATACCTGGGATTCTAGGAACGTGTTATCAGGATGACATGTTCCTTGACTTCCTTTCTGACGTTAAACAAGAATGAAGGGAAAAAGAAGATTGTACTTGGGTCCTAAATCTGCCACTTTCTACATGTGTGACCTCAGACAAATCACCTTAGCTCTCTGGACCTCAGTTTTATCATCTGTGAAGTGGGAAGAGGAAGAGAGATGAAAATTAGACTAGGTGATCTCTAAGACCTTTTCCATCTCTAAATCATAACCTGACTCCAGACTATCTTTCCAAGCTTACTGAATATTATATCTCTTCATGCACTCCATATTACAGAGAAACAGGTCTTATTCCTGTTCCTCCAACATGATATTCTGTCACCTGGCTCCATATTTGCATGGGTTCTCCATATACTTGGAAAGAATTCTTCCATCGTTGTCTCTTAGATTGTAGCTTCCTTCAAGGCCCAGCTCAGTTATCATCTCCAACAATAAGCATTTCATGAACTCCCAGCCCTTTATTAAAAAACTACCCCTCGATATGACTTTACATTTATTATGTCATTTTTCTTTAATTCACTCACTGGTGTCCATATGAACACTCCCAGACCCATAGAATGTGAGCTCCTTCAGTTCCTAGATTATTTCATTTTTTACTTTATATCCCCACCACCTACCTAGCATAGTGCCTGGCATGAAGTAAATGAACAATAAATGCTTGATAAAACAAGGAATAAATCTCTTATCCTATGATCTAATAATGCTACATAATTTCAGAATATACTGCACTTCTCTTGCAAAAGTCAAATGTTCCTCTAGCTGAAAAATTAGGTTCCTAGAAAACTGAACAAAGTCAAGGATGGCTAACCCTTTCTGCCGCAATATTTTGCATTTTAGACTAAATATGTCTGTACTTTTATCAATTTCCCACTTCCACTTTTATACAATTATAAGGTCTTGCTCATAATGAACATAGTTTTTATACATTTCTTCTGTAAGTGAAATTAGCATTCTCACATGAACTGTAAATGCTAAGATGCTAATAACCTCCCTAGGGTTCTCTTCTTGCCATAATGCCTTCAAGGATTTCACCACAGTTTAGCGTATTAAAATATCACAATTTATGCTCTTAAGTATAATAAGCTCTCTAAAGTCTGATCTATAAGAAGTGAGCATATAAAAAAGATAATGTGCTAAAACATGGTACTAAAGTGACACGAAGCATCAAGGAACCTGTATTTTTTTTAAGGCAGATGATACAGATACTTCTAACAAAGACTCAAATTCTGAGCTGCTAGACCGAAACCCCCAGACAAGAATCTATTTTTTAAGCCTTCAGAAGTAATTTTTAAATAACTTCCACATGCTAATTATTGAACACAGTGAACACATAGGTGACACAGTGAATAGAGCACTGGGCCTGGAGTCAGAAAGACCTGAGTTCAAATCTGAATTCAGACACTTCCTAGCTGTATGGCCCTGGGCAAGTCACTTAACCTCTTCTTCAATTTCCTTGGTTGTAAATGGTGATAACAGCAGCACCTACCTCCTACGGTTGTTGTGAAAATCAAATGAGATAAAATCTACAAAGCACTTTGCACAGGACCTGGCACATAGTAGGCACTTTTTTAAAAAATGCTTGTTTCCTAACACTCCCCCCTTATAGTCACCGAAGACCATAAAGAATGGCATTCCATGCCTTGTCATAAAATCTCCACATATGGCACATCGTTGAAACTAATGTCCATTCTATGCCTTGCAAAATTCTAGTGTAGCCTTGAGAGCCTATCATACAAGATCTGGAAATCACCCATTGGCTAAGTAGAAGATATATCCTTCCCCTCTAGAGATTTGGTTGTATATTTGTCTCTTCTATTACTTTGATATGGATTTATTGTTGCACCTTCTCACTTTACAATCTCATTCCCATAGCCCTGTGTGTCTCGATTTATACCAAAAACTACATACTGAATAAAGGCTTTTAGTGCTATCAATATCATTGGTTCATTCTGCTTTATCTGTGGAAATCTCTAAATCTAAAAACAAAGAAAAAAAACAACTGCAATGGATAGGAGAGGGGTTACTTCAATATAATCTGTACCCTAATCTGAGAAGATACCTCACTGTTTTCAAAACTTTTGTAAGGCTAAAATCAGTGACAGAGAACCAAAGTATGTTAGGCAACCACATCCCAGCATCTTCTTCCTTCCTGATTCTTAGCCTCACCCTCCCTGCCTCCCCAGAAGCAGCTAAGTGATGTAATACATAAAAAGCTGAGTTCAAATCCAGCCTCAGACACTTACTACCTCTGTGACCCTGGGCAAGTCACTTAATCTCTGTCTACCTCAGTTTCTTCAACTGTAAAACAGGAATGATAATAGCACCTACCTCCAAGGTTGTTATGAAGATCAAGTGAGATAATATTTGTACACTTAGCGCAGTGCCTGGCCCATAGTAGATACTTAATAAATGCTTGTTTCTATCCTTCCTCCTGGTATACATAAAAGGAGTTATTAAGCAACAACACCCACCGACGATGAATGCAAACCTCAGGTTGAAACAATCACAGTAAACTTCATCCCACTGGATAATAATTTCATGAACTGGATTAGATATAAGCACTAACAATCTTATCCTGCTTATCATTTCAACCTGAAATGTTTTGAAATGTTTGGCAGGGATCTCTTGGATGCTATTTAGGAACAGAAGTTGGGAGATATCCCAGGTTTTGTATGCAAAGCTAGCTCACAGAACATTGAGTTTTCTAGACTTTCATTGCTTACATGAGCATTTTTGGGATTCCCTGGTGGTATGTTTAATGAGATCAGAATCCCTGGGAAAGACTTTTCAGAGAATGAGACTCTGAAGAACTCCTCTAGGCTTTTTTTCTGCCCTTGGGCCATAAAAATGACTAAGTGGGGAGATAGGGTGGTTACCCTCATTTGGAAAATACCAATGACAAGATTTGACTTTTACTACCTGATGTGTCCCCTAGTGAGAGGGTCAAAAGACCATTAATAGCTTGTTGGTCCTGAGATCCTTAGAAGCATAGCTGGCCATTGAAGCAAAGCGTCAGCACTAAATCCATACAGAAGCATCACAGTTGCTGTCTTCAATCAAACACTAAGTGTCAGTGTGCCAGGTACTATGCAAGGCACTAGGGATTCAGAGACAAAAGTGAAAGTATTTGCCCTCAAGATGCTTACAATCTACCTGAGATACAACATGTTACACCAGATGTAATGATTAAAGGATAGGATACTAGCAGCTTGGAAGATCAGAAAAAGGCTTCAGGTAGAAGATGTAACTTGATGGAAATAAAGGGTTAATGTGCCCCAGAAAAGGGGATCAAGCAGTACAAAAGCATAGAGATGAGAACTTAGGGCATCATATAAGAACAACAGTAAGGTCAGATCAACTAGACTACATAATATATTAGAGGAGTAATAAGGCTGGAAAGGTAGATTGTAGCCAGCTAGTAAATGGTTTTTAAAAACCATGGCCCTAGATTTTGCCTTACCTGCTATTACCTTGGCCCAATGATACCTTCAATCTCTCCTGACACCCCAAAAGGACCCTGGTGATAGGGTCAAAAGCTGCCTTATTATGCCTCTTCCTGCCATAAATCCTTGCCTATTATCAACTATAGAGTAATGTAAAATAGAATATTCTATTTAGAGAACCTAGGTTTGAATGTCAGCTCTACTTCCTGTCTGTATTACCTTAGACAAATCATTTCTCTCTGGGCTTCAATATCCTCATCTGTAATGAGCCATTTGAACTACATTCTCTACATTAGTGGCATGAAATTCAAATAAAAATGGATCATTGGAGGCTGTATTGTGACTTAGAAAACCACAAATTCACATTTTCTATGTTATGTTGTACTTGTGTTTATTTTGTTAAGCATTTCCCAATTACATTTTAATCTGCTTCTAGATACAGTCAGGAGTAGTTTGATATCTCTACTGTACATCCTATTATTCTAATCTATAGTAGCACAGTGAAGGCTTTAACCCAGATCTTTTGATTTCAAATCCATAGCTCTTTTTATAATACCATGGTGGCATAGTTAGAAAACTGTCTGCAATCATCTCACTTTAATACCTAATGACCCTGCTCAGTCATCAGTCATGCCCATGCCCACACCACCCTGCCATGCTTAATAAGGTTAGTATTTCTGTTACACTCTCCATCATCTTTATCAACAGCTTTATAAAGGATATTAATTAATAAGGCATGCTGATAACCCAAACAGTCCACTTAGCTAATTGTACTTCAGTAATTAGAAGGATGTAGCCTGGAAACCTTTTCCATTTACTATAATTGACATTTATATGGTACTTTAAACTTTGCAAAGGTCATTCAAGCCTCACAACAAGCTACAAAGAAGGTACTACACTTATCATTATGCCATTTTACAGATGATAAAACTAAGGCTCGGACAGGTTCTGAGCTAATAAATGACATGCTTATGATCACAGAGCTATTGTGTATCAGAGGCATATCTTGAACCTCAATCTTCCTACGTCCAAGTCCAGGATTCTATCCATTATGCCATGCTAACTGATAGAGCAAAATCGGATGCACAGATCTGAGTCAAACGTTTTGATGAAATATTTTGTAAAATTCAACTAGTTTCTTTGTTAAGAAGCTAACACCTAGGCAATGCTTGATTTCTTCTCAAAACATCTGCCCGCTGCCATGGTGATAGTACTTTCCCTAAGTCTCTTTCAGAGCCAGGAGGCAATATTCTAAACCTATTAGGTAAAGAACTCCAGTACAAGAAAATGTCAAAAATCGATAAGCACCTTTAGAAAGATCTAAGGGAACAATTCCACAGTATAGAATGGTGGACTCCCACACTCCCGGCTCCCCCCTCACACTGGGGAAGGAGGCCCACACGGATTAACATAACACCTTAGCCTGTAGGGCTAGTTCATGTGTAATGTAAATTACCAGGTCTGGGTATGATGGAGATCGGTGTGTGTGTGTGCGTGCGTGCGTGCCTGTGCCTGTGCGTGTGCGTGTGCGTGTGCGTGTGCGTGTGCGTGTGCGTGTGCGTGTGCGTGTGTGTGTGTGTGTGTGTGTGCGCGCGCATGCGCGCATGCATATTGTTGTTGACGACAGTACATAGCTAATCAAAGCAGTACAGAGTCAATAGACCTGGATTCAAGTCTCAGGAAAATCATTTATTCCCATGTTAAAAATGAGGAAACGATGAAAAGTTTAGTATTTTTACTACTTATCTTACAAGCAGAACTGAAACCAGCTTAGGTAATCACGGTCAGAGGTAGACACAGGAGAGTGATATGGAGCGGGAGGACAATGTCTTTTCCCCACTGGCAGCCCAGTCAGTCAATCCATCAATGCTTAAGTACCTACAATGTGCCAGGTATTATGCTAAGAGGCAAAAGACTGTGACTACTCTCAAGGAGCTTATCATCTAATGGGAGCGACAACACGCAAACAAATATATGTAGAGGAAGCCATGTACAGGATAAACAGTGGATAATTAACAGAGGGGAAAGCGATACAATTAAAAGGGGCTGGAAAAGGAAGGATTTTAGTTGGGATTTAAAGGAAGCTAGAAAAGACTGAGCAAAGCTAGGGAAGCTCAGTAGGCTGAGCAAAGGAAAGAGGACATTTCAGGCATGGGGGACAGTCAAAGAAAATGCCCTAAGCTGAGAAACAGAATGGCTAATTTGTGGAACAGCCAAGAGGCTAGTGTAATTGGATCAAAGTGTACTGAGAGTAAGGTAAGAAGATTGGAAAGGTAAGAGGGAACTAGGTTATGAAGGGCTTTGAATGCCAAACAGAACATCTTGCACTTGATCCTGGAGGCAATACGAATCTGCTGGAATTTATTGAGATTTGGTGGGGGTGCGGGGGAGGCGGGGAATGACATGATCTAGTCTGTGCTTTAGAGAAATCACTTCAGTGGTTGATTGGAAGTAAAGAGAGGTTTGGAGCAGACAGACATATCAGCAGGCTATCACATTAGTCCAGGTGTGAGATGATGAAGGCTTGCATCAGAGTAGGAGCAGTATTAGAGAAAAGAAATGGGTATATTTAAGAGATGTTGCAAAAACAACGGGCCTTGGTGAGAGCTTGGATATATGGGTTGAGAGAGAGAGAGGGAGAGGGAGAGGGGGGGAGGGGGGGAGAGGAGTGGGGAGAGAAAGAAGTCCAGGATGACTTCTAGGTTTCAAGTCTGAGGACATGTTGAGTTTAAGATGCCTAGTAGACATCCAGTTTGACATTTCTGAAAGGCAGTTGGAGATAAGAGATCAGAAGTGAGCAGAAACCTGTCCCAAGTTCCTAACACCTCTCCCCACCAGAATACAGTGGCCTTTGTACAGCACTCCCAGAGCTACCATCCAGAGAAGCCCTATCATATCTGCTGCCCTGTAACCTAGCCCAGGGACCAGCATAATAGGAAGAAACGCAGAACCAGCAAAGTAAGGGGCATCCCTGGGTAAGATCAATGGCAGAGAGATAATGCTAGCTATTTGCCCTCCCCCAGTAGTTACCTGTTGTAAATGGGACTGTCAAAGACTTAAGATCTCTAATCAACGTAATAACCACCTAATGATCCCAGAGGACTGATGATAAAGCATGCGATCCAACTTTTGACAGAAAGATGATGGATTCAAGAAGCAGAATGAGACTTACATTTTTGTACATGGGCAATGTGGGAATTCATTTTGCATGACTATGCATATTTTTATGAGGATTATTTTAGTCAGGGGATGGGGAAGAAGAAATAAATGCTTATCAACTGAAAATTAAAGTAAATAAAAAGAAATATATACTTGTACTATCTACTTCAGAGTGTGGTTAGGAGGAAACTACTTTGCAAAGTATAAGGCAATGGTTTCTAATTCAAATAGAGAGAGGGACCGCTAAACCATATGTAAGAATCCCTGCAAGCTGCATATTGACTTAGAAAACCAGACATGTTTATATATATATTTTTATTACTACATCAACATATTAAAATCAGAGGAGAACATTTTAATCTGGTTCAGGTCCCACTTGGAAGTGTTGTGGACCATATGAGACTGCACAGGTAGTGTGTTTGACAGCTCTGATGTAAAACACTATTATATAAGGGTGAGCTTAATATGTTACATCCTTAACTGGTGCTCGAAGACTCACAGAAGTTCTAGGGATTAACATAAGCAGAGAAGATACACAACATATATGGCTATGAAAATCCTTGCTATTTATAGATGGTCTTCAGATATCGTCTTGGTCCTTGGGTGCAGCCTTTTGACTGAGTCCAAGTTTCATAGAACAAATCCTTTTATTAAGGGGATCTGTTCTGTGAAACTTGGATTCAGTCGAAGAGCTGCACTTGAGGACCTAGACAGCCATATGTGGCCTCGAGGTCGCAGGTTCCCCACCCCTGATTCTAGTCTGACTCATTTGAAAGATGAGTAAACTGGGGCCCAGACTGTTGACCTGACTTGCCAAATATCATTCAGCTAATTAGGTCATTAAATCTTAGACCCAGGACACCCAAATTCTATTCCTGGATCTGCCAGCCTTGATGCCAGCCCCAAACTAATGTCCTTGTGTGATCCCTATCACCAGCTGCCTTATCCTTATCCTTCAGTTGTTTTTGTGCCTGTCATCTCTCCTGCATTATAAGCAGGATTGAAGCCTTGCACATAGTAGACATACATTAAAGATTTGATGAATGAAACTGGATGAACAATCAAATATCGTGCAGTTGGTCATTTCTTTCAATGTCTGTAAATCACCTGAAATAAAGAAACTCATCTGACTATTACCAGGAGAGAACTTAAAAATGATGGAGAAGTGAATGGCATAACTGGCCATTGCCTGGAATGGAACTGGTCACTCTTTTTCTATCATGTGAGTCATCAGGAAAAAAAAAAACTGTCCTTAAGAGTGGGATGAGTTATCTTTCAGGAGAACAGTTGTTCTGAGTTTCCTTTGATATAATATTTTCTTCTTCTTTTTCATTATCTGTGTTCATTACTAAAGCACTGAGATGTTATATATGGAAAAAAGTGAATAATGGAAAATAATGATGGGCTCATCAGGAGAAGTATTTACTGCAACATATCAAGGATCTACATTTTCATTAATGAGGGTATTCCTTCACACAGCTCCGACTAAATGTCTCTAGATAGCAGGTTCTTAACCTGAGTCAAACAATCCATTAATAGATATCCGAGGATCCATGAACTTGGATGGAGGGAAAAGTCTCTATTTTCACTAACCTGTAACTGAAACTTAGGATTCCCTTAAATTATGAATTTTAGGCAAAATAATTATTCTGAGAAAGGGTGCAGAGGCTTCTCCTCACTGCCAAAGGGGTCCACAAAACACACAAAAAGATTAAGAATCCCTCTTCTAGACAGTCATTGACAATTATTGGGCCAAAAATGTTGATTATCCTCTGGAACTCTTAGTGATGTGTCGCTCCAAACTCAGCTAGGCTTGTCAGTCCATCCTTGGGATGCCATAGTTTTGTCCTATTTGAATGTTTCACTATGGTGTGGTGGTGACCCTTGGCTCCCAAAGACTTTGCCAGCCAAGTGCATTCTCTGACAGATCCTAACAAAGGAGAAAGGTTTCAAATATAGCCCCAGTGATGATTAATTAGCATGACTATCTGATTAAAGGAAGCTTCCATGACATAGTGACTAGAGAACTGGCCACAAGGTTAGGAAGGCTTAGCTTCAAGTGCTACCTTTGACACATGCTGGTCCTTAGGGAGAGAACTTAACCTCTCAGTGTTCTTGGCAATCTCCAAGTCCTTAAGTTGCAGTGAAGGTGCTGACTTGCATGGTAGAAAGAGTATCCTGCTCTGAGAGTTCCCTATATCAAGGAAATCATAGGTCTAGGTCACTTAATCTATATGATTAAAACTTCTAGGATCACTGAGTTGTTTAGAATTTTAGAATATATGTTTATTCTAATGTCTCAAACCAAGAGCTTTGTGTCATAGGATCATAGGTAGAAGGGACCTTGGGGCCATCTAGACTAACCTTTCATTCATATTTCACAAGACACAGAAAGATTAAGCACCTTGGCCAAGGTGACACAGGGAGTAATTGACAGATGCAAGATCTGAACCTAATTCTCTTCTATCCCTTGTAGCTAAACTCCTGAGAATAGATAGTGTCATGTTTCCTCCTCTCAGTCTCTTCTTCACTCCATATACTCTGGCTTCCAACCTCATCATTCCACCAAAACTGCTCTCCCCAAAGTAACTAATGATCTCTTAGTTGCCGAATCCAGTAGCTTTTTCTCAATTCTCATTCTCCTTGACCCCTCTGCAGCCTTTGATACTGTTGATCATGCTTCCTTCCATGATATTCTCTTTTCTCTAGGTTTTTGGGATAACATTCTCTCCTGGTTTCAGCCTCCTACCTATCTGACAGCTCCTTCTCTGTTTGCTTTGCTAGATTCTCTTGCGGATCATGCCCTCTAACCATAGATGTCCAACAGGGTTCTGTCCTGGGGCCTCTTCTCTTCTCTCTCTGTCCTCCTTAGTTTAGTGATCTCATCAGCTCCCATGGAATTAATTACCATCTCTATGCTAATGATTCTCAAATCTACCTATCCTGCCTTAATTTCTCTGCTTACCTACAATATTGAATCTCTAACTGCCTTTAACACATCTCAAACTGGATGTACAAATAGACATCTCAAATTCTGAGTGTCCAAAACAGAACTCATCTTTATCCCTAAATCCTCCCCCACTACTACCTTCCCTATTACTGCAGAGGGCAACACCATCCTCCCAGTCTCTCAAACTCACAACATAGGAGGCATCCTCTTGATTTCTCACTCTCCACATCCGAACTGTTGCCAAAGTCTGTCAATTTCACCTTTGCAGTATCTCTCAAATACACCCCTTTCTGTCCTCTGACATTGTTCCCCCAGCCCCACTAATGCAGGCCCTCATCATCATCCTTTCATGTCTTGATTATTGCAATAGCCTACTGGTGGGTCTGTCTTATCTTTCTGTACTCCAATACATTCTCTATTCATCCAATCTTCTTACACCCTACTCCCTAACATGTGCTCTTTGACCCAGTGACACTAGTTTTCTGACTGTTCCACAAAGAAAACATTTGTATATATTTATTTGCATATTGTCTCTCCCATTAGATTGTAAGGTCCTTGAGGACAGGCATTGTCCTTTTTCTCTTTTTGTGTCTTCAGCTCTTAGTACCTAGTAGGTGCTTAATAGTTGTTCATTGTTTGATTGATTGACTTTAACTGCCCCATTCAAAAATATCTCTTAGTTTTTAAAGCTCTCCAGAGAGAGACTCCATGGCCTCCTTTAGCAATCTATTACTATTGCTACACAAAATCAACCATGATTCAAGGCAATATGAGATTCCAATTTAAGAGTGGTAGATAGAGAGGAGAGGGTAATGTCATGTGTACATTAGCAAAAAAAAAATGAAAACTGAAGGGAAGAGATAAGTATAGAAAGGAAGAAAGAAGGGAATTGTAGAACTAAGAAAAGAGGTTGCAGGTAAGCATAAAAGATAGTTTATTTCTTCCAGATCTGTGTGGCTAGCATCTATGGATACCATTCTGTATCCTCCTCAGTACTTTCTGTCCTTTTTCAATACCCTGGCCTCTGAGATCCATGGTGTCATGACCTCTGCCTCTTTTCTACCTCAGCCATGCATTGAAGTGGTCATACTCTGGCCCTTCCCAACCTCTCACCTGCACCATCATCAAATGAATTTCCCCAGGTACCGTAATTTCCAGTTGTGGCCCTACACACAAGATTGCTATTTGAATGAAATAATATCTGTGACATTCTTTGCAACTACACAGTACTTTGAAAGTGTAAGCTATTTACATATATCATTTTTCTAATTGTTATAAATAACAATAACAACTTACACTCATATAATACTTTAAAATTTGAAAAACATCTTATGAATATTAGCTTGTATGAATCTTACAACCACCTTGGTACTAGAGCTATTATTATCTTCACTTTATAAATGAGTAACTAAAACTCAGAAAGGTAGGGTCACTTAGCCCTTTTCACACTACTGTGAAGTAACTGTGGGTCAAATTTTCCTTTCTCACCCTCACTACCAGAAATCTAGCTTCTATAAAACCCAAGTGCCCCCTAAAATTGGAAGGGGAAGGGGGTCAATTTGTAGCTACCTTTTTCCCTTTCAAATGGACCTCATTTGAGGGAAGTTCATATTCACAAGTGAAGTATTTGTACTGATGTCATATTATATCAATGTACCTTTCATTTCATCATTGTATCTTCCCCTATTCACTTAGTAAGATTAAATAGTTCACACTCATTTCCCTTGTGTTTTGATTTTCCTTAAATATTGAACAAGAACCAGCCATTAACCAAATTTAATGTTAGGAATTAGCTCACTGTGGAACATTAATCATATGTGCACACGTACACTGAGATCATGAAGTACTGTGATCGATTTTTTAATAAACATCCCAGAAATCATATATCACAGTGGGAAATGTTCCCTTCAAAGGAGACACCTTGGAAGGAGATAGATATCCATTTCCACTATGTTTGCCAGGGCTCAAAATATTTTGGGGCTCCTCTTTTAGAAATGCCTTTCAAGCTCATGGAATATTTTTAAAATATCCTCAATGATTAAATAATCTTCATCCTTAGAGATTTGATTTTTGGAAACAACCAAAAATAATTTTACACCAAGCCTGATCAATAAAGTGGGTCATCAAAGTGGAAAAGATCTGTTGCTACCCTCAATTGTCAACTATGGCTCGTCAAACAAAATGAGGAGCCATCTTGCTTCTTTCCCCAGCTCAAAGCATTGACATGTAAGACTAAGAAAATGAGTGGAGCCTCATGCCCCAAGACTGTTTAAACTGACTTGTCTATGCCTTCAGTTCTACTGTTATAATGTAGGAATGCTTAAAAGAGAAACAGATGTGCACCCAAGGCTTCTAGACTGTAGTCCCATCATTGGTGTTAGCAATGGGGGAGAAAACCTATGCACAGATGTATAAAAAAAGGTCCAAGGAGAAAAATAGGTTCCCAAGAAGCAAAAACAGAGAGTTTGGAATAGTAAAAATGAACTACTTTTCAGTAGAAAGATCTGCAGGAAAAATGAGTTGAGACAAGGAGCCCTATATGTGTGAGAATATTAAGTTTGAATTCCCAGCTCCTGGTTTAGAAGTAGGGTGGGTTTAGGGTGAAGCAGTAATAGGGGTGTGGTGATTCAGGGTGAATATCAGAGTGCATTTAGCAGGGCCTCTGGGCTACCTGGGTCGCAGTGCCGTTCATACAGTGATACCAACACTGGGGAGCTTGAGAAGAGAAATGCTGTCACGCTGCATGCTAAACAGCATTATTGTTTTAATTTTTTTTAATAACAACCATTTATTTTTTCTACTGCTCACCTTCTCCCATTGGAAGAAAGGGAGGAAGAAGGAAAGAAAGGTCAAGCAAAGCAAATTCTTTCACTGGTTAATGTCATATTCTGCATTTTAAATTCTATCACCTTCTCTAGCAGGAGATGAGTAACATGTTTCATTTTTGGTACTCTGAAATTACATTTGGTCATTACATTGAACACAGTTCTCAATTCTTTCAAAGTTGCTTTTCTTCATAATGTGGTTTTATTGTATAAATTGTTCTCCTGGTTTTACTCATTTCACTCCACATTATTTAAATGGAAAGTTCTAAGCTTCCTATATTCCCCATCCAATAGAAGAAGCTTAAGTAACAACAGAGGGGCTGACTTCCGTGTGTGCTTAATACCTGCTTTCCTCTGATCTCTCTATTGTTGACTCTAGCACTCCTCCCGAGATTGTGACTCAACCCTGTTCAAACATCCTACTAACAAACATCCTACTAACCATATTCTCTGCTGGCCTAAAGCATGTCTCATTTAACCTTTGAGGCATTGGGGGGATGTCTGTATGTTTTGGCTTGTGATTCCACTTAACACCAAATTTTTTTTGCCTCTAGATTTCTGGTACTATTAATAGATTCCTTCTTCACCCACTTCTTCCACTCCCCAAGTTCACTTCACTTTCAATAGATATTGCTACCTTCCTTTACCCCAGACTTCCATGGGATAATGAGAAGGTGGGATAGAAAAAGTAATCTTGATTTCAATCAAAAACAAATCATATCTGTTTCCAGAAACTACAACGTTTGTTGTCAAAAAACTATCACAATACTTTGGAAACGACCAAAAATACTTTGGTCTTGACAACAAACAATATGGTTGTTTTGAAAAGACTTTGATATTTTCTTGCGTGATTTTAAACTAACTCTAATGGCAAAACAAGAATGTTCTGAATGTGATCACTTCTTCAAAGCAAGCATTTAAGCCTCAAAGGTTCTGATTTTGAAAGGCAATTCTGGTAAGTCCATCAAAAAATCAGACTGATTATTTTATAATCACAACTCATTTGTTTTAACAAAAGTGCCATCTCAGAGATAGGCACAAACATATATCAACTTATGTGCACTCAAATATTCACACACGGATACAGTCAAATGCACACTCTCACAATACTCTTTTACAGTCAGGGAATGTGATAGCAGGAAAGGACCTTAGAAAGCACTTTCTCCAAAGCCCTTGCTTTTCAAATGGAGAAACTAGATCTGGAGAAGTTAAATGACTTGTGTGAAATCTTATAAATTGTCAATGGGAAGGCCAGGTCAAACTCAGGTCACCTGACTCCAATTCTAGTGTATTTCCACTACCAAAAATTGCCTCTCAGAATTTATTCCTGCCCTTAACCTACATGTTATGGTAACCTACTTTATTTCCTTCCTCTGCAACCCTCTATGCTTGAAATCTTGAGTCATTTAACCTGGGATTCTAGGACCATTCTTGTTCTACGCAAAAATGTTTACGAGACACTTGCTTAGTAACTCAGTAGATTAATCTCGGATCTGCTTTGTTGCTGGTCCTGCTCTGACCTTTTAACTAATTTCAGAAATAGGGTTCTTACCATCTTCTTATGTGATCATACCCTTCCATGCTTTGTAACTCAATTCCAGGAAATGAGTTCTCTCTTGCCATTCTATCATAGGCTCTCCCTTGGTTCCTTGCTTGCGACCCTAGTTCCTTCAGGGCTGGTTCCTTACCTTGCCTTTAAAAGGACTGGAATCTAGTCTTTGAACCCCATTTTCATGGATGGATTCATATCTTTGCCGTCAGAGCTCTGTTATGTCATATGCCTGCCTTCCTGCCTGTACATCTGCCTGTTTATTGTCTATTCCTACATCTTCCTAATGTTCTCTTCTCGTCTGCGTCTGCTTCTTCCTTTTGCCACTTATTGAAACCATTCTTCAGTATCTTCCCTACCAAGAGATGTTCTTCTGATTTCTGAAGCCTAGTCATTCCTAGTCAGATGTCACCTGTTTGTGACCCAAGCAAGGAGATGGCAGCTTGTTACAGTGAAAAGAGCTTAGAACGTTCTCCTTCTTCCTTTTCAACACCTGGCTCCTCTGGCTCCCTTTAAGTCTCAGCTAAAATCCCACCTAGTGTGAAAAGTTGTTCCTGGTCCTACTTTATGCTAGTGCCTTCCCTCTGTGTTTATCTCCAAATTATCCTGTCTGTATCTTGTTTGTTTGTAGTTGTTTGCATGTTATCTCCCCCATCTGATTGTGAACTCTTTTCAGTTAGAGACTATATTAGCCTTTCTTTGAGTCCCCAGCACTTAGTCTAGTGCTTGACACTAGTAGGTACTTAATAAATGCTTGTTGATGACTTTGGAATCACAGGACCTGAATTGAAATGCAGGTGTCACAGTAGATAAAGCTGTTGGAGGTACAAATCCTACCTTACCAGCCGTATAATCCTGAACAAGTCAATGAATCTCCAACAGCCTCAGCTTCTTCTTCTGGAAAATTGGCAGAAGAAGATCATCTATTTCACAGCATTGTTGTGAGGACCAAATAAAATAACACATGTAAACGTAGTTTGCAAACTTTAAAACACTATTTAAGTGTGAGCTATTATCATGTTTCTGCTGCCTTGAACAAGTAAGTCACTTCCCCTTTCTGGGTCTTGATTTTCTCATTTGTAAAATGAAGCACATAGAATAAATAATGTTTAAGAGTCCTCCTACTGTGGCTCTACTCCTGTGATCCAAGATGTAGTAAAGATACACACACCCTTTAGCATTTTCACATTTGCTTTTACTCCTAAAGACTCCCACCTTTTTGCCAATTTCTGCCCTTCCTATTTAAGACCTGAAGTCTTAAATGGGCCTTTTGACTAGAGCTGATCCTGTTTCCCTGCAGCAACCCTTAGCCTGAGTCCCACATGAAAAAAAGAGAGCAGGAGCAGAGAGTTCAAGAAAAAGTTCAAGGCCTGAAGTCTTAAATGGGCATTTTGATCAGAGCTGATCCTATTTCCATGTAGCAGCTCTTAGCCTGAGTCCCACGTGAAAAAAGAGAGCAGAAGCAGAGAGTTCAAGAAAAGATCGTACTTTCCCTCCTGCTAGCTCGTTTCCATCATCATAACTGTGTTGCCGCTCTGAGGTCAGGTGGCACAGGAGAAAGGTTTGAGCAGATGCAATTCAACAGTACTTTTGTAAGAAGGGGTAGCAGCAGAATCATCTTGGAACAGTAGTTGGGTAGTATTGATATCTGAAATGGCAACCAAAGTTGAAATCTTGGAGCTAAATGGTACTGAAAGTATATCACTATCTGAAAAGGAGGCCAGGTCGAAACCAGGAGAATAAAGATAACAGAGGCAAAGGCAGATAGATGCAGGGTTTCAAGAATCTAGATGGCAGCAGAGTACTCAGCTACAATAGGAGAATTCCAATTTGTCCTACATATGAATCTACTAATGCAGGCAGTCAGGCTCTACCCTCCAGCCTTCCCAGAATTCCCTTCATGTAGTAAAATTCCACTGTTACTGCCACCCTCATGGGTATCCACAGAAATAATATAATAAGAAAAGATGAGGGCAGCTAGGTGATGCAGTGAATAGAGCCCAGTGCTTGGAATCAGGAAGATTTGAGTTCAAATCCAGTCTCAAACACTTACTAGCTGTGTGACCTTAGGCAAGTCACTTAATGCCTACTTGCCTCAGTTTTTCATTTGTAAAATGGGGGTCATTGGAGAAGGAAATGCCAAACCACTCCAGTATCTTTGCCAAGAAGACCCCATGGACAAAAGTCCGTGGCGTCATATAAGGTCAGACACAATAGAATGACTAAATAATGACAACAAAGGGAAGAGGAGATAGCAATGTAGGTAGTGTTCTCTCCCCTTCTACCCAGTAAAAGCAGAATGGTAAGATGGCTTCTGTGATGAGTACTGAAGGTTTCAGTTCTAGTGCCAAGATCATGTGTCCCCTCCCCCCAACCAGCACCACCACTGCCACCCTCTTGACTACTGTTATTTCTCTTATACCTTAGTGAGCCTATACAACCCTGTCATACCTTTCCTAGTTGATCCATATGTAATATGGAAGCTAAAACCATAAGATGATTTCTCTACATCATTTCACACACTTACCAAGCATTTGTAGACACTTTGAAAGATTCCAGCCATTTCTATTGAAAATCCCATTGCAAATTCTTTGCAGCAAATTCTTTGGCGAGTGAGATACTCTGGCTAGGCTTGAAATTCGATGCTTAGAAACCCTATGTTAAGCCACATCAGTGGCATCTCATCATTAGTCACCTGTTCTCTGGCACCTAGCAGAGCCTTGCTATCCTCATCTGTATGATGACAGCACTAATACAAATGTTACCTAATTTAGTCTGATGTTCTGCATTTCTATAGTCTTTTTTTTAATATTCAAAGCAATTAAACCACTTTACAAACGTGAACTGGGTTCCCTATGGCAGAACAAAGGGAAGAAATGAGGATTGTGGCTGCCTAATCTTACCACTCCATGAGACTTTCTGGAACTTTCCAGCTTTATTTGTGCTTTTGTGAGCCTTCTCATGCCTAACCTTAAAACTTTGCTTTTACTTTCTGCTTCTGACTGCCTCTTTCATTAACATTTGGTAATTTGGTGTTAATAGCTTATTTTGGACTGTAATCTCCATTTCACTTACTTGGAATGCATTTTCCTCCCAAACTTCTCTTGCCTTCTGTCCTGCTCAAACCGCAAATAATAATAATTTCCCCCCAAAACTCCCACCTAGATGGTTCTTTTGTGCACTGCACATTATTCCCACCTATATTCAACGTCCCCCAAAAACCCAGACTTGGGAACAAAAACAAGAAAAAAGAAAACCCCAATTTTAAAAGAAAATCGAGCCCCTGTGCTATATTATTTCACCCTCTTTGCTGTGTTTATCATGTTCTAATGTGCCATACTTCTTGGCATCAAAGAACATTGCTTTATTGTGACATTTTCAAATGAAAACTACATGACAGTAACAGCTTCCAAAGAGGTCTCATTTACCTTGGCAACATTTATGAGTGGTGGGGGGGAAAAATACATAAAACCACCGCTTTGAGCAAAACTCTACAATGATTATTTAGCAAACAAGCTCACATATTAGAACGGCAGAGGGGAAGATTGCATCTACAGACTTAAATTACACTTTACGCCCAGGCGCTGCTGAATGGCTTTCTGCAGAGGTTACGTTTAAATTATAGCTCTTGCTAAGCAAACATCTCACGGTTTATGTGTGAATTTGAATTATGCATCTAACAGGCAGCATGTTTATGGGGGGAAAAAAGGCAAGTCGATAGATTGCTAAATTGCTGCTGCATTTGTAAAGGACAAAAATAGCTGTGGTGTAGGACAACGCAAAAGCTTGGAGAGAGATCCCATTTCCCCTTAAGCAAGAAAATGGCTTGGCATTTCTAGGCCACAGTGAGTGGTCAACTTTTGGCTTCACTCCAAGGAGGCATCTGAGAAAGGGCTTTAGTGCTTCCCCTTCTCACCCCGCTTCCCCCCACCACCCCAGTTTGACAAGCTGTGCTCAGAAGACCTGTTAGGAAAGAGAGTTTGGAATGTGAGTAAAATATAGCTCAGGATTTCAGGTGAATCTTAGAAAGCAAGCTCCCAAACAAACCCTCAGGGTGACAGAGCAAAGTCTCAGAACCAACAAAAGTTGTTTCTGAAAAGTTTCATCAAAGTTTCAGCCTTTAAACGAAAACTGACCACTGGCTACTTGTCACTCAAGGATGGTACCAAGTGTTTTTATAAGCTACCAGACACTCTAGGAAGGGACAGAGACACATGCTCTCCTTCAGCTGCTTCCCAGGAAAGAGAAATAGAAATGCAATTCTCAAAGAACCCCAGAAAATGCTCCTCTAAAAGACTGAAGTTTCACCAAGGTCTCACACTCAACTAAACAATATGTGTATATCATCAGTATGAGTTTTCTCATCTTCTAGGATTATTATCTAGTTCCTTCCTAGATGTTCCAGCTTCCTCTAGGTATTCTTTGTATTTTAGAGTTCAGCAGGGAAGCACTTGAACTTTCAGCCTTTGCTCAAGCCACATAATTTGTCCACAGCCTTAATGAAATGCATTATGTTCCTTCTTAAGTATAACACATCAATGGAAATGTATCATAGTTTACTTTCTATTTTGTGGAGGGAGGAAGGCTGGGCAATTGAGGTTAAGTGATTTGCCCAAGTTCACACAGCTAGTAAGTGTGTCAAGTGTCTGAGGTCAAATTTGAACTCAGGTCCTCCTGACTCCAGGTGCTCTACTCACTGCACCACCTAACTGACCCCATCATTTACTTTCACTTGTATTCCCCTGTACATTGCCCTTTGAGTCACCTACAAATTGAATTCTTCAGAGATTATGGTGTTCTGAGTTATGTGAACGTGGAGCATAAGTGAAAAATGGGTCTTCTCACTGGAAAACAGGTTGAGATGATGAAATGAACCACAGTTTCCCAAATGCGTAGTAGCTCACTTTTTTTCCTTCTATCCAAGACTGCATCTAATTCACTGTGGGTCTCTCTGGGCTCTGCTCCTGATTCTCTGAACTTCACGAAGCCTTCTCTCCCAGGAATTTTGCCACGGTGCTCTAACTTCTTCTCGTGCTCAAAGATCCCTACAACTCTACAGCCTTCTCACAATGAAGCTCCTTCTGCTTCTGCCTCTCATTGCCAGAACCTCCATTTTTAAACCAGTCAAGGCCAGCTATGTTCACTTTTTTATTCTTTTCTTCCCAGCTCTCGAGATCTCTTTCACCACCCCTTTCAACTTCCTTTTATATGTTGTCTTTCCCTCATTGACATGTAAGCTTCCTCAGGGCAAGGGACTGCCTTTATATTTTGTTTCTATTTATATTCCTGTCACTTAGCATGGTTCCTGACACATATTAAGCCTCCAAAAATTCTTGTTGACTTGACAAAACTGACTATTGACCTGGAATTGACTTCCTAAGTATAGTTTAGGCATACTAACTGCATTCCAAGAACTGGATGGTAGGCATTTTTAACAGACTTTTTTTCCTCTAAGGATTATTAGCATCTCAGATGAATAATGAGGAGCTAGGTGGTGCGGTGGATAGAGTACCACACCTAGGATCAGGAAGACTCCTCTTTTTAGGTTCAAATCTAGCTTCAGACACTTACTAGCTGTATGACACTGAGCAAGTCACTTAATCATGTTTGCCTCAGTTTCCTCATCTGTAAAATGAACTAGAGAAGACAATGGCAAAGTACTCTGGTATCTCTGCCAAGAAAATCCCAAGTAGGGTCACAAAGAGTCAGATATAATTGAAAAAAGACTGAACAGCAATAACGGCTAAATAATCATAAATCTCAATGAGGGCCTATAAAGTTCTGGGGCCTGATGCAATAAGCACAGTCTAGTAGTGGTAGTGGGTAGTGGTAGTAGTAGTTTTAGTAGTAGTATTATATAGTATTATATAGCACTTCAGTGTTTGCAAAACTCCTTGCAAATATTATTTCCTTTAATCCTCATGATAATCCTGGGAAGCAAGTGCTATTTTTAGTCCATTTTATAGAAGAAGAAAATGAGCTAGACAGAGGTTAAATGTCAGCTCAGAGTCACACAACCAGTAAATGCATGACGCATAGTTTGAGCTTAAATCTCCCAGAATGTAGGTCCCAAAGACGTCTTGAGGACCTCACACTCTATAGAGAATTCCTCTTTCATTTGAAACTTGCAAAAGTCATTTCTATTAAGACTTCCAACATCTTTGGCAAGCACACATCTTGAGCTTTGCATGTTGCTTGACACTAATGAGAGGGTCATGGAACAAAATTACGATTGTAGGTGCATTTGTCATGGAATTTTAACAAATGCATATGCATAATCTCAACCTATGCATTAACAATTCCTTGTTGGAGGAGAGCTTTTAAGGCTGCATTTTGCCATAGCCCCTCAGGTATTCTTGAAAGCAAACAATAAACTGAGTGGCATTTTGTTGTCATCTAAACCTTTCAGTCAATTGTGACAGCAAAGATGTGGGATGTTACAGAGAATTATTTGCTAAACTCTGCATATTCCCTTCTTCTATGTGGATATATGTACATATATAAATTTCATGAATCCTGTATAAAGAAAGTTGGTATATGTAATGGTAGTTTTTCAGAGTCACTAGAAAGCCTTTTTGTGAATATTAATATCAGCTGGGATTTTTTTACATTCTTTTGGTACCTTCCCTTCCCTGAGATGCCTTGTGAAGTGATCCCTTGTTGTTTTTGAGATTTTGTTGTCTAAGGTAAGGATTTCCTCGGTATATACTTTGTTTGGTCCAGCTACTCTTCTCAATTTTGTCTTTCTAAGTGTCATTTCTACTTCTTCATATAATATTTCAGAGACTGATTTTTCATGATCCCAATGTGGTGGTCCCTCTGTTACTGATGACAAAAATCAATCATATGAAAACATTGACAAATTTGTCCAATTTTATATCTATTTGTTGCCCTCCTACCAATGTCATCTATAAATGATTATGGAATGATGTGGCTCATTTGGATCTCATACAAGGCTTTCTTCAGGCAATTTTTCACTTCCACCATTTTTTACTACTTTATAAGACATTACTGCTCATCATTTTCTACCATTTCCCACCATAGTGTTTTAGAAATGATTTTTTTTTATCAGAGGTGTAATTTTATTGGTATAGGGAGCACCCACAGTGGAACTTTCTCTGTCAATACAGATTTGTACCTTCTCTACAGCTTATAGCCTCAAAGAGTTGTCTGGAATACTTAATCAACAAACAAATATTTATTAAGCACCCACTATGTGTCAGTCACTGTACTGAGTGCTGGAGATATAAATACAAAAAAAATGAAAAAATCCCTACTCACAATGAGCTTGCATTCTAATGAGGAAAATAAGTGCATATAAAATATATAAAGTTGATAAATACAAATATATACTAAGTAGTTAAATGCAAGGCATTTACAAGGAGGGAAGGCACTAACAACAAAGTGAAGACACTTTCAAGTAACACTTGAAAGAATTAGGAAAGACTTTGCACTACTTCTGTTTGTCTAATTTTGTCCAGGAGATAAGTATTTGCTAGCTAACATGGTTTTTGGACTCTTTGGGGCTCTTTTGTGTGACAATTCTTATGTATCAGTTACTTTTCAGGAAATAAGGACAATTATAATCAATAAATATGTCTTTTTGCATTTGCCACTTTTGGCATTGCCAGCTCACTTAAAGAGTTTTGCTGTCAGTGTTATCTCATCTTTAGCCTTCCTTCTAATTTGATGTTGTGTTTGAGCATTGTTCTAACTAGTCAATAGTCTGTCTGTGTCACAGCTGATTCTAATTCCTCCTATACTGATAAATAGGATTTTCCTGATTTAAGATATAATCTATTTCATCTCAAGTGATGTTGTTCGACACTCATCCTGGCAAGGCGTGGCGTTCTAGTACTTGTTGTTGGAGGGAAGGAGACCTGAGGCTGGTGGATCATTTTAGCTCTGGATTTCTGAACTGAAGGAAGGATGAAGCAGACTGGATGCCTGCACTAAGACTTGTAGAATATGGTAAGCCTCAGGGATCAGAAGTTCACCAGTATACCTAAGAAGGGGAAAACTGGTCCAGTTGGGGAAAAAATAGCAAGTTAAGTCTTCTGTGCCAATCAGTATTAAGATCAGTCATGCAAACAGATGTTGAACTTCCCATTTATGTGAAACAGAGAGACTTACTCTTTAAAAAAATGCTCACTGTTTCCCACACCTTCTCACTCATCCTGGACTAAAGCATTAATAATACTTAGCCATGCAGCTTCTAAGTAGTCTATAAGCCTTTAACCTTTCAAAGGATTCTCAAAACTGAGTCATATTTTTAAGGCTCCTTCTCTCCTCTTCTATGCTTGTTTTTTGCATGAAAGCCATGGAATATAAATGAAAACTCCCTGTGAGTACGGATTTTATTTTTTTATCTGTATACCCAGTGCATAGCACAGTACCTGGTGCATACTAATCACTTAATAAATACTTGTTAGTTGATTGAGCAAGGCATATATTTTGTTTAGAGGATCAGGTCCAGTCTTGATAGGATTTCTCTACATTTTCATCTTCTGAAATATATTAGTTTAGAAGATGCAATTATCTTTATGTTGTTCTTTTTTGCATATCCTCATATGAGCTCAATAAGATGAACAACTAAATGTCGCATGAAATAATGTTTCCTATTGCCCTGAGCACATAATGAAATCAATCCCATCACTTCTTTTACTTACTTTTCCAAGGAGAAAAATCTATGAATCATTCTTACTTTATACCTTCGAGTTCTTCCAATAGTATGTCAGTTCCTTGAATGACCATGGCAAAATTTGGTTGGCCAGAGAAGTTCATCAGTATTGTATACCACTTCCATGACAACATGTTTACATGGATTCTGGATAATGGACAATGCCCTCACGCTTTCCCAATCACCAATGGAGTAAAGTAGATCTGTGTGCTTGCTTCCATGGTTTTAGTATGAAGTTTTCAGTGATGTTGTCTTTAACATGGATAAAAATGGCATCAAGGTCAGCTACTGCACTGACAGTAAATTATTTAATTTGAAAAGACTACAAGCCAAGACTAAAGTAGAGGGAGAGTTGGTGCACAATGTTTCATTCACAGATGATCGTGCACTCAGTGCAGCCTCTGAGGCTGAGATGCAACAGAATATGGATCAATTCTCTGCTGCTTATGCTAATTTTGGCCTCACAAGAAACCAAGAAAACCAATGTTCTCCACCAGCCAACACCACACCATCCGCATGTGGAACCAGTGGTTACAGCAAATGGAGAAATTTTAAATGCTGTGGTTAAGTTCGCTTACTTTGGCAGTATACTTTTGAGGGATGTATACATAGATGATGAGGTTGATGCATGCATTGCTAGAGCTAGCTCAGTGCTTGGGAGGCTCTTAAGGAGAGTGTCATAGAGAAGAGGTGTTAGACCAACTACCAAACTAGATAGAGGTCTACAGAGCCATTGTGCTGATCTCATTGTGACATACCTGTGAAACCTGAATAGTATACCAGTGTCATACTGGGAAACAGAATCACTTCCAATTGTCTTAGGAAGATTCTGAAGATCACCTGGCAAGATAAAGCACTGAACACTGAGGTCCTTTCTCAAGCTGAATTGTCAAATATTCAAACTCTCCTGCAGAGAGCACAATTCCACTGGGCTGGCCATATAGTTCAAATGCTAAACTTTTATTTGCCTAAAATGTTATTTCATGGAGAACTCACCAAGGCAAGCACTCACACAGAGGTCAGAAGAGATACAAGGACACTCTCAAGGTCTCTGAAGAACTTTGGAATTGATTGTGAGACATGGGAGATACTGGAATAGGATCACCCAGCATGGCATGCCTGCATCAAAGAAGGTACTTTGAGCAAAGCAGAATTTCAGTAGCTCAAAAGAAATCTGAGATGCACAAGTTTAGAAACATCTCCACTCCAAATGTTCATATGGACTATTTGTGGCCAACATGTGGTAGAGCCTCAGGAGCTCCTATTGGTCTCATCAGTCACAGTCAGACACACTGTACCTTGACCCCAGATGTAGTAATGTATTTTTTGGTCCTCTTTGAGCATAAAGGACAACAAACAATTAATTCCTTAGTCATTTTATCAAGATCTCACATTTAGAGAGCCTGCCGTTAAATTAATGTTTAGAGGCAGTCTAAGAACTATAAATAGCACAGATTGCCAATAGGCACAAAATTGGGCCAGCTCCACTCAAAATGCAATCCCACTAACAATCCTTCCTCCTCTCTAAATATCCTGAGTAAGACTACTCTCACACTACACAATGAAGAACTCTATTATGAAAGGTTTGCTGCTGTCCACAACCTCAGTGCTGAAGAGGGTTCTGCATAAATACTGGCCATGGTGCCAACAAGGGCAAATCCATGTTAGGTATTCTCAGTTCAGGGGAAGTACACAGACTGTAAGGCCTCCTTTTTTGTTCCTCGTCCCACACTGTTGACAGATACATTCCTAAATCATTGAAACTGAACATGTGTAAGCAAGGCATGCAATCCAATTACAGTCTCTAGTGCTCTATTTTAATTCTACCATTGAATGGATGTATAATAACAGTGTGCAGGCATATTTGGAAACATCAAAGGATCTGTGATATCAGCGTGAGTATTCGTTCACAATACAAATCACAATCCCTCCAAACCTTAATAGAATAGCACATTGTTTCATGAATTGGTTAGGCAAACAAATTCATAATCTTCAAATTTGGCTAGATTTGTTTTCGGATGACAGAGACATAGTCTATAACCACTCCCATATTAAAAGCTATTCCAACCTCTTAGGACCTCCCATGGCATGTGCTTCACTAATACAGCCTTTAAGAACTTAGAATTAAGGAAAATATTGTACACAGTAACAGCAACATTGTAAGATTGTCAACTGTGAAACATTTAGCTACTATTATTAAGGCAATGATCCAAGACAATTCCAAAGGAATCATGATGATAAATACTATCTACCTCCAGAGAGACAACTGATAAACTCTGAGTGCAGATTCAAGCATTTTTTTTCATTTTATTTGTGTTCCTTGCTTTTTATTATTGTGTTTGGGTTTGTTTGTTTGTTTTGCAACATGGCTAATATATAAATATGTTTTGCATGACTTCACATGTATAATTGATATACTGTTTGCTTTCTCAATGGGTGGGAAAGGGTAAGAGAGAGAGAATTTGAAAATCAAAAAAAATTAAATAAATGTTGAAAACAAATAAATGAGTGAATAAAAGGAAAGAAAGAATTCAAGGTTAGTTTTAGACTATAAAGAGTCATTGTAGTAGGACTTTAGTATAGGTGTAGAGGTATAGCCACTATGATATTTGGATGGGATGCTAAATTATATGACATTTATGTTAGATACTACAACTAAAATTCTATGATTATCCAATCCCATAAACATTTATTAATCACCTTCTGTGTGCCAGGAATTGTGATAAGTGTTGGGAATACAACTGATTACCTTAGTTCAGTTCTTCAACAATTTTTACCTGGACTATGCAGTAGCCTTCTAATTTGTCTAGAATTCTGCAATTAAAGAGATAAAGGGGGAGATCGCTACTCTAAATGAGCAGTTTCTAGTTACACACTATGACTCAAGGTTCCAAACCTCCCAAACAGGTAAAAATATCAGGGGAGTCAAGAGGGAATGATAAAGGGTAGTTTTGGTATTATGGGTACATTTTAGCCCAAAGGCAATAGTGAAGGATGAAGAAAATGACCTGATTCTGGAAAGAAAAATGGTAGCTTTGGTTAGAATAGGAAAAGCTATCCTCTCAAGGTTGTTATCAAAACATCAAGAAGCTATTATTAGAAGTGGCATTGTCTCCACACCAAAACATCCTTCAAACTGCTGGCAAAGTGACTTTATTTAAGCACAGAAGTGATTGTGTCACTCAATAAATTCCAGTGGTGATGGACTAGAGGTGCAATCATTCAATCTAAGCGTAATCATTTATTAAGTACCTAATATATGGCAGCAAAATAAGCAGAATGGAAAGAGCACTACTATGTCTACAATAATGTAAAGGAAAACAACTTTAAAGATTTAACTTTGATCAATTCGATTACCAAATAGTGGACAAATAGCCAGTTGTGAAACTTTAAAAATTCATCCAGGCTCTTATATTGATTGACTCGCTAAAGCCTTAAAAGTGATGCTTAGGATCTAATATAAACTTCTCCATTTAACTTTTAAAGCCCCTCACAACCTGGCCCCAACCTATCTTTTCCAGCCCCATTACATGTTACTGCCCTTTCTGAACTTCATGATCAGGCCAACTTAGCCATCTTTCTTTGAGTCATACATCAAATTATTTCTCCCATATCTGTGCCTTTACACTGGATGTCCCTCATACCTAGAATGAACTCCTTGTACACCTCCAATTTATAGAATCTCTCTCCTCCCTCTTCTAGGATACAGCTCAAGCACCATCTTCTTTTTGAAGCCTTTCCTATATCCCTTAACTACTAGTGTCCTCCCTCCCAATCTTGAATTTAACTTTTCTTTGTTTGCATTTATTATTTTTATATTACTGTGTATATTCTTCTTTATATGTTGTCTTCTCCATTAGAATGTAAGTTTCTTCAGAATAGTATATTGTATTTGTATCCCCAGTACCTAGCACATGGTCGGTACTTCATAAGTGCATGTTGCTTGATTGCTTGCACCTCTGGTCCATCATTCACTGAAAGAGGTTGAAAGCATGCTTCATCATGACTCTTCTGAAGTCATGACCGGTCACTGCATTCAAAGTTAATTCTTTTATAGTTTTTTCTTTACCTTATTGTAGAAAATATATAAAACATTCTTCTGGCTCACTTCTGAGAAAATCAAATATTGATTTTATTTTTTATATTTGATTCCATTCTGTAGTTGATTCTATTCTCTAACTGCCTAAGCCATGTTTCTAAGTTCAGAAGTTCAGTTTTCTTCTCTAAGCTAAGTTGTCCCATAAATCACCTCATTTCAAAGAAATATATTATCTCTACACATCTTCCTGCCCATGTACAATGGAGGGAGACTTGTTATCTTACTAATGAGCCTTGCATGCCTGTGTACAACTAAAGGAGAGCTGTTATCTCACTACCAAGCCTTGCAAAGTGCAGGTGAACACCAGAAAGTCTGTTATCTGCAACACTGGCTGTCCTGGAAAGTTTGGTCTATTATCACTGTGACACTAACTAGCCATACAAGGGAACATCACCAGTGAACTTTCCATAGCAACAAGATAAAAGGAAAGGTTGTTGCTAGTCCTGCATTTTAGACTTCCATCCAATCATACTGTTTTCCATCATCTATGATACTTCAGACTTTGAAACCAATCATGTTATTTTCCATTTGTGATACTTTCTGTTCTTTGTTCTCCTGTACTTCTCCAAATTATATGAATGCTAGTAAACCCTATCTCATAGTCTCTTGGCAGACTGAGGAGCCAAGAGAAATATTTTATTGGTAACTGCTAGCTTTACCAATAAATTGGACATGCTTGGAACTTTCTCCGTCAGTTTACCTTAATTTCAATCGTAACAGTTCTTTTCAAACTGCATCATCCCATATACACCTTCCCAAGTCCCTCTGAATCCATTATTTTAATCAATTTTTATGGCACAATAACATTCAATTATATTCATATGCCATAATTTTTCAACCATTTTCCCATTAATGGGAATATGCTTTGTTTCCAGTTCTTTGCTACAACATTGTTGCTAAAATTATTTTTGTAAATAGGGGTCCTTCCTCTCTTTTTTGCCTTTTGGGAATATATGCATAATAATAGTATCAATAGCTCAACAGCCAATCACAGAACCTTTAAAAATTCATCCATGCACTTAGATTTAACCACTCAGGTCTGATCAAAGAAATGTTTATTAAAGAGTTTCAATCTATGTGTGTTATTTCACCAAATTTCATTTTATTTTAGGCATTAGGGACAAGGACAATTGGACTTTGGGGGGAAAGGCAAGAAAATATGGCTTCCATTGTTTTTCTTTGTTGTTGATGCTGCTGCCATTATTGGTTTCCAAGGGGATATCTGATATTTTAATATCAATATTCTCAGCCTGGAATCCAAGACCTCAACAATCCTACTCTAACAAAGTTTTCCAGCCTTATTTAACACTGTTCCACTTAATGTAAGCTATGCCTCACACAAATTGGTTGGAACTCAAAGAACTTGGATCTGGTCTCACCATTGCCGTTTTACATGCATTCCCACAGAAAGGCCCCTATGCTTGATCCAAATCCCCTTACCTTCCCATCTATTAAAATCTTTCTCTTCCTATAAAGACTATCTCAAATGCTACTCCCTCCAGGGAGAATTCCCTGATCCTCCCAGATAAAACTGGTTTCCCCACTCTAAAATTGTCTTAAGAAGTCTTATAAGTGCAACAATTCAATTCACTTCAATAAGCATTTATTGAGTGCCTACTATGGGCTAGGCACTGAGAATGCTGAGACAAAAACAAAACAAAAACAAAAGGCAAAAAAAAAAAAACAAAACAGACCCTTATCTCAAGGAGGTTCCATTCTATTAGAAGAATAAACCATGAATACTAAAATATCGGAATAAGATGAGATCTGGCAAAGACCTCTATGAACATTTGAGGATGGAGAAAGAACTAGTAATTGGGAGGATCAGGGAAGGGTTAGGAGGCAGCTAAGTTACAGATCATAGGAAAATAAGGATTCTCAAAGACTGAGAAGAGAATGCATTCTGGACATGTGTGACAGTTTAAGTAAATGCACAGAGACAAGAAGTGGCTTGTCAAGTTTGGGAAACAACTAGTAGAGATTGGTTGGAAAATGGAGTGCATTAAGGGAAATGATACAAAACAAGGGCAGAAAGGTAGGTTAGTTAGTGGTGAAGTCCTCTATCATTGTGTATCAGGTTTGTTTTGGTACACGTTTATCCACCAGTAAATTGTAAGGCTTTTAAGTATAAAGATTGTGTTCTCGGTTATTTTTAGGACAGCCTCACCAAGCCACTTGACGTGACCAGAAATAAAGCCCTCAGCATAGTTTGCCAAAAGGGGTGATACTGCCCCTTGCAGGGGTTGCTGGAATGATGGAGGGGGAGGGGTGGCAGTAGTCTTGGGTGAAATTTGGGGGCATTGAATAAAAATAAAGGGTGGTGTAAGCATAAGGAAAGAAGAGAAGAGAATTTTGAAAAGCTGTACATGTTTCATCTGTTGTGAAACGGAGGTAAAGTCAGAATTATTGCACTATTTTCCAAATAAACACACAATACGATTTATAACTTGATCAGTGGTCAAGTCCTCAGACAGGTCTGTTGACAGTCCAGAGTACCACACGTTGTCCAGAAGTCCAGTATGCATCAGCAGTGATATCTGCATGTAATGATTTGTTTACAATACGATATTATATGGTCACATAACACAATATTGTGTCATCACAATTTCAATGCAGGAAAAAACCACACAAATTTACATTAAATTATTAAATTTAAGATGTGTCATTTTTCTTAAATTTACATTTTTTTGAAATGACACAAATTTCCAAAAAACCATTAAAGGGTTAAAGAAAGTAGATTTCCAGGGGAGCACTGAATAGGGGGCAGTAGGCCAAATAAGTTTGGAAACCTCTGCCCTAGAGGTTCGAACCTTTTAGTCTCTGGAATTTCTGCTCAGGGAACCCATTTTCTTTATTGGTGTCTTTCTCTCCCCACCTATTTCAAGGAAGTCAGACATGCTTAATTTTACTTCTTACTCTCTAGTCATCCTCTCAAAAGCCTCTCCAATGACCTTGCAAATGCTAAAATGCATAGTCTCCCCCACCCCTCACCCCCCAAGCTCTAGAACCACAATCAAATCAACTTTGACGTTGTTCCTGGAATGGTTAAAACAATCTACCCAGCCACCTCCTATGGCTCCAGTCACCATTCCAGTCACTTCATAGAACAAAGTATCCCTCCCTGGTCAACATTCCCCATATCTTTTGTGTCCTCCTCTTAGAATTTAGGCACCTTTATGACAGAGACAATCTTTGCACAGTGCTTAACATTTAAAATAGGAAGTGTATAATCAATGCCTTTTCATTCTTTTTTATTTTTTTAATCTTTGTTTACCATATTGCTAGAGGAAGTTGTTCTGTTGAGTTCCTGATCTGCCTAGGCACCTGAAGCAGATGCTATTCTGTTACCTAGCCATCCAGTGTGTACTGGGTTCATTACAAGGAGAGCCTGACCTCTCTTGTAGGGTTGGGCACCCTGCACTCACATCCCTTGTCTTATCATGCCCACCCTGGTTTCTCTAGGGCCAGTTCTATATTTAGTTCTAATTTAGGTTTTCCCCTAAAAAAATTAAAAATTGAGTACTGGGTAGCTGGTTTATTCCTACTCAAATAAAGCCATGATGAGCTCAAGAAACATACTACTCTTTGTAGAATGACCAGAAAAGAATTCAGTAGCTTATTAAGTACTACTAGGATAGTCATTGTGGTTTCCAACATTTAAGCCTCATTAGAGCATAGAAAAGTGCCTGCAAAGCCACTAATTAGCCTCTTCTTATTTTGCCTCTGCACTGAACATTTTCCCAATCAAACTTGGTCTACTTCCTCTTTTTTCAGATGAGGAAATTGAGGCCTGGGGAGGTTAAGAAATTTGTTTAAGATCACACTTTGGAAGAACCAAATTCAGGATGATGAGGATCTGTTAGATCATTATAGAAGTATAGAATGCTATTGTGCTGTAAGAATTGATGGAAGGGTTTGGTTTCAGAGAAACATGGGAAGACTTGTATGAACTGATGCAAAGTGAAGTGAGCAAAATTAGGAGAAAAATTTATATAGTTACAATAATATTGTAAAGATAATCAATTTATTCCTTTTTTTTCTTGGAACATGGTGGAATTTTTTTTATTTTTCTTACCTTTTCAAAGAGTGGGGAATAGTATGGGGGAAAGAGATAATCTGGAATGGAAACCAAAATAAAATCAAATTTTTAAAAAAGAAAAATGTATACAACTGAGATACAGCTTCTAGGATATATTCCTCTCCAAACCACAGGCAAAAATGTTAGGGCTTGTATGAGCAATCACATTTTAACTGCACTCTAAAGTAGAGGGATCATATATGGAGCTAGTTGTCAACAATATTACCAATGCTGGGTAGATACTGTGTAACCTCTCTGTATACCACAGTATTTATATATAAACTGTAGAAGAGACCAGAAATGTGGCAGTTCAACTGTAAATCTGGAAATAAATGTGTCTAGGGCCAAAGTTCAACCTTTGTCTTCCCTGGACATAGCAGGGAAATGGGGAGACAAGAATCAAATTATTCTAGGTTCTGAATGTGGATCAGAAAAAAAAATAAGAACCTAGTGATATTGCTAACCCAGAATTAACACAGTTCTTTTCTTCCATAAAAAGTTTTATGAATACATAAATGGCAGATTTACCCAGAAAGATGGAATAGAGGACAGCAAGAAGACTAGTGAAGCATTTCTGATAAGGCAGTTGGAGAACATGATTAACTAATATATATCAGTTTCTTGTCTCCTAAGTCAGATTTGAGGAAAGCTTTTCAGCCTCATGGCTTTCAGTGGAGTTATGAATGAATCACTTTTCTCTACGTATCATACTCTTTTAGAAAATTAACTTTACTGGCCAATAAACTCAGGCTTATATGTCTACTGGCCCCTTGGGGTGCAAAACCACAAAGCCATTTAAATACAGAACACCAGAAGCCAGAAGAAGATAAGGGACTTCCAGCACAGACTCTTATGGGCATTTGTTTTTGCAAGCTCCCTGGTTGGAAGCTCCTTGGTTTAAACTGAGTCGACTCATAATAATTGCAATTGATGGAGAGTAAACTAGAAGGTAAATGGGGCAGAAGCCAATTGTCCTCTCATTTTGCAGCTTCATTGTTTATTGATTCATGCCTCGTGTCAAATATAATTATTGGGTAATTATCTGATACCCCTCATGAAACAAAAGAGATGTGTCCTGGTGTTTAAGTCAGAAAAAAAAAACAGTGGACAAACCTAAGCTGTCACTTTTTAGCCCTGGGAAAGAAGTTGGACAATTATACTTGTATAATTATGAAGTCAATCTCAGTTTTCATACTCTAGAGCACAGGCTCCCGAACACAATTCAAATAACAGTGCTGCTATTTGCAAGAGGTATTGTTTTTTCTCTCCCTCAAATGTGCCATTGGTTTGATTTGTGTATATGTGTTTGCATGTGTACATTTTTTGTAAGTGGAGTAGTTGCAGCTAAAAACTAAAAATGATACCTTAGAAGTGAGTAGTCCATATCCAAAGACCTCAGTTCCATTCAAGAAGGATTTCTGATGTACCCACTGTGTTCTGAGTACTGCACTGGATGCCTTAAGGGATATAAGAAAAGCAAGGGAAATTTTTTTACTTTTAAGAAATCAGTCTCTAAGTGAGTATATTATTACATATGCTTGACTAGATTGTAAAGAACACTGCTGAGGGAGGCCAGGCAAACTGCAAGGTAAGGGTTAAGTACAGAAGATTTCTTGAAGGATCTCAATTGTGTTCCCACATAGTACAGTGGGAAAAGTGCCAGATATGGAATCAGAAAAAAACTTCTCAAAGTCTCAGTTTTTAATACTTACTAACAAAACCAGTTAGGAGATTGTTTTTGAAGTTGCAATGGCTCTGGAAATCTTGTCGCACTGAAGAAATTATAAACCCTGATGAACATATTACTATAATGAGAAGTAAAATTGTTCCAGAATGTTTGAAATTCCCCACTGGGAATGAACTATTGCTACCCAACTTTGAACCAAGCCATATATGATGAAAAGTTAAGAAATTTTTCCAAGAAATTGAGATAAACATGCTTCAGTGACCTAGAAATTTGTCTGATTTAAACCTTATTGGAAGCCTATGTGTTATTTATTCATCATGACTAAACTTGGAAAAATTGGGCAGGTCCTCAAAAGTACACTTATCCAATGTGATACCTGCAGAGCCATGATGCATTAAAGAATATGTGTCAAAATCTTGTGAACCCAGTGCCAAATCATGTAAAAACAAGTCAGTGCAGCAAAAAGGTATATGTTGAAAGTTTTTGAGATGCAAAAAGTTGTTTATTATATAAATTAATTTTACTTTGTCCCAAGTAATTTGCATATCATTGCAGCACTATACAAAGCAGAATGTACTGCTTTGAGAAGATGACTACAGTCATAAAAGTCTTCAAACACAGATTCAATAGCTATTTGTTGGAGATGTTGTTGAAAGCCTTCCTACTCAGTTATTTGCTAGAATAGTTATACAATGGTGTGCTGATTACTTAGGATGAAGTAAAATAGATTGGTCTCTAAGGTTCTAGTTCAGGGGTGGGGAACCTACAGCCTCAAGGCCACATGTGACCTTCTAGGTCTTTGGGTGCAGCCTTTTAACTAAATCCAAGTTTTCCTTTTATTAAAGAGATTTGTTCTGTGAAGTTTGGATTCAGTCAAAGGGCCACACTAGAGGACCACATATGGCTTTGAGGCCACAGGCTCCCCACCCCTAGTGTCTAGTCTGTACTCTATTAATACATAGAACATACAATGTATAGTTGTGAAGGTGACTATAGGTTTTCAAAAGCTATTGCCAAAAAATTAAAGGTTCTAACACATCCTACCAAGGTGGAAAAACTTTGAGTATGGATTTGGCAACAGACAAGGCCACTAACTCAAGTGATACAATCCTAGCTGTAAGTGGAGAGAGCCTTATCACCAGAAGGCTGGCCATTGGGTGATATTTTTTTTGAACAGTACAAAACATAAAATTACCAAAATCTTACCCTCTGGAGAAAGCAGCCACACCAACAGTATCATAGGTGGTTTTTTTAAGATTTGAAATAAGTAATACTGTATTAACATTATGTCATTACCCAATTTAAAGGAAGTAGTTGATTTGAATATGCAGAGTTGGGTATTTCACTCTTTGGTGGGCAATAAGTAGCATGTACAAAGGCATAAAGGGTAAAGAATAATACATATGGGTAGATAGTATTGAATAGATCAACATTAAAAGTTGAATAGATAAGATAGAGGCAGAGCATTGAATTCCAAGTGAAGAGACTGGAATAGAAACCATGAACGACAACAACAACAAAAGATAAACACTCTAGGTCATTGATCTTCAGACAAGGGAAAAAAAATAGTTATTACAGTGCTTAGAAAAAACTTATCTGGCATTTTAAGCATCAACAAGTCTTGCTCCCAATGAGAACACCAATAGCCCTCCTTCATCCCCACTCATCCTCATATTATTTCTATAATATCCATAGATATCATCTGCATTGGTTTTAACCAAGTATCCAAAATACTAGTATAATCACCAAGGAGAAGTTGTGGGTGAGTTCAGGTTCTGGTTGCACCAGTCAGTGCTATGATAGTATTGTGAGGATAACCACATGGGTGCAGTTGTCCTCACTTCCCCTCACCTTCCTCTGTTAGGTTTTTAGAAATGCAAGCAGGAAGTGCCTAAGCCTTTCAATGAAAGTCTCAGATTTTAATCAGAGCCCATGGACTTTCCAAATTCATCATTTCTTTTACCAAAAGAAACAAAAAATGAGTCTAGGGTTCTTTGAGGTCAGGGACTTAACAGCTTGGCTCATGTTTTCTATTGTAGCAACCACTGATCTGCTTCTGTGTGTCTCCCAGCTCCGTTTTGCTGAGCAAAGAAATACCTCTTCCTTTTGAAAAGGAAAATCCTTTCTCTTTCTTTTTACGAATTGTACATACACATAGCAACCAGTTAAAATCAGTATTAGTGGCTACTAGGATTTATA